>JAAQQX010000001.1:1201875-2403750 GCA_017639365.1 Yarrowia sp. E02
GCAGAATAACTCCATTGATTTTTGCTCCCTGCTCACCTTGAGTACTAGTACGGCGGTAGTGATTTTTTGCTCGCTGCTCACCTCGAGTACTAGTAAGGTAGTGCATAATGTCCAGACAGCCTACGGCATGGCCCAGAAGCACAATTTTCTGCTTGTTGGGCAACCCGCCATCCTTGAGCTTGGTGGTGAGGTACTTAACGGCCATTTCGATCTCGGTAGCGTCCTGTTCTTTAGACTCAGGTTCCCAGCCTGCTAAGGAAGAAGAGATCAAAAGCTCAACTACACCCCATCCAGACTTGTCTAGAGCATCTGCGAGTGGTTTGACGTAGGGAACATTGGTAACTGCGTCTGCTAGGCCTCCAATAAATACCACAGTATTGGTATGAGGAACTCCCGAACGGGTAGGATGCTCAATGCCAATGAGATTGGCATAGTACTTGTGCACTGTGGCTCCGGTATATGCGTTTCCGACGTACTTGGGGTTCATTTTGTCGCCGTGGTAGCCGTACTTACCATATTTGTAGTGAATTTGACGAAGCCCGGCTTTGGCAGTGCGAGTTGAGATTTTTACACGGTTCATGGTGTAGCAGAGAGTGGGTGAAAAAGACGAAAGAAGGAAGAATTCTTTTGAGGAGGAAGAGAGGACACGTAACGGCAACCTACTGGCAAGATTACAAAGAAGTCGCAGCCACTAATCCGGCCATCTGTACCAGTAGTGTCCTTTTAGACCTGCCATGAGTTGTCAAAAGTTAAGAGTTTGACATATTGTGAGATAAGGGGTGAACACAGAAAAGGTAAGTCGAAGGGGCATAGCCAGAAAACAAGTCGTAAAAAAATATGTAAAGGGAAAAATGTCAGCGAAATGAGCAGCTGTACTATTTCCCTCCGTAGCTCTGCTACTTCGTCTCTATCTCTCGTACGGCGGTTAATGACTGGACGACAAGCAGACGAATAACGAAACTGAAAATAAACTAAGTACTTGGGGCTAACTAATATATACTCTGGGTTTGCGTTTCTGTAACATGTGGTAACTGTAGTAACAAATTGGGTTAACAAACCTTAACTAGAAGTGGATTGTCTCACAGTGAATGAGGCCTTTTCTTCATACTAGTGGAAATAAAGAGTAGCATAGCTTCAATTGGGTGCTGTGTGGTATCGTTGAAATCGTTGAAATGAGACGAGTCCATTGGTACTGGTTCTATTCCATTTGGACCTTTGCTTAGTAATCAAATGGAGTTCAAACCTGAGTTAGGAAATGCTTGTGAGTAACAAGCAAGTACAAGAACAGATTACAGATTATGAGACATCGCAATGCTAATAGTTCAATACTTGTACTTGTACCCGTTTAAATCGACATCCGCTTGATCGGGAAATAGGTCGTTTCATAATTCTTATTTTTGAAGCATAATATGATAAGAAAATGGCTACTTGTACCGTATAGAGAATGTGAAATGGGTTTCACTTAGATTTCCCGATGTAGTAGATCGCGCTGATCAACTTGTCTTTGTAGTGTGGATACTTTTGGTGAAGTTGGGGCACATATGAGACTAGGTCAACCGAGGAGTGCAGAAGTGAGAAGTGCCCCAGGGACAGTGGGAAAGGGGTAAATGCTACCGTAGGAATTGTCGCAGTCTCTGAAACATGCTGGTCAAGTTTGGGTGTATATATGAGTATTTTTGAATCAATTAGAGAGTGCCTTGCGTTGAGCAAGTGGAGTGGCTGAAGGTGTTATAATCTGTAAAGAGATATCAATATAGAGATGTAGATGGAATATACATGGGATTAAATAGCTGAGTAACGCAATGGTTAAGACGCCAGGTTTGTGGAAGTATTTCTGAAGGAATTATATCGAGTTTTGTGCACGAACATAATGGGGGTTCCGGGGCTAATAATGGTACAGTAAATGCTGGAGAGGAATGAATGGTAGTTTATGAATCTTGGGTCTATTGGTAACAGTCAGGTCAAATCCTCATGACGGTGCGATTATTTTGGGGAATGTTAGAGGGTGTTCTGTGTACATGCAGAATTCGGGATTTTCGGATTAAAACAGGTGTAGATGTATTAAGATGTATCTGATAGGCACCATTGGGACCGGATAATCCACTAGAATACGTTCGTCAAGTCGGATTCACAAAGTAGGGATTTGTCAGAATGTTATTTGGCACCAATACCCTACAAGTCCCCCTTCACCTAACTGCCCACAACATATAGAGAATACCCCAATAAATCAAGAGATCTAACTAGTCAAATTTTACCATCTGAGGCAGTTACAACGATTCACATTATACTTACCTCGCATTTTCTACTGATTTTATACAACCATGTCCTTTCTTTCCCCCTCACAGGAATGACTGTGTTCACATATTCCTCAGAAAAACCAGTAGAATTATACCGAGTTGATAATAATGATCTCTCTGGCGCCGTGCTGATCAGATCATGCCGTTTAAGCCCCACCCAGTCATGTCTTACTTCTCTCATAACCCGAAATCCGTTTTTCGACTTCATACAGATCTGCCCTCGAATCTACCAAAACTAATCACATCGTGATGGAAACTTTGGATTCTTGTCCCATCCACCGAATGTTCATATAACACCTTCTGCTTCTGACCTGACATCTCATACTCATTTTTATACGCCAATTCTCCGAAATATATGTTCATACACCTGAGTCCAGATTCACCAGAAATGTCCGCACGATCACAGAAACTCGAGTATTCCGTTCCTCTAGGCGAGAAGATTCCACTGAAACCTTTTCATTTCTTCCAAATCCTCTATAACAGCTTAACATCCAAATATCCCATTTTGAGCTGATTACAGAACTGCACCTAACTTTGTCAAAAATGCCCACAACGTTATGGCAAGTTGACCAATGGCCTGTTATTCTTCTGCTGATTCGATTGATATCATGTAAATTTCCCCTAGTGTATCTCCACACATTTTTATTCTGATATCCCCAATTCTACTTTACGACTCAACTGCGTATGAATCTCCCAGAAATACTCTCATGGACATATGGACTTGATCAGCACATTCTCTGTGGTCTGTAGATTCCCCAGACACCCTTAATGTCCCTGATTGCATCGTTTACCCACTTTTAATCCCGTCACCCCTAATACGTCCCAATATACAGAACTGCCCTGACTTTCTCAAAAATGCTAGCATCATTAAGCGAACTTGATCAACGTATCATGGAGAGTCTTCACATCCCAACTGTGTCTTGGTGGACTCTCTTATCACTTCTTACCCACTTTATCTCCGAAACCCACAATCCTGCATACACACAAAACTCTCCCTAGTTTCACCGAAAATACTGCCATCGTAATGGTGACTTTATCATATTGTTCCTTAATGATTGTAGATTAAAACAATACCATTCATTTATCTTGTAAGTGATTGTTTATAGCAATATTTTGAGTCAAGTTGAGTGGAGTTACATGGTCAACTGAATCCGGGAGGTTGATTTAAAAGTTAGAAGGGGTAGTAGGAAGGGAATAAATGGGACCCATGTCCACCTCCTGTGTCAGAGGAATACATTGGCCAAGTTACTGTAGATCTAAAGATATAATTGAGTAAGTTAGGACAAAGTCTCTGTGGAGGCAGTTTTTGCATCTCCTTGTTAAAATTAGGGTACTGTAGTTGTTTTGAATGAGATAGGGGGGGAACAGTACCATTCTCACGGCCGTAAGGATCAAAATGATTAGTTTGCCGTTACTCTGTGTATATTTCTCGATCAGTTAAAGGGAGTTGTGTGGCCAAGTAGAGTTAGGGGTGGAGGTGTAAAAGGTGAATAAGAGGTCATGGTGGAGGTATACATGGTATCATTGGAACCGTATAACTCTGAAGAATGCGTTTGTCAGCTCTATTTGACGATGTGAGTATTTCTGGAGAAATTAGAGGCCACACTAGAATGTGTATCAAATGAGTGTTTTGGATATAAAGTAAAGTGAGAGATGTAAGGGGGTTAAAGAAAGCGATCAATAGATCTGCCCATCATCTATCAATGCGTCGATCAAGTCCTCATGACTATATCACTATTTTTTACAAAGTTGGGGCCACATCTGTGCTCAAAAGGATGTGTGAGGGTCGGTGTTGAAAGCGGGTAGAGAATGGCAAATGGAGATTGTGCGGAGTCATTAGATTGCTATTGAATCAAGGAATACGTTGATCAAGTCGCGAAATAGATGCAGGTATTTCTGACTGAGACACTGGCAGCTCTTGAAAATCAAAATTTTAGTGATTGCAGTACTAAAGATGAAGCAGAGCTACCTGTAAATATCTTAACAGTCATTTTTGAATAACCTGGAAGCAGATGTCACATTACTCCAGTTGCTTTGATTATACAGGTATTTTTGCTCATGTTGAGGGCAGCTCTGTGTATTTGGAGATTTGCGTGGGTTGGCTTTAAAAGTCTTGATGACGTGTTTCACATGACTAGGATGTTATATTTTGAAAGAATTAGTCACTAGGAACACATTAATTAACCCTCCATCTTGTTGAAGGTATTTCTAATCAAATGGGGACCAGTTCTGGAAAATCAGTTTCTGGTGAAAATCGGGGTAAGGTGTAGTAACTTGGTCTAGACAAATAAACCTACCTACCTGAACGGTCGCCGTAATTTTGCCATCTTACTACTTTCCATATCAATTGTGTATGCCATTCACCTCTCTTTTAATATCTCTCATCTACGTTTAAGTCTGATACTCTCAATTGCACCACACAGAATCGCCTTCAGCTCTCACAAAAATACCTACAGAGCCACGGGGACTTTGCTGACAAGATTACTGAGCTAAATTCACCCTAATTATACACATTATATTTCTCCTTCTATCACCTACCTCGTTTCAAATTCGAAACACTGATTTTCTACTTTTGGAGAACTGCCCTCAACTTCACCAGAAATACTGCCACAATCAAAAAGACTTGATTATATTGTTCCTATGTGTATGACCGTTCTTATGGTAGCTGCCAATACCCCACTTACTACTTCTTACGCATTTTGAACACCCCTTGGATAATCCAGTGAGACAGCACTGGGAGAAAATATGTGCAATAAAAGATGTAGGGGAGGCTGGAGGGGTACCCATAGATTCCCCTAGGGCTGGAGGAAAATGATAGTCAAGTTCTCTTGTCGATACTAGTATTTTTGGTTGATTTCTTGTACAGTTGAATAATTGGAAAAAATATGTGTGGAGGTTAAAAGTTGGAAGAATGAAAGAGGAGGTGATTACATGGTATCATATGAATCCCCAGAGCTTCCCCAACACAGTTGTCAAGTCCCCATGCCTATGGGAGTATTTCTGATCCAGTGAGACAAAGTTGTATTGTAAATATGAATTGTACTGTCTTGGCTAAATGGGGTCTAGAGATAAAAAGGGAGGCCCAATTGGCATCATTCTACTTGCGCATCTCAGGGCAACAATCTAGCCTCAGCATCCTAATGCTTCAAGTATTTCTGCTGAAGTTGACGGCAGCACCATACAAGGTGGCATTAGGGCTGTCGAGTTCAAAAATGGGTAAGGCCATGAAATGAAAAAAGAGAGGTACCAGACGAATCCTCATCATCTAATGAATATATTGGTCAACTCTCCGGGATGTTGCGGGTATTTCCTAGAGTTTTAAGCTCCTCTATAATCTTGTGGAATCTGCATTCTAGTATAATCGACGCGATTTAAAGTGAGTAAGAGAGGGGTGGACCCAGCTCAATGGTAATAAAGGGATTATCCAGGAGCGAGAAACTATCTGGTTCAATCGCTGTTTCAATGGGGGTATTTTTGAAGGAGTGGAGGCCATTATGCAGTGGAGTCTTGTTTTGAAAATATTCTGTAAAAATGGGAGAAACATCATAAGAGTAAAATGAGAGGCACAATCTGCATCTTCCTACTTCTACAAAGATTATGGTCTAATCGGCTAAACTATATGGGTATTTCTGAGGGGGTGGTAAGCAGTTATATGGCTAGGAGGGGACAGAACTGAGAGACTATAAAGGCGTTAAAGGTAGTGGAGGAGATTGGGATGATATCATTGGACTCGTGTGTCTCTGGATAATACGTCTACCAAGTGCTTTTGGTGATGCTACCATTTTTTACAAAGTTAGGGCATGTCTGCAAAATGTCGAAAATGGGTGTATTGGAGTTAAAAGTGGGAGTGGGATAGTAAATAAGATGTGGTGAGTCTCATTATTACCAGCAGACTCAGTGAATCATAACGTACAAGTCTCTTTGGTGATGTACTTATTTCTTTGCAAGTCTTGGTCTGTTACGTGGTTAGCAGAAATGTGATTGGGAGTGTTAGAGGAGGTGAAGAAGTAGTAGGAAGCGGTTTGGTTGTATTATTGGAAGTCTCTGGTATCAAGGAAAATGCTCGTCTCTCCTGTATATCTACAAGAGTATTTCTGAAAGAGTTAGATGCAATTCTCTCTGAGGCAGTTTTGGGAATGTTGGAGGGAAAAGTTGTTATTTGGTGGTAATAGAAGAGGTCAATGGTATTAATAGAATCTACTGACTCCAATGGATACGACTATGCAGTCCCCATTGTCATGGGAGTATTTTTGAGGGATCTAAGGCGACTTGTACATTTAGTATATTTGGGGTATTGGGGCTAAAAATATGTATGGTATAGTGAGAGAGGCCTGAATGGTGTCATTAAAATCCCCTTGCCCCAGGGTACACCCAGTTCAAGCTGACCAATAAACGGAAGTATTTTCAAGATCTTGGGGGAGAGAATGTTTGATTGAGTAGAACTGGGGGTGAAAGTAAAAGTGGTAAAGAAGTAGTGGGGAGTATTTGGTGGGTGTCAAAGTTGTTTACTGGCTTCAAATAATCCTCCAGTCAAGTTTCTATACATACTGTGTATTTCTGAGGAAGTTAGGCACAGTTCTGTGTGTGGGGGAAATTAGGGGGCTGTTGCTGAACTCTGGGAACTGGTTGAATATGAGAAGTTGGGGTACCAAACCTATTGTCAGAGCATATTAAGCCCCATTGTCAACTCCTCTTTGTTATTTGGGTATTTCTCACGGAGATAGATCCATTTTTCTATTCGTGTATTAATGAGAAACAGAACAGCCGAGGTATTTCAGCCTGTAATCCAGCTCATGAGTGATCTCAAGAGATAGCTAAGACTCCTAAATGCCTAATTATCAACTCCTCTTCTCAGCCACATGTATTTTGAACAGTTTTGATGCAATTTAAGAGAAGCTCAAAAACTAAGAGCAGACGATACACCCCTCAGCAGTAATCTGAACGAGAAGACAGTCCCGTGGACTTTAGCGGACTATCAGTAATGAATCAGAGCTGGAAATTTACTGCCCTTACACCGATCCATACGGCTATTACTTCTAGTACAGTAGACGAAAATTACCCCCAAGTCTGAACCGCAATGTCAGTGCGTTTTAAGAGGTAATAGATTATGTGGTAGCTTCAATAAGTGGGTAGAAGGACCACTGGAAGTTCAAGTAGATGATTCGTTAACTGATTTACCCCTTTTACTGGAGTTTTCAGCAGAAACTTCTTTTCTACTACTCGTACAGTACCTTACTGTACCATACTTCACTTATACAGACCTCAACAAAGAATAGTTCAAGTAACCATTATTTTTCTTTGTAAACTACAAGTACAAGTACCACAGATCACGTGTCGTCACTGTTCTCCTTTTATTCGTGCTTTTTTATTCTATGGAAAATCATTTCATTCATTTTTGATATATAACACCAGATTAAACTGCACAATTTTTTTAGTTCAGGTCGACAGTTTATTTCAATGACACAAACAAAACCACCCAAAAACCACCTGTCACTCACTCACTTATCTTACTCTTATTCTTATATTCACTTTCTCACACTCTTTCTTCTTCTTCCTCCTTTACTCTTACTCTAACACTCATTCAACCACACTCACAGATGAAACAACAACTGAGACACGATACCACAGCCACAGACCCTAGATACCACAGTCACAGATACCACTATCAACTGCGATACCCATCTGTCACAATGCCAAAGTACATCCCCCAAACATCACATGGGCTCTGTTGTGCCATGCCTCATTCTCAATCCTCAAACGTCCCTCTCAGCTCATGCTCACGTTGCTGACGTGCACTCTCCCAGAAACACAAACCACGCCGATGGACTCCGAACGGTCTCCAGAGCAAGTCTTGATGTGGATCGAGGGTGTATTGTAGCGACTCTGTGTGGTGATGGGGCGGTTGAGGCTGTGATGAGAGCATGTGCAATGTGATGACTGACAGCTATCGAGTCTACGTTTGTGATAATTCTGGAGAGCCTAGCGTTCCTCCCTTTGTTTGGGTCAATGCCCTGGTTACATCATGTTAAGGACACAGAACCAAATCAGCCCCAAAGGAGAGGAACTGCCTACGGAACCGTAAGTGTCACGCAACGGTCAGGATGTCATCACCGGGCGTATCTAACATGGGCACTTCTACTGGAACTACTTGTTTCGTGGTACTCGAACCGATACTCGCACTAGGGCGACGAACCTGTCTCATTCCCCTCTATCATACACTGTCCATCTTCTCTATTCATTTTCGGATATATATACATTTTCATGAGGGATAGTCTCAGCTTAGAGCTGGGGAGCCATGTTGTCCATGAAGGAAGACTTGATGAAGACAACGCCAGCCTGGGTTAGTATGGGAGCGAGAAGCGAGACAGCGAAACACCGAAGGTGTTGAGCTGTTGAGCTGGTGAGAAGAGAAGCTGATGGGGATCAGAAGACCGGATCTGAGACTGAAGGGTCCATTGACTGTGACGAGCCTTAAGGAACACACATCGGAGTGTAATCCTTAGAACATGTTATCCTTAGAACATGTTATCCAGACGTCGTCCAGAATATGACGTCAGAGGGTCTCACAGGATCACTTCATCTTCAAGGTCAAATCGAGTCTTGGAATCACTCCAAGGAAGTTGCAATTGAATAACACAGCAAGCTCCGACTCTACAGTCACAGATTGATCACCATCGTCTCATTGACCAATCTTGCATCTTCTTGATGACAGTGGCAAACCACATCCAACCATGTGACATGGATCTAGTAACAACCGACACAGATCCATTGGAGGTGGTATCTCGATCAAAGCAATTCGCACGTGAGTATCACATCAATCGCATGATCAATCTGGTGCCAATGACATTACCACCACACGAACAGTCTAATGCCTCTTATCTCTTATCCACAAATGTCATACTCACAACAAAACAAGCGACGGACCAGTAAATGGGCACGGTTTCTCGAGAGGTGAGAATGGTGGTGACCACGTTGAGAATGGAGTCGTTCTTGGGGGCGGGGACGGGCATGTTGAAGAGGTTGTGGAGGGTGTGATTTGCTGACTTGTTCTGCGAGTATAGCTTTGCTGCAAAGCTGGAGGATGTGAACCTTAAAATTTTGAACGAAAAAAAGGTAGGGTAAGTTGCTGACTAAGGGGGTGGTGGGGGGTGGAATTGCAAGAGGATGGGGTGGTGTGGTGAGGGGGTGGTGAGTGTAGGGTGGTGAGTTGGTTGGTGAGAAAATTGAGAGGTTTATGTTGCGGTTGAGTATGGTTGTGGGAGTGTTATGTGTTGGGGCGGTCAAGTGTTGAGTTAACTATAGAGTCAAGTGGAATAGCGTTTGTTGTTGGGAGGGGTTGTGGGATGAAGTAAATGTCGACAAATGGGGGAAGAAGTCAACAAAAGAGGGGGATGTGAAAGTTCATCAGCCACAAGAGTTACAATGGACAAGGTATCGGACATGTAGACACTACCATTCGAAGTCATTGGAATCAAGAGATGGTATGACATATTCAAAGGATACCGGATAGCCCCCAGATAGCAGGATAATAGCCGATGAATAGTCGCCAAGTAGTTATCTAGATATTAAAGGCACCATGTTTCACGAAATAGTAACTGTAACGACAGAAATAAACCCATTCGTAAAGAACCAGCTTGCTTTAACCAATAAGTGCAACGGGAGAAGCAATCTACTACCGACGAATACGCTGTTGACCACCATATAGCGCAATGGCTAGTAGTTGAGAGAGGCACGGATGTAGGACCACACTTAGACACTCTGCTCGTGACATATTGATTCTGATTTAAGGGCTTACTGGTTACTTTTGACCATTTACTCTTGGCTTCAAACGTAGGCTGCTCACCCTACTTTGTAGACATCAATGTCTTACTGATTCTTGATGCGTACAACCCTCTTAAAAGGACTATAAATAGTGAGATAGTAGTGTATGATGGAGGAAGGACTTTGTCTGTCCATCAGAAACAATTAAAACGAGTCTCTATTCCCGTCTTCCTTTTCAACAGCTATCAAACAAGCACATCATACTCATATCCTTATCGCGCATGAATTCTGCACTGTGGGCAGACCTCCATATGAACATCACCAAGAGCTAACAGTGGAATAATATTTCCCTGAATCGGCTAAAACGAGAATTATGAGCCTAGAGACTCGGTGTCACGCTTATTGGGCAAGAACGTGTATGGTTGGTGTGGTACTACCATGTAGCATCTCTACCCTATACAAGTGAGTAACTAATACAACGCTCAGAGCTAGCACTAGACATTGTACAGTGTCATCAATTCTCATCTGTCTGTAGGAAGTGATGTATAACTATTTCTAGTAATCACCATGACTTTTATGTGCTATTCTGTAACTTCTCCTTCAATACTATTCAAATCTAGACTGCCAAGTATAGCCGCCAGGGAAAGACATTTTACTGCCCAGGGTCCGAATAACCACCGAATAACCACCAACACCAACTCCTACACATCGTACGATCCACCAAGTCCAAACACCCTACTAGCACTGTTCTAGTTACCCTGTTGCATCCATCTCCCCCAGACCTTTATTGGAGCTAAGAGATCTAGACGGTGAAATATATCCAGGCAAAGGGTGAATATTGTGGTCTGGACAGACTGAGAGGTACTGTACCCCATACCGTTAATTGCTCAGTAATCATTTTCTCAAACCTCAATTGCTCGATCAATACCACCTTCCTATTCTGTCAACGTCTGTCTACTTCTCCACAACACCTGTCACTGTTATCTGTTCTCTCTTCTCTCTAGACTACACTGTGTGGTTATCTTTTGGCGTCTCGGTCTATTCCTTGTCTTATCTTCTGTCAACTTCTCCGCTTCTCTAGTCTGAGGGGATTCAAGGCGGATGCTAGTCCCAATTGGTGACGAGCAGTTTTCAGCAGTAGAGACAGAAGTTCTAGACAAAACAATTTCTGTCTGTTTTTGTGATTGTGTTTTTGTATCTGTATGTGTCTTACTAATCCTGTGTGTCTAAGTCTTTTCTGTCTGTGTCTATTTCTTCTCTCTTCATCGCCTCTTACTCAGCATCATTCCCACTCTACATCCCACACTCTACATGGTAACCTCGGATACATGTTACATGCAGGGTGCTAAGAACTCCACAAGCGAGAACCATCCTAAGTTTCGCTAGTCTTAGTGTCTTGACAAGTGGCTTGATGACAGAATTGCAAACAGAAAACAATTGAAAATGAAAAACAGCCAACATTGAGAAATGTGGTATCGTAAATGGAAACAAAAAATACCACAAAAATACCACAAAACGTCAAAAAACCACAAAAATACCAAAATATCAAAAATACCATAAATACCAAACACTACAACCATCAAACACACATCAGAAGCACGTTTCCAGACCCAATCCAGACCTCCAATGTATCCACACGTCACTGTAAAACGTCAAACGTCAAACCCATGAAACAAAATATACAAAAATCTGAGACATAAGTCCAGAAAACTCCTACCAAATCTGACGGTGAGGGGAACCGACCGTTCTCCTCTCTCGCCAAAAATCCCAATTGGTAGTATTTCTTGCTGAGATTGTTTAGACCCTGGCGAAAAAATATTCACTGTCTCAGACCAATCCGGAATAACACACTTTTTTTTCTTTTAGGTCGACAAACACCTTGTTCTCAACCACAAACGCGCTACCCTAGCCTCGAACCAGCCCTAACCCTGCAATTATCGCATGCAAGTCTTTACCCCGCAGCAGATTCTGCACATCTCTGCGGCCCGTTTAGCAAAAGAAATGTAAGGTAGATGAGGGAAAACCCAGGCTGTATGTTTAGTTGGAGCTATATTTCAGCCCTAACCCAGGCTAACCCTTACCCCAATCTCTCCTCAGCCGCAACCCTCACTCCAGCCCTCACCCGCAAGCCCTAATCCAGCCCTTGCCCAGCCCTTGCCCAACTCACTGCAATGCACCGAATCTGTCGGACATTAGACTCTCGTATTGAAATGTCACATGCTGGAAAAGAGCACTGTAGAAAGTGATTGAAAATAGCTACAAGAAAACTGACTGGATAATTCGACTCACGGAGCTCTGGAGAATCGATTCTCGTCTTGAAAATTGAAATTTTCTTCCCCGTTTTTTAAACTATTATCTCGCTATTATTTTACACGTGTTCTGGTTCCCTTTTTTCGCTCCGAGCTACTGTGTAGTCATGAACTTTGAACCAAAAAATGAATTAAAACTAAAATAAATAGAAAAAAATTATAGAGAAAAATAGAAAACGCGGAGTAATAAAGAAAACAATGAGTCATAACATTCCTCGAATCTATAGACCCTCGAATACACCAATAACAATCCCATTCCACTCTCTGCTATCGCTATCTTTCCTCAAACTCGATTGCTACCGTGAACCTAGATAATGAGAGATAACAAAATTCGCCGTGGTATGAGTTTGGAGTGAAAAACAAAAGCAAGTTATTTTTTCAGACACTCACTAGCTCCGCCGATAGTCTGAGGGAGATAAAGTCCAGACTAGAGGCTGGCTCGGACAGCTATCCTGCGGGATATCGCAATGTCGCATGTGGAAGGTGTCGATCTTCCGTAGGGTGGAATGATAACTTCCTTCCATCATGTGTCCTCTGAGACACGGCGATCATTACGTCAGGACGCGAGGAGGCATCATGCAATGAGGATGGAGGTTTACTGGTGGTTCCACTTTGTGTTGGTTCGTTAGTTATCCCATCCATTTCTATAATCGTATAAATAAGTGCGGCCTAGGCCACGTGTGGCACGGTGGCCTTGGTGAGCACGCCCATCTGTTTCTTCATGGACTGGTACATGAATGCGGAAATGTCAATGAGGAAAAAGAGGGCGATAGGAGTCATGCAAAAGAGTGCTGCCACGAGCTGTGTTAGTGGGAGGGGGAGGAGAAGACAAGAGCTGGCAGTAAGACTGGCAGACAGCAAGTCAGGTAAGTCAGGCAACAGACAGTAAGTCAGGCAAGGGACAGTAAGACAGGAACAGACCACTTCTGTAACTGAAACGAGACATGAGTCAAGTCTGCAGCACATCACGACACGGCAACTGAAGCAACCGCGTGTGGCTTATTGCCGTTCTTGTTGCTGCTCTCTTATCTGCGTTATCGAGTGACACCAACAAGGTATCACTTCAAGAATGTCACCAACGTCACCAACGTCACGTTTTGATACTCACCGAAACAGACACAATGGCCTGGGTTACCTGGTCGGACACAAAGCCGTACGAGTAGAGCACCGTGTGGGGCATCGCAATGTGTGTGGAGTGTGAAGAGTGTGAGAGTGTGAAAGTGGTGAGAAGAAGAACAAGTCAAATCAAGTCAAGCTGGAGACTTTTATTTTGGGGCTTGTCTTTAAGGTCGGATTGCTGAAAGAGCAAAAAAGGACAATGTGTAGTGTACAGTAGGCTGTGGGGAGGCTGTGGGGAGGCTGTGGTGGCAAAAGTCGTTTGCTGAAAGGGTTAGTATGCCTTGAGAACGTGAGTATCGAAAGGTCGTGCAGACACGGTCCTTTATATATCCCGTGCAAGGCCGGCTCTCTTTTTGTGTCTCAAGCGGATGTCTCAGGTCCCTTTAGTCAAGTGTAGATATGGCTTGGTGCTTAGCTCCTGCGATAGAGCTAAAGCCAGTAGAGTTTGGGCTGCACTTATTGGAGTTTAATCCACGATAATAAAGAGCCAAAAATGAGACGAGAATATTGGTCGGACTGGTCTATTTATGTAAAAAAATTTAATGGGGTGGTGGATCTGGTGAGGTACACAGACACAGACAGAGTGTTGTGGTTTGTTTTTCCTACCTTATATATTTGTTCTTCTTTTCCTCACTCTTGACCACTTTCACGTTCAATCTTGTGGCAGGACCAAACGAAAAAACAAGCCAGATACCAATCCAAGCGCACAAACCAAGCATACAAAAGCATCCTCAAATACGAAAACCGGGTCTGTGTCAGATAGCAGACAAAGCAAAGCTGTGGCAGAGAAGGCAGATACACAGATAGGTAAGGAAGAGACAAACAACTGACTCGGACATTGACACAGAAGGGCAGAAGACGCAAACAGACCGTGTGGACCAAAGCCGACTTTGGACCGACACAGACACACACCAACTGACACAGACACACACCAACACTGACAAAGACACAGTCACCACAGTGGTACAGATGTCACAGCCCAGAGACATACACCAGGTTCCGCTGTGACCGTTCAGTGACCAATTACACAGACAATTGGTGGTTTAGTGACACAAACTCCCTCAATGACTTGCCACGAAATGTTTTCAGCCTCAGTTTGTTCTTCTGTGCTCGGTGGTGCTTACTAAGTGCACATTTCAGCACAGGAACATGTCATCACCCTTGGAAACTCTATTTGGAAAAGTATAAATTCCAGATTTGAAGAGAAAAGCTCTTCACAGCCTAAGACTCTTGTTGTGAAAACAACGGTGGAGTAAGCGGGCGGTTGGATCACCTCCGACGGCCGCGTACCCTGCCCAGAATGATGATTGACCTCAAATTCTTATCTACATTATCTGAACCATTTTGAAGAAGAAAAGTTTCTGACTGGAGAGCACTGGACGACGAGTACAAGTATGAGCACTGTACGACTGTCAAGGATTACATATAACAAGAGGCACATTTGTACTAGACCAGTGCAATCAGTATCATGGCACTCGTACCAATACAACTGTCCAGCCACACTTGGCACTCACTTGTTCTCGAAATCTAGCCCTGGATGGAGACAAAGGAAGTCTGGAACGAGTTTGGGCTATGGAGTGTATTCTGGGATACGAGAACTTTTCCGGTTCTCGTGTTCACTCATACGAACCCGTACTGGCCTGTCACAGACGCGGCACGGGTACAGTTTGTAGCATGTCCTGTTTCGTCTGGGCGTAAATACGAGCTAGGTCCCCCTGTTCAGACTGCATCTCTGCTGTATCTGATCGTGGGAGTCTAGCTAAGGAGAAGAGTGGTACCAACAGCTGAGAAGGTATCTGGAGAGTAGGTACGTACCTGTTGCTGGAGAAACATTTCTACAGGTAACAACGCCTCATTCTTCAACCCCCTCATTCTCCTACCCGGCTATTCTTCCTCCTGCATACCCCTTCGTAGGAGGTCGTATTGGTCCATTCCCGGAACCATGCCATAGACGCTAAAATTTATCCTCTGGAGATACGAGCTATGATAGATTTCGGTGTAAGGAGTAAGGAGAGCGTGGAGGTTGTTTTGGTTTTTTTTGGTGTTGCTTTTTTACTCATTTTTTTTTCTTTTCGTTTTCGTTTCGTTTTCGTTTCGTTTTGATTTTCCATTTTCAATTTTCTATTTCTATTTATTTTTATTTTGCATAATCGGACCTTTTCCACCTACGATACTTTCCGCATCTCGAAAGAAAGACATACGATGAGACAAAGACTGGTGTAGAACCAGTTTGGTATTGATCTCAAACTGTTTATCGGGTGAGGTAGGGTGTGGTATGATGTACCTGGTACAAGTATAGTATGAGGCAGTATACTAGGGACTGAATATGTTGTATGATCATACTGACGTACAGTTCTGTACTCCATTAATATCGGCGCCGGAAGTTACAAACCCCGTTCTCCTACACCTATTATTCTATACTGGCTGCTGAACTCGAAACAGAGACTTTGGGGCCTGTCTCACTCATGTCTCAGTCGGCATCTCATTAAACCGGCTTTGAAGAGAGTTGAGGGGACAGAGGGGATCGGCGATCTATACAGATGTTTATAGTCCGTCGGGAGAGCCGGAAGGGTACGAGAGTCGGGATAGAGAATCGGGTAAGAGTCTATGGGTATAAAAGTTACAAAGGCATTGGACCTTTTTCTGGAGGTTTACAGGTGCTCGTATTTATTGTTTTCTGGAAGTGTACGATACGAGGTACAAGCACTGCCTATAATACCTCCTTTTATGAAGAAAGAAATATAACAAAACTGGTGAACCTGAGCTTTGAGAAGGACTTTTGACAAATCAGTGAACTAGAATCTCCAGTATAACGACTCGTACAATAGTATCATCTCTAGACGATGAGTCTATCCAGGTCTAGACTGATTTAGTTCGGAGGTTCGTACTCTGAAGTCAAGAGAATTATACGAGATCATCACCGCTCAAAATTCACTCTTTTTTCACCTAAATGTCTCGAACGTTGTCTCAAAGCCTCGTATTCGTCTTGGGCTTGATATACGAGTATCCGCACATCTTAAAGAAGGCTTTTCTCTCGGAAATATAACGTGAGACACTGAACTCTTTCGGATCTCGGAGGGGATTCAAAATTCAGGGAAATTCCGGTCAGGAAGTAGCAGCAGGTTTTTCCTGTTTAGATTTACAACAACCAAGAAAAGATGCTGTTAGCAGAAGAACCTCCAGAAATCAACTTTCCTTGGATGAATATGATGAAATGAATACATTAACGATGTATGTATCACTCTAAGAGGCAGGTCCGATATCCTGACTTACCCAGACTTGTCTATAACCTGCAAAATGTCTCTATAACCAGATTTTCGTTTCAGGTGATATTACTTAATGTCCTTCAAATCTAAGTAAACACCAACCAAAGTCCCAACAACCGCAACCCAATGTATTGTCTTGCAACGTGAATAACTCCGAAAAATGTATGGCACAAACAGGAGATATTGGGGTATTTGTTTAGGATAGTCACCGGGAGTACCTGACGGACTTACCCTCAATCCTCTAAATCGTCTGCAGAGACAAGTAGACACCCCCAGCCCAAAAGCTATCCAACTATTCCCAACTGATTGCTTTAACTAAGAAAATATGTAGTCCACTGGACCCAACTTCTTCAAAAATACCCTCATAGGCATGGCAACTAAATCAATGTGTTTCTAAGAGCTTGGAGATTGATAGGATACCACCCATTGTTTACTTGATACGATTTACTCACTTTTACTCCCAATTCTCTCAAAAAGCTGGATTTGAAAAATGGCCCTAAAACAACCAGAAATACCAGTATATCTCTAGAGTATTGATACTATTGCTATTATATGACAGGCGATTCACATGATACCACCATTCACCTCTTTACTTACATAGCTCCTACTTTAACCTCGAAACTGAAATTGTCCGTGTTTACGAAATAGCTCCCAACTTGGTCAGAAATACTCACATTATTGTGGGAACTTTACCATCCTATTACCTGAGGTTCGGGCTATCAAAATATACCATCATTGCCCTGGCTATCTCCCCTCACGCAGTTTTAAACCCATCGCCCTCAATTTGACTCGACAACACAACTTCGATTAACTTCCTCAGAACTACTCCCACTGTCATGACAGCTTCACCATTGTGTTCGCCAAGCCGTATTAAGTCCCAAATACACTTCTTCCAATCACCTAGACCTTTTTTTCTAATTTTTGGCTAACATCTCCAAATTCTACAGAACCGTGAAACGTTCCTAACTCCTTGAATAATAGTCCCATCTTCGAACAGCCTTGACCATGCTGTTATCACGGCCAGCCAGATTCGTTTGGTACCATCTACCTCTCTCATAGGATCTATCCTCAACTTTTAATCCCGATTGGAGCAGTGGTGAACCTAGGCCAGAAAAATGAAACTGGCTAAACTCGATAGACGGAGACGCATAAGGGGTAGAAAACTAACAACCTGATAAAGCGGACTCCAAAATTCTCTTACAGAGTCATTATTCTACAATCTATCAGGCTAATATGTCTACTTGACTCTACACTTCTATTTTCCCAGTCTTCCAGGAGAAGCACGGAAAGCCAAAATACTGCTCAGAACGGAGATATTTTGTACCAATCGGATCGTTGCGACGTCCAGAGTTAATTTAACCCGATTTCTTCTTTCCAGAACAATTATTACGACTTTTATTCTCCGTGAAATCTCCAATCTCCGAACTTTATCCGTTTAGCGTCTCTATTTTCCTAATTGGGATGGGCAGAGTATGTCAACAAAATATCAACTATAATACTTGGATTGTGGAATAATTATATATCAACTAAAATTGGATTTTACCAAGTGTAGTGAAAAGTAAGGAACTGTGACAATTATATTGCAGTTTTGCAACTTTTTTCTCCATTGTCACCTCCTTTCCAACATCCCCAATTCAACACCGTATCACCAACTTTAGGTGGTGTTGGTGCGTAATTTGGCCCACATGTAGCATGCATATCAACACGGCTGAGGTGAGAGAGAAGACTCTAAAACGCGATTGAATAAGAGGAGAGGAAAGAGAAACTTACCACTAGAAAATTCAAGAGCGAGAGAACTCCTTTATATACTTTTCTACCCCATATTCCCACCACATGTCAAGATACACAAGTATTCTCTCTGAGCTAAAGTTACCCCTACCCTAAACGTACACCACATCAAAACATTAATAATCTCGACCTCACACTAACACTCACTCTCAACCAACACGAGCCCTTCAACAACATGTCTCTTGCGGAAGAACTCAAGACTCGAAACTTCAGTATATACGGCCAATGGATTGGTGTGCTGTGCATCATTCTGTGCATTGCGCTCGGAATCGCCAACATTTTCCATACCAGCTTGGTGATCATTTTCTCCATTATTTGCATGTGAGTATTTGTGGTGGTGAGGTGGCAATTGTTTTTTTGTCACTTGTTTCGTGGCAGTATGGGTGTCACTGAGAAGGAGGTGGTGTGGTTGAAATGAGGCTCAGTTATCATCTGAGAAGATGCATTGGGTAAAGACTGATTATGCACAGCGATGACAAGGACTCGAATGTTATTTGACAGCGGAGATGTGGAGATGGTGTGGGCAATGCTAGTTATGGTACCCAGTACTGGTAATGTACAGTACAGATAACGTACTCAGCCCAGTTCCAGACTGATGCTGTGGTTGGCACTGTCATATCGCTGCGCCACATGATGAAGGTGGCGCAAAGGCAGTATATGGACACAGCCCCATTGTCCTTGCTTTCAATATCCATCTGATCTGTCACTTCGACTCGTCAGTCCAATTAAGGCGTCTTGGATTGATAAGAACATAGGGCTTCTGTTGGGTGGCATTATTGTGCCCATGTTCCTGTCATATCGTGTTCTCTTTCTTACCTCATTCATGTCCCAGCTGTCCTGTTCTATCACATCCCCTCCTCCTGTCCTGATCATAGTCAACAACAAGACTTGTGGTCTAACGGATAATGGTCTGACGGATAATGGCCTATCATTCCCAGAACATCATTATGTGACCCACTCTCTGACCACAACTTTTCTCCTTACCAGCTCACTGCTACATTTTCTGCATCCCCACTAACTCAGCGTCCAAGGTCTGGTTGTCGTGTTCGTTGAAATCCCGTTCCTGCTGCGAATCTGTCCCGTGACGGAGCGGTTTTCCAACTTTATCCGCTTCTTCAACCAAAACTGGCCCCGAGCAGCCTTCTACCTGGGAATGGCCACCATCCAGTACTGCTCGCTCATCTTCATGACCACGTCGCTGCTGGTGCCGGCCGTTTTCCTGACCATCACCGCCATGTGCTACGCTCTGGCCGCCCTCAAGCACCAGGAGTTTACTGGATCCTCCACTCTCGGTGGAGCTGGAATCGCTAGACAGATTCTGTAATCTACGGTGTAGATTGATATACCTAATGAGAACTGACGATATGAGTGGGGAGAATTGTACTGGGAACAGTGGTAGCACTGGGATACTATTGCAAAGCAATGTTGAAAACAGGGTTGCTTGATTACAAGAATAAATATATAAATACAGGGTCTCATGGCTGAGACATACAGCCGATCACACGGCCAATCACACAGCCAAACCAACCGCGGCAGAGTGATCATAGTCAAACTTTTGCACCTCCAGAATAGGCCACCAGGCGTATTTTTTCAGCTCCTGGGGCAGCTGATCAACCACGTCCTGGAGATCGTACTGCAACCGATCCTTCCACCAACACAGACCGTGGTATCTGTGTATGTAAGCACAGTAGAAACAGACCACCAACAGTGCGTAGGGGTTGTTTTGTCTTACATAAGCCAAAAAGTCCGGGTGCCAGTAGACGCTCCAGGCGGTGAGGTGTGCCGAGCTGGTTCCGTCCACGTCCATGGAGTAGAGGGCAGTCATTGTGTGGATTTCTCTGGAGAGACAGGTTATGAGTTTGTCATCATTTTGAGGTACCAAAGCAGGAATACCCCATAATAAGTCGTCACGAGGCAAGTAATGTTTGCTTGGAAGAGGTGCTGCTTTTCCTCCTGGTACTCCGTGGCCCAGGAAGAGTGTTTGGATATCGTGTATGATTCTGAGGATGCCGAAAATGTCAGCCCCAAACTCTCCATGTTCAAAACTGAGTAGGGGGACCATAACCAGAGCTTTGGAGCACATGGAGACCATGACACAGGCTATGAGCACGCAGTTGTAGTTTTTCGAGGTTTCCAGGGCTTCGAGTTCGTCCTTTAGTTTGGCTAGTGCTTCTGTAAACATGACCAGTAGGCTTTCTTCCTGTTTGTCTGTGAGAGGCACGTAACCTACTATTTTTTCCCGTTTTGGCAGCCCCAAACGTTTGGAATGAGGAATGTTGCCACACAGCATGTATCTGTGTTCGTTTTGGAGATTGTAGAGAATCATTTGCGAAAACGTGAGGCAGGCAGCTGTTAGAGCAGGGCTTTTTTTCGCCAGCTGGACAGAAGATTTCATCCAGGGAGCGTCCTTTTTGCCTGACGCGTGAGCCAGCATCGGAGAGGCGTGCTGGACGTAGAACTTGAGCAGTTCCAGCTTTTTGTGGGTCAATCCTAGCATTTTTTGCATGGAAACAGGACGGATAGTGTACCGTGTTCTTTTAGTGGGTCTTGACGCCACATGTTCGTTTCTGCGGGGTATTATTTGTCGCTTGAGGGCGCACGGAGTGTGTGCCTGGGTCTGTATTTGTATCATGGTGCTTGTTCAGGACAAGAGTGGTGGTGAGAAAGTGGTGTTGTATGGTATGTTCTGTTTTTAATTAGAGTGTTGGACTGCAGAGTGATGTAAGATGTGCAAGTGTAATTTTGGAGGGGCTTTGGGGAGGGTGATATAATATGGGATGGGGTAGGGTTAGCGAGATGGGTGGTAGTGGCGTTAGATTCCTGGCAATCAGGGCTCTCTAACGGTATAGTTAATAGTGCTCTACGAGCACTATATCTTCATCCATATCCACCTCTAAAAGCTTGCTCTGGAATTAAAAAGTCTGTTTCCATTGTGGGTCGCACCCTGCAGATAGAAGCATAAAGATTTAATATGCGAAATGAGTGAGGGGAGAAGAAATAGGAGTGTTGCTATAGTAGGGATTTATACTGTGAACTTATACTGTGTGGAGTGATTAGTGATGGTGTGGTAACTGGGACTACAGTAGTATTTTTGTAACTGGATGATCGGCATTGTTTAGATTAATTTGGTGACTAATCAGAAGGAGATTGGTATTATTGAATATCAGGTGTCTAGAAGAATCCCATTTACTAGCACTGTTATAGACAGGATAGCAACTATAGAATGGAGTGGTTTCAGTTGGTGATAAAAAGGAATTCCAAGAGGGGTGAAACGAACCCCAAGAATTTGAGACAAAAGTGAACACCACCAAAGTGTGTGGACTTTAAAAGGACTGTTGAGAATGTTGTTCAAAAGTCGGTAGAACTGAGCTGATAATTATTGTTGGTGAGGTTCGTTTTAGCCTATAATAAAGTACGATACTAGCTTGATGATGGTAAGGCTTGGTAGCTTCTAGTGGCATACAAGTGTATGAAGATACACGAGTAGACTCTTGATAATGCATACGAGGTACATTCTAGTTTTGTTGAATTTATCTAACCACCTTTGAACCAGAATTGTTGAAAATTTACTATTTTTCCTAGACCTAAACAGACACGCCAAGAAGACGTTTCTTCTAGAAGCTGTCAAAAGAATATTAGTTCAGGAGAGCCAAAGTTTATTGTTCCTAAGAAGGTATATCAACGAGTTTTGAAGGAAAACAGGAAAAAAAGTGTTCCAGGTCCGCTCAGTCTTCTTACATCTTTTCACTCAATCTCAAGGTACATTTCCAAGATCTCAGCTCTCTCTAGATATGTTTAGGCTTCCGTCATTAGGGGTGGTTCGACTACCCGTACGTCAGACTGGAGGTCACACAGACATTAAAACTATTCAAAGGACTATGGGAACTAAGTAAATGGATTCTTCAGACTCTGAGGATTTGAATGACACCATATATGCATAACGTACTCCTCCGTACGCACTTTTCACCCAGACACTCCTAGTCTAGTTGACAACACAGCTGCCCTCAACTTCACCAGAAATATCTACATTACGGAACCGTCTTGACCATCGTATTCCTGCGACTTAATGGTTCATTTTAATACGACTCAATACTTGTATATATCCCTTTACCATTCTCTACCGTCTATACTCCAGATTCTATGCCACCACAGATATACACTCAACTTGGCCAGAAATACCCACTTGAAGAAGTGGACCTGACAAGCGTTTCCCTGGGACTTAGGGGATTGCTCTTATACCACTCAACTCTTTTAAATACCTCTTTATTACCCTTCCACACCTACCCTCCAAATTCTATTGTGTCACCGAAATGCACCTAACTTCACCAGAAATACCTGCAGTGATACAGGGAGTTCACCATGTTAATGTTCAGTGTTTGACAATTCGATTAACACCTTGTATGTCTCAACTACACATCAATCACAGAATTTAACAACCACACTCCTAAAACTGCCCAAACCCAGAACTGCCCCAATTTGGTTAGAAATGGTCATATTTTGCAAATGACTTAATATTCTTGTTACAGTGATCTCTGTGATTCCGATGATACCCTCTACGTCTTTAGCATTAGCTCATATCTTTTTCTAATACCGAAATACTTATTTCTGAATCTTCATTGAACTCCCTAAAGTGCATCCAGAAATACGAACATACTTGATTAGAACAATTATCAGTGCTCCCTTGAGCCTGCTAATATCACCTGTATCACTCAAATGCTCTATTACAACCTCCTTTCTTATATTAACTTTCACCCTCAAAGTTACTTGGCAGCACAACTTCCTGTAACTCGACCAGAAATACTCGCATTAACCTGGGATCTTGACCATCATATTCCTAAGAGTCTAACAATTGAAATGGGACCCATTATTACACTATTTAAACCTCTGCACAACTTTTAACAGCCACCCTCTAGTATTGCCCCCACACAGAAATGACTCTGACACTTTCACAAATACCAATAACATAATGACCTGTTGACCAGTAGATTCCACCAACCGTGTTTATTCCAATGGTGCCATTCACCCCTCTCCCTCGTCGTACTGTCGCTACATATATTTTAAACACCTGCTATAACGACTCCTAAACAACTTCACCCACATCCCTCAGAAATATCTAAATCAATAAGGCGAGTTGACCGGTGTGTTATTACGATTCAGGAGATTCTAACGATACCCTATATGCTTCCCCTACTTTCATTTACCAACTTTTAGGACCAAAACCCCAATTCAACTCCTCCATATAATTGCGCTTAATTCTGTCAGAAATGCTCACATTGTCGATTGGATCAGACCATTGTTCTCTACCGATTCAGGCAACTTATTTGATTCCTTTTCCGCCACAACTACGTCACTTTCCAAAATTATAACCTCATCTCTGATCCTGCACCTCTGGCAGACCTGCCCTCATTTGCCCCAGAAATACTTTCAGCGTAACAATAAGTTGATTACTCTCTACTAGAGCTCTAAAGAGTCTGAATATTCCCTCAAACTCTCTCTTCTATTATCCTTCTACAGTATTTACAACTAAATCCAAAATTTTGTAACTGTGCCTAGCCATCTCACTCCCACACCTACTCCAAAAATACCGACATAGTCATATATACATAATCGTAGGGTCTCCCAGGGTCAGTTGATTCTATTGATACCATCCACATTTAGTATACTACCAATACTCAACTTTTATACCTCCACCTGCAATTCTGAATTACCACTTAACTCGACCTAACTCCTCCAAAAATACTCATATTGCAAAGGCGTCTTGATCATATTGTTTATCGGGGCTCAGAGAATCGTTTGATACCCATTATACCTCTACTCCGAACTCTTACAACTATTCACAACAACACCAATCACATTCAGCCCATCACAGAACTGGTCCTAGCTTTATCAAAAATACTCCCAGCGTTATGCCGAGTAGATAGGAGTATTTATCAAACTCAGGGGATTCTAACGGTACCATGAACGTCATTCCTACCATTACTGTACGATTATTTACACCTTCACCTCCAATTCTACTCTACAACACAATCGGGTCTAACTTTCTCAAAAGTGCTCTCAGAGCCTTATCGACTTGACTAACGTATTCTCCTAAGTGAGACGATTCTAAAAATACCATCTTTCTCTGGTATACCACCTTTTACCCATTTTTAACCCCAACACTCCTTCTCTTGCTTTTCCGAAGAACCCCTCAACCTTCGTCCAAATACTAACATCGCAGCAGCGAGTCTTCCCTCAGCAATTTAGGAGTAATTTGGTTCACCTGACCTCTTTTACGTCTCTCCTGCCACCTCTTAACTGCTATTGTAGCAGTACTCCTAATACTGCCCAACACAGAATGTCTTCCAATTCCATTAAAAAAACCAGATAGCCATATCGACTTGACTAATGTGTTCCTTTAGATTAGTGCATTCAATTAAAACCTAGTACGTCTCCCCTTGTATCTGTTCTACCGCTGTAGAACCGAAACACCTATTTCGACATTTCACAGAACAGCTTCTAACTTAACTAGGGAAACTTGGATCGTAATGGGGACTTAATCCTCATATTCAAGAGGATCTAATAGTACCCTTCAGGTTGCATACATTCTCCCTTGCCCATTATTAGCTCTAACCCTCCATTTCTTCAAAACCACACAACTGTTACCTAGTCCCTCAATAATCCTCCATAGTCAGGAGAACTAGAACATTGTGATTCCATTGGTCTGTGTATTCGTATGATACCATGAATGTCTTCTTTTATATCTCTTTTTTCTATTTTAACACCAATAATCATAAATCTACTTTTCAGAAAACTTTCTTCAACTCTTTCAATACAACCCGTATCTTTATGGAGTGTTAATAAGAATGCTGTGGAGCATCTGTGAACTCAGCAAACACTTATCATGTCTTTTCTACTCTCCCTTTACAGATTTTGCCACGAAGCTCCAAATACTCCACCACACATAACAGCCTCTAACTTCTCCAAAAATACATCCGTAACCATGGTGACTTGATCATTGTAATCCCATGACCTACGAGATTTCAATGATACCACGCTGTCTGCCCTAGCACTGTTTACTCTCTTTTTACTCTCACATTCTAAACTCTGCGTGTCCAGTGAACTGCGTTTAAATACCCCTAAAAATGTGGCGTAATAATGGAGACTAGAGTGTCCTATTCGGTCAGATTCAAGGCTGTTTTAGTACAGCTCTTTCTCTTTCATGACCTTTTCTCCATTTTTAAAGCCAATCCTACCTATTCTACTTGATCACATAAATCGGTCCAACTCGCTCAAAAATACCCCTAGATCAACGAAGACTTGACAGGTAGATTCCTATTAAAGATTAAATTCAAATGATACCGTTTATACCTCTCCCACTACATTTAAACCACTTCTACGCACAACACTCCTACACATGACGATTGGGCTGTGGGCGTAATAAGTGGAAATGTGGTGTGGTAAGGAAGTGTTAAAGGGTGAAAGGATTACACCGACTCTAAGTTAAATGTTACTCAAGTCGCCATAGTTCTGCTGGTATTTTTACAACCTTGGGAACAGTTCTATAAGAGAGAACAAAATGGATGTCGAGATTAAATGTGGGAAAGAAGTGGTAACGAAGCATCACATACACCAAAACAATCCTCATATTTTGATGATTACCACTGTCTAGACTCCATGGCCTTAAGTGTATTTCTGAGAGATTCAGAAGCTGATATCTAGTCTAGTAGAATTGGAAATGTTGGCCAAAAGTAGTGTACGAGATAATGGCGGTAGCTTTCTTGGTACCAAAAGAGTCCTCTGATGATGGAGAATCTATTGGTCCACCTTTTGTGGCACTGAGAGTAATATTGACAAAGTTGGGGCCCATTGTGGTGAAGTGATATTTTTGTACATCTGAGTCAAAAGTAGGAGAGAGAGCACAAATGCGACGTTGGTGGTGTCATTCGAATCTCCCATTGTCAAGGATAAATATGGTCTAGTCAGTTTAATTGTAGGGATAGATCTGAGGAAGTTAGAATCAGCTATGAGTTCCAGTATAAATGGGGTGGAGGAGCAAAACTTTGGAACGGTGTAAGAGGACCGACCTGAGTTGCACCACTAGACCCTCCTGACTCACATGAACACTATGCAAAAGTCCTTATGTCGATGGAAGTATTACTCAGGAAGTTACCGGAGCAGTTGTGCCACTTGGAATTGGAGTGCTAGTGTCAATATTAGGAATAAGATAGTCGAGAGAGACTTAACGGTACTGTCTGACACTACTGATCAGTGGGATATCACTGGTCTAGTTTCTATGGTAATCGGAGTATTTCTGTGTGGCCTAGACACAACTGTGTCAAGACAGACTTTGGAAGGTTGGTGATATAAATTGGTAGGAGGTTGCAAGAGAGGTACAACGGGCTTCAAATAGATTATCATAACAAGTGTTGCAACATATTTGGCCAGCCGTTATATTACAGCCTTGCTTACTACTTTATTTTCTCTTTTGATGTCCACCATCTCACTTATACTGAACGAAAAACATTCTTACAAGGCCTCAAAATACTCCCATTGCTACAGGGACTGGACCAAGCTATTAATAACGACAGGATGAGTCTCATAATTCCTCCTGCTCCTTTTCTTCTCTCTCCCAATCTCTTTTACGTCACAACCCCAATTCTACCTCGTAACCCAACTGCTCATAACTTTCTAAAAAATACACCTACATCTATAATTGCTGGATTAAGTTGTTCCCCAGCTTCATTTGGGTGCTGGGGAACCCTTCACTTCTTCATACCATCTCAATATCACGTCGTAGTCTGAAACACTCAGTTTTCTTAATATTACATAATCGCCCTTAACTTCACCAGAAATACTCGCATCGTTATTCTGAGTTAGCTAGATTGTTCGCAAGTGCTATTAGAATCCAGTAGTCCCATATATACCTTCCGTGATCTCTTTCCAGCCAGTACCTTCTTGTTGATTACGCAGTTTGCATGATACACAACCTAAGACGACGTAACTAATGTAAAAATATCCCTGTAATGATGGAGAGTTGACTGTCGTTAACTCTCCATCAGATAGTCCGTGTGATCTCCCAGGTTCGACTTCTACCACCATATATCAAGTTTCAGGACGACTCTCTTAATTCTACAAAAAACTAGAACTGCCTTCAACTTCACCAAAAATACACCCAGCGGTATGGCTACTTGGTCATGTTATTTTACGAGCCTGTCAATGCCCCATATCCCCTTCATGTCTCCTTTTCTATTTCTTCGCGGACTATATCTCCACGTTCGGTATTTCTGCCCCGAAACTGAGCCGCCCTCAGCTTTACCAATAATGCGCGTATAGATATGGCGACTTGACCAGAGTATTTATCGGATCCGTGCGACTCATTTGGTACCTTGCACTTCTCTGCTACTGTACTATTTGTAATTCCATTTTTACACGGACCCTCCCAATTCTACATTTTTACACAACTGGCCCCAACTTCCTCAAAAATATCTTCATTGTGATTCCAACTTGACTAAAATTCTCGCACCGGCCATTAGAGTCCAATGATACCAATCACCTCTCTCTCTCTGTCGCCTACCTACTTTTATCGCCGGCATCCCTCACCTCACATTGTCAGACAACTGCCTCAAACTGGCTCAATAATAGTCACACCAATAAGAGGACTAAACCACTGAACCTCCCCGGATCCAGATACCCATTTTCCTTTCATACATTTTCCACTTCAACAATTTGAGTATTTTAAAAATGACATTCGTGATACCTCCAGTGCCTCCACTCTGATACGCCCTAAACTCCCCCAAAATGCCCCAGGAGTTACCGAGAGCATTAGGACTGATATACAGCCCCGCGGAATACTCATAGTACCATTCATATCTCTCCTGTTAACTCTTCATAGCTTTTAAAACAGATTTCCTCTTTTTAGACTTCGAATTTATCTCGCCCTAACTCCTCTAAAAATATCTATATCAGCACGGGGTCTTCTCCCTCGTAACCGTCTAGTCTGTATGGTTCGTCTGGTTCCTTTCGGATACTCTCTGACCTATTTTATACACTTCTGAAACCGAACTGAATTTCTTACATTCATAGAACCCCTAAACGTCACCAAAAATACCTGCTCAACGATGACTACTTAGCCAATTTATTACTGGAGGCTCAGGAGCTCCATTAGTCCCTTTTATGATTCCCTTTCCATCTATTCCTCTTATTAATGGCAACAATAAAAAAATACCGCCAACGAACAATGTCCTGTTTACAGAACTCCACTCAACTTATTCAAAAATACCCGTATCCTATTAGTGAGTTGGTATATAAGTTATATGTTGTCTAGGAATTCTCACGGTACCGCGTATGTCTCTTTATACCTCCATTCCCACCTTCCACCACTTCACCCCAAATTCTACTTCATCCCACAACTGCCCCTAACTTCCTCAAAAATACCTCCATCACTACGGCGACTTATTTAATACTCTTCCTGGAGGGAGTATAATTCAATGATTCCGTTGAACCCGTTTTTAAATATGTTTTCCCCTTTTCACGTCAAGTTATCCTTTTCCTGCGGTCGAAAGAATTGAACCCAACTCTACCAAAAATATTTACAGTGATATACCGACTTGACGAGAGTATTTTTCAGATCCTAGAGATTCAAATGATACCCTGATTGTCATGGTTTCGACCTCTTGTACCCTTTTTAGCCCGACCCTCCAAGTTCTACTATTTTACACAACTGTCTCCAACTCAACTAGAAATGCCTGCATCACTATGCCGACTCAATCAATGCTCTTTCACGAGCTAGAAGGATTTGATTATTCTATGGAAATCTTTGTAAGATGTATTTCTCCCTCTCAAAAATTGAAATCCCCATTTTCCTACCTCTCACGGAACGATGCACAGCTCCACAAAAAATATATACACCGATACACTGCCTTGACGAGAGTGTTTCTCACACTCGTAGGATTCGAATGATACCCTGATTGTCTTGTTTTCCACCTCTTGTGTACTTTTTAAACCAAGCTTCCCAGTTCTACTCTTTAACACATCTGCCTCCAACTCAACCAAAAAAGGTCACATCGCCATGGGGACTTGATCTGGGTGTTCCTCTGATCCAATAAATCACAATTGAACCGTTCACATCTCCCTCGTATCTCTTTCCAACATTTGTGCCGACTCGATTTTTTACCCATGGTCCACACTCCCAATTTGAACATGTTACTCAACCCAGGAGAGCTTTGTAGCACCTTTTGTATTCCTACTTACTACACTTTAGGTATATATTGCTATTTACTGTAAAAGATACTTCAACTCTTAGTCATATCGTTTCTGACCTTGTCTACAGTTCCACACATCTCCTTCTAACTTGACCAAAAATACTCGAATGACCAAGGAGACCTGCTCATCACGTTAATCAGAGTCGATCTGACTAATTGTACCTTGTATTCCGCTCCTAAATACTCTTTATCCATCCAAAATGGAATCACTCATTTTCAGAAATTCACAGACCAGCTTCCAACTTTACTATTAACAATCCTAAAGCTATGAGAGATGGATCCAGGCATTCCTCATACGGTGGAAAAGATACAAATGCCAACCACATCTCTCCTACAGTCACAGATCAACTTCCGACACCTAAACACACACTACATTCGCATTACGTAACTGCTCCCATCTCTTTCAAAAATACTCATCGGTAAGCTGACTTTACCAAAGTGATTTCACAGATTGATACTCACCGGGAAAACACATTGTTTCTCCCCTTGTATCTTCTGCTTGCCTTTATTTCCGGCATCCCATTTTTCGTAGTTTTGCAGCTTTGGGCCTAACTTCTTGGGAAATACTTTCATAGCCACGGCGAGTTGACTATACTATTCCCCGACTCCAGGAGATCCGATTCATACCAATAAATGCTCTCATACTAGTATTTATCAACTTCTGGTGCCCACTTCTAAATTCTTCAGGAAGACACGTGTGTCTCCAACTAGATAAAAGGGGTTCATATACTCGCTTAGACTTAGTCATTTGGAATGCAAGAGTGCGGAGAGCATCGCAGAACCCTTCATTTCTCTGCTGCATCCTCTTTACCTATTTTTGCAGAAACACTCCTCTTATGACCTCTACACTCATCTGGCCCTAATTCCTCCAAAATTACCAGATGTGCCATACAGAGACAACTAGAATACTCTTGGGAACTGCCTGGTCCCAATGATATCACCAAAGTATCTCCTTACAAGTTCTGTACACTTTTAATAGGGGCTACAAGTACATACAAGTACACCACTATTAGAGACGTATTTATTAAACTGCCCACAACTACCCCAAAAATATTTACAGAGTAACAGCGACTTGAGAATATTGTTACTGGCCATCATCTCATTCCGACTGTGCCTTTTATCTTCTTTCTACCACAGCTCTACCACTTTTGACACCTACTCTCGCAATTCTATCTACTCACACACCTGAGTCTAATTCCGTCAAAAATATCACCATCGTTAAACAGACTTAATCGACCCGTTCTCCAGAGTCGGGAGTATAGTGTACCTCGTTATTTGTTCCCTTGCACTTATTATTCCGCTTCAAAGTGAACTGCACCTCCTCTCTCTTTTGACATAACTGCCCCAACTTGTCAAGGAATACTTGAATTGATATAGGGACTTGACAAAGTTGTTTATCAGAGCTGCGACTCTTATATAATGTCTTTCAAGCGGTCCTTAAACCCCTTTTCCAGTTTTCACACCAAGGCCAAAATTTTCGTATTGAACAACTTCGCATAATTTGCGCAGAGTTAATCGAAAGATTTCAACCAGGCGCCCATCATGCTCTCCAAACCCTCCCGATTCCAATGATACCCTCTTTCGGTCTATAGTACTATTCTTCCCCATTTATTCCCTCCATGATCATATTGTGTGCCAACGCAACTGCCTGCAACTCTCTCACAAATACTCGCTGCGTCTCAGAAAGTTGACCATTCCATTCCTTGGACTTCAGAGATTCCACTTGGTCCCTTTAACATCCCTTTATAGCTCTGAAACAACTTTACACCTCACGCTCATAACGCAGCATACGCCCCGAAATGCTCTAAAATTATCAAAAATACTCCAACCATTGTAGCAACTTGATCGTCGCTTCTATGGGACCTGAGGATTCGTATTATACCCATAAATATTCTCCTACTACCTCATTACACATATCAACTACGCACATATCAACTACGAGGACCCTGATACCACTCGAGGTAGATTTCTTTCCACATCTTACAAGAATACCAGAATATAAATGCAGACTTGACAAGAGTAATCCTCGGATCGCGAAGATTCCAATGATACCAAGTAAGCACCCCCTACCGCCTCTTACACGGTTGTACTAGTTCCACTCTCAACTCTACTTCTTCATACAAATGAACCTAACTTCACCAAAAATACTCGCATCGCTATGGTGACTTGACTATAATATACTTCAAAAGGGTTATATTGCAATGGTACCAATGAATTCTCTCCCACTAACTCTTGTCATGTTTTAACCACCACATCCTATATCGTCCTCACACAGAACTCTGTCTACACGCTTCAAAAATAGTAGCACATTATCCCAAGGTAACCAGACGATTCCTTGAAACGGGGCGATTCCAATGGTACCATCAACATTACCCCGTGAGCCTCCTCTCAGGTTTTCAAAGAGACATATTCAGTTCTACTTGTCCATGCAACTCAACCTAACTCTCTCAAAAATATCTGCATTTTATTGGGAAGTTGATCATGTTATTCCTTGTACTACGACGGGTGTTTTGATACCTTTAATTTCTTGTACATCATCCCTCTTTCCCCTCTGACTCCAAAGCAGTCATTTCTAACGTTTTATAGAACAGTCCCAACTTCGTCAGAAATACCCAGATCGACAAGGCAACTGGACCAACGAATTCTAGGGACCCAGTGGAATCCAACGAGATGCTGTACGCCTCCACTGGTACCTCCCACTCACTTTTAACTCCCACCCTCCCACTTCTACTTTACAGCACAACCTCCTCCAATTCATTCAGAAATACCCCCAAAGACAAGGTAACTTATTCGTTGTGTTCATAGAGAAGCTGGGACTCCGAAAATACCATTCAAGTTTCTCCCATACCACATTTCTACTGCACCACACAACTGTCTCCAACTTTCTCATAAATACTCGTATCATGGAGTTGACTTGATAAACGTCTCCCTCAGGCTCCTATGATTCCAACAGTACCATCTACATGTCACTTACAATATCCTACACCAATATCACTTCCTACTCCAATTATGTCCGGTCACTCACCTCTCCCTAATTCTTTCAAAAATGACAGTAGAACTGTATCGACTTAACCATAATACCTTCTCGACCCTGATGGTTACAATAGTGCCATTTACCTTATTCTGCTGCCTCCTTCACCTTTTCTACACGAACCCTACCTAGTCTACTTGATCAGACAGGTGGCCCCAACTTCACCAAAAATACTCTTATAACGATGGGGACTTGACTGTTGAACTGATTGAAGTCAGGGGAATCAACTAATCTCCCCTATCAATTCCCCATAAGATTTTACACAGTTTTACTTACAGACACCTGCATCCCTAATACTGCATCTACATAAAGATGCTCCCAACTTCATCAGAATTACCAGAATCATCTTGGAGACTTGACGGGAGAATTCTGCGACGCTGGGAAATTCATTTGATACCATTTGAGTAACTATTACAATCATTTCCCAAGTTTTAACACTACCACCCACGATTATATTTCGTCATAGAACTGTCTCTAAGTTGCTCAAAAATACTCGTACAACAATAGGGAGTTCACCATTCCAATTCTCTGCTTCTGAGGCTTCCAATTGATCCATGTATATATCTCGTACCTCTTTTTTCAGATGCTAGCTGCAGTCACATTCACTACAATGACATGCAAATGTCCCTAGTTCATCCAGAATAGCCTGTATGAAGACATGGGATTGATAATCGTCTTTTCACGAGCTGTACGATTGTTTCAACACCACTAACATCTCTTCTGCTATCTCTAATCATCTTTTTTCTCTAAAATTTTAAATTCCTCTTAGTCAGACACCAGCCTCATCTCAATCAAAAATACCAACATAGCCATGAGAGCTTGAAGATCGGATTCTAAACGAATCGCCCAGATCTCAGGAAGACGTTGGTCAAGTCTTAGGGACAATGAAATTACTATTACTGGAGTTGAGTGCAGATGTATGAACAGGTAGAGTTGGAGTATCGGCGTTAAAAGAGGTTTAGTGGAAATAAGCGACTAGTACAAGGTATTAAAATAATGTTTGGACCCAGCAGAACACAATGGTGAACCTCCCATGTTGCTGAGAGTATTATTGGTCAAGCTGGACAAGTTCTGAGTAGGGGCAGTATTAGGGGTGCTGGGGATAAAAAGTATAGAAGAGTAAGAGAAGTGAAGAGACAAGTGCGATATGACTCCCCGAAGTCCAAATATTAAAATGGGTTACTTGCGGTATCAATGTGGGTAAAACTGAGAGAGTTGAATGCAGTTGTGTGAGGAAGTAGAACTGAGCGCCCAAGTGTAAAAGCCTGATAAAAGATAGGAAAGGGGCCGTTCAGGGTATCATTGGAATCGCATATCTCTGAGGAATACACTGGTCAAGTCACCATAGCGGTTTGAGTAGTTTGGGAAGAATTATGGAAAGTTAAGTGCCATGGTATAGTTAGAGGTGTCGTTATTAGAGTCTGCAAAGAGGAGGTAGGAGGGAAATGAATGGGATCAGGAGATTCTCCCAGATGGTGTGGCCACCGTGAAATTACTGCCACTACAATGTCGGCAATTCTGATGAAGATGGAGGGGATACATGAGGTGCAGATTTATGGGTGTTGGCGATAAAAGTAAGAAAGAGGTAATATTTGGGACCATGTAGGCACCATTAGAATCTCCAAACCGCTAGGAATACAATGGTGAAGCAACCATGTTAATCCGAGTATTTCTGAAGGAGCTAGACTCAGATGTGTTGTGGGGTAGATTTGGGGTGTCTGTGCCAAAAGTTGTGCAGTCACACTAGGAGAGACTTTCATGGTTCCAAACGATTCTACAGACAGAGATGAATACAATGGTCAACTTGTCTTAACGATGCGGGTATTTCTGACTTTTTTAGGTGCAGTTGAAGGTGCAGTGGAATTGAGAGGGTGGAACTAAAAGTCGAGATGGGGTAGTAGGGAAGACACTAAAGGTTGCAAAAGACTCCCTAATCCAGCGAGTGAAGATAGTAAACCCTGGTTGGATATGTGGGTATTTCTGAGCAAGTTAGAGGCCACAATACTGTATGATAGTCAAGAAGAAGTACAAGTAATAGGAGGAAAGATAAGGGTACAGTCCAGTACAGTACTGTACAGAACTTCTCGTACCTATTTCAAAAATATCAGTATCGTTAAGCCAGGCTTATCAGCTCAGTATCTAAAGAGAGGCGGTTATAATAGTACCATACACCTCTCCCTTTAACTTCTTCTTAAGCTATCTCTCCAAACCACCCCCTCTAAGAGCGGGAGAACGGAGCTATAACCTGGGGGAAAGCTCATTGTCGTATATAGTTGGTACCATTCGAAAGATCCCGCTTGTCCGATTCTCCCTGTCACCTTTGTATCTCTGTGTCAGTATTATCCATTCAACTAGGGCCGAAATAGAATTCTCACTATACCAACTTGACCCAGATGTTGCCATAGTCAGAACTACTGTAAAATATTCAGTACCAAGTCTTACGGAAACTGTCACCATTTTTCAAATACCTATTACCCTCCTTACCTCCACCTTCTCCACCTTCACCGCTGTCAGATCTTGTCTCAGATTCCGCTCTTCCCTTCGTTTCTTCCCCTCTCGTCTGTTTTCCAAAACTCTTATTTTTGACACATTTTCCCGACTTTTGCTAAAACGCAGAAATTCGTTTTAATGGTTAGTGAACAGTGCCAAAAAAACAAACCGAATCTGCGTCTATCGACCGGATCTGCGCAAATCGGAGTCGGATCTTGTCTCTGTCTCCAGTGGCTTTGACGTGTTTCGTGTTTGACGTTTTCAAATTTGACGTTTTCAAATTTTTGACGTTTTCCTATTTTATTTGAATTACGGTTGGTTTTTGAATTACGTTTTATTTGAATTACCTTTTTATTTTGAATTACGGCTGGTTTTTGTCATTTTTAAGACGCGGAAAAACGGGAAAAAGAAAAAACTATTTTGATCCATTTTTAAAGCCCCCTGGATACCTGACACAACGCCAAGACGGCCCAGAGGGGCCGCGACCTGTCAACGGCGTCTCCACGTGGGTTTTGCGTCTCACCGGATCTGGAGAGTTTGGTGGGGAGAATTTGTATGTTGGTTATAGAGTGAGGTAGAGAAAGTTACAGTATAGTGAGGAAGAGAGATCAAGAGAGACAAGAAGAGAAAACAGGGAAAACAGGGAAACAGATCAGAACACAGAATAGCAGAAAAGAGACAGAAAGAGAAGAAGACAAATATACAAATACAACAGATTCTCACCTACACAATCAACCACTCAGAATCACCCCCTTTACTCTACTACCTTCACTCTACTACCTTCTCTACTCCAAAGTCGTACGTACCTGGGCTAGCTCTTTTCTACTGTACTCTTTCCCGCCGTTTTCGGCTCGTGACAAATCGGCTGATTTTGCCTAAACCAGTTTTGACAGGTGGTCAACTAGCGCAGAGACAACCTGCTACTCCATAATATTACACGGGTTAGGGTGGATATTATATTACCGTACGTACCGTTTGTATTATTTCGGAGTATTTCTGCAGATTTGTATTATTTGGTGTATTACAGTATTTGGTGTACATATTTCCCTCATAATATTCGTCCAAAGTTGTACTGGTACTCGTACCTTGCAGAGATCTTATCCTAATGGCAAAAACTACAAAACTACAAAACTACACAGATACAAGACTATTTTGACACAAGTACATCTCTTAACTTGACATCACTTGCAAGTATGAACACGTACCGTATAGTATCGTACACAAACACAAACGGAAAAGAATTCACCAAACCATCATCCCTTTTCGTGCACAAACACCTGCCAAAAACATATGTACCCCTGACACGTGTCCAGATCCAGGTGACATTGTAACAGCGGGGAAGTCGCATGAGACTTGGGACTTGTACGTAAGTACAAGTCTCGTACGTGGTACGTGGTACGTGGAATGAGAATTCTGAAAGGTGGGTGAAAAAATGACGTCATTCAAAGTGATATATGGATAGTTGGCTTTCAACAAAACCTAACTATACTGAGTATACGCATTTCAGTGACGTCATTGCTAGACACTTTCTGACTTGATACAGGGTCAAGATCTCGTACTAGAGTCCTAATCCTAGACAGAATGACACATGGCGTGATATACTGGTCACAGGATGAATAACTGGGCAGAAGGAGAACTGAGAAGGGCCTTGGCAGATAGTAGATAGATATCAACAATATCTTACCCCTACAGTCTAAGCTATCAAGACGGATAGGGGGAAGAAGTCATTCAATCTGATAGTCTACATGTGGTACTTCCAGATACCCTTAAACAGGAGAATTAGACCCTTCTGTGGTACGTACTGTGCTAGTATTAGTATTAGTAGAGGTACTGTACCTATACACCACTTCCCTGATACTTCCCAGTATATGATCTTGGTCATACTGACACGGTAAAGTCTTAGACTTGTGTTTTTTTCAACATGAACAAAAGTTTCTAATTAGGTAAGTGGAAGTCCAGGGAGGTTAAAGACACCTTAGAACCTGTATAGAACAGGCTGATGTGGTACTGTACTAGTACTCGTACAACCTGATTGGTTCAGTCAGTTAGAGTCTAGACAGTGATTCTTGATCTTCTCAAAAATGATTCCCTGTTTAATGTCTGAATTACGTCATTCGTCTGGTCTTGATATCCACAGAGAGGAGGAAGTATTGTTTCTATCTTACCCCTATAGGGATATAGTTGTTATGGAAGGAGTCATTCTGGCATCCAAATTCTGTAGTGCTGTATGTACTGGTATTGATGTACGTACCTGTACACTCCTTGATTCAGTGCAAACACAATCTTGAACTGGCACAGTAATATGCCTGTATTCTCATATCTTCACTCTAATGAAGATGATAGTGTAGTCTACAGTTATTGTAGCTGTCTATTGTATCTATTGAGTCTACGTTGTAAAAGTGAACTAAGGACACCTTGTAATGGTAGGTCTACTGAATACTAGTAACTCTGAGTACTGACATTTACTACCAACTTGAGACCTCAAGGTCTATAGAGACACCAGCTCTATAGAAACACCAGTTTTTATGTTTTCTCATACAATTCACTTCATAGTCTTAGAACCATATGCCTTCATTAAGAGAGCAAGGTCTTACGGGGTGGAAGTCCAAGGGTGAGTAAGATACTCCTAAGATGAAGACCAGGTTGGAATAGGTGCTTGTCAAGGTATAGTTTGGTATAATATTCACTTGTACAAGTTACTCTTAGACCTCTGATTGAGACAGTCTGAGTGTCTACCGTGACTTTGATGTCTCAATAATGATTCCATTTGTCTGAGGTCTGAATGACGTCATCCAGATATGGTCTGGTCTTGATATCCACTTCAAATACATCTAATTGAACCCTGGTGAAGATCAACTCACTTGGTGCACAACATTGATTTCTGGACTCTTCTTCAACTTTTCCATTTTAATCCGAGTGACCAGGTACAATTCATGATGTTGAAGACTGGCTAGAAATACCTTCAATATATAACTGTTTGGAAGTGTCAGTTGCCTAGCAGTGTTGGATAATACTGTCTACATAGTATTGTCAAACAGTTCCACTCGGTGTAATGTACCAGTCTCGTCATTGAGGACATCCTGATACTTGTACAACAATTAGGTCTGAGACTAACTACTGTCTGCCTTTCCTAAGAGGGGTTGTCCATCAGTATCATTATAGAATGAGCTACTCTCAGAGTCTTTCTCCACCCTCTTGTCTTAGTGGTAGGTTCAGACACTTGAACATGGTACGAGTAGGACTTGTAGGTAAGATACAGGTGAGAATATGCTGTCAATTGTCTCTCAGATTACCATTTCTAACAGACCCACTTCTTCAGTGCATAAGAGAGGTCTAGAACAATTCCAGAGCAGGTCTTTATCTCTAGCTTTTGTTGATGCCTGAAGTTCCTACATCGCCTTGTCTCTATGTCTACGTAGATGTCTTCAAAGTAAGAAGGCAAGAATAGCCTAACCACACCACATTGTTTTAACTTGGAGACATACTCTAGGGCATCAGAGTAAAGACCCTAGAATCAAAACAAAAAAAGACAATGCCCCCATACAACATTTCAGATTCAGATCGAGAACGTAGCCAAAATACTTATCACTCTTATGACGCCAAAAAGGCAGTATTGGTACTACTTCTTACGATCTATCTGCACCTCTCACACCCTACTGGTTACTCTGACGATGACTTCTGATCTGAAACACTACTTGTCCCGTTCAGCGCTTGTCCCGTTCAGCACCCTTGAATAATTTTCCGACCCACCCTGCTCGATCTGTTGCCGCAGTAACGGTCACGCCAGGTCTCACGTCTGTCTCAGATAGGACTTCCAGTACAAGCAGTCTTACAGGTACAAGGCAGAAGATCTAAGTATGACAAGGGTACTTACCAGGGTAGTTAGGTTGTGGGGTTACTGGGTTACTGGGTTACTGGGGTGTATCTTTCAGACTGATGTTGGAGTATATTCTGGAGGGTGTATGTCTTACTTGTACTTGGAGTATATTCTGTCTTACTGTAGGGTATGTCTCACTGTTTGGAGTGTATTCTGTGTCTTACTATGAAGCGTTTATAGTGTATTTTCATAGTGTATTTTTCGTGTATCTTTAGTGTATTCGTTGACTATAGTGTATTTGACTATCTGTTTTTGACTATAGTGTATATAGTGTATCTGTCTATATCCTACTCTCTATACAAGTAGTGTATCTACTGTCTATGGTTCCTGTTCCTGTGCCTGTGCCTGTGTCTATCGTAGATTTGTGTCTGTGTCTATGTCTTTAGTCTTTTCTATTTGTGTCTCTACCTATTTGTGTCCTTATACTATTCTACCACTCTATCTTATTCTTCCACCTTCTCCCCCAACACAACACAGTTCCTACAACCTCTAGCGTCAGAATATTTTTGGCCCCACAATGGCTGCCTGGACAGTGACACATCTCATCCTATTGATGCATTGTCTGGCTGTCTTCTGACTCTGGTTGTCTGTTTAATGAGGTTGTGGCTGTCTAATTACTGTCTCTGACGGTTGCCTTTTTCTGTTGTCTGGTTGTCTTCTGATTACTGGCTGTCTTCTGGTTGTCTTTCTATGGCCTGCTCTGTTGCCTCTTTTCTGTTGTCTGGTTGTCTACTTCGCTTACACGCTGTTCTATTTTGAGTGAAACAGTGTGAAGAACTAAGAAACGCAGAGAAACAGCCACCAAAAAACAACCACAAAAAATTACACAGAAAATTAGACAGCACAAAAACAGCACAAAACAGCACAAAAAGACAACAGCCCGCATCAATAGCTGCTTCCCATGGCTGTGTCTCTGGCTGTGCAAAACGTGCGTTTTATTATTGCGTTTCTTTTTCCTCACCAGTGGTCCCGAAAAATACCCAACCGCACAATCAAGGTTGGTCCAGATCGAGATTAAATCTGGCGAAATTAAACACCAAAATTGGAGGAGAAAAAAAAAACGACGCAAAAAAAAATAGAAAAAAAAAAAGGAAAAAAACCCCAAAAAAAAAACACCAATCCCTCGCATCACCAATTACCCACATACTATCTCCCCTCTCTAACCAGCCTCAAATGCACGCTACAAAATCACCAATGTCCACTCTGCGTTAGTTAGACTATTGTACCCTTGTAGGCTGGCTGCAATGCTAGCTCCCGCAAAGTCAATGTGAAAACCAGTCTAATAATTAATTTCCTGGAAAATAATTTCTGGAAAATAATCGCGATTTGAAAACCAAGAAAAATACGAACCTGGTGGGTGGATGTTGGGGGAGGCGATAGAAAGACGTGGAACCACTCGTAATTGATGCTGTATTTTTCCTGTATTTTAACTTATTTTTATTGCTTGGTTTCAATTTTTTCACCAATTCTTTTGATTTTCCTGGTTTTTATTAATTTTATTGTTCACTATTTTCCATAGCCACATTTTTTTGTGCAGAAATTTTTCAACAGCCCACTTCCCTTCTTTTTCCCCTCTTTTCAACAAATCTGCACCTCCGTTGCCTCCCCCGAGACATCTCAGGCCGCTCTAAAATCCAACTGGATTTTTTTTCCTTTTTCCAATCTTTTTTTGCTCTTCTCACCGTCGGTGCAGGTCTGCATGTAGTCGGCATGTTATGCAAATGTGCAACACGCTTCCGTGCATTCTTCACGTGTCGAATAGAGTTAAACACGATAAGGTTAGACTTTTGTCAGAGAATGTGGAGCTGACCACATGTCGCACCATCGCTCACACGCTAGACGCACAGGACGCGTTAGTCAGCGCACTTTTGCTTAGTAAGCACGAAAACACGAGCATTTTTCAACAACATTTTCGCGTTAGTCAGCCCATTTGGCGCATCCGTCTTTTGCAGAAAAATTAGGTAACAATATCATGTACATTTTCCGGCGGAGTCCGCAGCGGATTTAAGGTATGTGCATGTGATCTGCATGCAGATGTTTCAGAGGCGAATATTGTGTAACTTTATTATATGCATCCTGCATGCAAGCGGAGCATCTTACAGCCGACACCAGATTCAAGAAAAAGTTGAAACATGGTAACAAGTAAAGAAGCCTGTTTGAGATTTGGCAGCATCAGAAGTCCGGAACCGGAGTTAAAGGAAATGAGCAAAATAGGGGGTTGCTGAAAAGAAATTTGTGGGTGTTTTGAAGGCATATTGGAGAATTAGCAAACTAATTATTGGTGATTGGGAATTATTGAAAATTGGAAAAATTGGAAAATAGGAAAAAGTTGGAAAATAGGAAAAAATAGGGAAAAATGAAATATTTGGAAAATAGGAAATAGGAAAATAGGAAAAATAGGAAAAAATGGAAAATTGGAAAAATTGGAAAATAGGGAAAAATGGAAAATAGGGAAAATGGTAAATAGTGAAAAAATGGAGAATATTTGAAAACCCAGGAAAACCGGGGAAAATGGAAAAAATGAAATTATTTGGAAAATAGGAAAAAATGGAAAATCAGAAAAATTGAAAATATTTAAAAAACCAGGAAAACCGGAAAAATGAAACTGATCTACGCTTCCTTTTCGCGTTACAGCACTTTTCCGGCAATATAGCAAACTAGTGGGGAGGCTGGGTATGCGTTAGTTGACACTAAGAACTCAGCCTTAAATAGGTTATTGTGCTTAGGGTGAAATTGAGACGTAGTCAACTTGGTGAGTATTTATCGGAGAACGGCGACAAGGGTGTTAATCGGTTCCCCTGGTCCGTGTGATGTCACTGGTTCTTTCAGATCCGTTCTAGCGTGCTTTTTCGCTCTTTTATATCGACCTCAAATTCTCAACCGCAACCCAGTTTTAAGCTTGCGCCCCCCACACAGCCCCCCCACTTAGTGGTATAGGTGGGCTAGAAAAAATGGCTGGATATTGCTAGAGAGATGGGAGTTGGTGCAATCGATTCGTCGCGTCGCGGGTGATTGATTTCTAGTTTTGTTTTTTTTTTATCAATTTTTTAGCGGTTTCTGAGGACGTATTCCTGTAACGTGACATTGTATTTCTTCTTCTCAGTAAAGTTACACAGCCTGTCTTTTTGGCACGTTCCAAAATCCTCAATTTGACGCGAATCTTTGTGAAACTTCCACAGTAGCTTCAATTATCCGTATGGATCCCATTTCCTGCTTTTCACCCTTTTCCCGCCAAAACTCCGCGTTCTACAACCAATTCAAATTTCTCCCCTGTAACTTTCTCCTCAGCTATTTTTATCTCAAGTGACAGCAAGACACTGAGCCAAAACATGACAAAAAATGAGCAAAAAAGTGTCAAAAAAGTTACAAAAAAAAAACAGAAAACTCCCAAAAAACAACAAAAAATGCAACAAAAACTCCCAAAAAACTCCCAAAAACAACCCTTCGCACATTCCCGTTACTGACGCGAAAAATATGCAGAGATAATATCGACATGCAAAGGTTCCAGGCGTTTCCGGATCCGTACTCCAAAAAAAAAGAAATACTTTTTTTTTTTTGTCCACTCGTACGTTGTCTAGGGTCGTATGTAATCGTATGTTATAGTGTTGTCTAAGATAGCACCTGACCGCAGATCCGTTATTGTTTAGCCTGATGCGTGTTAGACTCCAGGCTGTACCTATCACGAGGTGTATCACGAGGTATGACAAGGGAATACGCGTTGTTTGTGTAGTTGTTTGTTGCTAGTATTTCTTGTTTGTTAGTATTGCTTGTTGCTAGTATTTCTTGTTTGTTAGTATTGCTTGTTGCTTGTTTTCTAGTGGTGAAGGTTCGTCTAATATGAGGATTCTTAATACCGACGCAAAAACAGGAGAACACGTGTAGGGGGGCTGATTGCGGGCTGAGGGGATACGTGGGGGGTCTGAGGAATGCGGGCGAGGTCTGTAGACCGTTTGCGGGTATTTTGAACGAGTATGGACAGTGTTGCATGTAGATGTGTGTTTTCAGCAAAAGTGACATAATTACGGCAGAAATAATCTGACAGACTCAGGGTCTTTTTCAGGAGTATTATTGACCCGTATTATTGCCACTTTTCAAGTATACGGGGTAGTCTCGAGATTGTAGCGTGTTGTGGAGGGTTTTTCTTAGATCAAGACCCTGACCGACTTAATTAGTACTTGATGAAATGAGTAATATACACATCTGGAAGCTGTAAAGTGAAAAATAGACGTATTGTCGCCTCCTCTACCATTCAGAACCATCTACAACTTGTTTACTAATGTTTTGGGCAATCTACACCTCTTCTACACTGTGTATTATAATATAACATGTACACTACTGGTAGCCATTGTCAGGGTCTAATACGCGCTGTAACGTCCCATCGTCACTCTAAAACTCCGCTAACCCTCTGGCTGGAAAATTGCGATTTTCCCCAATATTTCGCGATTTCGGACTTTTTTAGTCCCAACTATTTCTAGCTCGATAGTTGGATAATAACGTGGGCACTTACAAAGAGTAGTGCAAAAACAGGGCCTAAAAACAGTGCAAATAATATCAGGGAAATTGCCACGGGAACAGCGGATCACATTTCTCCGCAATGTTGTATTAATTGTCAGTGGTGGAAATACAAACTGGATACAAACAGGGTAGTACAGTAATATTGTAAAAACCCTGACTTCTCATTGGCTACTTTATATTATCTGAACAGACTTGATACATTATCTACAGTGTAACACTCACTACCTCAAAATATCATCAATAAATATTACCTCAATAAATATCACTCAACACCCAATAAATACCAGATATCACAAGTATCTCCACTACTTGGACTGCCCCCCAACCAACTTGGGGACACAGTCCATCAAATGCTCGTTGTAGTCTCTCATGTGAACCCGGTTTCCGCAGTCGGGACACTCCATGTACCAGATATCGTCGCCCATGTTTGTGGAGAGCAGAGCGTGGTGTTTCGATATATATATTACTCGACTGTGTATTTTTCGTCTTTACTTATGGGGCACATAATTAAGAGGAACAGCGTATACACATCACGACTTGTACAGTCGACAGGTCACAACAATCACCTAGGATACTTATAGGCACATCACCTACACAATATTGGCACATCACCTACACCACATTGGACAATCACCTACACCACATTGGCACATCACCTAGGACACATTGGCACATCACCTACACCACATTCGACACATCATATTGACCTCAAAGAGCACAAACAAATACCGTATAAAATCACAAAATCTGATGTTAAATCACCGCAAAAAGAGCTGTAAGATCGCCACGAAAACCCAACACCAATTCATATCCGATATGGTTCCACAACCGACTATACTTCAGTCACTGTGTTTTAACCTTTCGACATTTTCTCCACATCTGGCCACGTGACGCCAAATGAACTCCTTGTACACAGGTGAACGGCACCAATCTATTTGCAAACAAAGCAGCTCGGATATACCAGGTCAGATAGACTGGTCAGATATTGGTAGCCCACCAGGGGATGCTCAGGTGAGCGGCTAGGTGGGATGTTAAGGTTTGTGGGGAATGAAAAGGTAGTACAGAGGCGATCGAGATATTTAAAAGCGGGAACTGGTCTGAAAATGAAATTTTAAGTCATACGCACAACCCTCTCGTCCTTAGCACTGTATCGACACCCTGCGATTCGAAAACTTCCTCCTACTCGCGCTACCAGCCCTTGTGCCACTCATTTCCCAAACCCAAACCGAATTAGTGAGCAACGTTTAGACTCGTCAGCATCTGGAGGAGAAAAGAGCCCGAAATAGTTTTGGTCATGATCGGTAATCGATACGGTTTGTCACCTGTGGACTTATTGATCTGTAAAGACGATTTTGCGACATTAGTCACGTTGATCTGATGATCGTAGTCTGGTGACATTTGATGTTCTGTCTTAGTCTCTTGACTTCTTCTTCACCCGAAACTCTGAAGTTGAGGGCAGTGTCTCGAACAAGTGTTCGTCAGGGAACATTAGTTTCACAAGGCGCAGTGATACACGCGGTGAAGCAGGGTGGGCTATGGCGCTTGTGATTCTGCCGCGGTGGGACGCTACGCTCCGTGGTACTGCCGCAGGTTTTAGTACAGTCCGTGGTACTGCCACATACGGGCTATGTACAGATGCTACATAGATCTGGAACAGCCGCTACGGTATTATTCCACATGACGTTGACATGTTATTATCCGTGGTATTATTATCCGTGGTATTATTCAGTGGTGCCATTCAGGGTATTATGCATACTGTGACTGGAATTATTCACCGTAAGAATGTGAGGAATGATAACACAGCTGAAGGGGACAGTACACACGAAGGGGCATTCTGGAGACTTTTCGGAGCACTTTTCGCGACGCTTCTCGGCACGCTTTTCGGCACTGTTCTCGGGACTGCTTTCGGCTCAGTTTGGGGACAATTTTGAGGACAATATTGGGACGCTTTTGGGGACATTTTCTGAGACAGATGATGCTTCAAACTGACACATTGAAAACTAACACAGTGGCACGACTTGATAAAGGGTAGATCCATGAGTATACGGTCAATTGATCAATTGGTTTATTAAAGCTCAATTCCGGTCAATCAGGTCATAGATCTAGTTATCTCAGCTGTCTAGTGAAAGTGAATCTCATTGGATGAGACATCTGAAACTGAAGACACTTTCTGCACCACCCGACTTCTGTAACAGACTTACGCACGACCACACGTTTCTTTTTCTGGAGTTTTTCCTGCTGTTCTGTATTTTCCGTTTTCCATCTATATTGCTTTTCTTTTCCATCCAGTGAGTTACTCTATAGCCTTGGTTTTGCTTCGTTCTCGTTTGTACTGTCTTTTACTTTTATCTTTCTGTCAATAAATAATGCTTTAAAATAAATAGGCCTCCGGGGCGGTTAATGAGCGTGTAGAATGGGTCTGTCCTGCAGTTTTGGTCGTCGGGGACGAAATGAAAGTTTTGGTCAGAAGAGACGGTGAAGAGTCTGTTCTGTTCTTGAGTGTCAAGTTTTTGAGAGTCAAGAGAGTATGTCCTTGTGAGTCAAGAGTAAGTCTTGTGAGTAAGTCTTGAGAGTAAGTCTTAGTCAAGTGGTTAGTCTAGGTACTTCGACGCTTCTGTCGATGAGTGTACTGGTCCTGAAGACCCTCCACAAACGAGTTTCGACCGCCCTTCTTCATGTGGGTTCGTCGGTGGGCCCGGAAGTTGTCGGACCGCGAAAACTTGCGGCCACAGCCCTCAATGTCACAGCAAAAGGGCCGGTCGTCGGTGTGGATCTTCATGTGTCGCTTGAGATGCTCGTGGCGCTTGAACCGCTTCTCGCAGTGCTTGCACACAAACTTCTTTTCGCAGACGGTGAATTCAAACTCGGGCGACACAGAAAGCACGCCGTTGTGAGGAACCACGGTGGGAGTATGAGGAGTGTGGATGATGGAGTACAGGTTCTGGACCTCAGGCGACTTGAAGAGAGAAGCAGACTTCTCGTCAACCATAGACAAGGCAAGCTTGGCAGCCTTGGCAGACATGCTTTGGGGCGAGGCAGGAGACTGACCAATATGTCGCTGGGCAACGGGCGAGACAGGAGACTGACCAATATGTCGCTGGGCAACGGTCTCCTCAGAAGACTGGTCAATATATCGCTGGGCAACGGACTTCTCAGGGCTCTGAGTCAGGCTCACCTGATCGTCCCGAGTCAGTCCCGTCTGTGTAACTTCCTTGACAAAGGACTGGGGCTTGTAGAAAGGATTGGTAAAGAGAGGAGGAGCCAACCCAGACTCTCCCAGCTCTCCCAACGACTCAGACGACGAAGAATCAGTGGGCGAAGAACCGCTCTCAGCATCAGACACAACATCCTGGTTCAGCTCGAAAGGAGCATAGAAGGGATTGACACCAGTCTCAGGCAACGAGTGGCTTCGGTCCATGGAAATCGACTGGGGAGTGAGCAGCGAATCAACACCAGCATCACTCGCCATGGGAGTCTCAAAGTTGAGCTTCATGCCCACAAAAGGAGTGGAAGAGGTGGAGTAAGCCCGCGACATGATGGTGGCCGGAGTGATCATGTTGTACTCAGACTGACGAGGAGTCTGTAACGGGGTGGCAGGAGTCAGAGGCACCTGGACCTGGGCCTTGTGGTTGACAGCACCGACCTTGTCATAGTAACTGGCTCCATTGGTGTAGTCATAGACACCAGGACTGGTGGCAGCCGTCGACACCTGGCTCTCGGACAAGTAGTCAAACGAGTCGAGAGACTCAAAGGAGTAGTCGTAGTTGAGATCGTAGGTGGTCATTGAGAAGTCTTGTATTTCTGAAGGACGTCTCCAGGATGGGGGCTCGGTATATATGTGTTGTACCCAGCTAACTTTGTTGCAGGACCTCAAAGCTTATTTGCAGATGCAGCTGAACAAGTGAAGCTTATTTTTTAATTTTTCATTTACGCGTCGCCAACGGCAAAACCAGATATCTCAGCATTGGCTGGACGGATTAGAATTTAAACACTGAAATACTGCCCATTGAGTGGCCAGCTCGTACCGGGCGCGTTTTCCCCGCGCTTTTAAGGCCACCCCTAACCCGTCTCTTTGTTATCACAAACTTCACACTCACCTAACCCCAGCCCAAACCACACCAACGCGTTACCCACCCAACGCGTGCCCTCAAACCCTAATCCACCTCTTGAGCACCCTCCCAACCCTAACCCTGACCTCCGCATCCGTCCCACTAAACCTTGTTTAAAGACGGAAAAGACACTCTCCACAAGCGTGCTCATGACCACTGGTTTAATTACCCCCAAACTAGCCATAGCGGGGTAGGGTTGGGGACCTAACCCTAGTATGGGCTAGGGCACCCCCTGGTTAGGGTTGTGAGGGCTACGTGGCCAGGTCGTCCATCCTTTGCACGCTATTTTTAACAGTGCAGTTTTGAGGAGCGAACGTTTCAAACTCAGATTCCTGTGCGCGTCAACTTAACGTTACAGTTAGGCGATGAATAAAATAGAGTTGGCAGATAGAGCCTGCAAAAAAATACCGCCCCGTTGCCCCAGATACATAGTGGACTTTATTTCCGCAAAATCTGCTACCTCAAAGTTTATTTCAGGAGCACGGAAATGTGGAGGGTTGTAGAAGGGGATTGGATGGGGGAAATGAGAAGAAAATGGTGTCATTTTGTAGCTCTCGTCGGGGGGAGAATTTCTGTGTATTTTTTATTTTTCCCCGAATTTCCCTGATTTTCCAGCGATATTCCGCGAGTTTCCCATCTTTTTCCACTTACTAAAACCCCCAATATTACGTCGCAATTCCTTATTCATCCATGCTGAATCCAGTCGCCCCTTTTCGGATTCGGAAAATAATATTTAGGGGCGAAAATAATATCTGGATATTTTTCGTTGTAGTCGAGAGTCTGGAAATGGTGGCTTTTCATTTTTTCGATTTTCATTTTTTCGTTTGGCATTTTTTTATTTTGTGATTTTCAAGTGACTAACCTCAGCATTGTGTCACAACCTTGTTTCCATTTGGTTCTAAGAGCGAGAAAACGAATAATTTTTAAACCAGCCGTCAGAGCTCGTGTTGAAGATTTTAAGGGTGCAAAATACACGGAAAAATCGGGACTATCAAATTCCAGTTAGCCCATATTTGTCGCATTTTTTTCTGAATTTCTGCAATTTTCCAAAACGTCAGAAAACTCTTGCACAGCAAAAGCAGGTTACCTGCCTGTAGATCAGCAGGAAGATCCTCAAGGGTGCGAATGTGATTGCGGTCACAAGGCCGGTGTGGTCACCACAGAGCGAGTGTGGTCACCACAGAGGGGATGTGGTCACCACCTGAGGCGTGTTGTGGGCACCACATAGGAAGTGTCATGGCGTCACACGGCCGGTGTCGTGCCACCACACGGCCCCTGTCATGGCGTCACACGCTTTGTGTGGTGACCACTTTCGGAGTCGTCGCAGATCCATCACGTGTGCCTCTCGTCCAGACTGCATTACTCTACAGTCTTGATACGAGTGAAACTGTAGGTATAAGGCGTTTTTTTTTTTTTGAAGGTATTTTTGAAGGTATTTCTTTTTGTTTTTTTTGAAGGTATTTTTGAAGCATTTTTGAAGCATTTTTAAGGTGTTTTTTTAAGGCGTTTTTTTTTTGAAAAACACGTGACAAATTGTTCAGGCGAAAAAATGGAAAACCTGGACGGACGCGTCGCTAGTACGCGCAGATCCAGACTCTTCGTCTGGGCTAGTGTCTGTGGCTGGTTGGTGCCGTGCGGAAAGGGAGGGTTGGGATAAATCCGGAAAAATCCGGAAAAATAAAAGAAAACATGTAAAATGGAGCTGGCGACGGGGAGATTCGAATGGTGTTGTCGGTTTGTTTTTCCCATTTTTTCCGCAGTTTTACAGCGTCGCGTTGTGGGTAGTTTTCTCCCCTCAAAATTAGCTCGCCAGCACAAGTTAATATTTCCGTAGATACGACAAGCGAAAGACAATCAGACTATCTGTGATAATAATCTTAAGTTGGGGGGAAACGACCTGTCTGGGATTTTGGATGGGGTGTTGGAAAACGGAAATAAACGGTACCATTGTGCTCGGACGAGTGAGCCGAGTATAGTGGTGGTTTTCTTTTTTCAATTGGATTATTTCCCGTCCAGATAGATCTCCCTTCCACAACCTTCTGTCACTAAGCCACAGGTTATTGCCACCAAGGTCACGTCAGGCACAGATAGCGAGTACAAAGGATGGCAAAAAAAATCAGGGAAAATCGATATTCGTTAGGGACACAAACAGGCTGGCACAAATACAACAGTGACACAAACACAACCAATTTGTGTCATTTGTTTATTCAATTTCGTTTATTTGGTTTCATTCATTTGTCTGGGCTGGTAGCAACTCTCGGCTGTTACAGGTGGAGTTAGGGCGGAATAAGATTGGGAGAATGTGGTTGGAGATAAGTAGGGCGGTGTAAAAACGGCAATTAGAGAGATATTCGTACGGAAAGAGTCGGAAAATGTTCACGTGACCCGGGATACCAATCTGTCAAATTTTCACGCTTTTCCACCGGCTACTTCCCCAGTTATATCCACTCTCAAAACTCCGTCAACTCCGTCCAACTCCGATATTACCCTCCTAACCTTGTTCCTGTGCTAGTGGCTGTCGGAAAAGAAGCAGATCCTATAGAATAATGATCCGCGAAGAGAAAGAGTGACAGAGCGACGGATTCGCGTAGGCGGCAGGGTACAGATCCGCGTGTTCACGTGGATATTGGTTTTCCGTTTTTTGTCGTGTTTTTTTTTTTTCCTATTTTCTTGAAGTCCTTTTTTTGGCGTGTCTTTCTTTGGCGTTTGGCGTTGTCTTGAAGTTCAGGTCTGTGCTTTACTATGCTGTGCTTTTACTGTATTCTGTCTGACTGTATTACTGTATCTGACTGTGCTCTCTTTATGCTGTCTTATTTCTATACTGTGCTCTATATGCTCTATTGTATCTAACTTATCACTGTATACTCTGTATCATTTTACTATCATCTTACTATCATCACCTATTCTATCTATATCTTGATCTTTAGTATCTATCCTAGTATCTAGTATCTTACTATCTGACCCACTATCTTGACCCACTTTTATCTGCTGTAACATCATCTCTTTTTTGATTCTCTTTTTTGACCACCTTATTTGTCATACTCTATATTCCACACCCACCATCCGTCCAACGCTGCGTCCAACTCTCGCCGGATCCGGACGAAACCAGGCCAGCTGAAACGGCTGCGTCGCGCCGAACAAAACGGACCCCTTTTCGCCGTTGCTTTTGCGCCCCTTGGGACCCTGGGAGGCTGCCCTACTGTCACATGAAACAGATCTGCCAATCGACAGATGTGCAGACTGGGGGTAGGGCGACAATCACGTGAAGCGCGTCCAGTTGCTACACAAAAAAAATGATTCCACTTGCTAAGCAGGCACCAGGTACAAGCCGGTGGAACTTCCGGTGCAGGTGGATGGATGTAGATGGGGGCATAGGCGTATGTACCACACTCAGAAGGGCACAGATCTGCTGGAGACTGATTCGATGCTACACTGACTCAAGCTGACTGACTCAGTGACTCTTGATAGCTTGACTCAGTCTTGACTCAGTCTTGACTCAGTGTATCTTGACTCAGTGTATCTCGACTCAGTGGAGTAGTGCCTCTCAAGAAGTAATAATTAATAGAAAAAGAAAAAATAGGTGGTACCTTGGTAGGTGCGGGTGTGGTATTGCTGGGTGGTTGATATTTGTATAGTGTATTGGATGGATCTCTGATTATGACAGTGTCCTCTATCTACTCTCTGGTAGCTCTATAAGTTAAGAGTGTTCACAACATCACAACATCTAGCTACAAGTACCTGGTACAAGGTATGTCCTTCTCAACTATTTTTTTCTTCATAATTCATCAGTTATAACTACGAGTACTCGTACCTTGGAAAAGTAAATCTGTTATAGTTACGTGGTATCTATTAAGGACCCATCCAAACCATCCCACGTGAAGTCATAAGATAGATGTATGAAGGGATAACCATTGTTCAACTATACACTACAACCTATCATACCAACATACGACATAAGTATCTTGGCTGTGCGAGTAAAGGCAGGGTACCTGTTTGTCGTACGATACTTATGTGATAATGGTACCTTGCTGTTCGTACCTGTCGTATACTAATAGATGTTCACCAACTACATATCCGGAAACCGCGTAAAAGGAGTAATAATATAGATAGAGACAAACGGAGTTGACTGGAGGGAAGCCAGAGGTCGGATTAACGTGTTGGAGAGTTTTCAGAGTGATAGGAGGTTTATTGGGGGTTTTATGTTGACATTCTCTCTTGACCAGGAAGGTAGACATACAGTCTTGAGCTGGTAAAAAAGTGTTATAGAAAAACTGAAGAAGCAAAAATGTTGCAAATGCTGGTCTGATCATTTCCGTATCACTTTTATCAGATAATGTGCTCTATAACTGCTACTTTGTTGAGTTCAATACCTTACAATAATGGGAATAAGATACTCCTCTTGGGAATTAATGAATGTGTGGTGAAGAAGAGAAAAAGAACAAAATGACTATGTAAAATGGCTCCTGAAACACCTACAAACACGAGGTAGAGGTTCCGTATCTCGCTCTATGGGTACAGGTACCTCTGTAGGACGTATTGCTACTTCACTAACTGCCATTGAGTAAGTACGAACTTCTACAAATTCGTACTCGTACCAGAAATTCTAAAGCCATCTAAACCCACTTCTCCAGCCTCCATTCCAGGCTATGCTCCTGAACTGTTCTTTTTTTACTCTTCTATTTTTACTCAGGCTAGACGAGGTCTAAAGTACGTCTTACGGTGAGCAAGTTCTTACCATCTAGAAGTACAAGAACAGGTACAAATACAAATACAATACAAAAGCACAATTCCCTGTACTCATTACGTCTGAATTGTTATTAATATTGTCTTACATTCGTTCTTCTCTCTGGTATATGTGGTGAATTATCTGATTGCCTTCTTTCTAGTCTTCTACTCTATATATAGAAGAACCGTACAATTCAGTACAAAGTAGATACTTCTAAACACTGACCTTGTTTCCTCTCGAACCACAATTCCGTTTCCGCCTCACTTCGTATACTTTCATATGGTCTTTTTTATCGTATAGTTGTCTCTCTTCAGCAGTCTAGTCTATCGTCTATCACGGTTAACCTCTTGTCCACACCTTGACTCTATTCGCGTTCGTGTTGAGTGACTAGGTTAGGTTTGGTGAGTAAGATCGTCATTGGCAGTTGGTTGTAAGTGGTGGTGTGGCGTGGTCTTTGTGTTATTCGTGTTTTATTTGTGTTTGTGTTGTGTTGTATCTGTGTCTATTCTGTCTGTGTTGTATCTGTGTCTATTCCTTTTGTGTCTATCATTATACTATTATACTTATCTCTGTCTCACCTTCTTCTCTTCCTCACTCGCGTTGAAGGAGTCTGTTAGTCTTTCGCGTGGAGCTAGCTTAACTGGTATCCAGTAGAAACGGAGAACCAGAGCCAGACTAGCGAAAGACGCGTGTCTCACAAAACGGTCAACGATTGCCGTTACCGTCTAGAGACAGTCTAGCACTGTTCAGTCACTAACACAGTCTCGCCCTGCACGTGTTTGTACGAGTGGGGGGAAGCGGATCAAACCACTGGAAGTATGAGGAAAAGATATGATGTCCGCACTGGAAGTACAGACTGACAAGACAGATTTACAAGTCAGACTGAAATAACTCCGGTATAAGAACAGACTGTGAAGGTACAATAATGTTCACTCAGTCAATTGATTCTGCCAATTAACCACAGTCTCATTCTTCCAATTGATTCTTCCAATTGATTCTTTTTCAATTGACTAACGTCTTTGTCCTCCACCTTTTGTCTCTTTCGGATCCTCTTGGCTCGTTTCATACTACTCTCGTGCTCTCTCGCGTGCAATTCTGGGCTGGCGGAGTCCGTTTCCTAGAGCAGTAAGTGGGCCACGCGGCAAGCAGGGTCCTTAGCGTGGTGCATGCGTTGAGTCAAGTGGTCTGAAGTATCTTGTCCATGGTACCGTACGAGTACAGTGTTCTGTCTGTTTCTCGTCAATTATTTACAGACAATCGTGTTGTATTTACTATACTTGCAACCTGTAACCTATGCCGCCCTTTCTTCTACCACCCTCTCTTCCTCTACGTATAACTTCTCCCCCGCACTCTTCTCACTAGTGACGTTCAGACCACTCTTCCCCGCTGATTAGCAGAGTGGTTAGTGTGGTGGGGTGGGTCGTGATTGGATCAGATAGTAGGTCAGTGAGCTGTATGGTAGTGATTAATTGTATTGTAGTGATCAATTGGTTATTCAGGTAACAGTACTTGTACTGGTCCTTCAGGTGACAGTACTCTGGTAAAGTATATGTTGAAGATACATGTTGGTTGGTCAAGATACATTATCACTTTGTTGTTATTGTACCGACATCTACACCCAATCACTACCAATACACCCCACTAAGTCCGTTATCTCCACTAGCCTAGCCATTGTCTGGACAACGTCTAGTTCCAACGTAGCTCGTAGCTCGTAACTCCACATAGTCCAAAAGCTCCATAGCTGGTAGCCCCTCGACCGCGCTAGTTCCGGAGCTAGTGAGCTGCCACAGAAAACTACCAGCAGAAAACTACCAGCAAACGACTACCAAAGGTCAGACCAAAAGGTACACCAAAAGGTACACCAAAAGGTACACCAACCGACACCAACCAGTACCAAAGGATTGATCTGGTAATGGAGTTTTGGGGTTGGTTTTTGTGGTCTGAAGTTTTGGGGACTTGTAGTGTGGACGTATATCTATTTATTGACGTATCTATTTATTGACGTATCTATTTGTCTTGTAGTTGAGTGAGATTGTATCTATAGTTATCGTACTCTCAGAAAGTACCCCCAAATTACAATACACTATTTTAAACGTGTTCTGACCATAACCATATATGGCAATATAGTCTTTTATATCTACACTCAGAACACGTACAAAACAAAATACCCGTATAACTCACCCCAACCTTTGATTCTTTTTTGATTCTTTTTCTTTTATTTCTACCCCTCTCCGCCTCTCTTCATCACGTCTACTACCTTCTTTTTGATTCCTAGATCCACAATGCCGTGTTCTAGCAGGGGTTGCTGTTCAAACTAGCCCAGAGTACAGTAGCCACAGTTGTGCCATTGAAAGACATAAGTTGTAGCCACAGCTAAAAGAAAATATAAGGTGGAAAAGATGGAAAATAGGGAAAACCAAAAACGCCCCAATTCGCTGAATAAAGCTCATATCGCTTAGTAGTGACCATCACCTTCTTCTCCTCCTCAACACCTCCAATTTGATACCCTTAATATCGTCCATTTCTTCCTACTACCATATCGGCTCTTTTTTCCTATATTGCTGGTATCTTTCCTTCCTCTTCTCGTCAGACCCTTAATCCCCGACTTTGAGACCCTACATAAACCCTTAGGCCTTAGTTCCGCCTGCTGTACGAATACGAGGGCCGCAGGGCACTTTTTGCAGCGGCTGCTTCCTTCCTCTTTGCCTCTTTAGGCAGGTGCTGCTTGTCCCAGAGTCCCAAAGACGTCCGGAAAGATCAGCCCTGAGGTAGACTTCTGGACCGAGCCTCACGCTGTCAAAAGCAACTTCCATGCAGCCATAAGGAATGTCCTGGGATTCGCGTTTGTAACAGCTCAAGACACTTGCTACAATATTCGTAGACTACATGAAACGTTTTACTGTAGGTCCTCGTAATAAAGTACGTATCGTACCAGGTACAACGTCAGCAGGTCTTTTTTTGAGACACTTCCCCTGCAGCAATGGTTTCACAATTGTTCCAGGCCATAATATTTTATCCGTCTTGTTCTAGTGTTCGGTTTGTTCGGTTTGTTCGGTTTTCCTCCCACAGAAGATCTCCCAAAATCGTCACAGTGGCCTGACTTGTTGCTTCCTTTTTTTTGCCAGGCACGCGTTGTGTGGAGAGAATGCACACCACGGATCTCGCCTGTTTCCGAGTGTCTCTCATCTGTATTTCTTTTTGATCTTCACGGTGGGTCCGGATGTGGAAGCGGCGAAACGCCACACTTGGGACTAAAAACGCATAATACGCCCCGGAAAAGCGGAGATTCGCCTTCTCCGGGACCTGTGCTTGCCTGCAATGCCCTTCTTTTCTTTTCTGGCGTATTTTTGCGCCCGCTATGACTTTTTAACCTCCCTGCCAAAGTCCACCTTGTATCTCGTGCATGGTTCTTCTCTCCATGGGCTGATACGAAAAACGCAAATGCGGCCGAAAAGTTGCTTGTTCGACGCGTGCCGCCCTCGTTAATCGGACTCTATCGCCTTCTTCTCTTTTTCCTGCAGCCCGAAAAGTGTTCGGAACTCTTCCAGAGCATGGCTGCATCGAAAAAGCAAATACGTTTCACAGTGCTTCGGAGGTGACGGCAGGAAGTGACGAGGCATCAATTGTACATCACCAGGGCTCCACTTTGGCGGTTGCTTTCTGGTTTTTATTTGGTTTTTATTGGTTGTTTTATTTGGTTTTTATTGGTTGTTTTTTACTCGTTTCATATGATTCTAGGGAAGTACTGGTTGTACAGTTCTCTAACGAACACATAACCTACACCTGCACTTCTAACGTATAGCTTGCACAGAGGGTCATGAGGCCGAGTCTGAGCTTGACTTTGTGTCCTTGTTTATATAGACCGGAGAACCATAGATATAAACATTGACGGACAATATGGATATTAAAATGAAGCTGCGGACGCGACAAATACGCCGGAGACAGTTGTGAACGTCCGGCGCTGACATATCGCGAAATAATCCGGGTTTCGGCCGAAATGAAAATAAGCTTGACCTGAGACATCTTGTGAAAAAAAGGAGCAAGGAGATAGACGGCTCTGAGACGGATTCTGGTTGTCCGTAGGGCCCCGATTTGTGTCCCTACAACTTCAAAATCGCCTGTTTGTGTCCCCTACAGCTATTTATGACTGTGCTTAGAGTTGACGTAAGCGAGATGAGTATGCAGGGACGACGAAAATATTTTTCCCTATTTTTCCACCTCGCGCAGATTATTATTTGACCGTTATACAGAAAGTTGTACAAGTAAATGGAAAACACTGGAAAATAAAAAACTATTATGACTAAGCGGTTGAGAGCAGGGTGTATAAATGGTTCTGGAAGTAGACACTTTCACGATCTCGAGTTGGTGTAAGTAATGTTGATGAGTATTTCTTTACAGATTTATTTTAAAAAATAGCTATAGAGATACCCGCAGAAATGACCCAAGTTGGTGAAAAGTATTCGTATCGTCATAAGAAGTGAACGAACGTACTCGTCGAAACCAGGCGATTCGAATGGTACCCTGAATGCCTATTCTACTGCTTTATTTACACTTCCGTCTCCAATTCTACCTACCCACACAACTGCCTCCAACGTCACCAATAATACTCCGAATGTCTCAGAAATAGGACGATTATGTCTGCGTAGCATGCGGTTTCTGCAGGTACCGATTGGATCTCTCCCGCAACTTTTTTACTACCTTTTTACACCTGTGCCTCGAGTCTGCTTGGCGCTGCAGCCCTAACTTCGCTCTGTAGTGCGGTTAGAAATACCCGCAGCTTGTCACAGACTTGACCGTTGGATTCTTTAGAGGAAGGTGAATCTAGTGGTACCATCTATGCTTCCTCTTCATTTATATTTACAATGGCAGCTATCACCTTTTGACACGTACACCTGGTTCACAGAACTCGACTTAACTCCTCCAAAAATATTTCCACCGTTGATCAGACTTGATCATTTTGTTCTTTGCATCTAGAAGATTGAAACGGTACCTTTTTCTCCTGTTTCATCCTTGTATAACTGAAACTATTTTCTTTTCTTTTTATTTTTTCTTTTTCGCTAAACTGCCGCTAACGTCTCAAAAACACACGCGTAGTTCTGGAGATGACACTAATTGAATCAACGCGTCCTAGGGATTCTCGGAGAATCATTCGCGTCTTTCTGCTTGCTACTTTTGGCCATATTAGCCGATTCACATGATTGTTAGTTCAGGAATACTGCTCGATGTAGTATCATTATAGAAATAAGCAAATTTTCAGCTGCAGAAGTCCCAGGCATCATCGTATGCTCTATCTGAGGAGATATTGATGAGGATGTACTCAGTCTGAACACTTTTCGCGCTTTGATACTAAATGTTTGACTCAGGTCCATAGAGATGAAGAGATGAAGTGGTCTAGAGACACCATTATTCTTCGTATCAGGTCTATAAGACCGAGTAGATAACTCCCGTGGCCAACTTCACCTTCTTGTTCAACTCATCATCTCTCTGTTAGCATCTCTTTGTTCTCGGTGCCTGAAGAAGAGAGAAGTATATGTACCTGGTGGTGGCTGGGAGTTGGATGAGACAAAAAGAGATTACAGGGTTAATCGTGATACTGCGTGATTTAATGAAACGGAGGAAGGGAGTCTTACCGAGAAGTTGGTTTAAATGGTGGTTTCGTTTGAAGGCAGTACTCGTCTCGGAAATTGAATGAGTGAGTAGGATGATACTGTAGCATAGCTGAAACTACCTGTTTAACAAGGGAAACAGTTGCTTGTGTATCGTTACGGTGAGATCACGGAAATCATCTTTTAAAAGAGATTGCATGTCTCACTATTTTATGATACTTTACATGTTCATCCTGTATTGTTCATGTTCTTTAGTCTTCAACTAGAGAGAAACTCCACTGTTTTACATCGAGAACTTGTAATTCAAGACCTAGGAGTTCGGCCAATTGACGACACGGGATGAACATTTCCCTATGAACATCTCCGAGTAAATATTGTATTTTGTTTTTGTTTCGTTTATTTTGTGTTTTAAACGTTTTTATTTAAATTTTTAAAATGTCCAAACGTTTCATCTTGCAGAAAGTTACTGTATCTGGTGTAAGACAAGACACGAGGCACCTGGAGGTTTCGTAACACACTTCCTGGGAAGATAAAACGCCAGAGTGCGAGACACCTGCTGACTAATCTCGTTCTGAACGGCTAAGCCACGCTTAATCAAACTCTGTGGTTAAATATGATTCGAGGCAAATCTACTTCTCTATTGTTTACTGTAGACTTTGAAACATGCATGATTCTTTACCCCTGATGCAAGGGGTATCAGGACCTTACAGCATAACTATACTTGTAGACAGTGTACAAGTATACAGTACAATCACATGTAAACCGCTGTATTGTCTTAGAGATTGAACCATACAGTGTACTTGTACTTGTAACTCACTCAATGCATGAAGCCTTTTAACAACACGATTCTGGGGTAGCTGTGTGGGTTAGGTGTGTCGACAAGTTGGGTGTCGGTATTAAAAAAAAGAGTAGGGAAGTTGAAGGAGGCTTTCAGGGTATTGTTGGAATTGGCTGGCTCAGGAGAATACTGTGATCAACTCTCCTTGTCGATTCGGATAGTTTTGAAGAAGTTGGGGCAGGTTCTGTGAAAATAGAGAATGGGTGATCTGGTTTTGGAAGTGAATAAAATGTAAAAGGAGAAACTGGAACAGCTCCAAGGGAGGCTTACAGCAGGCGGAAATCAGACTGCCAAGTCACCCTTTACATATATGTATTTCTGAGTATATGATCCGGACACTTGTGGCCATACTGAAATGGGAGAAGTGAGTTTTAGTAGTTAAAGAGAACATGGGAGATGAGTGAATGGTGCCATTGTGTTCCAGGTCATCATATAAGACGTGTCTTGACTCTGTATGTCGACACATGTATTATTGAAGAAGTTGGACCACGTTCTGTGAAACAAGATTCAAGAATGTGGGTTTTGAAAGTGGGTAAATGATTATAGAGAAGACAATCAAAGTACCATTTGACTCTCCGGACTTGTGGGACTAGAATGGTCAAGTTTCAGAGTGATGGTGGTATTATTGACTGAGTTAATCTCACTTAGGCTGTTATGTAGAGTTGGAGTGGTAGATGCCAAACGTGGTTAAGGGAGAGTAAACACCGCTTTCAGGGTACCGTTGGAATCACTAAACAGTGAGGAGTTCATTGGTCGAGTCGCCCTGATGATTCAGGTATTCTTGATAAAGTTGGAAGCAGCTCTGATGGGAGGAGAAAAAGGCAGTTCGGTTTTGATGTGAAGGAAAAGATAGAAGGCGAGATAAGACTGGTGCTGATTAGATGGCTTTACCAAGGGGAACACCGCGGTCTAGTCTCCCTTTTTATACTGGTATTTTTGAAGGTGTTGGAAGGAGTTGTATGTGGTGGAGGTTATGGCGTTGAGTTGTTAAAATCTGTAAAAAACATATACTCGACAATTAGAGGGTATTTTCTGGTTCCCCACAGTCTGAGTAACACAATTGTTAACTCGCCATTCAATTGTGAGTATTTCTGAGCGATTTACGCAGCGTTGCGTAAATTTGTCTAATTGGGTCGCCCCTACCAAAAGTGCACAGGACATATAAGGGGATACTTTAAAGGTATACTTGGGACCATTCAGATCTTGGGAATAAGATTGTCATCTCTGCTTAGTATTATTGGTATTTTTGGAGGAGTTAGGAACAGTTACGTGTGGAGGCTGTATACGAGATGTTGGGGCTAAAATAGTTGAAGAGAATGTAGTAGATACATGAATGGCATTTATCATCTCTCCAAAGGTTGAAAGTCACAATGGTCAAGTCTATATTGGGTTATTAGTTCTTCTCTTCTAGTATAATGCATTTGTCTAGTCAAGAAGATTTTAGAGGTGGGCGTAAAAATCTGACAATTACCAGCGAGAGATACTTGATTGGTATTATACGAATCACCTGGAGTCAGGGAATATTCTTATCAACTCGCAATAACTTTGGGGATATTTCCGGATCAGTTAGGGGCCGAACAATAAAACGAGAAAATGGGAGTGTCAGTGTTAGAGAGAAACAAGATAAGATGGGAGAGTGATTGTGGGTATTTCCTACATTTCTCTGTGACGCAGACTACATTGGTCTAGTCAGCTTAACGATATGGGTATTTTTGAAGGAGTTGGGGGCAGATACGTATAAGTGTCAAGTGTGAGTTCTAGGGTTAATAGATGTACAGTGGCTATAGGAGAGAAGTAATTGGTAGTATCAGCAATTCCAGTGCGTAAGTATTGGTATTATCTACTTGCCATAGCCATGGTATTTTTTCTGATTAATTTGGAAATTTATCTGTGAAATACTGAAAATGGGGGTTTCGATTTTTCAGAGATGAAAGCGTGTCATGAGCGACAAACAAGACACCAATTAACCCACCTGACTCTGAAGAACAAGATGAGCAGGTCATCATTGCCATGTGAGTATTCTTGGCCAAGTTAGAGGGAGATGTGTGGAAATGTAGAATTGGGAGGGATGGTGTAAAAAGTAGAAAAAAAGTAGTGGGGAGGATTTATGTGGTATCATTTGAATCTCCGAGGACAGAGGAATTCATTGGTCAGGTCGCTCTAGTTCTATGAATGTTTTTGAGTGAGTTAGGGGCAGCGTTCTGAAAAGTCAGGAATGAGTGCGTGGGATGTAAAAGTTTTGGAGAGATAGCAGGAGATAGTTCAATGGTACCAAATGAATATTCAGGCTCTTTGTAATACTTTGGTCAAAACTCCCGAACAATCAGACCACTATTACTAGAGTTAAGTGCAGATGTATGAACGGGTAAAGTTGGGGGTATGGGAGTTAAAACGTTCAATGGTAGCAAGTGAGAAGTAACAGGAACTGGGAGACTCTGATGAACCTGATAAACACAATTATTAGCTCCCCATAGTGCTGGAAATAATATTAGTCAAGTTAGGGAGGTTCTGAGAAAGGGCACTATTATGGGCGTCCGTATAAAAAATGTAGAAGAGGTAGAAGGAGACATTGAGTGAGTTTGGTATTATTTCCCTATGATTAAGGATTAAAATGATTCACTTGCTGTAACGATACGAGTATTACTGAGGGAGTTGAGTGCACATGTGTGGTGAAGTAGAATTGGGGGCGTCAATGTAAAAGCTTGATAACTGTTAGTAAATGGGACATTCAGGGTATCGTTGTAATCACATAGCTCTGGTTAATACGCTGGTCCGTTTGTTATCATGATTTTGTTAATTTCCGAAGATTTACAGAGAGCCATGTTACGATGCAGATTCGAGGGTGTTGTTGTCAAAAGCTGTAAAGAGGTGGTAGGAGAGATATGAATGAGACAAAATGAGTCGTCTCGATTCTTCCTAAACAATGATTTACTCGCCAGTGCAATATGGGTATTTCTGAAGAAAATGGAGACGATTTCATCCGAGGCAATATTTGGGGTGACGGGGATAACAGCGGGGTAGAGGTAATGTGAGAGACTATGGGTGGAGTAATCGAATCTTCAATCCGTGAAGAATCAAATAGTCAAGTCATTTTGGCAATGCGAGTATTTCTCAGTAAGTTGGGCTCAGTTATGGTACAGACCAGAATGTGTATAGTGCAGGCCTTATCTACCTTAAAAATATCCGTATCACCATGGGAACTTTCCCATTATGTTTGAGCCTCCTCATTAACTCCAATGGTACCATTCATGTTTCATTGGCTATTTCTTACCCTCTTTTAACTCCGATCCTCAATTCTCCATGGGATGAGAGCAGATCTTCCTCTACTCCCTCAGAAATACTCGTGGAACCAAAGCGTCTTTACTTGTGCCATCCTGGTGCTTAGGGAATTCTAATAGTATCTCACTTGTTCTAACTTCTACATTTCCCCACTTTTTACAGCGACATTCCAACTTCTCACTGACCTACCTAGACGCGCATCTCCCCTAACTCGTAAAGAAATAATCCTATCATATCGGCAACTTGACAATTGCACTCCTTGGTATCTGATGATTGTTTAATAGCTTTCCACCTGTCACCTTCCGCAATTTCCGCTCTTTTGAAGCAGATATCTCTAACAGCTATTTTCACCTCCACACAAAACAGCCACAACTCCTTCAAAATTATCTACACGGTAATTCAGCCTTGACAAATGTAATCCTTGAGTTCAGGGGACTCGTTTGATACCATGTAAGCACCTGCCACAACACACTGTCAGCTTATATCACATCCACCCCAGTTCTACTTCTTCACATAGCTGTCTGTAACTCTCCCGAAAATACTCGTACAGCAGTGGCGAGTGTAGTATTTGGTTCCTCTCAATGCAATAAATCCAACGCTACCATCTAAGTCTCGTTTACAGCTTACTCTCCCCATTTCCACTCACACTCAAGTTATGCGATGCCGACATAGATGCCCTCAGCCCTTCGATAAAAGTTCACATAACCACAGGAACGATAGCACTGTGTTGCCACGAGCGAGGGGGTCATCCTAGTGCCGTTGATGTCTCTTTTGCTACCGTTGTCGGACTTTTGACTGCAATGTGCTGCTGTACTGAAGAAGAAAAAACGAAGATTAAATAAAATAAAATAAAATAAAATAGAAAATAGGAAATCACTAAAAATCACAAAAAACAGAAAAATAACAAAAATCACCAAAACCACAGAAAAATACAATCACAGTACAGTACCACCTACTCACCCCCTCACTCGCCCTACCCCTTCCCCCTTCAACTACCAGTTTTCCTCCTACATTCTCTTACTTCACACGGATCTGTTGGGTCATTGACCTCACTATATACATCTAATAAGTCCGGATCTGTCGCCAGAGCTCGCCGAGGAGTCCGCCCGAGGCCACATGCAGTTTGTCCCGGCCCTGCACCACCAGTCCTCGAGACGCGTAGTAGTCGAGCAGCAGTCCGGACTCGAGTGTCGACACAGGAGCCACCTCGATCACGTGGCCGCTTTTGATGTGTGCTGCGAGTCCGTGGTCGAACTTGGCTTCGTAGACAAAGTCCTCAGCCTTCTTTTTTCCGAGAGCAACGGCAGTTTCGTCGGTTCCATGGACGGTCATGACCTGGACAAAGTTTTTGGGAGGCGAACGGATGAGCTGGGAGATCTGCAGGTCTCGGGCCATGATCTGGTGGTACTCTTGCGAGTGGTACTCGGTAGTTCCTGCCAGCAGATCGATTTCGTAGACTGGTTGGAGCACTTTTTGTTTGAGGAGAGAGAGCTCTTCAATAACAGCTTCAAACATGTCTCCGGCCTGGAATCGGGCGGTGATTCCCTTTTTGGCCAGGTCGAAGATGGAGTTGTCCTTGGTCAGCTTGATTTGGCCAAAGGTGTAGTCCTTGGACAGTTTGGCCTGGCTCAGAGCGTCTTTGTTCATGGCATTGAGTTTCTGGAAAAACTCGCAGTTTCTTCGCAGCAAATCCAGACGTCCAGACTCGGTCAGTTCGTAATCAGACGAACCGTTGATGTACGTCATCAGCTGGGGTGCAGGAAGCACAATCCAGCCATTAGTCTTGGCATAAGCCATAGCTTGAGTCAACAGTTCTCTCTTTCCAGAGTTGGTGGGTCCAGAAAGCACGATTCGAGTCTGAGAATCAAGAGCATCAAACACCTGACGAGACTGGGTTCGCAGCAACGTGGTTCGTTCGCCCAAAAGCTCAAAACCTCGCTTGGGAGAAAAAGCAGACCCAATACAAACCGTCTTGGAAACGTCTCCCTGGTACGACAAAAGTACAGGTTCAGCAGACTTGAGAGTCTCGGCATCAATAGCAGGAACCTCGGAGACATCAGAGATCTTAGCAGCTCCCTTCACAGAAATAGGAAAGGGCTTCACAAGGGCGTTTCCACTGACCTTTTTCTTTTCCTTGGGAGCAGTGCTCTTCTTGGGCTTGAAAGCCAGTTTTCGAGTCTTGGAGAAATTTTCACTCTTCTTGACGTTTTTCGCCTTGCCCGCCGCCACGGCATAGCCTCGGGTCTGGCCGAAAGAGCAGGACACGCTCGGGCTGGAGGTCAGTCGTCGCAACATGGTGGTGTGGAGAGGGAGTTAAAAATTCGCCGATTTTGGGAGGTCAACGGATAAGGTTATTAGTCAGCGGGAAATGGGGGGTGGAAATGGGTGGAAAAGATGTGTGGGGGTGTGGGGGGTAAATGGGGGCTGTTGTTTGAGTGCGGTGATTGGTTAGTATTCTGTTTTGTTTTTTTTGGTGGTTTTTGTGTGTGTGATTACGTAATCAAAGATGAAAATACCCCAGAAAATGTGTGTACTGAAGTGGATTGGATGGTTGGGAGAATAGGAAGGTTAATTCGGCGGTTGGGAGTTGAAGTATGAGGTTTTTGGAGTCAGTTGGATGTGATAAGAGCAGTTTAGGGGAAGGTATAGTGATAACTAGGGATAAAGAAGAGATAGAGGGTGGGGAGTGGTTTTGATGGATTTGTGGTAGCTGTTTTAGTTGATTTATTGGTTTTCTGGTCAACTTTGGGGTCCCTGGATCTAGATATAAGGGTACCTCTAAGTTGTCCACTCGTGATTAAATGTTCAGTAGCAAAGGAACAATAGGCGTACATTAGAGACTGTGGAGAGGCAGTGAAAAATTATGATCCGGGTTGTTTTTTAAGGTTTACTGGAGATATAATGGCGATAGAGGTGGTTAGATGAGTTTAGGTTCTTTTCTTTTCTGATTCCGATTATATTTCTCGTTTTATCAGCTGCCGTTTTTTCCCCATTTTCAAGGCAAGTTGTTCGGTTGTAGAGTTAAGGTTTGGGGGAATATTTTCCCGAGTCGTAAATGGAGTGCGAGAAAAGGAGGGGTTTAAATGGCGGTAGAAAGGTCAGATAGATAAGGGGATTGTTATGTGAGACTAATTGAGCAGTCCAGATGTATCGTTTCGATTTCCAGGAAGATTTGTCATCAGATGTGGGTTTTATACTGAACGTTGATTAGGATAGATAAATGGAGGATATATAGGTGTGGGAAGTGGATGTGACATTTGATGTGGACGAGAACTTGTCCAATTGCTCAATAGCGGCAATATATGTCTGAAACCAACTTTTATCATCTCAATTCAGCTTTATTTTGCTTCATTGGTCTCTGTTTCAGGTGTGAAGTGTGATAAGAGGCAGTCAAACTGAGTCAAGAGTATGAGATAAAACAGCTGACACTTTGAGGAGTTGGGAATATGGAATATAACGCTATGAAGTATTTCCCAATCAAATTTCTCGTCTCACATAACAATATTCGGCGAGATATAGCAGTTCCGAGTGAGGTCCAAGAAACGAGATTTTGCCGAAGAATCTTCAAATGATTTCACAAAGTGATCAGTAATGTTCTACTAGGGTCGGGGAGTCCAATTATGCCACCTATATCTCTCCCACATCAATATTACAGGAGATATGGCCAACTCTAGAAAACGGTAAAATTTCAATCGCCCAAAATACACCTTGAAACAAACCCAAAAGTTAATTTGAGGACATTTTCGGAATCAGAGTCACTCAATATACCTAATCCATTCCCCCATATTCTTGTATCACGAAAAAAATTCGAAAAATCATTTTTACGCTGATGTAGCCAGAAAATAGGCCGAAATCAAGGTTCGGTTTCTTGGTCTAGTTGGTCATGGCATCTGCTTAACACGCAGAACGTCGGCAGTTCGATCCTGCCAGAAATCATCCTTTCTCACGGTTGTATAGTGTAGCGGTTATCACCTTGGATTCTGACTCTTGAAGTACTTTCCAGTAACCCCGGTTCGATTCCGGGTACGACCTTTTTGCCTCTCAAACGGGAGGTAAATGTATTTTTTTTGCACTCGTTCGAAAGCTCTTGACGAGATCTTTCCATTGGTCAAGTCTGTGAGTCTCTATCGTGTCTCTGTGAAGCGTAGTGGGTGGCTATCGGGAAGTCCCCAAACTATGACTCAATTTGAGGGATACATTTCACAAAGTCAGACATTTAAATGCTCCCAAAAAATAGACTGTGATAATTGGATTGCACTAATCTTGAATCACACTGGTTACCAAGATTCTCTTTCTAAATTTCTCCCTTCTATCGTTACTTTTCTTCCTGGTCAAAAAATCTCAAGAACTGGGAAAAGAGAAATTGGTGTTCAAAAAGGAGAGATACTCCCTCTGAAGCAAAAAGAATACTCTCTCGAGCACTATGGTCCCTAGCAGGATCGAACTGCTGATCTTCGCGTTGCAAAGTTGCTATTTCTTATTAGCACGACGCCTTAACCAACTGGGCCAAGGGACCTGTTGTGGTTTTCGAAGCTGAAAAGGGGGTAGAGAAGGTGATATCAGAGTCGCATAAGCCCCGAGAAATACGTTTTAGAACTCCCCAGAGAAATTTGCAGACGTTTTCGACCAATATTCAAGTCCGTAGATGGTTGGTTACTTTGCGTGTAGGATGTAGACCTGATAAAGGGGGTAAAAAATGATAAATTAGCCAGAGCTGTTCTTACACTCAGTCTAGTCTTGTTACTCAAGTTCGCCAAGTCCCAAAGTTTTTCTACAGGTCCATTTATCTCACATATTTCAATTTTGTTCATGCTGGTGGAAAGTGGCCATGGGCCTAATTATTGTAATAATACTCACATGACTATGGCGACTTGACCAACGTGTTCCCTGGAGCCGTATCATCCCATGACACCAATAAATAACTCCCCGAACTCCTTTTGACCACTTCTGCCTCGATTTCGCAGATCTGCTTATTCATACAATGGCCGCCAGAATTACCATGAATATTCCCATGGTAATGAGGACTTGAGCTGGGTATTCTTAGACCGGGGAAGTCTCATATCTCTCTTCTACTCTCTTCTCGTATCTCTATTACATTTCCAAATTTGAAACCCACATATACCACTTACTACAGAACTGCCCCTAACTTGATGAAAAATAATGCCAGAGCTATTCAGAGTTGACAATTGTATTTCTCGGACTCCGGGGTTTCCATTGGTACCGCCAATGTCTTACCTGTTACCTTATCGCATGTTTTGAACACCGACCTTCCCACACCTCCAAAAATCCACATTCCCTTAACTCCTCCGGAAATACCCCCACCATTATAGCGACTTGTGAATATTGTTCCTAATCCCCCAGTCGCTTTGTTAATGCCTTCAATGTCTCCCTTACTACTTCCATAATTCCAATACCTGCACCCATACCTGTCCCTAACAGAACTCTAGGTGCCGGCAACTCTACCAAAAATACCTGTCGAACAATGAGGACTTGACCAACGTATTTGTAAGCTTCGTACGATTCTAACGGTACCATGAACTACTCATCTGCTACATTTTACCTCAACATTTAACACCGACTCCCAATTCTAGAACTTTAGATAACTGCCCTTAACTTCATGAAAAGTACTCACTCATACCGGTGAGACGACTTAACTAAGACCTCCACATGCGTTGGATCTTTCAAATAGTACCGCTCACCTACTGCTTCTGCTACTTTACTACCCTTGGTGTCCTGAACCACAACATACTAACTTATGTCCCCTTCAGCAAGTAGGAAGATCCTACCTTTAGAATCCTCCATGGACTTTACGATTACCCTCATTTGTAACCATGGAAGACATCTCGATGATTCAGGTACTCATATATTCTTTCTATTCTTTATATACTTATATAGATGCGATACCACACACTCTCAAAGCTACTCATGTACTTTAAGCAGATAACTGGACAAGACAAGCCACTCAACCATCTTTCTCTTTCTCGCCCTCCGATTTCTCCTTCTTCTGATCTTCTCCGTTCTCCTCTTCCGTTTTCTCTTTCTTCTCTACCACCTTCTCCTCCTCTTTCTTCTCCTCTGCAGCATCCTCCTCTCGTCCGACTTCTTTACCCTCCTCTAGTTCAGCCTCCTTCCCTGTATTCTTGTCCTCCCCCTTCTCCCCAATCTTCGCCCTCTTCTTCTTCTCCTCCTCCTCCTGCTCTCTCTTTCTCTTTTCTCTAGCTTTCCTCTCGAGCTCCAGCTGAATCAACTTGAGAGCAATCATCCTTGTCATGACGCTAATCCGCTTGTCTGTCAGCTTGATTCTCTTTCTGAGATACTTGGTTCTAGTCCTAAACTTCTTAAGGTCCCTCTCGCATCTCCAAGTCGAGTACTCTTTAGTCCTATCCTCATTAACCGAATCTCCATGAGCCCGGTTCCAGCTCATTTGGTTCTTAAGAAACTCGACTTCTCGACCGATACAAACCATTTCTGCAGCCAGTTGACCTCTGTACCGTATCATTAGCTTCTTGTGGTGAATCTGTCTGTGAGGATCCAGAGCGTAAAAAACATCGGGGTCTTTGATTCTCGTGTGGTTTCGGGTGATATCGGATCTCATGAGAATCGCTCTGTTGAAAGGACGTCTTCGAGAGGGTACAAAAGGAGCTTCTTCTTGTTGGTCACTCTGTGTCTGAGACTCTTCTGACTCACTAACTTGCCATTCAAGACGACGAGTAGATTCTCGAAGGGCTTCCAACCGACATTCTTCACCAGCAACGTCTTCGTTTGACATTAGCAGATAGCAAGGTAGCGATAAGCAGGTTAGCAGGTTAGTTTTGGTGGTTAGAGTGAGAATGGAGTCTGAATAAGGACTACAAAATAGGGTGAAGATAACATGTTTTGAGGAGAGATGATAACGTACACCTTAAATTACTGATACAGTAACGATAGAGTACAGTAGAGTATCATCTGTAACAATTCTTCTCTACAGTATTAATATCTGAGAGCAGAACTATCTGTAACAACCCTTCCTACACTAAGTCATTTGTGTCTGTAACATATGAGTCAGTTGCAAAGTAATGAGACAAGAGTAGAAACTACTGACAGAAAGAGTGCTCAGAGAACCCCCCTGGTCTTCTCCTTGACCTTCCTTAGAGTCTGGACTTATCTTATGCTATCTAATGGCATAGGTGTGGATGGGGTACAGTACTGTACATGTATGTGGAATTTTGAATATTGAGCTACTAAAAGATGAAAGAGACGCTATCTATGGAGTGACATGGTCAACACCGCAGATCTATTTGTATCTTCATATTGAAACCAATTTCTCCCTCAATTTGAACATTAATATCAAGTTTACGCCCATATCCGGAGATATCAGACTCGTCATCAACCCCCTAAATACCCTCAGAGTAACAGCAAGCAAATCATGATGACATAACGAGTCAGGTGTTCAACCTGGAAACTCCCCACTCTCGTCGTGTATCTCTATAACGTGAAAAACCAAAATTCAATTTTTCTACCTTTACAATAAACTGACCCAACTCCTCCAAAAATACCCACATAGCCAAGCCCGTTTGACCAGCATATCCCCCAGAGTCTGCTGATTGTAATGAAACCACCCACTCCTAGTTTTCTACCCCATTAACAGTTTTTACACAGCATCCCCCAGTTCTTAAACATCACACAACTGGGCCTAAGTCTTTCAGTAATACTTCCATTAACACGGAGACTTAACCTATGTATTCTTCTAACTGAGATGCTTACGGTGCTACCTTTGAATTATCTGCTGGTATATCTGAATAGCTTTTGACACCAATCTTCTGAATTCTGTGTAAAACATAGTTGCCCCTAACTCAATCAGAAATACACATATAGTCTCATCAAGCTACCATTTTAATCCTCATAGTAAGGCAATACTTCTGGAACCTTTGAGGTCTCGCTCTTATCTTCCTCTCGCGTTTTACACCTACAACGGTTACTACTCTACGATAATAGTTTCCCTTAACTCATCCAAAAGTAATCCCACCACTGTAAAAACGTGACAGTAAGACAATAGCGAGTCAGGAATTCTATCAATACCCTCCTCTTATTGGTTTAATCTCTTCCCCCATCTTAACACCCACACATGCTAACATCCTGCAGATAAAGAACTGGACTCAACTTCACCATTAATATATAGCAGAGACAAGGGGAGTTGACCAACATGTTATAGCAGTTGAAAGATACATTTTGCAACCCTCAGATATCTCCTCCAACCTCATCTCAAATTTTAACCCCCATATCCAAATTCTACCAAACCACACTGCTCTGTCCAATTTCTTCAAAACACCCCGTAGATATATAGAGACTTGACCATACTACTAACTTGAACCAGGAGATTCGATTTATACCGCTCATTTTTCTATTCTACCACTCCCCACTGTTTTTACACTGACCCTCTCAAATCTACCATGACAAGAATCCGCCTCTAACTTCTCAGAAATACTTTCATAGTAACAGCAACTTGAGAGAGATGCTACTGGAGCAATAATGAGTAATATATACCAATTCAGTTTTAACTGCAACCTTTTTCACGTATTTTAGGAACACCTTATTACTGCCCAATGCCTCCACCACACAGAACTGCTCATAACTACTCCAAAAATACCAGGATCAAGATACCAGACATATCAGAAGATTCTCCAATATGAGGCGATTGTAACTGTATCACGAACTTCTCTCCTAATACCTCCTCCCGATTTTTGACAACGATACCTCCAATTCTATTCGTTCATACATTTTCCCTAACTCGCTCTGAAATATATACATTACCTTGGGGAGTTGATCATGTTATTCCTCAGGCCAAGATAGTTCCAATAATACCCACATCTCTATTGTATACTATCAAGTTCCCCCTCGGTTCTCCAAAAAGATGATATTCCACAAATCATAGAGTAGCCATAACTTTGTCAGAAATACTTGGATCACCAAGACATATGGGCCAGTGAAATATTTGGGGAAAGACCATTCTAATGATATTAAATATGATACCATTCCTATGTTTTATTCACCTTTAGCTCAGACCCTCACACTTCTCATTTTCAACACAACCTCTTGTAACTCTCTCAAAAATACTCCCAGAGTCGTGGCGACTTATCCGTTGTGCTCCCAGAAGTAAGGCGATTCCAGTAATACCTTTCAACTATCACCTTGTGCTTTATTTCTCACTTTTCGTCGTTTCACCCGTAGCCTACTGGAACACATTGCTGCCTCCAACTTTCTCAAAAAAACTCGTACCGTTAAACAGCCTTGACCAATATCTTCCCATTACCTGGCGATTCCAGCAGTCCCTTCAAATTATCACCTACATCCTTCTACGCACTTTTAACACATCCATTATCCAACCCTACATAGACACTCTGGTTGCTCTAATTCCTTCCAAAATATCTGCATCGTTACAGAGACTTAACCCTACAATTCTGGGAAGATGGGGAATCATTTTTTGATACCATTTACTCGTATCTTAGCCACTTGCAACCAAAACTTTCCCAAGTCCTAGTGTGCACACTACCACCCACGCAGACTCACTGTCAACTGCATAGAAATACCCTCAGTATAGCGACAAGCTGATTATTATGTTACGCACCCCCAGATGATTCATCTGGAGCAACCCATTTCTCTCCTGCAGTATTTTCACAACTTGTACAACCCAAACACACATTTTACCGAGGCACCGCCAGACTGCACAGAACTCGTCCAAAAATACCCGCACAATAATTACGACTTGACCAGAGTGTTCTTAAAGCCTTTTAACTTCAGGGAATACTCATTATTTCTCCCCTTCTAACTCTTAACTCACTCTATACCCGAAACACATATTTTCCACTTTCCACGTAATTGCGTCTAAATACTTCATAATTATCAGGGTCAATATAGAGACTTGACCAACGTAATATATCACGCCAGGCAATTCTAACAATGTCACCCAAGTACCTCCTGCTATTTCCTGGCCACTTTTGACACCCACACCCTCTCAAACATGAAGTCACACAATCGCATTTAACTCTCCCGGAAATACCCAGACAGATATGAGAAGTTAACAAGTGTATTCCCTGGACCAATACAGATATTTGATACCAACCATGACTCAATAGGCTGCCTATTATCACTTTGTTCACTTTTCAGTTCGCCACTGATATTTCGCACAGCTGCCTCTAACTTCACCAATAATCTGTCCAGAGTCGGGACAATGCCACCAGAGTATTCCTCGGAGCCAGGAGATTCAACAACACCGTCAAAGTTATCTCTACTATCACATATCCAAATTCTACACATCCCCCTCCGATTCTACTTAGTCACACTTCTCCCCTTAACTCCCTCTAAAATATACGTATAACAAGAGTGACTTGACCATAGGGGTCCCCTAATTCAGGAGATTCTAACTATTCCTTCATTTCTTGTCTACTGTACTACTTCTTGTCCAACTTCTCCCTTAACAACGACACCCTGTGTGCTGTACTGCATCTTACAGCTCCCTAAACTTCACCAAAAATACCTGTATTTTAATACAGACTTGACCAAGATGTTCTCCGGAGCTGATATAATCGAGTAATACCCGTTTACTCTCTCCTGCTATATAAAATATCACTTTAACCCCGAAACACAAAAGTTGACATTTCGCAGAACGGTCTCTATCTTCCTCAGAAATACCTGTATAAGTGAGACAACTTGACCAATGTATTTTTCAGACGAAGGAGGCCTAAACATTACCCTTGACACTTCCCCTGCTACAGCTTACCAAGTTTCAGCAACCACCTGCAAATCTACCTGCTAACGTAACTGAATACTATAGCCCCCAAAAATACCCTCAGTATGACGGCAAGTTCTTAAATAGCATCTCATGCCTCAGGTAACAGATTTAAGGCCTTCATATCTCTCCCTTTATCTCTCCACAACTAGAAAAACCAAAATATAATGTTTCTCTTTGAAAACTGAACGAGTCCAACTCCTCCAAAAATACCCATATAACTAAGCTGGTAGGACCAGTGTATTCTAAGGGCCATACAATTCCATCAATACCACACATGTCTAGTTTTCTACTCAATACCATCTTTTTACACCTCCACCTCCAGTTCTGCACTACCACGGAACTGCGCCTAAATTATCCAGAAATACTCGCAATACAACAACATGTGGCTCACCATACTCCCCAGGGACAGAAGAATCTTATGGTACCATTCACGCCTCTGACACCTTCCCCTTCCCACTTTTAACACCCACACTCCTCATGGCAACCACTCACAGAACTAACCCCAACTTCATCAGAAATAATCCCATCGCTACACCGCCTAGATAGGAGTAATTATCTTCTCAGGCGATGCTATTGGCACCATGGACGTCATCCCTATCATCACTGCACAGGTTTTAATACTGACACTCCCAATTCTACTTAATGACATAACTGAGCCTAACTCTCTCAGAAATACTAGTATTACCAAGGCGACTTGACCAACGTATTCTATGGGCTTTAGAGATTTCAACGATACCATCTTTCCCACTTTTACTACTAACACCCAAAATTTAGCCCTCATAATCCATCTTCTTCAGAAACCACACAGCAGATGTGTAGGTATTGGGTAATAAAACGGTAGGAGAGAAACAGACGGTACCCCTAAGATCCCCTGACTCTAAGAAACATATTGATAACCTTCCCTTAGTTATGCGAGCATTTTCAAACAAGTCAGAAAAATCTCAGTTCTACCTCATTGCCTTATCAAACCAACCATGCATGGATAATGTAAATCTCATAATATTTCCCAAACGGATTTAACAACCTTGGGGTATATTTTCGGGTGTGTACATTACACCATACCTTTTAATATCCCCTATAAAGCCCTAATCGTCAACATTTTCACCTTTCCATGTTTTTCATAGTGAAAAATGCGACACAAAACAGTCCTCAAAAGCCATAATACTTGTGCTACAAGAGATCTGTATATACCAGAAAGATCACAATGTTCTGCTCATTCCAACAACACCACTTATGATTGATTTCAAGCAATATTGAAGAAATTTTCAGAATCGAGTTTTTCTCCTGACCCACACCCCATCTTTTCTTTGATTTTTGACAGTTTTGAGGCAAGAAGTGATTTTTTATCTCGCTCAATAATAGCCCAATCGCCAAACTAACAGAATATTTGGAATCAGCACCGTTCAAATAATAGAATAGAATATCTTTAGTTCCTATCAAATAACTACAACACCTTCATATCCACCTATGTATTTTGAAAATGTCTGATTCGGGCCTTTTTCAAATATTTTGGAAAAACGGGTCAGGAAAAAACCTTAAATCAGGAAAAACCACAAAGTCCGAGAAGTTGGAGAAAAAAAATAAAAAAACCGAAAACGTGTAATACTGATATCTGGCACCTGTAACCACATGTATTAAGAAGCCCCGACTCTCAGCATCTCGAATATGCCATCAGAATTCATTTTTGTTGTGTATTAACGCTGTTTAAACGTGTTACAGTTTTCTTGAGACCAAGAATAGCCACAAATCATGCCAGAGATATCCAAAATGAGAAAGAAGTTGACAGAAATACACCGCGAACACCTGTAAGAAGCACCAACTCATTAGTTTCCCAATATTATGTTCATACCAACTTTAACAACGATTCTAGATATTGTCAAAATGTGAACTTTGATCTCATTGAAATCCACCAAATAAATTGATATTCCACAAACAAACAGCAGATTCGTGGTCCCCAGAGTGCCGAGATTCTGACAGATATACATTTATGTTCTTTCCAGGTATGCGACTTTTTTATTTTTTTGACTAACTTCCTGTGACTTTGGTCATTTTGGGCAAATAAGGTTTTCGAAATTCTCAAAATAAAATAAAAAACCGAAAAAGTCCGAATCAAGGGTAAACTTGAAAAAAATAATTTTCTTTGGAGTATAAAACCACATTAAAGGCACCGAAAAGGAATAAAAGTGATACTGCCGTAACCGGAGGTATCTGAAGTTTCCTGTGAGGGACTTTATATTACTCTAGGACCGTTATTTGAAAATTTCGTAATTTCATTTTTTCCAAAATCTCGATTTTTTCATGGCCCACTGTCAGGCGTTTTTGACGATTTTGGCATTTTTGAAAAACGAAGTCGTAGAGCTTCAAAACCAGGTCTAGGTGATTGCCCGGATCCTAACGAGTCTGCCAGTATGTTTCTTTCTGCTGTGACGTGCTTCAGTGGGCTATTTGGGGCAGCAAAAGCCTGATTTTTAGGGGTTACCCGGCCGAGTAGTTTTCGAAAATGGTCTCTAAAATGGGTACCGTAGGTCGAGGTGTGATAAAAAGCATATAGGAGTATTCGCAGACTCATGACAATCATTTTGGTTCTTCTTTTGTCGTATTTAAGAGACATTTTTGGAACATGTCTTTTTTCCAGGTTCCTTCAAGTAGTGCTTCAACTATATTGTCTAACTGTAAAATTTAAATTTACTTGATAAATTAGTTAAGACAAAGGTGAACCCAGGATACCCATTATATAACAAGGAGTAGATATTTAAAACGTACAAGAACTTCACCAAAGTATTCTACACACTCATTCTATCGTTCTATCCAGTTACCACCCGTTTACCACTTTGCTAGCACCTGTTTGAGAGAGGTGGAGAGAGGAGCTCTACTGTAAATTTGGAGTGGTGTTAAAAGTGGTAGAAAAAGAGTAAATGAGAGGAGAAAGGTAGTTGTAATGTATTCTAACCACAAATTGCGTACTGGTCAAGTCTCTAGAAGTGTAAGGGTATTTCTCATTAAGTTAGGGACTACTCGGTAGGAAGCCGTAAATGAAAGTCCTGGCTATAAAAAGTTGTACAGGAGTAGCAGGGAGTGGACGAAATGTATTTCTGGTATTAAAATGAGTTGAGAATACGTTGGTGAAGTTGCCAACGGTATGTCACTTTTATTGGTGAAGTTGGAAGCTATTCTCTGTAGTCCAGTAAAAAGTGTGTTCCGTTTTAGAGAGAGGAGAGAGATGATAAGTGGGTATTTATCGGTGTTATTCAGATGGTATTCTGACGAGGAACATTGAGATGAAGACGGCATAATGATATGAGCATTTTTGAGGTAGTTGGAGGGAGTTGTCGGGTCAAGTAGAACTGCGGGTTGGGAGTTAAAAGCTGACTAGAGATAGTAGGAGAGGTGTAAATGTTACCAAACGAATCTCCTGGAGATTAGAAATACGTTTGCTTGGTCTATGTAGCAGTGCAAGTATTTGCTGGTAAGTTTACAGCAGTTCTGTAAATAGGAGAAAATGTGTGTTTAGGAATGCTAAGATGATACGAGTGAGCTGAAGAAACAGAGTACAGGTACTGTAGGTACCGATGCATTTTCCAGGCTCTAGGAAACACCCTGATAAAGTCGCGGTAAGTATATAAGTATTTCTGGATGAGTTAGGTCCACGTGTGAGGAGGCAGATTTAGAGGATGGGGAGTAAAAGCTGGGAAAGATGCGAAAGAGATATTATTGAGGGAATAACTCGGTCATATTAGTCTGAGGATTAGATGGAAGACATTTCATGGTGACACAAACATTTTTTGACGAGTTAGGGCGACTTCTGTAATCACGTAGAATTGGTGGGGGAAGTGTAAAAAGTCGGGAAGATATAGTATCATAGGCATTCTTGATACCGTTAGGATCAGTAAACCTATGGTATTACTCTGGTCAAGTCCTCGTAAATATGGGAGCATTTTTGGTGCAGTTGGAAGAATTTTTAGTGGTGTTAAAATTGTGCACAAGGTATATGAAGAGAAGTGAGTGGTTCAGGTGGAAGTACACCTCCTCTGGAATGACAATGGAGGATATGCTGTTACAGTGTGATTATTTCTGAAGAAAAGGGGGCAGATATGTCGCTAGGTATTATTGGGGGTGCTAGTCAAAAGGGGACAAGAGGCAGCAGGGCGAGATTGGAAGGTAAAAAAGGAACCTCCCAAGTGTCTGGAATACAATTATCCAGTCGCATTAGTAATACAGGTTTTTTGAGTGAGTCAGAGACAGTTCTGCTGGGGTCAATAATATGGTGTAGGTATGGAATTGGTGATGAGCAAGGGAAACTACCCTAAACGGTATCATAGGGACTTCCAAACCTGATCATGACTATGATGATTTCTGCTTAATGATACCGGTATTTCTGATGTATTTAGGCAACTTCTGTGGTCAGGTCGACTTACAAAATTTGGTCTTAAAAAAGCTGAAAATAACTCAAGGGAGAGAGGTTTTGTACTATCAGAATCTCTCGGCACGAGGGAATCCAACTATTAAGTCAGCAAAGTGATATAGGTATTTCTCATGAAGTTAGGAGCGATTCTCTGAAATGTAAAATATGAGTGTTTCGGTTTCAAAAGTGGGATAAAGATAGTGGGAGAGGTATAAACGGTATCAGTGCCATACCTGAGCCTGCTTAATCCCCAATTTAAGTCTTCATAAGTGTGTGGGTAATTTTGAGTGAATTAAGGACAGTTATTGTTCAGATAGTATTGGTGTGCTATCTGAACAAGAACAGAAGTTATTACAATATGGGAAGTGGGACATAATGGGCACCAAATGTATCTAGTCTCTATCTAGAACACATTATTCAAGTCGCTATACGTCTGGAGATATTTTCGGAGTTGTTAGAGACAGCTTCACTTTCATGCCTGAAACTGGTTTAGAAAGATAAAAGCACCTAAAACGTATTACGAGATACCTGGAGAGATAAAGGCTGTGTATCACGGCCTAATGGAGCGATAATATAACCCCAGCTAACTTCTCTTTGTTACTACATCATTTTTGGATCCGATATTCTATCCCTATCTCTTGTAAAAAATGTTTAAGAGGCCCATATTTCTCATTTTATGACTGTAATTAGCAGAATAAGTAAACAATCTGTTTTATGACATTCCTAGAACCTATTTAAATCCTTCACATTGCTTCAATTCTCTCAATTAATGATTCTCATCAAATTAGACAAGATTTACGAAAAAAAATGAAGATCTTGAACAGTGTCTCACTCGCGAATTAATAGCCACAGAGAGTTCCAAACTACACCATTCCAGTCCGTATACTCCAGAGATTGTAGTGATTCCACTTTAAAATTACTCTGAATGTTTTTTCAAAAATTCAATTTTTCTCGATTTCTCCTGACCCCAGACCCACAATTTTGACGATTTTTCACACTTTTTGAGGCGACACTCAATTTTTATCTCCATCAATATTACTGCTTTTGGGAAACTAATAGCACAATAGCAATCCTTGAGTCTCTGGTAGCACAGTGGTGTAGTTATCTATTCAATCGGACTACTGGAACATCTTCATTTCCACTCACATATTTTGAAAAAGTCTGATTCGGGACTTTTTGGATTTTTCCCCTTTTTGGAGGGCAACAAAACCTTAAAGTTGGGATTTTGACCAAAGTCGGTTCAAGTTGAGAAAAAAAATAAAAAAAACCGAAATCCTGATCTATCCAGCGGATTGATTTAAAAGTAGGCTCAATAGAAAGCTACAGTCGTCATTAGATGGAAAGTGTTTTCAAAATACCGATTTCGCCTATATTCAAGAAGTTTAGGTAAGTATTCGTCATTTCGCAGCTTCAACATGCTTTAAATCCTGAGATGCATATTATAAATGATCATAAAGATTATAGGAATGCTTGCCGTTATTTGCGCTACAGGCCAGTTATATCAATATCCTTATAAGTTATCATTTATACCTGTTCTGATGATATTGGTGGTATTATAAAAACACTTAGTCGTTTTTAAACCAGCCCCAAACCTTAAATAGACCACACAAAACCGACTAGTCGAGAATTCCTGAAATATGTATTTAATATCTTAACTAACTACATATTTGAGGTCATGGCACTTGGGGAATTCTAATGGTACCCCCAGATATCTCTTTAGATGGCTATTGCCCGTTTCCGGTTTTTTTTATTTTTTTTCTCAACTTCAACCAACTTTGGGACTTTTGGCCAATTAAGCTTTTTTTTGAACTCCCAAAATCAAAAATAAAAAAAAACCCGAAAAAGTCCGAATCAAGGGTAAACTTGAAAAAAATATTTTTATTTGGAGGATAAAACCACATTAAAGACAACTTAGAGGGTTAAAAGTAATACCACCGTAACGGGAGGGATCTGAAGATTCCTATGGAGTACTTTATATTGCCCTAGGACCATTATTGAAAAATTTCGTAATTCTGTTTTTTCCAAAATCTCGATTTTTCATGGCCCACTGTCAGGCGTTTTTGGCAATTTTGACATTTTTGAAAAACGCGGTAATATCGCCACAAAATCACGTCCAGGTGATTGCCCAGATCTTAGCGAGTCTGCTGGTATATTTCTTTCTGTCCTGAGGTCTTTCTGCCAGCTATCTGGGGCTGTCAAAGTCAGATTTTTAGGGGTTACCCGGCCGAAGAAATATGGGTAAATGCCTTTATAAGTAGAGTGGGCAATGTAGGCAGGATGAAAAGTATATTGGCGTATTCAGCAGAAGATAGCGATCAGTTTGGTACTTCATTTATTGTATTTCGGACACATTTTTGGAACAAGAGTTTTTCCCAGACTCCTCCCAGACTCCCCAAAGTAGAGCTTTAACTACCAATCTTAACTGAAAATTTCGATTTACTTGATTGTCTAGTTAAGGAAACATTCAAAAACAGGGTACCGATCATGCAACAAGAACTATGTATTTGAAACGAATAAGAGCTCCACATATGTATCTATCGATCTCATTATATCATTATTCGCTCACGTTGCGGTAATATTCTTCTTGAAACCTCTTGGAAGATTGTATTTCCTGTTGACATGTTTCATCCAAACAACATAGCCCTCAACTCGCCCAGAAATGTATTCATTAAAAAGGGGGTTTGACCAGCACGTCTTCCGAGGGTTTGCCGGTTCTATCGATAGGTGGAATTAATTTTAAAGGAGTTAGGTCGAGTTGTGTTCAGTAGGTGTGTAGAAAAAGAGTTGGGGTCAAAAGATAAATAAGTGTAGCAAGATCAAGTTGGATAGTACAGTATTAAAAGAATCGCCTGACTCTAAGGATCCCTTCTGTCAAGTCAGAATAAATGTACCGATATTTCCGAGCTAGCTTGTGACGGGTTTCAAGTTTAATTGAATTCGGCAAGTGGGGTTAAAAGGGGAAGGAAGGGTGTGGGAAAGACACAATCTGGAACAGAGACATTTGAGACCCAGAAGAATACGTTGACCCAGTTGCTATGTCGATGTAAACATTTCTGGTTGGGTTGGAGACAATTATGTGAAGAAGTAGAATTGAGAGGGTGGTGATTATGAATTGAGAAGAGGTATTAGGAGAGACGTATATCGTATCATTGGAATCCTTGAGTTCAATAAATTGCTCTGGTCAAGTCCCCATGACGATGTGGGCATTTCTGATGAAGTTGGGGCCAGTTCTCAGAAAGCACAAAATTGATGTTTCGGTAGCACAAGTAGATGAAAGATGGCAGGAGTGACATAAAGGGTATTTTTCAAGTTTTCAGGGCTCGAGGAACAACCTTCTCAAGTCATATTAACTATGGGGGTATTCTTGTAGGAGTTGAGGGGAGATCTGGTGGCCATTATAGTGCGTTAGGTGTAAAAGTGAGCAGTGTAAAGAGCGGGTAAGATAAAAGTGGAGGTATAGGTGGCATCAATGAATTGAGACGACTTTAAGGAAAATGATGGTCCAGTTCTTCAGTCGCTATGACTATTTCTGAGCGAGTTAGAGAAGTTGCCGAGTCAAGCATAGCTAGAGGGTCTGGTGTTGAAAGTAGTAAAGAAGCAGCAGGAGGGACTAAAATGGAACCAAAGAACCTTCCCAATCTAGAGAGCATTATAGTATAGTCCCCAAGTTTATGGAAGTATTTTCAGTGAAGTTAGAGGCAGTTAAGTAGTTATGGAGAAGTGGAGGAGAAAGTCTAAAATGTGGTAGAGAGGTAGTAACATAGGCATATAGGGTATGGTTCGAATCTCCGCACCCTGGGGAGTACGCCTATCACTTCCCTGTAGTCATAAGGATATTTTGCTATGAAGTTCTGCCCATGTATGTGTGTGGGGGCATTTCGGTGTGCGGCTGTCAAGATATGTATTGATGCAAGGGGGAAGGTATAAATGGTACTACGCGAATCAAATAGGCGTTCTTATGACAATGATCAACTCGGCGTTGCTCTATTGGTATTTCTAGGACAATTATATGGCGTTAAGTGAAACGGTAAAAACGATGCCTTGGCCTAAAGGTGGAATAGGAGAGTTGGTGGGAAACCGCAAGGTATCACTAGAATCTGTGGACCCATAGTGTTACGCTAATCTAGCTCCCAGAATTGTATATCTATTTCTGAGGACCTGGGGACAGATCTGTAAAATCTCAACTTCACATTTCAACCGCATCCAGCATATTTAAATATTACCTGCACCAGTAATCAAACATGTGAGATCATATCAGTCCCCTGACGCCGTGCTATCCATCAGTTACCCTGAACCTAGCCTGATATTTGTATATCTTTTGTAAATCAAAAACTCTTATTTGAGTCTTCACACAGATATGAACCAACTAACCAAAAAATACACATATACCTAATAGGACTTAACGGGAGGATTCTACTAACCTGTGCGATGATATCGATACCATATACACCTATTCCTCAATCTCCCATCCACATTTAACACTTCCACCCCCAATTCTAATTAACAACAACATGGCCTTCAACTTACGCAAAAATACCCGAATAGCCAAAGCTACCTAACCAGTGTTTAATGTCGGTCTATGAGAGTCGAATGGTACCATTAACATATTATTTGCACCCCTTTACCACTGTTAACATCGACGCACCTATTTCCTACCTTTCACAGAACTAAACTAAATTCCCGTAGAAAAAACTATATGGATACAACGACCTGATCATTGTGTTTTCAGAGCTCCAATGATTCCACCAATACCAGATATGTCTCGTGTTCCACCTTATACTTACTTTTAACACCGACGACCATATTTTACTGCTACACTGAACTTCCATTAACATGTTCAAAAACACAGTCATAGCCATGGAGACTTAACCATCGTGCCCTGTAGGGCTTGTAGATTGCAACAGTACCATTTAATTATCTCATATGTGCTTTATTCCTTGTTTGCCCTAACACACCAAATATTTCTCATCAGCACAACACTAATTTTTTTCTCCCAGAGATACATGCTACTTTAGTAGAACCCAATCAAAGCTGTTCCCTGAAGCTATTCGAGTAACATGCAACCTTCATTTATGTTCTGCTATCTCTGATTTCTTGTTAAAACCAAACGCCTTCGTTTCGGCTTTGTGCTGAACCGGCCCCATATTCTCCAAAAATATTTCTATACTTATGGAGACTTTACCAAAGTAATAAGAAGGCCCCGTATATTTCAAGGGTACCATCCAAACCCTTACTACTACTCCTAATCTGATTTTACTTCCACCCCAAGCTCAAATTTGTCACCAACCCTCCCTCCTAACTCCTCCAAAAGTACCAATGACACCAAGGGCAGTTGGTCATATCTTTCGCAGGTCCCTTTGGTCCTCTTATAACCATCCACGCTTTCCCCAATACATTTTATCCTCTTTAATTCCGAGAGACCTGGATTTACCATTTTACATAAAATGTCCTAATTCGCCTAGAAATACCTATAGCCCCATGCCGAGTTGGCCCTTGTAATAGTCTCACTTAGAAGACTCAATAAATATATATAATTCCGTCTTCATTACCTCTTTACAGGTTTTAACTGCCGAACCCCTGAAAAAAACTCATACACATAAGAGGCCAGAACTTCAGAAGGTTAGGGGTATCTTTTACAGAGAGCTGACCAGCCAACCCCCCGGACTACGGGGGTTCCAAAATTACCCTCTATGCCTATTCTACCATCTCCTCTTACCTTTTTTTCCCCTACCTCTCCACTCTACTTCTCCACTCCCGCGCATCCAGATATACCGAAAATACCCCCAGAGTATCGGGGACTACGTAAGTGTTCTCCTCAAGGTCCAAAGGTCATTTTGTTACCGTTGAAATCTCGCCCACCTATTATTCACAAATTTTAACACAATCACAGAAATCGGCTGAGTTATAGATCCCCCTAATTTGGTCAGAAATACCAGTACCATACTGCAAACTTGATCGTCGTATTACCCAGATGTTAGCCAATCTAGTGATACCATGTATGCCCCCATTTGCTCTATCTTCCGTTCTGACACTAAACACTTTTGACATCTGTGGTACTTCACTGGCAACATTACTCTCTCCAACTTATCCAAAAATAGCCCCACTGCTGCAAGGACTTGAATTACGCGTTCCACTAACCCGTAATTTTCAAAAAATACCCCTCGTGTGTCTCCTCCCACCTTTAATCTACCTGAGCAGCCGAACGCCTTATTGTACAATTTTCAGAACTGGCCAGAACTTCATGAAAAAATTTCAAATTGATATGATGACTTGATTAACCCATTCTCTAGATTACAAGGATCCCAATGTTACGTGTAATGCATCTCCTGAATCCTTCCTGCCTCTATTAACTACCACCTTCCCAATCTAATATATCACACAACTGCGTCTATCTCCACCAGAAATATCCACATCACAATAGGAACTTGACCAAACTGCTATTATAATACGGCCATTTCCATGCTCCAATTTGTATCTTTCCCACATCCTCCCTGTCCGTTTTACACCCACAATCCTAAATTCCGGAATTTTTGAAATGTGCCTCTAGCTCGCTCGACAATATAGTTATATTTATATTGACGTTAACCAACAGATTGGCCTTCACCTGATCAAAGAAAGACCACTTGCTGTTAACTACTGAATCTTTAGCAATTAGGGTGTACATAGATCCACGGATGTAGCTGATAAAACCTGTAAAAATGCTGTGGATGTGATATAAGGAGTATCACTTGAATTGTGCATGTGTTGGAAGCACAACGGTCAAGTCTGCTAGGCTGTGTGAGTAGTTCTGAGAAAGTTGACGACCATTGTATGACGAAGCAGAATTTGGCGAGTCAGAGTAATATCTTGATAAATATTATTACGAGAGATACGCGGCTTCCAAAAAATCCCCAGGCTCCAGAAAATGCTCTGGCCAAGTCGCCGTAGCTACAATTAAATTTTTGAGTGAGTTGGGGCCAGTTCTGAGTGGGGACAATATTAGGAGAGTGGCTCTTAAAAGTGGCACTGAACTAGTGGAGGAATTTAGATGGTATCATCGGAACCTGAAGAGGCGGGGAAACATTCTGATCAAATCAATTTCACGTTCCGAATTTTTATAAGAAAGTTGGACACAGCTGCGTGTCCAAGCAGAACTGCGGGTGCAAGGGTGCGAGGACTAAAAGTGCAGAAGACACAAGGAGAGAAAAGTGAAAGAGATGGAAGAAGTCTACTCCCTCATGGGAACACAACGAATAAGTTTCCTAGAATGTGGGACTAGTTCTGAAACAGTTACACGAGATTGGGTTGAAAATGAGAAGTGCGAGGGTCTGAATTAAAAGCAACTAGGAGGTAGCAAAGGATACATCCAAGGTATCATTTGATTTGTCTTACTCCAAGGAGTACTCTGGTACAGATGCCCTGGCGAATCAGACATTTCTGAGAAAGTTAGGGCTGTTGTAGGAAAGGTCGAAAATCAGTAAGTGGAGAAACAAGGTGGAAGGAGATAGCTTATAAAATATTAAGGGTATATTTAACACTTTATTAGCCCGTGTAATCTCGTAATCCATCCCCCCAATATGATATAGACATTTCTGAGAGAGTTAGGGGCAGTTGCATGAACTGATAGAAATGGGGTTGAGAGAGTCAAAACATGAGATGGGGTTAGAAGAGAGAGAATATATGGTGCCAATAGAACCGCCTACCTTCTGGGTCTATTCTTGTTAGCTTGGTCTAATAATACAGGTATTTTGAAGCCAGTTAGAGGCGATCTGCGTGGAGCTACATTTGAGTATTGTTGGTAAAATATGTGAAGAGTTAGTGGGGAATGATTATTTGGTACCATATCAATTGTTGCTACACGAGAAACAATGTGATCTAGTCACAATAATGATGCGTATATTTTTGGAAGAGTTAGGGGCGGTTGCATGAGAATGCAGAACTGGGAGCGGAAGTGAGAGATGAGTCAAGAATGTAGCAGGGGGTCATTTCATGGTGTCATTGCGTTCCTCTAGTCCCAGAGAAACCTCCTGTCAAGTCTAAATACAGATACTGGTATTTTTGAAACTGGTGGAGAGACACGTTCTGGGAGGGTACCAAGAATGTGGTTGTTAAAATAGGTAAAGAATCATTATATGAGTGTCTGAGGTATCAAACGAATGAGATAGCTCAGAGGAAGGGAGTGATCAAGTAACTGTTATGATTGGATTATTTTTAGTGAATTTAGAGCAGTTCTGCGCAGGCATAGTTTTGTGGGGTTCGCCATTATAAGAGCTAAAGAGATAATACGAGAGTTAGCAAGGGTATGATATAACTTTCTTATGACCAATAACCACAGGATGGACTTACTGAGACGATACATGTATTTCTGAGGGAGTTTAATCCAGTCGTGTTGGCAAGTAGAATTGGAGGTGGGTGTTAAAAGTGGGAAGGAGCAAGTAGTAAAGACAAAATAAGACATACAAGGTACTGTACTGTCAGAAGCTGGACCGGCTGAGTACCAATGTAAACAACTCGCTGTTGTTACGTGATTAATTCCAAGAAAGTTATGGGAACTGTCTGAGTAAGTAAAATTGAGGTGTTGGTGTAAAAATTGGGGGAGAGGTCTTAGGGATAGCTTTATGGGATTAAATAGATAGTAATGTGTCGTGGAAGTCTACTGATTCGGTCACCCTCGTGATGAGTTATTCCTGGGTAAGTTGGAGCAGTTCTGCGAAAGGCGAGAGATAGGTATTTTTGTTTTAAAGGGGTAACAGGGGAGCTAGGAAAGAAAGAGCAGATGAACCTAGACCACCAAACACCAGGGAACGTAACGGAGAAGTCTGCTTGGTGATGCCGTTATTATTGGAGATTTTAGGCTCAGTTGTATGAAGAGTGGAATTGCGTTCGTAGCTTTCAATAGCGAGAAACACTTAGTTGGGAGGTCTTACAAGGCGTAACTGGAATAAGATGACTCCGAGGAACTATTCGGTCAAGTCACTGCATTTCTGTGAATATTTCTGAAGGAGTTAGAACAGTTCTATGGAAAGTGTAAAGAGAATGTTTCGGGTTCAAAGTTAGAGAGGAGATAGTAGCAGAGTCATATCCAGTACTACTGGGATCTACTCAGAATAAGAAATATGATAGTCAACTTCCCTTAAATTTATGAGTATTTCTGAGAGAGCTACCCTGGTTGAGAAAGTTGAGGTGTATTACAGCTGGCACTGTTGGTGCCGAAAGTGGGAAAGAAAAAGTAGGATATGTATAGGTGGTACCAGACGAGTCTCCCCGCTCGTGCAAACAGAACGGTCAAGCCCACTTGGCAATACGAGTATTATTGGAGGAGTTGAGCGCATGTGTTGAAAATATAGTCAGGGTGTAAGTGAAAAAAAAGGAAAAGATGTAATAGGAGGTAGTAGGAGATAGTAGAAGGCTATCACTGGAATCTATATGGATGTGTGAGTTTAGAAGTTAAGTCACCAACATAATGGAAATTTTTCTGAATGAGTTAGAAGGAGTTGTCTTGACACAGAGAGAGAGAGGTGCCGAAGTAGAAAAGTGTTTAGGGAGTGATAGGGACTGTAGGACTTGTGATATGATATAAGGTAGTATTGATGGGATTTTGGTTAACTCTCCAAGGTTATAAGAGTGTTTTTGAAAGAGCTAGAGGCTGTTCCGTGAGAAGCATAGAGTGAGTGAATTGGCGTTAAAAGTTATGCAGTGACTGTATGAGACTCGTGTGAGGTATCATGAGCATCGTCTGAGTACAATGAGTCCTCCCATCCTCCTGCCATGAAGATGGGAGCATTTCTGAAGAAGTTAGGAGCAGTTCTGTGATGCATATTACCAGGGGACTTGTGGTTAAAAAATGACAAGAGGTGGAACTGGAAACTTTAAAGGCATCAAATGAGAATATGGACCGTGTAAAACGAATTGACCAAGACTCAATTATTTTGCGGATATTTCTGCAGGAGTCAGGTTGAGTTGTGTGATGCAGTAGAATTGGAGGTGGAGGGTAAAAATTGGGAATTGGATAGGAAACTAGATGTGTATGGTACAGTATCCATTGAATCCATCGTCGCCGGACATTGCAGTGGTCAACTCGGCTGTATGCGTTTTTAGAGGAGTTGGGCTGAATTGGGTGTCTAGGTTGAAAATAGTATTTTGGTTTTCGAAGTTGTGGATAGATAGAAGGTGGAGAGGTCATATACACCAGAGTAACTATCAGAGTCCCTATCACAGTAATGGCAAGCTCTCTGTTATCCTAAGGATTACTTCATAATCTACCGAAGAATCTATTTTTTATATTTCACGAAACAGCATTCAGCGCCCTACTGAAACAAAAATACCCGCATAGTTACGGGCCCTTGACCAAACTGATCATCCGAGTCAGGGCTATCCAATAATTCCATTAATACCACTTTTACTTACTCAAGAAGACTTTTAAAACCGAATAACCTTTTTCTTACTTCCTGAAGATGTGCCTCCAACTTTGTCAATAATACTCATACACTTTTGGCGACTTTCCCAGAGTAATCCCCAGAGTCTGTAGATCTTTGTGGTATTACACAAATTGTTCCTGCTACGTTATGTTGGCGTTTATTCCCCGCGATCCACAACTCTGTCAGTCCAAACAACTCCTCCAATTTTGTAAGAAAAATCTGTTTCACCAAGGTAACTCGATAGCTGTATTCTAGGGCTCATTGGAATTCCAATGGTATCTCACATTTATCTCCTACTGTTGCTACAAGCAATTTAAAGCTGACACACTCAATTCTACTTGTTCATTCAACTAAACACATCTCTCTCAAAAATACCTATATTAGCCTGGATAATTGATCAGCATCTTCTCTAGCCGTGCGTGATTCCAGCTAGACCATGAATATTCCTGCCATTATATCTACAACACTTTTGCCAGCCACACCCGTTTTTCTGTCTCCCCACCAAGCAGCCTCCAACTTCGTGAAAAATACCCACATTGCTACGACGAGTTGACAGTTGTGATCGCTCGAATCAGTGCATTCCATTGATACCATCCCTGCCCTCCCTACTTCTTATCCTCTTCTGACACCCATTATGCAGAACACTTCAATTGTAAATATTCGAGTTTTCTGACCAATATTGAAGGAAAATTTCGGGAAAAAACGGGACACGTGACTTATCTGGCCCTGTATATTGTTTCAACACCATTTTTTTTCAGTTGCGGCCATATCCTGGTGAAAATACGGCTTCCCGTCCGATCAGCCATAGTCAAGCACCAGAGAGCCCAGTTAGTATTGTAGTGGGAGACCATACGAGAATCCTGGGTGCTGCAATTCCTTTCCTTTTTGCCACTCCGAACGAGAATGGAGAGTTGCCTGTCATTCTGGTGTCTTTCTTTTATTTTGGGGGAGTTCGGGACATGTCTGCATTGGGACAGTATCATTGGGTGTCGTTGATATAATCTCTGAAAATGTTATAGTACAGTTATAATTGGTACCAAACGAAACGCCAGAGCCTGAATAGAACAATGGTTCAGTTGCATTGTCTAATCGAGTATTTCCGAGCGAGTTGAATTACACATACGAGAAAGTAGAATTGGAAGAGTCGGTGCTAAAAGTAGAGAAAAAGTGGTAGAAGGGGCATATAAGGTACCGTTAGAATCGTGTGAGTCTGAATAGTTCTCTGATCAACTCGCCAGATCCATGGGAGTATTTCGGAACGACTTAGAGGAAGTTGTGTAAAACAGTAAAAAATGAGGGTCGGTTCTAAAATTTGGGTGATGACAGTACTGTACGAGACAAGTGCGTGCTATCATCAGATTCTACAGATCGATAGGAACCCAACAGTTACCTCACCTTGGTGACATAGGTATTTTCAGTGAGTTGAGGTCATTTCTCGGTGGGGATGGTAACTTAAGTGCCAGTGCTAAAAGTGGAACAATAATAGCTGGGGGAACATACAAGAAACCAATTGGATCTTACAGAACTGAAGAATACAGTGGTAAAGCCCCCTTAGTCGTGTGGGTATTATTGAGAAAGTGAGGGGGAGTTAAGTGATCAAGGAAAGTTGGGGTGAAGGTGGAAACGCAGCTAAAGAGAATGCAACCGAGAAATGAATGGAACGAGTGATGAGACCGACTCTAACGAACCAGATGTCTAACTCGCTCCGACTATGTGAGCATCTCCCGGTAACTAATGTGAAGTTGTGTGATTATGCCGAATTGGAAATGTAGGTAATAAATGTAGACAGAGGCAGCAGTACAAATATCATGGGAATTGTAAGATACACCAGGAGCTAAGAAATCACTTTGCCAAGTCTCCCTGGTGATGCGTGTATTTCTGAGAAAGTTATGACGTCCTAACGAAAGGTGGGAAATGAGAGTTCTGGTGTATCACGATGAAAGAGATAGAAAGTGAGTAGTTATTGTAACCAGGAGAATCTTCGGAGCACAAGTAACACTCCTGTCAAGTCTGCTTAGCTGTGGTGGTATTTCCTGTTGAAATAAGGTCTGTTCCATGTTTTTGTACAGGAAGTAAAATCAGTATCTCAGTTTTTAAAAAGATAGATGATACCAGGAGGGATATAGTGGGTGTTATTCGGATGTAAATACCGCAGGAACTCTTTGATCAACTCGCCGTGCCTATGCAGATATTTCTTACAGAGTTGGATGCAATTGCGTGGAGAGGTAGAATTGTTAGTGTCAGGTTTTAAAGTGCTTAGGAGGTAATGGGAGAAAAGAGAACGGTTCATACTGAAACAAGCAGCCCTTACAGGGGAAATAGTCTGGTCTGTGTGGCTGTTAGAACATTTTGGAGGAAAATAGGTCGAGTTGAGTAGTCAGCTAGAACTGGAGGCCGAAGTGTAAAATGTGAGGAATACATAGTGGAGGTGGTGTACATGGTACCAAAATGATCTGCAAGCTCTCCAGAATACTTTGGTTAAGTCACCGTGATAATACTAGTATTTTTGGTGGAGATGGAAGGAGTTCTCTATGGGTGAGTACTGAAGGTTACAGTACATAAAGTAGAAAAATTGCGATAGAAGGGACGGGAGGATAATGTGTGGTCCAGGTGGGTCTAGGGAATGTATACAAGTCGCTATAGTACAGATCCTTTGAATTCCTATCCCTAGGCCAGTATAGTCCTACGCAACGATTCTATAGAGGGTTGCCTGAAACCCGTACTGCTCTACAAAAACTAAATAGCAATTGTACCTAGATATGGTTGGTATCGCCGGAATTGAGCCACTTAGAGGAATGCAGTGGTCAAGTCATTGTTGAAATGCGAGTATTATTGGAGAAGTTGGAGGGAGTTGTGTGAAGAGGCGGACTTCAGTTGTAGAGCTAAAATCATAGGAATTAACGGTAATAGATATAATATAGATCAGATAGAAACAAAGGGTGATTAGAATCAATCTGATCAAGCTCTAGCGGTTCTGCAGGTATTTTCGACAAAGTTAGCAACTGTTATGTAATGACGTGGAAATGTCGCTGGTGGTAAAACTACGCAAGATACTTTAACGAAGTGTTGGCAGGTACTATCAGAAGTGCAATACTTGGGGGATTACAATGGTCAAGTTTCAGTTTGTCTGGAGGTATTTTTGGAAGAGATAGTGGCAGATGTTCAAAGACATAAAATTGAAAACGGAGCTAAAATAAAGGAAGACATAGTAGTGGAGCGGAGGTTGGTGCCATTTGAAACACACAGTCACGATGATCATAGTGGTCAAGTCTCTGTCGCCTTGTGAATGTTTTTGGTGGAATTAGGCACCGTTGCGTAAAGATGTAGAAATGTGTAGTTGGGGTTAAAATATGGGTAAATGTAGTAGAAGAGCCCCAAAGATATTTCCTGAGAGATCTTGCGTTGAAAATTCTAACAGCCCAGTCCCTGTGATTATGCGGATATTTCTAAAGGAGTTAGGCTCTCATTTGTGAAGAAGTAAAATTTGAGGTTGAAGTTGAGAGGTGGATATGGAATAGGAAAGGATGCGGAAATGGACTCAAGACACCTACCGGTGATGATAAAGTGACGTGCAAATTGCTGTAGTAATATGGGCATTTTTGAAGAAATTAGAGACAGATTGTATTTTACATATCTCGGAGATCCAGTGCTAAAATAGGAAGAAGAGAGAAGAATGAGATTAACAAGTACTGTTAGACTCTCCATGTCAGTAGCGACAGAATGGTTAAGACTTTGTCATTGTGATAATATTTCTGAGGTAATTACAGGGAGTTGTGTGCATACTTAGAGCTAGGATGTCGCTTCAAAAGGCAAGAATGAGGAACAAACTAGAAGTGTTTGGTACTTCTAGAATCTCCCAAGCTGTGAGAATACATCGGCAGAGCACCAATGATTCTGTACGTGATATTGAGTGATTTAGAGCCAGCTGTTGAAAATAGAAGGTGGAAGTGTGAGAGCTAAAACGGAGAATGAGATTTTAAGAGAGTAATGTTTGGTGTCAACAAGATGCCCCAGACCGGGAGATTACAATGGTAAAGTCGCCAAATTCCTGGGAGTATTTCTGGAGGAATTAACCGCAGACGTGAGAATAGTAGAACAAAAAAAGGTAAAGGAATAGAAAAAGGAAGTAATATAATAATGGCTAGTTGACTGGAGAAATCCTTGGACTTGAGCGAGTTCAATGATACCCTACAAATCACCCCTTTCAACTCCTACCCCCGATCTTCACCGGCCCTCCTAAATCTAGCTTTTTAGACAACTGCACCTATCACTCCCAATATTATATTAATCGCTACAGAGAGCTGGTGATCTTATTCCTCAGATCGAGGAGGTTCGTATGATACCAATATATACCAATATATCTCTTCTTACTATTATTCTTGATCCAAGTCTCACCACCTCCAAATTCTACTTCCTATACAACAGCCTCCAACTCTTTTAAAAATACCGTCAAGACCACAGAGACTTAACAAACGTATCATCCAGATCCAGTGGAAGTTTTTGATACCCCCCATGTCTCCCCTATAACGTCATTACAACTTTTAGCCCAAACCCACCCAAATTGCTGGATCATATAACTGGTCTCAACTTCTTTGCAAATACCTATACAGTTATAGTGATGTAACCATTACAATGGCTCTTCCCCGGAGATTCCAACAGTACCACCAACTTATTTCTTATCGGTTCGTTACAGATTTTAGCACCTACACCCCCAATAGCTCTCCACATATAGCTGTCCACAACTTTTGCAGGAATACTCCCATTAATATGGGAACTTTACCATTGTAATCGCACGATCCTTTCCATTCCAATAGTTCCCTTTATACGTACCCCCTTCTCCTTTTACTGTTTTAAACATCCACATCTGACATTGCTGTATCCTGACAGGGCTGGCCGTAAACCGTTCAAAAATACCAGTACTGTATATTTCTTCCAACTTTGCCGAGGGTTCCCAGATGTCATCATGAACTATTAATTAATCCAAGTCCCTCCTTCATGTCTTACTTTTTTCTAAACCAAAAACTTTTTTTATTCAACTTCGTCTAGAGCTCCTCCTAAATTGTACCAAGCATACCACAGAGCTACAAAGATGGAATAGTTGCTACCATCTGACTCTAGAGAGTCTTATGGAACCACTACACTCTCTCATAACACCTCTATCTAACTTTCTAACACCAACTCTCTCAACCTCTCACCCATTCAACTCATTCAACTGCTCTCCAATGCACCAAAATTACCCCCTATCGTAGCGACAACTTGAGCATATTGTTCTCTAGAGCTGTGCAACGCTAATGACACCATCCACTATTTTATATAACATCCAGAACCCCTTTAACGCTAACAACAGCCTATATGTACATAACAGAGCAGCTCCTAAGTAAATAAAAAATACCCACATCATTATGGCGAGTTGACCATTGTTCTCATCGACATCTGCCGATTCGTTTGGTATGTTCTCATCCACATCTACCGATTCGTTTGGTACCAACTACACCTCCCCTAATGTATCTTCTCAAGTTTTAATACTGACACCCCCATTTTTCGTCACAGCAAAACTGGGGCTAGATTACTCAGAAATACTCGTATTAAGATGGCGACTGAACCATCTTCCTCCTATGGATTAGGCGCTACTACAAGAACTTTTAACGTCCAAAATATTACCTCTTTCTCACTTTTATGCCCCAACACCCCAAATCATGCCCCTCATAAACCGGCCTCTACCTTCTTTGGAAAGACCTATATAACAATAGCAACTCATTCATTGTGATCGTACAAACAGGAAGAGTCTCCTGGGTCCTTGTACTTCTCTCCTACCTTCTCTTTACGGATTTTAACAACCACACCCCCAATTATGGCACTTCACATAACTGGCGGTAATTCTTCCACAATTATCCAAATAACAACGAAGACATAATTAGCGTATTGTACGGAGCTATGCGATTCAGATGATACCCTGAACGCCCATTATCACAGCTCTTATCAAGATTTTACACTGGCGCTCCCAATTCTACTTTACCACTCAAAGGCGTTCAAATCCTTCAGAAATACTCACAAGAAAACGATCAATCCACCATTGTAATCCTCAGACTTGGTGGATCATTACCTACCTGTTCCAACTCATCTTCAATCTCATCATTACTTTTAATATCGATGCCAATAATAGTGCCCCAACTCAGAACTTCTCTAACTTAACCAAAAATACTCCCAGAACAATTTCATGCCCACCATCATGTTTATCAAGATTCGGGCATCCTGCTGGTGCCATATTTCTCTCACTTAACTCCCCTGAACGACTTTTACCTCCGGCACCCCCAACTCTACCTGCACACATACATGCTCTCCGCTCCAAAAAATGTACAGAATTTGCACTGTCCTAATAACTTGACAAACGTATTACATGGGGCTGGGGAACCCATTTGATAACACGCAACACTCTCCTGTTATCTCTCCAAAACTTGTAGACCCCCGGCACTCAACCCTACATCATTGACCCCACCACGGCATCAAAAGTAACCAAAAATACTGCCATGACAAAGGACGCTGAACCACTGATTTCCACACGGTCAGGAAAGCCCGTCAGTATCTTTTATGTCGCTTCTACCATCTCTTATCTACTTTAAAAGCCAACTCTCTCATTTTTACATTTCCACACAACTCCTAAAACTTGATCAGAAATACCCGTATTGCGAAGCTACCTGTCTCATCTTCTTCCTTAAAGCGAGAAGGTGAATCGCCAGCCTTTTTGTTGCAGCTGATATCCCTTTTATTTCTCTAAAATCGAAACACTCATTTTCAGCTCAACACAGAACAGCTTCTATCTTCGTCAGCATAATTTCCATACCTATGGCACTTAGATACTAATGATTCTAAGGAACTAATAATGGTGATGACACTTACTACTTCTCACCTGATTTACCAGTACCAGTTTTACTACCAACACTCTCACATTCTGCCCATCACGTAGCTGAACCCAGATCCTTAAATACTACCCACATCATTAAGCCGACTTGACCAGCGTGATCCACAGCATTTTACCATAAAGGCACCGTAATACCCATAGTATCTCCCCTACAGTACCCTCTATGAAGCTGAAAATCTGATTTTCCTGCTATTACAGAAAAGTTTCCAGCTTCAGCAAAAATACTCATATCACTATGGCGGCTTAACACACGTGTTCCTTGAATGACAACAATTCCAATGATACCATATACATCCCTCATCCTGTTATTGTACATCTTGTAACTCAGTTCCCCATATCTTCCGATTCACAGAACAGATACGAGCTACATCAGAATGCTCATAGTACGCAGTCGACTTCACAAAACTGACACCCCGAGTCTGTATATTCAAGATATACCCATTTTGCTTCTCCTACTATCTCTGTTGTTGTTCTAATCTACAAACATGTGTTTGCGACTAAAAACATATCTGCCGTAAAACTTACCGATGATACTCACATAATTATGGCAACTTTACCAGGACACTCCTACAGGTTAGGAATCTATTTAATACCTTTTAACAGTTCCCTATGTCCCATATCTCCATTTAACGCATATACCTCAATTCTAATATCTACACAACTACGTTCAACTACCTCAAAGATATCTGTCTACATACGAAAACTAGATAGGAGTAATTCTACGCTCTAGGCGAGTCAGATGCTACCATACACGCCTACCCTTCCAGATCCTGTACACTTTTTGCACTGACCATCCAAACTCTACCTGGCCTTACAACTTCCACCAACTTGACGGGAAATACGAGAAATGCCAAGCCGACTTGAGAATTTTGTTTCCACGGGTAGGAGGATTGAATTGTAGTCTTTTCGTATCTTCTGCTACCTTTTTCCCACATATTTCACCTACCCCCCGTATCTACCTTACTAAACCTAACCCCTAACTCTCTCAAAAATATCCCCACCATGATAGCAAGTGGACCATATTGCTTATTGGTGTGCCACCATTCTGTCACTACCATCAGATTCTCCTCTTTTGTTCTTTCATCTCTGTTAACGCCGATATCCTGCTTCCTCTTGGAGTCTACAATTCCCCCTAGATCATCCAATAATACCCGCATGGTTATGGGGACTCGTCCATTGTATTCCTCCAGGCTGGGAGACTCTAATGATACCCATCTTACCCTGTATATTACTTCCTGTTGTCTTTTCTTTCTGCCAACCTCAACTCTTTGAGATTACACAACTGCCCCCAGCTCTCTCAGAAATACTAGTATCACTATAAGCAGTTAGCCAAGGTATTATCAAAGCTGAGTGATCACGATGACACCTTTCTCGCCTTCGTTCTACCTCTCTACCGCGTTTGCCGTTTCTTGGAAGTGATTAAATAAATTAAAAAAGCCGTTTTATAGATGTAGAGAGGGCTTGTACCATATTATGACTTTGTGAAACCTGGTCAAGTCCAAGATTCAGCAGTTCCGTACATCCATTCTCATTAGTCATTAGTTCTCGTCATTGGACCTCTCATCAGCTCGTCCATAGTCATCATTATCTTGTTGCTCCAAATCCAAATCCAAATCAACATAATCTAGACCCTGTTTCCGTCTGTAAATCTCCCTGAGATGCAAATGAAACATGACGAAAGCTCCACCAACCATGAGACCCTGGAGCAAAGGAGACCTCCAGCTCAGTGTCATTTCGTAGATGATAAAAACTCCGTATCCCAGCATCACGACAGCTTCTAGAATCTGTCTATCTCGATCCATCAATGGCACAAGAGTGGCCAGATGAAGCAGGGGTGGTCCAAACAAGTTGACCATAAACAATGCGACTCTCTTTCCTCCATATCCAGCTATTTCCAGACTGAAATACACTCCTGGAACAATGGCTACGTACCACAAGAAGATGGACAAAATTCCAGCTGCCGAGATTTCTTCCTTGCTGATATCGAATTTAGGAGCGGTTTCCCCTGCTTGTTTTGTCTGCTTCAGCTTGTCCACCTCAGACCGAAGCTGTTCCAACTCTCGTTCCACCACCGTTTGGAAGTCATCCGACATGTTGGCTGTTGGATGCTGTTGGGTGGTGAAAGAGAGAATAGGTCTTTTTCCCTTTTTTCCTTTCTTTTTTCAATTTTTATATAAAGATCTCCCCATGTGCTTTGAAGAAAGAGGGTCAAATCCCTAACCTGTACTCCATCTCACATTGGAGGAACTCCATTGGACGCGATGAGCTAACCTTATCCACCAACAACATCTTCACATGAATTGTAGATCTTTCTGAACAAGGAAACGAAGAGATTAGCTTTAACCACAGCGCGTCGAAGTCAGAGAGGGGGAAGGAGAGAAGAAGGTGAAGTAGTCGCTCGCATCTGATTCTTTCACCTTCATAACTGCACATTCGTTTTGCTATTTGTCACTGTAGCAGCCTTTCGAACGCTGTACTTCAATGGAAAAAAATCTGCGAGTAACTAGAAACAAAGATGAAACGAAGCACTTGGGGCTAGATATATACTCTGGGTTTGCGTCTGTGTAACAATCCACTCCAAGAACGAGCAAATTGTGCTAGAAGAAGTTCATGACCAGGTTCAACTGGAGATGGAAGTGTTAAACCAGGAGTAAAAGTTATAGTGACACATTAAATGATACCATTGGAATCTACAGCGCCAGAAGTTTAAGTTAGTCAAGTCTCCTGAAGTAAATTGATATATCTTGAGAACTTGGGTCGTTTCTGCAAAAAGTTAGAAATGGGGGTTTTGGTTTTAACGAGAAGTCAGAGCTAGCAGGAGGTAAATGAAAGTGACTATGGGTGGAGAATTTCCAGGGAACTCGTCTGGTAGCTTTCCCTTAAGATGCATATATTTCTGAGAGAGCTAGAGGAAGTTGTGTGTGAAGATATCTGAAGAAATGTGAGGAGTAAACGGGTTATAAAGCCTTTAAGAGATATTTAAACGGTGTTGTCGTAATCTACAAACTACAGTGGACACATTGATCAAGTCCCTGTAACGATGACGGTATTTTCGAATAAGTTACGGGGAATCAGTGAAGAATTAGAACTATGTCAACAGAAATGTACAAGACCAACTATGTGTCTATCTCATATTGATTGCGCAGGCGGAGTACAGTAGGGTGGCGAAGCTGTGTTTTTCCTTTTACATCTCCCTTACACCCTTGCTTCTACTTTGACGCCTATTCTCTAAATAACACCTGACCATACACCTGAACCTAACTCCTATAATATTAATCCCAGACACATGGGAACCAGAACAATGTATTCTCGGGGACGAGACAATTGGTTTAGTACCAGAAATACCCCCGTTACCTTTCCTAAGCCTCATCTAGCAGCAACTCTCAAAACTGGTGTGCCATGACAATCCTCTCTAACTTCCTTAGAAATACTTTCATAGAAATGGTGGGTTGATCATTCTGCTCATCTGAGTCTTGGGATTCTTCTCATACCTTGTACGTCTCTACAACTACTTCTCTACCACTTCTTCCCCTCATATATGTAACTCATCATTTTAATGCAACTGCCTCTATATCTCCCATAAATACCTCAATCATTAAGGCGACTTGACCACATTGTTCCCCAGAACGAGGACGCTATTTTGGTACCATCAACTTCTCTCTTAACGCTCCTTCACACTTTTTAGCCCGACCACCGTCTATAGGAGTTGACTGCACAACTGCACTTAATTCCTCAAAAAATACTTTCATCGTGAAGTGGACTTAACCATCCTTCTCCCCGGCTCCAGGTGATTCGAATGGCACCTTACAAGCCATAAGCATTAGCCCCTTTCTACTTTTATCACCTCAATTCACAATTCTACCGTTTCACCGAACTGCTCCTATTTCTCTCAGAAATTGTTCATGGACCGAGTAATCTTGATCAGAGAGTCCTTAGGTTGGGAAAAGATCAGATTCGACCTTCCTGGTCGTCTTCTCAATTTCATTCCTCTTATTACCCCCCTAACATATGGCGAGGTATGGTTTGAAGAATTGGTGGTGAAAGTGAGAACTGAAGAGAAAAGAAGAAGTGAGGGGTAGTTCTGAGATACTACGCCAACAGATAGAGTGTTGGTTAAGTCGCCACAACTTCCTGTACCTGTCTGATGAAGTTAGAGGCTCTTCTGTAGAAAAATAGTAAATTGGAGTCATGGCTTTAAACGACGTGTAGAAGAGAGTGAATGAATGTTACTGTAACAAAGTATGTAAGTTGAAGAATACGTTTCTAAGTTGCCTTAGGTGTGCCACTTTTATTGGCGAAGTTGGACCCTGTTCTCCATGTTCGGTAAAAACTGTGAAAACGATTTAAAGAGAGAAGAGAGTGATCAAGTGAGTCAATGACAGTATTAAGTGGATGATATGACGACGGGGAACCCGATGGTAGAGATGGAATATTGTTATGAGTATTTTTGGAGAATTTTGACCCAGTTCCATGCTAAGTAGAATTGAGGGTAGATGAGCTAACGATTGACTGGAGACAGTAGAGCAGGAATGTTCGGTATTAAACGAATCCTCTGATGACTAGCAATACGGTGGTTAAGCCAGTGTAACAGTGTGAGTATTTCTAATGCACTTAAACCAGTTCTGTAGATAGTAGAAAACTGTGTTTCGGAGTTGTAAGTCGATAAGAGATAGCTGGAGAAACAGATAAGGTGGGGTCTATTCCTTTGGATAAAAATGAGCAAGTTTTTTTTACTTGGTTCCTTTAAGTTCCCTCTTACCACTTCGTTACAGCTTTTACGAAGGAACCCCTAATATCTTCTTGTATTCCAATGTTCCCAGGCTACATTCTGTATTGTCGTGTCAACTTAACCGAACTACTTCTCAGGATTACGTCATTCTACTAGCCACTTCCCTCCTTCTCAGTTAAAACTATTGCTTATCTCTTTAGCCCAAATATCCCTCTACCTTCACCTCTTCAAAGTTTAGCCTCTTCGCCTTATCATCTATCTTGCATGAATAACGCACCACCATCGGTCATATATGAACAAGAAAAGAGAGCAAAAGCTTTTCAGGTGTAACTAACAATATATCTCTCTCACTGTTTTCCATCGTTTTCCATCTACTATTCCATCCTTTCTACACTCTCCCCAAACTGCCTAAACTTATAACACCCGTCTAGCACAAGTGTAGACTGTACAGCAACATATACTTGAGATACTCCGTTTCACTAGTCTATGTACCCCGTGCCATCCTCCACTCTTCTACACTGTAGAAAAACCATTTTTGATACTCTCTCAATATTCAGGGGAGTTTATACAGACCCTACACCAATACCACCAAAGGGAGTAGTCACTATCAAGAGGAGCTGTGATACACATGAGAAGACATGGAATATGTTCACCTCGAGACAAACCTGTTCTAACCATCATTGCTACTATAACTACAATGACACATTCTACTCAACGTGTTCGATCGTACCATACAGTATCTCAACAACATACACCTCTTCCTTTGTATAATACATTCATCAATATCTTCACATTTCGTATCACATCGCCCTTTCAGGTAGACATAGCACATCAATTACCCAACTTTCTGAAAGCAAACGCGAGATAGAACCCACACGCTTCTCTCTGGTCGCCATCAATACCGAGTGTTCCATCCTCCTTGAACACCTTCATTCGCTCAGCCATCCGGGCCATGTTCAGATCGTTCTTGGTCTCCTCGTCAAACATTTCCAAAAACGGCTTCTTGTAAATGAGCTCGAGGTTGTAGTCCGAAGCCAGGGCTCGAAACACCTCAAACGGCACCACGTACTCGGGCACGTTGTTGATGGCGTCCTGCAGATAGAACGTGTACTTGTGTCCGAACGGAGGTCTGAAAGCCTGGTCCTTGGTTGGAGGAGTGTTGAATTCCACCTTGTAGACCGAGTTGCCAAAATAGCCGTATCTCTCTTCTCCCTCCTTGGGCTCACTTTCCTTCAGCCCTCCAGCAATACCTTCCAGAATCTTGTCCGAGTTGGGAATGGTGCCGAGAAAGACTCCATCTCGACACAGAGAGTTGGAAACATTAGTTAACATACTTCTAGCAAGTTCTTCGGTCGCAAAAGCGTAGTGCATGGCAAACTGAGAAGTAATGCAGTCCACAGGAAAAGCTCGGGGATTAATAATGTCAATCAGAGGAGTGCCAAAAGCGTCGGCTACGTGAAACTCGGCGTAGAAACGAGGTCGAGGCTTCATATTGTGGTACCGTTCCGAAGCCTGTTGCACAGAAACATCAGCAATATCAACTCCAATGTAATCTCGAACTCGCTGACGACTCCACTTTTGCAAATCGCCTCCCTTGCCACATCCCATATCAATGACCCGCATTCCAAACCCAAGAGACTGTTTCTGAATCAAAACAGACTTGATGAAGTTGTTGAAGTTACGCAACTTGATGATAGGAGAAGACTGACGAGCTTCAAGTCCTCGCTCAGGAGCCTGGTTGTAGTGATTTCGAACCAGAGCATCACCCACCTGGTCACCCTGCTGAGCCACAGCCTGAGCTCGAGCTTCTCGCTTCTCCATATCAGCTCGGTACTGAGCTGCTCGAGCTGCTGCTGCTTCTCTGCCTCCTCTTTGGGATGGGAGTTTTCGCTTAGGAGCTGAGTCTCGAGGAGGAGATCTGGATCGGGTTCTGGAGTCGTCACGTGGTCTGGTGTCATAATCTCTGTCTCTAGAATCTCGATCTCGATCTCTGGAGTCATAATCTCTCGAATCGTGCCTATCTCGATACTCTCTCTCACGAGGTCTGTCTTCGTCACGTGAACGATCACGTGATCTATCGTCATAACCTCGTGACCTATCGTCATAACCTCGTGATCTGTCATCATATCTGTCTCTATCCCGAGAGTCCCTAGAATCATATCTGTCTCTGTCCCTGTAGTCACGTGAATCCCGGTCTCGATCTCTGTGGTCACGTGAATCTCTAGAGTCACGTGAATCCCTATCTCTGTCTCGATTTTCACGTGACTCTCCACCACGTGAATCACTATAATCAACATAACTGCCCAGGTCAGCGCGAGGAGCTACCCTGTCTCCAGCAACACGAACATCCTCCTTTTCTCGACGTTTCAACTGCGGCTTTTGAGAGTCACGTGACCCCGAACCCGACGTCTCTTTGCGTGCGATTTTCGGCAGATAATTGTATGCTGGCTGTTTTGTTTCGTCCTTGGAGTCTGTCTTCTCGACCTTGGACTCGGATTGAGGCTCGGAGGGAGCTGAGTCAGCAGTTTTTTCCGCTCCGGCAGATTCGCCTGTCTCGGTAGACTCGCCTTCAGCCTGGTAGCAGTCTCGGGCTGGATCGTACATTGTCTTGTGGTGTTGAGGAGTGCAGGAAAAAAGTGGTGATGGTGTAGCTATTTAGAGTTGGTTGGAAGGGGAGGTGCGGCTAACTTGTGTAGTTGTGGGGGTATGGAGGTGGGAGAAGTACCTGAAAGGTCGGGTGGTTTAGGGGAGTTCAATGGAGGGGGAGTATTTGGGGAAATCACAGGATATTGATCTTTGTTGGGATAAGGTGGTGGTTTGGCTGGGGCTGGGGTTTATGTGGATTAAGGTTTCCACATTATCGTCGGGTTGGTCTTTGGTGGAGTACAGCAGTAAAAGTGGGAATATTGATGTAGAATGTGGTAAAACTTGTTTGGTGACTTACATGGAACTAGAAGAGTTCGGGTACAAAAGATCAAAGAGGTTGGAGCATTTTTGGAGGAGTTATGGTAACATGTCCTGGAACTATAGATGCTATTGTAAGGTGGAATTAAGGTGGCATTAAGAGAAAAAGAATTAAAAAAGATAATGAAATAAAATAAATAAAAATAAAATAAAATGAATAAAAATAAAACAAAGAAGTAATAAAAATCACTGCGTTATTACTTTCCATAAGTTTGCCATCCATCCAATATCTAGTGTCAGAATTTCCCGTTAACTCATAACCTGTTCTCCCACTTCCAAGGTACATCCCAGACGCACGGTTAAAAAAAATCCAGCTTGACATCTCCACTCTACCACCACCACACAGTATGAGCGGATACGAGATTTTGCCGCTGAAAATGCCCAAGGGCAACTTGCACTACCTGTACATGAAGAAGGACGACAATTCCGCGGCTTCGGAAGACTCGACCATCTTTGTCTGCAATCTTCCTGCCGACACCACTCTTTCTCACATCAAGGCTCTTTGCCAGAGTCTGGGAAACAGTATTGTGGAGAGTTTCGAGTGGGTCAACGTGAGCCGGAATGTGCGTGCCGAGACGTTGACTCACGGTTTGTCTGGAGGCTGTGGACGTATTCATATGGTAGATGCTGCTTCTTGCAACCGGGTTCTTAGTCAGGCCAAGAAACACGCTTCTTCAGGCGTCAAGTGGGACGCCAAACTGACCATTGGAGGCAAGCAGCGGTACCAGCTTTTGTGGAAGTACTGTTTTCCTGCTCCTGACGATCTTCAGGCCGAAGTTGACTATTTTATGGAGGAGTTTGGAGCCAGAGAAGAGGAGGAAAAGAAGGTGGAGAGAACTGGACGAACAGTCGTTGACGCTGACGGATTTACTACGGTCGTTAAATCACAGAAAAAGCGATCTCTGGCTATGCAGGAGGCTGCTAAACTGCAGGCTGAAGAAATGAAGCAGGCAGAGATTAAGCGACGAGAAAAGCGAGAAAAGAAGGATTTCTACCGGTTCCAGATCCGAGAATACAAGAAGGAACAGATGACTGATATGCTCACCAAGTTCAAGGAGGACCAGGAGAAGGTGAGACAGTATAAGGAGAGTGGACGGTTTAACCCCTACTAGGTACGAATTCCGGAACGGAATGAGTACGTAGGAAGTACGAAGGTACGAATACCGGAGCGGTATGAGTGCAGTATCGGTATGAATACTGTATTGGTATGACTACTGTATTGGTATGACTACTATATCGGAATGGTACAGTATGTTTGATACAGTATCTTAAGAACACAGGTGACCACAATTGCATGCAGTGGAAAACAGGAGGATAAAATGAAACAGTTATAGATAATGGATTATTGGTTTGAGTTAGGTGAATGGAGGTGAATGGAAGGTGTTATTGCAGCATTACAACATATAAAACGAGGATGTTCAGATAACTAGACTGTTCTCCAGGCTTGTCTGAGAATCAATAGGTTCAATGGTGTTTTTTACTTCTTTTTTCTTTTTTTTCTTCTTCATATTGGTGTAATTATTCAGGACACATATTGGTAACTGTGTAAGCATTGACAGGTGCTTTTCCTCGATAATACGCTCATTAATAACGGCTTCATTTCGATACTGTTTACTTCAACCCCTGTAGTGTTAAGCAACATCTAACTAATGTTCCAACTAAACACCAATATATCGTCTTGTAGCTAACTAACGTAATAATGCCCACATCGTCACGGGGAGCTTACCATTGTATTCCCCCCACTACGGTGATTCCAATGCTACCATCCGAATCTTCGCTACTATCTCTGCACCCATTTTAACCCAAGCGCACGTCTCTCCGTTTGACTACATGACAGCCCCCAACTTTACCAGAAATGATCACACAATACTACTGCCTTGATTATTAGAATTCTAGTTGCCTTCCAATTCGAATGATACCCATCTTACTATCATCTCTGTCTTCTAATTAGATTTAAAGCCGAAGCAGGCAGTTTAATCTTCCCACAGAACTGCGTCCAGCTCAACCAAAAATACCCGTATTAATATATAGACGTGTTCAAAGTATTCCCATGGCACTTACGACTCATTTGATACCAATTATGACCTCCTTTCCATGCCCTAACCAATATTTACACACCCACCCCAAATTCTAGTAATCCACACAACTCTGTATAACTCCATCACAAATACACTCAGAGTCACGATAACCTGATAATTGTGTTTGTCCGAGTTAGCAGATTGTTTTAGTACCATCTCCAACTTCACCGTTAGTGTTAATCAGATGCTGTTGACGACGCCCGAATACTGCGCCATTTCAGAATTCGATTAACGGGGTTCAAAAATACCCGTATCGACATGGCAACTTGTCCAATGTATTCATCAGAATCAGGCCAATCCTCTGATACATTGTACGCCTCTATTTCTACTTTTCCCCCTTTCAATCCCGATATAAGTACTACTCAACATGCAGCACTCTAGAACTGGCGTAACGGTATGAGAAATAATTCTATCCTGAGGTAGAGATGACCAGCATATTCTCCAGGCCGAGGGGATCACTACAATAACATTCATGTCTAGATTACTACTATGTTATATGCTCTTCTAACTCCAACCCATCCATTTCTACTCAGCCATGCAAACGGACCCAACTCCCTCAGAAATACCAGTTTACTTAGAGTGGTAAGGTGAAAGGGGTCCTCAATGTTATTGGAATCCAGCAGTACCAATCACATTTCATTTACCATCTGGTTGCCACTTTTAATTGCAATCCCCCAAATTTTACATTTCAGACAACTCTCTCAAACCTCTACAAAATTACCCACATAGCCATATAGATCGTATTAGGGCATACTGGGGACGCTGGAGCTGCCAATGGAACCTTTCACACCTCGCTTACGATGTCTTATCCCCATTTACCACTCCCTCTGCTAACTATACTAGTGCTACAACAGCCCCTAAATCCTTCAAAAATACCCACATATTCTCACAAACTTGATCATTGCATTCCTCGTCGCCTACCAGTTCCCTTGACACCATTAAATATTCTCCCACATCTCCTGCAGCATTTTCACACCAGATTCCCTTTAGACAGTTCTATCTCGGAACTCATGCAACTAATACAAAAGTGCTGGCATTATTATGGCGACTTGTCAGTTTGTTTCTACAGGTGTGAAGATCAGTTTGATACCACCAATCCCTTTTTCTACTACCTTTTTGCCACATTTATCTCTTCATCTAACTTCTACTTGGTCACAGAGGTGCCCCCAACTTAATCACAAATATACGAATCAGTAAGCTGACTTGATAATCACCTTCCCTCAAATCTGACGATTCAGGAAATCCCCTTTGTGACTCACTCTCTATCTCTTGTGTTTCTCTACAACCGAAACACCCATTTTAGTCTTACAAAGAACTGGTTTCAACTCGTCATAAATACCCGTATCACTTCAGTGACTTGATCACCGTAACACTCCCGATTATGCCTTTCCAATTGTACCATACACTCCTTTGCTACTATATATTTATGGCCTACTGGCTTCTGAAACGGAAACACCAAGAGGGGGACTTCCAACTGAGCCGACCATTATTTTCTCAAAAATGCCTAAATCACTATAACGACTTGATAAACGTTATAAGAACAGTCAGACTAATCGAATGATACCATGTAAGCCTTCCCCTCTACTCATTACTATCTTTTTACTCAGACCCTCCCACTTCTAGTTTGCAACCCAATTTCGTTTAACTAGCTCAGAAATACTGCCATCATCTTGGAAACTTATGACTGTGTTATATCAGCTCAGGCGATTCTAATTATAGCACCCAAGGGTCTCCTCTTACATTTTTCCAACCTTCAGTGCCTACTTATGGATTGTACTGACCACACAACTGCACTCAATTTAGCCAGAACTATTAGCATTGACAGATCAACTAGATACTTTTATTCCCCAGACTTAGGGGATTCATTTGATACCGTTTAAGTCTCTACTACAATGTATCACCTCTTTAAAGATTCTAATCACCGCACCTCCTTTCTTCACCATCTCGCATGCCATGCCACTCCTTCAAAAATAGCTGTATCGTTGTGCCAAGTGGACCAGCTGCATCAAGTACGTTCACACATTCATTCCATGATACCCTCAATATCTCTCCTTTTCTTTCACCTCCTACTTGTAACAAGTTCTACTGTACAAATCCCTCATGCTCTGCTGTCGGTAGAACTGCTCCAACTTTTCCAATAATACTCACATCACTATGGGGACTTCACTGGCACCTTTTTTAGAACAGAGCGAGTGGAACCATATCCCGAAAGGCCAATTTACCACTATTTTCCAGATTTTTAGACATATCCCCCCAATTCTACTTTCCCACAGAACATTGGAATTTTTTTCCAAAAATACTCACATAGTAACGATGAGCTCTCAATGGAATAATCGCAATTGAGGGATCAAGCTAATACCCTTCTTTCTTTTCCTACTGCGCGTTTCCTGCTTTTGAGAGCTACCCTTACATCCCACTAGATCACACACCTGCCGCCAACTCCCTCAAAAATACCCGTATCGCTAAGCAGACTTGGCCAGTGTAGTTACCAGCTCGATTGATTGCTATTGAACCATCCAGAATTTTGCTCTCACCTCTTCACAGGCTTTCACGCCGACACCTCCAATATACACAAACACATATCTGGCACAACTTACCCAGAAATACTCCGATAGCCACAGGGACTGAACCATTGTGTTTCTCCGGCTCCAGAGATGGCGTTAGTGCCGCTCGTATTGTTTTTATCACCTTATACAGCATTTTAGCCACAACACCTCCATCTACCGAGAAACGGAGGGCTTGTGTAGAAACCTGGGAATGTAAAAAAACGCATGACGAGTGGTACTGTGGGGATCAGATCGCTGAGAAGAGTACCTTGGTCAAGCCGGCTTGGTTATGTGAGTATTTCTGAAGAGGTTAGAGGTGATCTGTGATTTGACACTTCTAAGGGTGTCGAGGTTAAAACTTACCGAGAGATAGTATACACCACTTTGTCGGTATCAAACGAATCCAGGGACTCGTAGAAATGTAATGGTGAAGCCGCTGTGTCAATGTAAGTATTTCTGGAGAAGTTAGGGGCTGTTGTGTGAGATGGCATAATTTGAAGTGTAGCCGATAAAAATGTATGTATGCACTAAAGGGGGACATCAAAGGTACCACCTGGATCTACAAACTCTGGAGATCTACATGATACCAAACATGTCTCTTTTCTTATCCTCCTCTTGCCTTTGTCCTCTCCACCCCTTATCTACTGCCACAAGGAACTCCCCCTATCTCACTTGAAAGTGCTCTAAACAAAGTAAAAAGCTTCCGTCATATTTGCCACATTCTAACCATTTCAAGAGTACCTTCTACGTGTCATTGTCTACTTCCTACTATCTTTTAGCTCAGACAGTCTCATATGTACTTGGACATAGAACTCCATTCTGCTCTCTGAATAATACTCGTACAACTAGGGCGAGTTGACCAATAGAGTCCTTGAGGCCAGGGGATTCTACTGGTACCATGTTTCCTTCTCCTTCTACTTTTATTCCTTTTTCCAATGTCACGCCAAGTTACGACTGAGACAGACCTCCCTCACAACCTGGCGCAGTAATGCACCAATCAAAATAGAGATTTAAACAAAACCTTCCTGCATCAAGAGAGTCACCTTACTATCACCAACTGTCTCCTACCTCAAATTCTAAACTTTTAACGAAGATACGTCTCATAGCTAATTCCGCCACCATACTGTTGTGCCACACTTTCTTGGGAATTATCCAAATGAACATGCGGAGATGACCAACGTGTCCTGAGGTTGTAGGCGATTCGTTTGATACCACATACATACCTGCCAAAACATTCTGTCAACTTTTAGCACTTTCTCCCCAACTCTTATCCTTCACACAACTGTCTGCAATTCTCTCAGAAATAATCGTAAAGCAGTGGCGAGTCCACCATTAGAGTCCTTGAATTTCGTCTATTCTGAAGATATCTCCCATGTGTGGTTAACTGTTTTTTCACGCATTTCATGCCGACTCTAAATTGTAAATACAGACGTAAATGCGCCACTAGCTTCTCAGGAAAAGCTCGTATGAGCATGGAGACATGACCATAGTATTCCTACGAGCCTGAAGATTAATTTGATACCTATGATGTCTCCTCTATGATTTCTTGCCATCTTGTAGCTCCAACTCTATCAAGTCTACTTAGGCAGTCTGCATAGTCAGACAGAATTGTTTTGTAAAATACACGCAGAGTAACGTAAAGTTGACCAACGTTTTCTAAAGAGCAGAGTGATTCTTTTGGTAACCTTCGCAACTCTTCTACAGTTTTTCATCTACATTTACATCTGTTTCCCCACCCCCGCCAAAAAACACACGTGCCTCCAACTTCATCAGAAATACTCACACGACAATGGCGACTTGACCACGTTGTTCCTCAGAGACAGATGACTCTTCTACGCCCTTCCTCTAGTTCTTGTGACTATTTCCTATCCAAACACCTGATCACAACTCCAAGTCAGAAATGGTGAGTAGAGAAGACACGATTATATAATGGAGGTGGAAGTGCGAGGACAATTGCTCTTGTCACACTGTGAAAGAGCGGTGAAAAATCTCAATATCACTTCCCCTATCTTCCTTTCTGCTTTTTTCGTCCGTCTCAGTATCTCGCTTGAACACAACAGGATATTCAGAGATCTCTATCGACAATGGAAATTCCAAATCAGAACACTGTATCGATACAGGCCTCATACTGATGGAGTCAAGACTGAGCACTCTCATCTTGCTGTCTATAATCCCCTTCTTGTATCTGCTTCAACTGGCTTGTAAATATACAGTAGAAGATATAACTCTGGTAAGAAAAGAACAGAAAGACTCACGGAGTTCCAAAATGATTCTAGATGAGTTGAAAGCTCTTAGTGACCATTATAGCCAATTGAACAGAGCTTTTGGCACATTCTAATACGCCCACCTTCCTCCATGGCACTCATCGTGAGACGGCCTCTGGTTTGTCACTTTCATTTCTTGACACGAGAAAACACATAACAGCTGGATATCATAGAGAACTCTGTTACCAGCTTTTAATACCCTTGGTCAACATTATGTTGGCATCTGAAGATACTAGAGCACATTTGTAAGCGGTTCTCGGGTGAAAAAACCAGGAGAGAACCAGTAGTTCGGAGTAGATGACATTAGTGTGAGTCCAGTAGCTCCAACAGCAGGCCCTGTAAGAATAAAATGTGAAGTGTAATGAAACAGGATACTGATACTGAAGTGTGTGATAGTCGTTTGAAGTCTGTGGTGAAGTGAATGCTGAATGGTACTGAGGTGAATACTGAAGTGAGTAATGAAACGAATGCTGGGGGCGATGAAGTGGTTATTGAAGTCGGTGGACCGAATGACGTAGTGAATACTCACTGAGGGTGGTTCTGAAGTCATTGAAGTGGTAGGGGTTACTGAATGCGCCATTGAAGCTGTTACTTATTAAGTGAAGAAGGCGTTACTGAAGTTAACGCTTCTGTGAGTGCTGTTGTAATGTGAACCGGAGGCGTTATTGAAGTCATTACCGTGCTGAAGTCCATTCTGAAGCTGTTAGTCAAGTGAAAGCTGGAGTAAACACGTGAATGAGATCTAGAGTGGGTTCTGGAGGAGGTGTAGAAGTTGGTACATCATTAAGAGGAGACTGATGTCTTGCTGGGGAGCTATTGGGCGAGTTACTGGAGTTGTTAGTGAAGTGTTAGATGAATTTGATGGTGAAGTTGTTGCTGGATATGATCATGAAGTCGTTAGTGAAGTCATTGGTGAAGTAGATCCTTACCAGATGTGAATACTGAAGTAGTTAGTGAAGTGAATTCTGGAATGAGTGTTCTAGCGAGTTCCCAAGTCGGTATAGAAGTTGTACCGGGATACGGAACTTGTTAAAGAAGAGAGTGAATGCCGATACCGAATGAGATGGTGAAGTAGGTACCAATGTCGATACCAAAGTCGCTACTGGAGCAACTGCTGAGGTGTTGGAGTGAGTACTGTACCAAAGTCGAGACAGATATGGAAACAGAAGAGAGTGCTGAAGTCGGAACTTCTTAACCAGTAGCTTGAGTCGTTATTGATGTGATTAACAAGTGAACACTGAAGGAACTGCTGTGTAGGTACCCTCTCTGATGTCCTGTAGCATCCTCCAAAGCCCTCCACTGATGTATATCACTTCACGTAATTAATTCAGAGACCACGAGTTCTTTTGCCACTTTCTTTCAGGTAGATAATCTCTCACTTTCATTCGATAAAAACTGCGCCTAGTCTACAAGTCAGGTGACAGCCCTGTTTGCAGGGTGGAGAAGTCATAGAGCTGGTAGGAGTTGTATTTCAGATTTATTAGCTGAAATATATCAATCTAGCGGAACAAATATCAATACAAACGAACAGAAAAATGAACAAGACTTTTCATGATGGTCTAGACTCGTCTTCTTGACTCATAGAATACCTCTTGCAAAAGTAGACTATTCTCTTCACACTATACTAAAAGACAGAGCTCCAAAAATGCCAAGAATACTAATAGTGATTCTGGTTTCTGAAGTCAAGGTCCTATTGATATCGTACTACAAGTAACAACCGTCACACTCCATTCATTAAGTCGTCTATTTCCAAACCTCTGCTAATCACTCACACTCTAGACTCTCAAAGAGCCGAGTCATGTCCAAGGCTCAAAGTATCTCAATGCTTCTTGTTCGCCAACCTAATAGGAGATTACACAAAACGATTCTCCAGCAATGAACCGCTTCACTTTGTATTCCCTATTCACTTGCTAACATCTCGGCAAGGCAGGCCTCAAAGCAATCCCCCAAAACAATCCCTCAAAGCAGTCTCAAAGCAGCTGTATGGATTGTAAAACAGCCGTATAAAGTAATCGTAAAGTCGAGGAGGCCCAGCATCTAAGCACGCATCTTTACATTCTCAAACCATCTCGAATCTTGGGGTCACCAGTCGCCCATGTCTCACTACCAGTTTGAGCACAGCAAAAACATTGCTGCAAAGTAGGAGCAGCAAGAAGTTGACCATTGCAACGATCTGCCAGGAGAGATCAGCTCAAAGTACTTTCCTCGATCACCGACCCACTTTTGTGGGTTTTGGGCTGCATTCTGTAGAAGGCCAAGACAGAGGTACAACTTTTGCCACAGAAGTGTTGGAGAAAAAAGAGCTGTGTGCACGGCATCAGCAACGTTTCCTCACCGTAAATATCGAGTCTACCGCTAGTTTTTTTCCCTTTTGCACTTGTTGTACGCTTGTACAAGTTCACCCCCAACCTACACACTGTTTCTCTTCTGCTTCTTTTTTTGCAGGCCAGATAAAGCCCCTAATACTGGTCAGACATGACATAAAGTTGGATGCGACTGTAAAGATAGCGATTCTGGGGCCATTACATTCCTGCTATCTCTTTTATGTTACAATCCTGAACATCTTCTGCTGTTAGTCACCCTACCAACACTTATAGTTGTGTTCGAGATGGTCCAGAAATGCTGCAATCGGTCTGAAAAGCTGCCGCGTGGGTAAACCGGGGCTGCTGAACACGAATCCGGCCTCGTTTTCGCTCCACTTGTCCTCGTTGGCGTTCTACACGCCTGTCTACCTACCCTAGCACTTCCCCCGCCAAGAATCCAACTCTATTACGAGCCACTTTTATCGTTTCTTTTTCGTCCCACTGCAAGCTGAAAATAGGTTTGGCTTTTTCTTTTTCTTTTCGCTTGGTTTTTTTAGAGTGTGTGTAACCCTGCTGGGAAAAAGAAAAGAAGGCATCCCGATTGCACTAGCAGATTACTGAGAATGAATAATCCTGATGAGTAAGCGATGGGAGGGGGTGTGGTGGGACGGCGTGATTTTGTCCGTTTTTCAGGAATTTTTGAGTGGTATTTTTGAGTGAAATTTTTGTGATTTGTTTGGCAAAACATTTACTGCCATTTTCTCTCAATTTCACCATAATTAAAACACACACAATCCTTTGATCTACTCATACTGTCTCCATTTACCTTCACCACCCTGTCTCTCCGATGGCAAGCACATGGTGAACGTGAAACGGCTCACGGCACAGACGCCGGAGATTTCCGATCGACACTGCAGTTGCCTCATGTGCCGTTTAGGGGCAGCCTTCCAGGGAAATACTGTAAAACGGGTAGGTGAAAAGTGGACGGAAAAAGCAAAGACGGTTTTTAGGGACGTTGGGGGTCGATGTATTGATGGAGGAAGATCTTTTTCGATGGATGCGGACACAGAAGAGCAAAGGAGGCTGTTTCATATTGCCGCTAGCGTCTTCAGCAACTCTCCAGCTATACCCTGTTTGTTTCTGCTTCTTCATAGCTTCATTGTGGCTTATGATAGAGAGACTGACGGAAAGGTATAAAATCAGACAAAAAAACAGACAGACAAAAAAGCTACAACAAATAAGGAATAAAAACAGAAAAAGCTACCACAAATAAGGAATAAAACAGACAAAAGCTACAACAAATAAGGAATAAAAACAGACAAAAGCTACAAACAAAAAGACATAAACACAGCTTCGGTTGAGACAGCAGCATCGACAGCAGCATCGACAGCAGCTTACAGCAGCTTACAGCAGCATCTCAACTTCGTTGCTGCTTTTCCTGCTTGTTGCTGTAACGTCTCAGGTGCGCAGTACGTTCTGTAGGTGCAGAAGCGAATCGCCAAGCCTGAAACGAGCTGGGGTTACCGGATGGAGTAGGGGTTGATCCGATTTGATTTGATTTGATTTGTCATGATTTTGATGATTTATTATTGTATTATTTGTATTATTAATTGCTTATATACTGTATTTAATTGGTTTATTGTGCTATTTGCATTTACTGCTTTTCCAGATTTTTGTCTATATTCCAGATAATCCGATAATCCGAATATACAATTTAAACACAGTGATATCGCTTACCTTCCGCTTCTCTTCCGCTTACCAATCGTAAACCATCGCTTGTGGGTCTCGTCTTGGCACGTACTGCTCCATGTACAGATGATATTCCCTCCATCACTGGAGCATCAAACCTGCAAGCTGGAAACCATAGTCGTTGGTCTGGAAAATCGCGTGGGCGTGTTTTGTGGATAATTGAGCAATCTACTTTTATAGTCTTGTCTTTTATGGTCTATGCTCAGTGAAATAGTCTCATCTATGACCCCCAAAAGACTCCCACGACCCCCACGACCCCCACAGACCCCCACAGAAAAGTGTCGATGAACTGCACGTGACCTCGAGAAATCGGCCCACTATTTTTCTTTGCCCTGGATCTAGACGCACCTGGTCGGAGCTCTTTGTCTCCGAAGGTTTCGGACACACTTCTATTGTTGGGGATGATCGATGACAAAGAAAACAGACACGGTTTGTGGCATTTTTGTGGCCATTTTTTTTTGTTTTTCTTTTTTGAAAAGAGTGTAACACGAGTTGCAGACGGTAGCGCTGTTTAGTTGATGTTCAAGTGTGCAGACGAGTAATAGCAGTATATACCTGGGGAATTAGGTGGGCGAGAAGAGGAATAATAGGTGTATAAAAGGTGTACTAAAAGGGCATGGAAAGGGCAAAAATGGCACAAAAAGGACAGAAAAATTGCATAAAACTAGCACAATTCCTTACACACGTTTATTGGACCAAAACCAACCCATTTCTGTACATTTCCACCTACTCAACCCCTCCAACCCTTCAACTAAATACACTTGTATACTCCCTTCTTAATCATAAACTCACAACCCTCCCCTGGTAAATGCAAGAACGAGCACATTTCAATGTCCGGACTTGTAGCTTAGTGGCTCTCGGGATGTGAATTTAATAAATGGAAACACAGTCATAGAGAGGGAATAATTTCAACAAGGGGTAAAAGGGCACTAAAAAAACGGCCCAAAAAACGGCATCTTTCAAACCCCGTCTCCCACTCTGCATTTCAGCCGTTTTCCCGTTTTATCTGATTCTTTTACGAACTTCAAAAGGAAATTTTCTATCCAACATACACCACGGCTAAATATACCTCCGGAATGCGGGGACTGGATTTGCACTCTCAATTCCGAGACTTTATTTTTGAATTTTCTTTTAGTCGTTTAAAAAGAAGCAAAAAAACAGTGTTTTCGAGCTTCGATGGAACCCCGGTTTTTGGGCTTATTTTGACCGCAAAAATAGGGGCTATTGTACGGCGCTGTCAATATACCCAAACGCCAGCTCCACCATCGCCGTCCTCCCCGATTAACTTTTTCTCTCGTCCTACTAAGACCCTGGGCAAATTCTTAATCTCCAAAAGCTCCATGCATAGCTAAAAACAATTTGTCTACACGAGACAAGAAAAGAGTGGAAAAGAAAAAAATGAAAAAAATCATATTAGCCGCCCGGAACGGCATATGTCTTCGTCCCCGCCTCGTTTGTTTTTCGAGACTGTGTTACATCGGAAAAACAAATTCGCAACGGAGAATTGATAACTGATAACAGCTGTCACCTATGATGCATTTTTCCCCAGTCAAAAACGTGGGGGGACGGAAATACGAATAGGACCCACCATAGCACAGGGGACTACAATTCGCCAAGATGGGGGCCACCACCATCCCCCTCCCCCTGAACACTCGTCTATTATAGCTCCATTAATTCGCAGGTACGTGTTTTAGTTATTGTAAAACTCTCGGTTTCAAATTCTCTTTCCCACGAGTTTTTTTTTTCTTTTTTTGTTGTTGTTCCGCAGTTTTTTGCTTTTTCCAAAACCTCGATCGTGGCTCGTACTGGATACCATCGATGTAACGATCGCCCAGATTGCCTATTTCGTCCTGTTGGGTGCTTCCAAGAGACCTGGACACGTTCTGGAATCTTTAATGTGGTATCTAAATGTTATTTCAGTTGGGCCAAGTAAAGTCAAACTGGGTGGTTGAAAAAGCAACGACTGAATGTTGCACTTGCACTCTTGTAGTCATCGCCAAGACCGTCAGGCGATGGACGCGGATCCAAACGAAACGAAACAGAAAATCGCAGCAACCAGCAGTCCAAGACCCGCAAAACTTGCTGGCACGCCCGTCCGCTTGTGGAACGAGAAATGGTGGGAACTGCGACATGCGCCAGAGGTGTAAGGGTCTTTCCAGAGTAGCGTGACAAGGAGACAAGGAAGCTGCGAGTTTATTTAGGAGGAGATGAGTAGCGCGGCTAACTCAAGTAATGTTGATGAAAGTAGTTGGAATTGGATATGTAAAGTAGATGACGATTGGCGCGAATGAAGCAAACGTAACAAATGAAATAATTGAAAATGCAATACTCACTCTGGGATTTTCAAAAACGGTAAGGTGTCTGTTTCCTACAGCACAGCCAACCACTGCAGCTAGCTGTTGACACCACAAGACAATTCGGGACCTTTGCGCTAAGTCGGCGAAGTCACCTTTGGTCTCCAGTCAACGGCGAGACACAAAAGGCCATCTGGTCAACTCCATAGAGGCAGGTACGAAGCTAGCTTGACGGGAGCTCGACACAAAGGCTAGTTTCCATTGTCTGTGCGATGTGAGATGTACAGGGCGTACTGGTGATGTAGCCCTGTGAGACTGGTGATGTCTGGTGAGACCGGTGAAGTGTTCGTCTAGAGGCTGACAGTGGTTCTGTCGTTGGTGTGGGTGACAGGCTGAATGTGACAGTCATCCAGGGACGCTGTCAACGTCCAAACACCATCTCTGTGACACATTCACATGAATATGTCTTCACGAGCACGTTAACTGTCAAGTCCCTGGTGGCACACCTGAGGGACATCATGGGTTAGACTTGTGTCACTCAATTTATGCTTGATTAGACCGCTTACCGGGTTGGTTAAAACCATCAGGTGGGTCGCTGCTGACGTTTGACAGTTGTGCTCATGGAGTTGTGATGTGGTGTGTAAGAGGAAGAGTCTTGTTCTATGAAGAGAGAACATCGTGATGTCACGACAATAGCTTATAGCCTAGATGGATAGAGACGTAAAAATGACAATAGCCAATTTGAATAGAGACATTTAAATGACAATAGTCTATAACCAGTTCCTATAAAGACCTCTTCTTATCCTCCTATCCTCTTATCTCCACAACAGGAAACTGCAACTCCAAAACTGCAGCCAAAGCGTCTCGTATACGCCATCTGTTGGGCGTTGAACACACGCGCGAGGATGGAGTAGGACAGTACAAGTGGCAGAGTCCTTTCTGTCAAAGTCCCTCTCAACGTCAGACCCCACGTCATCTCCTGTCAAGCTGTCACCTCAACAACGTAACCGTTTCAGGATGACAGCGGTAGAGGGGTACGGGGATTTGACCATCACCCCCATTGGAGTGTCATTGTCCTCAGGTAAGTCACCACTATCCTTTAGTCAACTCCCCATCGCTCTCAACACAATTTTGAACATTCCTTCCAACACCTTCCAGCCTCTTCCACCTAGTACTCACAGACAACCAAACAAGATAACAACTAGTTCACAGTGGTAATCGAGTCCAGGGAATCCATCAACCAAAGTCGCTAACTCCATTCACGCCCTTCCTCTTTGCCAACTCTCAGCCAACCAAATTCGGAAAATCTTCCGCAAAAAAACAAACACAATGGGCAACCATACCACCCAAATTACAAATTACAGTATAAGGACGAGTACGTCGTATTCTACTCTACTTACGGACAGCATCAGTACATGACTCGGCCCATCGGAACGACATCTTACTTCCCTTTTGCTCTCTACAATCGGCCCCAAACAGCTTTTCTAATCTCCCCCAACTCCCGCAATCCAAGCAACTTTGCCAGCCACCTGTCAATATTACAATTAGTCATTTTTTGCCCTCATTTACAACAGCAAGCTCCATACTGTAACTTCAACAACCCCAACCATGTCCATAATAACGAACCACACAACGAAAAGGGCACCCTGCTTGCACAGCAAGACTCGCTAATTTTTTCCGCTTTTTTGCAGGCATCTACTGTATACTTGCCCTCATTATTGCCCTGCGTAGAGCTCGTTTATGTGGTTCTTTTTTGGGTCTTCGTCTCATCTCATGTTTTTTTTGTGTTTCGCTTTTGTTGTCCCACATTTTAGACGCCCCTCCGTTTTGTGTTCTATAATTAGGGTTCGGTAGTTATTTTAGGTTCACGCTATGCTAGAACGAAACGCTCTTTGCTCTTCACCTTATCACTCTCTACACTCTGCAAGTACAGCTACTGTGCAACACACGCACCTTTCAAAAAATGCAATAAATAAATATATATGCTATATGGGTCGTCCGTTTTCGCGTGCTGATATATATGATTGTAGACGCTCGGTAACAAACGCCTCTTCCTTTCGCCAGCACCAAGCCCTCCTCTCTCCTGTACCTGTCCCAAACGGTGAGGCTGCGACTTCCAAGACCCGAGTTCCACCGCAGTAAAAATATTACCACGTAATTTACAGAACGGAAGAGAGAGGCAGATGGAGAAAAGGCCGTGACGTCATAAATAGCAACATTTGGGTCCCACTGTAGTCGGGGTACAGTCCACGGTACCTGGTGCCCACAGCGCAGGCTATCGTCCCCTTCCTCCGTCCTCCCACCAGTGGCGCTGTTGCCACCTATATGTGTGCATGTGTGTGCGTGCGTGTGTGTTTGTATGTTTGTGAGTCCGTGTATGTCCATCATTAATTCCACTTCCACGACATGGCACTTGATCATTCTCCTTCTCTTCCGTCTCTCCATCTCTTCCATCCCTCATCTTCCCGCGTTTTGACTGCTCGTTTTCTCCCCAGGCCCCTCTCCACTTTGCCCCAATCTCCTGGCCAACTTGTCATCTACCCTTGGTCCAGTGGCCGTCCACAGTTCCGAAAGTGGTGAAAAAAATCCTGCTGTCGACTCGATCGCCTTACTGACACAGCAGTAACCATCATAACGTAGCGGCCTTGAGCCGGACAACCTCGGACTGGAGATACTGCACGTACTCCGCGGAGACCTGGAGGATGCCAGCCTTGGACGACAGCGTGGCCAGCTCGTCAATGGAGTACGGACACCCGGACGGGTCCTGAGACGGATGGAGGCCCGTGGAGCTCGAGCCCTGGTGACTTCCGGGCCGTAATGGGTCCATCTCCCCTCCCTCCGTCCACTCCTCCTCCCGCTTGATCACCACCTCCTTGTCTTCGCCCTCCACCAGCTGGTACCACGGCACCAGCGACTTGAGCCGGAGCAGCCCCAGGTTGATGGCGGACCGGTACTTGCGTTCAATTTGATTATGCACCTGTTTCTGTTGGGCCGTGAGCGTCTTCTTCTTGTAGACGCGCTTGGGGTTTTCCGACTTTGCGCTGAAGGACGACGAGTAGGCCATCTCTTCTGGGGACGGAGACTGCTGCCAGGGGCTGCCGGCCGACAGCGTGGGCGACACGTTGAGTCCCGCTTTTTGCGTCACGGGCGAGACTCGCGGCGGGGTCGACTTTGAGATTATTGGCGACGTTTTCTGCACCTTGGAGGGGATGGGCGCCTGTGTTTGAGTTTGCGGCTGACCGGACCCATGTGGTGGCTGGGGTTGTGGCTGGCCCTGGGGCTGGGGCTGCTCCGTGGCTCCGTCCTTGGCTCGCCCGTACCGAAAGTCGTACGTGTACAGCGGGTAGTCGGGGAGAAACGGAGGAGTGGGTCCCCCACCGTTGTTGACCCGCAGGTTCATTTCGACCGAGTGTCGTGGGGCCGTCATGACCGCCGTGCCAGGGGTCGAAATGGTCGTCTCCTCTGTGGGCGGAGACATGAACAGCGAGCTGACCAGATGAGGAGTGCCCAGCTGGTTGATGTACGACCCCATCATCTGATCTGGACCTGGAGCTGAGTAAGCAGAGTACTGTGGATGATGCTGCTGCTGCTGCTGCTGAGGATGGCCATGCTGCTGATGTTGCTGATGCTGATGTTGCTGGAGATTGGCGTCTCCACTGGCATAGTGAGGGTTGGCATTGGCTTCTGAAACGGCCATGGACGTAGGCATTTCACTGTGAGTGTTGTGGGTCTGTGGAGCCCCGTCTTTGTCGAGTTTGGCGTCGTCGGTCCGGTAGCCGTCGAAGTAGGGCTGGGCGTCGCCGGAGTAGCTCCCCCGTGCGTTGTTGTACATTTAACGGTCGTTAATGGAGGAGATTTGGAGAGATGAGATCCAGGCCGTGTCTATATATACATGTATAAGCACAAAAGGAACGAGGTGGGTTTGGCTTTGTGTTTTTGGAGAACAAAGAAGCCCGTAGAGACTTTAATATCCAACTTTAACTACCATCTTGCTCGATCTACAGAACCATAACCTTCGGCCGTGCATCAAACACGTTGCTTTTCTCAACATAGCTGGAGGTTAATCCCGAACAGGGAGAGAATCAGGTGTCAGGCCGCAAACTCCGATGGAAATAGGCTTTTAGCGTGCATCTTATGAAATTTAATAGATCGCACAACCTGGGGATGCCGGAAATAGGAACTTGTGATTTGTCCACGAATACGGGGCGGGGCGATGGGTCGATGGGCGGTGCATTTTTTGCCCTCTGGCTGCTGGCGCCCCTCTCTGGAGCCCGGAAAAACAGTTTAATACTCTCGGGATATTAAATCTGCATGCAAAGTCTAAAATTTCCCTATAGCTTAGTGTGGGCTAATTCCAGGGCAAGTTTGGTCTGTGCGAGGCTTATTGGCGCCCCTACCGCGGCGTGCGTCTGTGGATCTGTGGATTTTCGAGATGCTGGGATCGGCGTATTTTCTTCTTTTCTAGAATGCTCTTTAATGCGGCCTCTGAGTTTGGAGTCTGAGTTTGGCCGCTGCACCTGTCTCGTTTAGAAGGGATGCAGGAGCTCCGTTGCGTCCCAGAGATAAGTCATGTGATTGCCCTCCTCAAAGAGGGTCTTTTTCGCCTTTATCACGGAAAGCCCTCCACGTCTGACTAAAGCCGGCACGCTCGAGTGCTCCCCCGTATACCACCCACGTATACGCGTGGGGGTCACAGCCTCGACTACAGGCTTGTGGCCTGCTGCGGAACTGCTCCAGACCGAGCAGCCACGTATGGCGTGAGTTTGTCGAGTTGTCACTTGGAGTCTGTGACGTTGAGAGAAGAGGAAGAAGAAGAAGAGTTGGGAACTGGGATAAGATAATTATAGTGGATGTGTTTGTGGCACTTGAGATTATACTTTGGTCTGGATTGTGGCTCCTCTGTTACTTGATCCATGTCACCTGCTATACTTAAGCCTAAAGCGAGCCACTTTTTTTCTCTTCTTTTTCTCCGAGTATGCCTTGTACCCGGTTCCATCTCGAGCCATTGTCTGTAGATCAGGCGACGATCGTGGGACGACGGGTCACAACGCCATCGGTGCTCGACAGGAGGGTGCCTAGTGATCGGTTTAATCGTCCATTGTCGCTGTCATTGTGACGGAGACTTTTGCATTTTTGGCAGAAAAAAAAGACGAATCACGAAAAAGAAAAGAGGGCACACTGACGGGTAAATGGCACAATGGTATTGAGGAAACGTCACCACAATGGCCACACCAGAAACGTCAACATCCCGGGGTACTCTGACAGCTTGGCGTGACCTTGCATTGACTCTGTTCTTTTTTAACCCTACCGCAGACACGTAAACACACCGTAACGTACGACCAAAAATGCGACCATTTTCGACATAGAAACGACACCGTAACGACACCGTAAAAAGACTATGCTTGACCTAGAACTCGACTACACTGGTCAAAATGCCCCATTGGATCTGAGTCATACAACGAGGAGGCATAATTTCGACAATTTTGATTATTCATTATCGGGTGTTAGTCAGTGAGTTCTGGCAACTGTTATCAGTGCATTGATACGAGATGCTAGTGTCATTCTACAAGGTACAAGGATAGCTTCGGTGAGTATGAGAGTGTTTTTACTGAGTCTTTTTTTCTCCTTTTTTCTTCTTTTTTCCTTGCCACTGACTAAGCACATACCTGTCGGACAATACAATCGGTCTCCGATCAAGTTGCTTCCAATGCACTCCTTTTAAGTACGTCTAACTCCACCCAATTCCGATATGTTCCGTCTATACGGTGACAGAATGTAAGGCTATTTGAATAAGACTAGAGAGACCATGTAGACCATACAAAATCAATTAAAACGAATAGAGAAAAATCATGATCTTTACAAGACCATCAGAGTGATAAACCCCATCTCATTTCTCCTTAGCCGTGATTTTACAGTGGAATAACACACTGGCGTATACGGAGACATATTACTGTGCATGGGTGCAAGCGTTGGAATGAAATAAGAAGCCCCACAAGAAACACAGGGTTAAGAATGACAGCTTTTGGGGCAGAATGTACGAATACTTATTCTCATACACTTGCTATTCTCATTCACATGTATTTATTCTTTACTGTGGCAATTTCTCGTCGTCAAATTGCCACTAAAAAGATCCGTTTCTTCTCCCAGTTAGACAAGTTCAAATCTCGACCACCTCGTACTCGCAGTATAATTATCCTACTCCACTCTCCCGTATTGAGCGCATCGCCTTCGCATTTCATTATCCACCAGATTTGCTTTTTCTCAAGCACTGCTCCCGTTCCAGACAGCTGCATCCACCTGTCAAACTGCTTGAGCAGGCTCCTTGCTTTGTTTGGGCCACAGAGGAGACTGGAGCGGTTCTAGTCCACGTATCGAGAGTCTTTTGTCGTCTTTTGGTGCGTTTGCGAATATAAACAGAAAAGGTTTTCTCCACATGAATTAGTGAATTTAGAAGTCGGTGTATGGGGCGCTACGGGGGAAGAATATTGGTATAAAGTACGTCGCACGGCTCAAATAAATTCCCTCTATCTGGCAAAATTTCTTCCCTTTGAATACCTCTATTTCCCGTCCAGTTATGTCTTTTTCTTTTTTTGTTCGGAAATTTTTCGGGCTATAAAAAGTCAGATGTCCGATATTGGCGCTCCAACGCTTTTTTTAAGAAAATTCCGCTCCCGGTGGCCAAGCTGGTTTAAGGCGCGAGACTGTAATGGTTAAATTGTAATCTTGAGATCGGGCGTTCGACTCGCCCCCGGGAGATTTTTTTCTGTTTTTGCCGTTTGCCGAAAGAAGCCCTGGGAGAATTGGGGCTCTCCTGAGGCACATGGAAGGCGAAATCGTGCTCACCTGAGCCCCATGGAACGTATTCGAGTGTGGAGATATTATCCAAGGTGAAACATTGCGATGGCGTACCTAGTGTGTATCTTAGAACAAAGAGCTAGTTGGGTTTATGCTGTTAGTTGGGTTATGATGTTAGTTGGGTTTAAGGCTTAGTCAGTAGTTGGAAGAAGGCTCAAAGAAGTGTTATACTGTAGCTGACTAGGACTCAATGGCTCAATTGGTGTATATATCCTCCAGTTTTGATTTTCTCCTCCTCGTATCTTGGACCTGACTTCCGCAGCAAGTGAGCATGTTGCAGTGTTGGAGTATTATTCAATTAGTGCACCGGAGAAGGGTGTGCCTTAATCTGCTCTGGTAGTACGGAGCAATTGATTAAATAGATTGTGGACTAGGAGGGTATTTCCCGGTGTCATTTAGTAGTATATTGTTGTATTGATTTGGAGGAACATGACTTACATAATGTCAATGACGTCAAATACTTTCATTCGGTAAACAAATATCTCAATATCAACTCTTACTGTGGTCCACTGTACCTTACTCCCAGCCTCTACACTACACACTAAGAACATGAATACAGAGCAAGCTTTGTACACAAGAGAGGCTCTACAAGACATCGTCATGTAGTTGTGCATGTCCAGAGGCGGTGATAATATAATATTAACAAAGGGGGGTAGTATGAGCACGTAGTGCGAGTACTACGAGTACTGTACTCGTACTAGTATAGCTGTGTTGATTTACATGGTTTACTATTTTACTGGATTAACTTATGTTCGACCCAATTCCACTTTTCTCACCCATTTTCTCCCCCAAATATTCCACCCATTTTCTCCCAAATATTCCACCTTAATTCATTGTCCTCACTCCGTTGTACTTTGGCTGCAGTGTGGAAGACAAGTGGAAGAAGCCAGACAAGCAGAGATACAGGAGGCTCTACGGGGTAGGGCGCACGCCGCACCTGGCCCAAAGCGGCAATCCGATCTCGGTCCATCGTGTGTCTTTAACCGCCCTAGTCTTGGGCGGATAAATGTGAGTAGAAGGGTGGAGAAGGGGTGGAGAAGGGGTGGAGGGGAAGAATACGAAAAGTCAAGTGTGGAAATGTGCAAGTGTGGTAAAGTGGAAAAAGAATCAAAACAGAACAAATGAAGAACCGACATGGCTACATACATACAGTGCCGTCCGTATTCGTACCTGTATCTGTTTTTATCACTCTCCACTTGGTACACTCTTCTTTTTGGTGGCTTACTTTATGTGCATACTATAAGGAAGACTTGTAAGCAATGGAGCAATTCACGTTACTTATTTGTTCCATTAACTAGTCTGATTCTGTCAGTATTGATCAATATCTCTAGTCTCCGTTTTTTTGCCTTTCTTTAAACGACTAAAACCCCACCCGGCATGGAGTCGGAGGTTTCGGAGACGTTTGAAAAAGGGCTTTAGTCGATATTCTACTGAAAAGTGGAGATGTAAAAAGTGTGCAGGAAATTGGTGGAGTATAAATAGACTGAAATAGACTGGGAAATATAAATGAGCGGAAAAGATAAATAAAACGGAAAATAAACACTGGAGTACAACACCAATGTGTCTCTGTTTCCATTGAAAGAAATTTGTAGATTTTGGAGTAGTATTGAAGATAGAATAGTTCCAATGTGGTTTTAATCATTCTACAATATCATTGGTCCATTTGACTATTTGAATACGGCTCGTATTTCTTTGATTTTTCTGATTTTCTGACTTTCTGATTTTCTGACTGTAATTTCTCAAAAAAAATGAAATAAAACTGTTAGTCTAGCAAAAGTTGAGCTATACAATTGCGTGGAATCAATTCCCTGTTCCAATTCACACTTCTCTGCCTTAGTTCTCTTTCTTGTTCTTCTCTTCCAATTAGATACTCATTTCTACGGAGGACTAAAACGCTCTTGAAACCGCAAATATGACCCCCAAGCGAGTTTTAACAACTAAAGTGATGACTCCCCTATCACCTTCATTGCTTTAATAACAGTTTTATCAGTTTTGATCAAAAATTTCCGCCAAAAATTTCCCCTTTTCCCCCTCTTATATCCCCAAACCAACCCGAGTCCAACCTTCCGATATAGTGTAGGGGCTATCACATCACGCTCTCATGTTGAGAACCGTGGAGACCGGGGTTCGATTCCCCGTATCGGAGTGAACACGGCTGAGCAGTCAGTTGTCTTTTTTTGCAGGTATTCTTCTTATCTTAGTCATCAAGTATTGGTAGGAACCATCAGCATGAACTCACTCAAAAAGGAGATATGTAAACATAGAAAAGTATTAAATGGTATCATAATACTCTCCTAGAAACCCTGATCATTCAGATACTAACCTCAACGCCTTATTCCTATCTTTCATCAAGATAAGTCGATTCTCTCAATCCAAACTATCCAACTAAATCCTATCTAAACCCCAACAAATACTCCCCAATTATCAACAAAAAAAACATCAAAAAAAAAACACCTCCAAAACCCCAAAAATCATCATATCGATACAAAAATCAATATTTCTTCCCAAATCAACCTCATCAATACCCCCATAACCATTCTACCCCATCTCTCTCTCATTATCCTCTCAAAACGGAAATAAAAGACAGTTGAAATACAGGCACCAAAACCTTCTTCAAGTCAAAGGCGTGAAGGCGTTGAGTAAATAATGCAGGCACAATTATACGAGAAACTGTCTCATCAAATTTCAGTCTCAAATCTACGTATCATCCACTCTTTCCAACTAGCTATTCCACCTACGGCGCACTTGTAATAAATCATAATTTCATAAACATAAATAAATAGGACTGTGATGACAATCAGACGTTAATGGTGTTGAGAAGAGGTGAGTAGTTTCGCAGCAGCGTCTTCCAGTTAGTAATGGGCTCCTCGCCGTTGACGGGGCAGGGCATGCAGGTCAGCGTCTTGAGCGCCTTCATTCGGCCAAAGTACAGCACGTCCTCCATGACGTCCGCAATCTGGATCGACTGGTTGAAAACCACGGTTTCCACGTTGGGGAAGCCCCAGATTCGCCGCAGAGGAATGGCGTCCTCGCAGCCCTCGAACCGCGACAGATCCAGATGCTTGAGCTTGGGACACATGATGTTGGGCAGAATGGACTCGCCGAGGTTGTAGATGAGCGCGGTCAGGTTGGGCAGCTTGATCTTGTCGAGAGTGTGCTCGCCGAGGGGAGTGGGCGACGAGTAGATGCAGTTCTTGATGGACAGGTACTCCAGAGAGGGAGCACAGGCCATGACGGTGGCCCGCAGCTCGGCAGCGGAGATGGGCGAGTCGTAGAGACCGTCGACGGCGATGTACTTGAGGTTGGAGGTGGAGGGGACCAGCTGGGAGTCCTCCTCGACGACTCGCGAGTCGACGGAAGCTCGTCGGTAGGAAAGCCGCAGGGTCTCGAGCTTGGACGAGTTCCAGAAGACGGACAGAGAGAGCACGTCGCCAGAAACCACGAGGTCGAGGTGCTCGAGCTGGGTCATTTTGGAAAAGAGCTGCTTGGCGGCCCGGTTCGACAGCTCGAGGTGGCCCGAGAAGGAGGCAATGTTGTGGGCAAAGTTGAAGATGGCCTGGGGCTGGGGGATTTCGGCCGTGTAGTTTCTGTGCAGCTGCAGGTGGCTCAGGGGCTTTGTGTTGCCCTCGGGGAGCGCGTACGAGACGTACTTGGCGAGGGCGGTTTCGTTGAGCGGCGTTCGTCGGTCCATGTGGATGCCTGCTTCTCTCCAGAGGTCGCCCGAGCCGGTGGTGATGGAGTTCCAGGCGTGCGAAACCTGGTGCGACGAGACGAGGTCGTCAAAGGTGAGACAGGCGAAGATGGCGTGGCAGATTTCCGTGGGCAGCACGTCGGTGAAGTCTCTTCGGGTGTCGAGTTTTTTGGAGGCCGAGGACAGCTGGGCGGCAAAGTGGGAGTGGTGGTCCAGGGGGGTCATCATGGCGAGTCCGCCGTGGAAGAAGGGGGTGGCCATTCCCGAGGGGAGAGCCGAGGGCATAGCTGAGGAGCATGCCGAGGTCATTGTGTAAGTGTAAGTTGTGACAGGAGTGGTGTTGTGGGTGAGAGTGGTTGAGAGCAGGTTGAGAGCAGGTTGAGGTTGAGAGCAGTATAGACAATTGTGTTTGTGTGTGTCTGTGTCTGCTGTGGCTGTGACTATCTGCTAGTGTTCGTGTTCGTGTCCGTGACCTTAGTTTTGGTGATGTGTAGTGTAATGGTTCACCTGGGAAAGCACTTCTTATATACGCTATACACTCCACACTACACCCCATCAGTCACCCGTTAGTGAGAAAATAGGCTTTGCAACATACATCCAGGCTGCGCTAAATCTGGTAATACAACTCTGTCGAGTGTGGGGAGAGTGTGGGGGAGAAAGTAGGGAAAAGTCGTCAGGAGGTACTGTAGGGGGTGTGGGTCACGTGACTACTTTTTCCGCAGCGTCAATAACCCAGGGATAGCAAAAAAAACGGCTTCTGTACCCCTCCTCATCGCACTACTGGCATGTTCCTGTACTGTGGGTCTGCATGGTCACGAGTGGGTCGTTTTTAGGTTGGTTCTAGAGGGTGGTCAGATTGGTGGGGGAGAGCGATAAAGGGATAAAAAGGGTACCATTTTGATGCTGGCGTCGAAGCGGTTCCAATGGTGTCGTTTATATCACTCTACCTACTCTATATCTCCAGATATCCACCCCTCCAACTCCGATTAAGTTGCACGAAAAAGTGCACCGATAATGGCCAACTCTAACCTTGACGCTAACATTCCCCTTTGGGTCTTCCGTTGCGTTTTCCAGGCACGCGCACGGCATCCCAAAGAGGTAGCCATGATGAGCACGTAAATGAAGAGCGTGAGGCGTACGGTGGGGCGGATTACACTGGTTGTGTGGTGGTGAGGAGGATGTGCGGTTTATATATTTTCTGGTTTTTTAAAAATGGTTTTAATGGTTTTTTGGGGTGTAAAAGTTTTACTTTTTAGCACTTACAATGCTACCAGTAGCTATTGGTATAGTTAGCTAGTGTCTATTTCGGGTGAAAATAAGAGTAAAAATAGTACAACGAACTATACGAAACATGTGTCTTAATTTTACCCCTCGTTATCGTGATACTACCCCTTCTCGATCACCTTCTCTCCTTCTCGATCACTCTTCTTGCTCACCCTTCTTGCTATCACGTCACTGGCCTTTTTTCTTCACCACAATCAAGGCTGTGTTACCCCAGCATGTCTCACCCGTGCTTCCTTTCTGCGGGTGTAATGGTGACTGAGACATGACGAAGGTGGAAGAGTGGATTGAGAAGGGATAAAAAAAGAACTACTCGTACCAGGTACTTGTCAATGTAGTAGACTGGTAGAGTAAGTACTGCAACTAAAGGTGTCTCTATACTGTAGGTAGAATCGTATTGTTTCTTTTCCTTTTCCTTTTTCTTCTTTTTTTGCTGCTTTTCGTGGAGTACTTATCCTGACGTTCTAGACTCTTATCTTCACACTCCAGCTGTCTCAAAATGTTTCACTTATCGATGACCTGCAGAAAGAGAGCCACGATAACGTGGATTGACAGGGCAGGTGGTGAGGTCCGTCGGTAGGTTATTACATACGGATATTGCAGATAAATGTAGGTACTACGGCATACTGGTAAATGTACTCTTTAGATGTACTCTTGTAGACATACAGAGAGATGTACTCGTACTTGTAATAAAATACTTGCTACTTGCTACTTCTAGAACTCATCACTACAACTAGTCGGAGGTTTTCTCGGTCTTCCAGCCCTCTCTCTGTCTCTCTAATTAAGTCTCTTTCTACCTCTCCGTCTCTCTCCGTCAAGTCACGTGCGTTCCTGAGTTAGAGCAAAGCGATAGAGCAAGCTAAATGGTTGCTGTTACAAGTAGAAGGACAGCAAGAAGAGCAAGTGAAGAACGAAGATGGAGCTTTGAGCGAGAACACTCTCTTTTCAAGGCTCAAGGCTCAGTCGTCTTTTTCTTCCAACTCCTTATTCAACTAAGTGTCTCCGTAACCTTCGATCGGACCTGACTCACCTGGCCGCCAAAACACCCAACTTTATCGTCGACCCATGACGGAACTGTGAGTTATTACTGCTTTGGGAGGATTAGCGAGTGGGAGTGTACTGATTATTTGGCAGGTTGTAGTTGAAGAATGTGAACAGTGCTGTCAGTATTATTTGACAGGTAGAATTTATACTGTCAAGTATATTTCAACTACAAGAATAGTGTACTGTACCAACGAAGACTTAAAAATAGACTGCACCATACTAGACGGGAGATATCGTAGCCCTAAGGAGTTGCACTTTTTTAGTTCATTTTTAATTTTTTTATATATAAAAGTTGGGCACACGACAAGCCTCTCTCTATTCAAGCCTCTCTTCTCTATTCTAGCCTTGTCAGCCGTTTGACGTTTATTCTCAACTCCAGAAGAATGCACTTCTCTCCATGCCCTCTTTCATGCCCTCTCTCAATGCCGAGGCTCGCTTAATCTCGCATAAGCAAGGTTTGGTGGTGTGTTCGATTCGAGGTCTAGTCTCGTGCACAGAGTGCATAGTGCACCAGGAGTGATGCCAGCATACTTGTAACATCAGCCCATTGGTCGGGGGAATTATAAGAACAAGAATAACTAATTATACAAGTACAGATTGATGGTTTAATCATTGGCAGTGTGATTCTGGATTGTGACCCTTTATTTGTCCGATTTTGGGGCTGAAAATGAGGCTCATCTCATAACGTTAGACAAGCTGTTTGGAGAGTGTATACTGACAGAGGTGAAAGATATGAAAAAACAGAACACTGAAAAAACCTCAAAAACCTCATAAACCAAGGCACAACACTTATATCCTCTTCAGAACACCCTCATGACACTCTTCTCGGTGTCGTACCTGCATTATCACCTCTTCTTTCTTCTATGATCAGCCCCACACCACCTGCATATAAACTGCGTAATATCGCGATAATGCTGTGAAAACAACCAAAAAATATAATAAAAAAAATGTATCCAACCAAACTGCTGAACACTCTTGACAACCGAGAGATTCGAACTCTCGCCTCCGAAGAGACCAGGATATTGATTCAGTCACCTGAACCTGGCGCCTTAGACCACTCGGCCAGGTTGCCAATTGTTGATTAGTAAGAGTGGATGCAGCGGATATGTGAATTTTGCGAAAAAAAATTTATCGAGTATCAAGAATTGGAGCCCCTTGTTATGACGAAGCGAGCACCGAGACCGATTACGATTTGCAAGATTCATTGGATGCCAATAGCCTGGCTTGCCAGGTATATAGTTGTAATGTATCTTCAGAATAAAAAAAAATAATTTAGGCCTTATTTAGCTAAATGTATTTCCCTAGAATCAAAAAAAAAAAAAAAAAAAATATCTTCAGAATAAAAATTGTAATGTATCTTCAGAATAAAAAAAAAAAAAATCGCCGAAAAACGTCAGAAATCGTGAGAAATCATGACTGTAGATATTCTTCCAGTCACTATGAGGACAAGAGGGACATGGTGATAACAAATACGCTTGTTATTTCATCTATTCAACTCCGAATCCGAACCTGAGGTGATGGTTTATCATTGTTATAAGCCTTTAGATGGGAGTATTTCCATGGATATATCAAATTGAGAGATACCAGTTGTTATTAATGCCCCTACAGAGTCACGTATGCAAGTTTCGTACACCTTTTGGCCTCCCTGTTATGGTGTTTTTCCAAGAAATGCGAGATGATAGGAAAAGAAACAGAACGGTATACTGTGTGTATTAAATCAGAAAAGGGGAGTAATAGGATACAAGCTCTAATAAATCTTCTTCATACTCTGTACTATTACCTACTGTATGCTTTATCACTCTTGAGAAGATATGCTATCTGTTCTAAAACCCTTGAGAAGAGATGGACATACTTGTGACACAGCTAACGTGGAAATACAGGTAAGAGAAGGTGATACAAGCAATAATTAGTTGATAGGTCCTGTTAAGATCAAATTCAAGAAGTCTGGGGGTCCTTGTTGCATATCTATAGCCAAATAACCTCAAGTTGGTAAAGTAGGGAAAAAGCCTTAAGTCGATATCTGCCAGAAATAAAGCAAAGAGAACCAAGAACAGTAACAGGACGTCATTTGACCTTGTAGGACAGTCCAAAAAAGATAAACATCAACTCCCTATGACTATTTCTGAGCTCTGTATATCATCCTTAGGTTCATACCATCTTCCAAGTACGTAGTGTTGCTTGATAGACAAGTCAAGAGAGTAGAAGAAAAGAGATGTTAGAAGTAGAGAGTGTTACTGACAGTCCTCTCAACCAAAACATCACTGAGTCTGTATGTCTACCTGTGTATTACTCTCTAGGTGCTCTTAGAGTAAGGGAGAGATACAGCAACAGACAGGCCTACAAAAGCTACAATAACAGACCAAGGGCTTCAGATAGCTACCCACACACTTTTTGAGGACCAGGGCAAGATATATTCATTTCTCTGATCTCCATTCATGTCAATACACCTCTTACCTCGGTTGAACAGTATCATAAGTAGTCTCCAGTTCAGTCAATACTAGTCTGATTGACACAAGAACTTGACCAATCAATTTCTCCCGTCTCCCAGATCACGATAGTACCATTTATATCCCCGTACATACCTCCAACAAAATTCCACCCAGTTACGTCGACTCACTCACATTAGGTTGACATCGTGACTTTAGACTCTGATGTTGGATATCTACGATGTGAGACTATATGAAGTACGAACCAGTACAAGAACAGTAAATTAAATACCAAGAGACATTTAATAAACCATCAATACATTTCTCCAAAGACAATAAAATGACAAATACATTTTTATCCACCCAACTTCCTCTTTTTTCCTCATTTCTCCTGCCCCAAACTCTCGGTCCCAAGGTTACCCTACCTCATGCAGACCACCATCACCATCCCAGCATTCAGTCCAGCCCTACCTCACAGCACAGCACTCTTTCTCTTTCTACGGCTCCCTCTTTTTGTGGATTCCAGCGCTTGTTTATTAGTGACACGTGGCATTTGAGATTGCTCTCCAACTCGGATCAGCATTTATCTTGTGAGTCAGCCAAAATCCGGTGACTGATACCAGTACTAACGCAGACACACGATAGCACGACAGAGTGGTTCAAAGCAGTGACATAAGAAGCGACATAAGAAGCGACATAAGAAGTGATATACGACACGACACGACTTGTGATACGATACGATACGATACAACATACGATACAACAAGACTAGACACGACAAGAGTTAAGACACTCCCCAACACAACCAAAATGTCAATCGAACTACGGTCACCATATTCGGGATCGCTCAAGGAATGCATCCAGGACCTCGTGGTGAGATTCATCATCAACGTGCCCAAAGAAGATCTCCAGACAATCGAACGAATCTTCTTCCAGATCGAAGAGGCCCAATGGTACTACGAGGACTTTGTGCGGGAACTCAACCCCAAGCTGCCGTCGCTCAAAATGCCGAAATTCGCCCAGCACATCTACGAGTACTGTCCGCAGCTGTGGAACATCAAAGACATCAAGTCGTCCATCAAAACCTTTCGCGACTACAAGCTCACCATCCCCGTGTGTGGAGCCATCATCATGACGCCCAAAATGAACAAGATTCTGCTGGTGCAGGCGTACGACGGCAACTCGTGGGGGTTTCCCCGGGGCAAAATCAGCAAGGACGAGTCCAAGGAAAAATGCGCAGTACGAGAGGTGTACGAGGAAATCGGCTTTGACATTTCGCCCTACCTCAAGCCCGACAAGTACGTGGACATCAGAATGAAGGGCAAGGACTTCCGACTGTACCTGGTGCGAGGTGTGCCGCAGGACACGGTGTTTGAGACGCAGACGCGAAAAGAGATTTCGAAAATCGAGTGGCGTGACCTCAAAAGCATGCCTGGCTATGCTCGCAAGAAGGGCTCGTCCAACCACTTTTTTATGGTCACGCCGTTTGTTCCGGGCCTGCTCAAGTTCATTGCCCAGGAGAAGGGACTTGAGGTGAACGACGTGGGCGACACGGACAATGTGGGCGAGACAGATGCTGCCGAGTCAGCGGTTGACCTGCCCGTCCCTGCTGCTGCCCCCGAGCCCGTCAACAACCAGATGTACAACAACAATCAGACGCAGCAGATGCCTCCCGCTCTGCCCACAAACCTGCCGTTTGCGCCTCCTCCGTTTTTCGGCAACTTTGGCCCCACGCCTTTTGCTCCTCCGGGCTTTGGACCTCCCCAGGGCTTCCCTATGCCCTTTATGGGTGCTCCAGGCCCCGGGCTGCCTCCTCCAGCCCAGTTTTCCGACTTTCAGCAGATGCCGCAGTTCCAGGAGTTCCAGGAGGAGCTGCAGGAGGCTGTGGGAGAGCCTGAGCCTCTTAAGGAGGTGGTTAACGAGGTGGCCAAGCCCGTGGAACCCGTTATTACCCCCAGAGCTCCTCCTCCACCCTCTCAGCTGCTTCTGGAGGGCGCTCTTCGAGCCAGAAAGCGAGACATGTCGAACGCTCACTCTCTTTTGAGTGCTCTGCGTTCTGGAGGTCCCGCTTCTTCTCCCGGTGCCAGTCACATGTCCAGCGCTTCTTCTGGCAAGGCTGAGTCGCTGATGGCGCTGTTGAACAACCCCGCGTCGTCCAGCAAGCCCGTGGTGCGAGATCTCGACTCCACCAAGCCCAAGGCGTCTTCTGGGCTTCTGGCGCTGCTCAACACGCAGCCCAAGCCTGCGCAGAAGGAGGAGAAGAAGTCCAAGCCCAGCGACGCGCTTCTGGGCCTGTTGACCAAGTCCAAGGCTGCAGATTCGGAGCCCCAGACCCAGGTCAACACCCGGGTGCCTTCCCAGGCCGCCAGTCCCAGTCCTGGACCTGAGGCAGTGACTTCAGCGGTGGCCAGTCCTGCCAACCCTAGTCCTGGACCTCTGGTCAACCCCAGTCCTGTGTACCCTGCACAGACGTTGCAGAGCCCTATGCCCACCCAGGCGTCGAGCCCTGCCCCGCAGACGTACCCCCACAATCCCGGGTACTCCAACCCTGGATCCACTTCTGGGCTCATTTCGTCTGTGCCGTCTGAGGTCGACATGTTGCGTCTTGTTTCTCCCCAGGGCGCCACTCCTCAGGGAACCACGCCTCTGCCCATCTCTGAGGCCGAGCTTGTGGCGTCTCTCACGTCGCAGGTCTCTTCTCCCCATATTGGAACTCCTCTCACCGAGCAGGATCTCATCCGATCGCTGCAATCGCAGTCAGCGACCCAGCTTCAGGCCCAGCTTGAAGGTACGAGTGACGGAGGTGATGGACCAGGTGGTCAGACCGACAGCGGCAGTGTCAACGGGCTGCTTTCGTCCATGGGCCATCTGCATATGCCCTCGCAGCCCACGTCCGAGTACGTCTCTGAGGTGGAGTCTGTGCCGCCTGCTCTGGCTCCCAAGCCCGTCAGAGCAGTGCCCAAGCCGTTGTCCGAGGCTGATCTCATCAGCCATCTGCAGAGCCAGAAGCTGGACGACGACGACAGCGACGTGAACCGAGACGTCGACAGCAGCTTTGGCCGTGACAGTTCGCGATCGCGGGGTCTGCGGGACGAGTCGCAGTCGCGGTCGCGTGCCCGTGAGGTGCCTGCCTCGTCTCTGCTTGACGCCGAGCTGCTGGCTCTTCTCAAGCCCTCGACTCCTCCCGTTTCTTCTGCCAAGAACGAGGACAACGAGCTCATGGGTTTGTTGAAGGGCGGTAGTGAGTGGCGTCCTCGAAAGGGTTCCAAGGCCAAGCCCAAGGTCGAGGTGCAGACGGCTCCCTCAAACTCCAACAACGAGCTCATGTCGTTGTTGAAGGGTTCGTCGGCCGTTTCTTCCACCACAGCGACTCCCACCACTCCCCATCCCAACCCTGTTCCTGTTCACGCCGTGCAATCTGGCTCCAGCGAGCTGTTGAGCATGCTCAAGGGCAACCAGCAGCAGCAGCAGAAGCAGCAGAACGAGCCCAAGAACGAGCTTTTGAGTATGTTGAAGGGTCCCCAGTCTGCTGAACCCAAGAATGAGCTGTTGGACATGTTGAAGGGCGGCCAGAGCCAGCCCAAGAACGAGCTTCTGGATATGCTCAAGGGAGGTCAGTCTCAGGCCCAGGCCCAGGCTCCTGTTCAGACTCAGGCCCAGCCCAACCCGCTGTTGCAGATGCTCAACGGGTCTGGTGGCTCTCCGGTTCCCATGCAGCAGCCGTCGTTCCAGGACCCTGCCATTGTGCAGCAGTCCAAGCCGTCCGCTTCCGGGTCGCTGTTGTCTCTGTTGAACAGGGGTAAGTAGATGTGAATGGGGATGTATGATGTACAGTAGTTAATGATGAGTTATGAATGATGGAAGAGTGCGAAGGGTATACAGTAGTCGTGTAGTTGTAGAAGTTCAAGTAAGAAAAGTACAGGTTCAAGGGTTCGCAGTTCACACTTGAATGCAATGTGGTAAGTACAGTAGTTTACAGGACTACAAAATCGTCCTCCGTCTCGAGATGGTTCTGGGTATTTCATACAATTCTATACATTATACCATTATTAAAACGCTCTAGGCTTGATCATCTTAAAGTCTAGATATTAATCTTGCCATTTGAAAGGACCATAATTCCAATCGATTGTAAGATATCGTATACTAACACTCAGATCAGACGCCATTGTGAGAACAAGTGACTGTATATAACTGAAATAGACAGAAAAAGGCACAAGGTACTTAACAAACATCACTGTTAACTTTGCTAGACCTACCCCTTGTCCAGACTCCTCTAACTACACTATGGTCATTCTGGTGTGTGATACTAATCTACAGTATCGTACCCAATCACGACATCCAATCAAATGGTACTAATAGACACCGCTTGTCGTATCTTTTTAGTCTGTATCACTTTATTTTATTCTTTTGGCCAGTACGTTTCTTTACTGTCTTCTTTTGACCTGTATTACTTTCCTGTCTTATCTAGCCTTGCCCTGTTTTAAGAGTTGGTCTTGATGTCCAACATGAGACTCAGAGTTGGATTAAGAGTTGGATTCACTCCAATACCAGAAACCGCAACTCAACAACAACTCCTCAATTGTCTATTATCTATATAATCCTTCTTCTGGAAAGCCATTCTGGTTATGCTCCCTATTGGTTATGCTGAATGCATGATGATGGAGTATGCTTAAGGGAGTCTCGGGTAGAAGAGGAGACAAGACGTGAACCAAAAACAGAACAAAGAGATGAACCAAGGTGCACAGATAATGATGATACGCGTTATAAGGATTAACGCGTGAACGTCTTGACATCGTTCAATGTGTTGTTTCGCGTCAAGTCCTTCTTCGCGTCAAAACCGTCCTTCAGACGTTTGGACATGATTTTATCTCCAGTCGAACACGTTGACTACGTCAACGCGTTATCGCAGCCGTATCGCTGACTTCGTCAGCTCTACGTCCGCGTACAACCCACTAAACTTCTCCAAATCCTCTCCAATCTGCACAGTCTCCACACACTGATTAATCGCCTTGGCAACCTCATCCTCCGTCCCACTGGCGTCCACAGTGATACAATTCCGCTGAGCTACCTCATGAAACAGCTCTGCCACGCGTTTTTGAAAAGCAATCTTCTCATATCGCTCTTCTCCATACGCTCCTCTCTGGGCAGCAGCTTCTGGACTCACGGTCAAAAAAAGCGTGATATCAGGTACAGGCAATCCCAGGTCAGGATTGGTGCACCACTGCCGTTCCAAACCCTTGGCCTGGGTGTACACGATGCCCGAAATGTAGTATCTGTCCAGCACGACATTTTCGCCCTTTTCCAAAAGAGCCTTAATGTCCTCAATTCGCTCCCAACGGTTCGCGGAAAAAAGCAGATGGATAGCCTGGTCCGAAAGAGCCACGCCAGAAGTCAGATACTGGTTGATGATCTGGCCCATGGGGGTGGTTCTGTCGGGGAATTTGAACAGATGGGTTTTATTTCCGGTCGTTTGTGTCAGATGCGCGACAAGACGGTCGCATTGAGTCGATTTTCCGCTTCGGTCAAGGCCTTCAATAGCAATAAAACGTCCTCTCATTGTAGTGTTTTGTTAGTGGTGTTGTAGACGTGGAGATAGGGTCAAAGTTAAACTGGCGATATTGACGCGTGTTTTGATTAGTCAGCAGAAAAAGAAAAACGAGTTCAACGTCCTAGATTTGGTCAAATGCTAGATTTGGTCACGTGATAACCAATGACACGTGCCCATAAATCCCTGCATCAATTTGGCGTGACCCCGTTGGACAATACTCTACCCCTTCTCGGACTAGGGTATGCTTAAAAGACGGGAAAAAGAAATGACAAAAAGAAATTAAAATACTACAGGTGGACATATATGACAGTGAGACGGGCGGACAGTTATGGTGAGTGAACGTAGTTGGGGGAGAGTTTGTGGAAAAAGAAAACAGGGAGATGGGGCGATATTGTGTATTACTGGATATGGAATGGTGGAGGTGGGTGGAGGTGGGGGGAAGGAGAAAGGGGTAGACATGTAGTTGTACCATACCCTCAGAATTAAAAATACATGAGCACAACGACAGTCCAGAGAGTGTGTTGTACTCACTCAGTTTAACTTGGTCCCTCAACTCTCTTTATATTGACAACTTGTAACAGAACGACTCATTTTCCAAGAGACCTAACTCCCCAACTCCTCCAAAAAAAAGGGATATAACCGAAACAGGGTCTCTTTAGGCTTGTTTATATGAGGTTGGAGGATAGTTTGATTCCCACATGTATCTGCTTCCACATCTTGAGCGTTTTTAACTCTGACATCACTTGTACCAACATTCATAGAACGGACCTAACTTGATCAGAAATACTCACATCACTATGGCGAGTTGATGAAAGTGATAACCAAGCTTCGGCAATACGGGTGATACCAACTTTACTCCGATAACGTTTGGATTGGAGCCATTTCGTCCCTGTTCCAACTCAGCACCACAATTCGACTTATAACGTAACTGCCCTCAACTAAATCAAAAATACTCATATCGTTAAGGCGAGTTGATTATGAGGTTTGCAAAAGTCTGGAGATCAAGTTGGTACCAACAATACCGCCCTTACTACAACTGTTCATCATTTACCTTTCACACCCTCAATCCTCTCGACAACACAACTGAGCCTCACTTCATCAATAATAATCTCATCACCATGGAGGCTTGATCATCATATTACCTACAGTATGACTATCCCGTAAATACCCCTATTGCGTCAGATACGACCTCTTTTCCATTTCTAGCCCCAAAACAAATTTTGTGACTTTCACAGAACTTCACCCTACTTATCCAAGAGTATCTGGGTCACCGCAGGAACTTACACACTATAATACCCACTGTCACCCCCACTGTTTCCAATAACCCCTTCTTTCTCTCTCAAAAATACCCCCATATTTCCCCCAAACCAAGTTACTGCCCCCAACAAGAGCTGTCTCCAAATCGGTCAGAGAGATTCTCATCACAATGGTGGCTTAACCATAGAAATAATCACAGAACGGGGGTTCGCTTGGTACATCCAATGTCTATCCTACTATTGCAACGACTTTAGTAACATGAGATGTAGCTGCTGTCTCCACATAGAGCTGCATCGAACTCTGTGAAAAGTACCCATACCATTAACTAGACTTGACCAAGGTGATTCTCAGACTCGTATGGCTCAATATATACCGCTAAGTCTCTCCTAATGTATCCCCTAGTATCTCTAAACCACTTGGGAAAACCGGAACACGATTTATATGTAAACTCAGAACTGATCCAATTTTTCCAGAAATACACCCATAAACACAGCAACTTTACAATCACCTTTCTCAGAGCTAGATGGTCCCTTTGATACAAATAAAGTATCTCCTATCACCTTTTTACAGATTCTATCTACGTTGTCCCTAAACGTATCCCAGACAGAGCTTCCACTAACTCTTACAAAAATAGCAATATCTATATTGTGATTGGACAAGAGTGTTCTACAAGGCCATACCATTCCAATAATACCATATAAGTACACCCTGCCGTCTCCTACAAACTTTTCTCACTTCTACTCTCAATTCCACCTTGTGATACAACCCTAAACGTCCTAAAATACTCGCACATTTGTTGTGACTTAACCATATTGATCCTCATACAACAGAGATTGTTATGGTGCCAATGAAGCCTCTATTTCTAGCCCGTGTAAGATTTTCACAACCACACCCAAAATGTCGCTCCACGCAGAACTCCTCCAAAGGATCTAAAAATACAATTGTTATTATACCGAGGTACCAAGTAGAGTCCTTGAAGCAAGGAGATTCCAATGGTACTAAAAAACATCTCCACTTCTACCTCCTTTCATGTTTGATAGCTATAACCCCAATTCCAGCAGTTTATGTAACTTCCCCTAACTCTCTCAGAAATAACCGCATCAAAATGGAGTGTTGACCATGTTACTCCTTGGGAAATGAGGGCGTCAATAATACCCCAATTCTCTGGTATACTATGTCTTTCCCTTTTGTTTTGCCAACATACTGATTTTTGACCTTTCAGAGAACAGCCCTAACTTTCCCAGAAATACTCGGTTAGTAAGGGCACTTAGACCAGAGTAATCCTTGGAGTCAGGCAAATCTAACAACACCATACACATCTCCTTTGACATCTCCTAACAACTTCTTACTTAAACCCTCGCACTTCTCACATATGGGATAACCGCGTTTAAATCTCTCAGAAATACTGCCACACTCTACGAGACTTATTAGTTGTCTTAGTTAGAGCATGACGATCCCAAAACTTCCATTCAACCTCCTCTTCTGTTTTATTTCCAACTTTTAGTCCTCCACCCCAGTTCTACAGGATCACATAGCTGCATCCAAATTCTTCATTAAAACTCGTACAAACAAGTAGAACTGACCGATATACTCCCCGGAGTCCCAAGATTCCAATAGTGCCATATATGTGCCATCTACTATCACTTAGACGCAAATATCACCTCCCTCCAAATCTAACTGGTTACTCACCTCCCCCTAGATTATTCAAAAATACCTGAAATACGGTAAAAACTTCGTTGTAATCACAATGGGGTGTAATGATTACAATAACACCTTTCTGTAACTCCTGCTACCTCCTACACGTATTCTACACCAACCCTACTATATCTACTTGATCAGAGAAGTGAACCCAACTTCACTGAGAATACCCCTATAACAAATACGACTTGACCAATGTCATGATAGGAGTCAATGGAGTCCAATAGTTCCTCTCAAACATCTCCTACCACATTTTATACGTTTTTAACAAAGATACCCGTGATACCCTAATACTGAATCCACATATAACTGACATAACTTATTCAGAATTACCCGTATCATCATGAGGACTTGACAGGAGAATTTGGGGAGTTGAGACGATTTATTTAATACCACTTGAGACTCTCTTACAAGCCACCATCAACTGGTGACACTTCCATCCCCAATTCTATATCTTCACAGAACTGTCTTCAACTCTTTCAAAAAACCTCGTACAACAATGGCAAGATACAAATTCAGACACCCATCTCCCAGAAATTCGAATAATACTTTGTGCATCTAGTCTACCTCTTTTTTTCTACTTTTCCCGTCACATTCTCATTTTCTGCTGGCAATGCAAGTGTCTTCAACTCAGCCAGAAAAGCTCATAATATCATAGGGACTTGACCATTGTATTTTAGCGAGCTCTGAGGTTGTTCTGATACCCACCAATACCCCTTCTGATAGCTCTTCTCAACTTTTCTCCTCAACCCCTTGAATTCGAGTTAGCCACACAACTCCCCATGTCATTTAGAAATACACTTGCCAACATATGAGTGGTTAAGGGAGTTTTCACAGTGTATTATAGAGGTTCAGAAGATGGAACTGTAGCATTCAAGTCTATTCTGAGCTTCAATCCTATTTTTAACCCTGCTACCCCAACTCCACAAGGTAACACATCTGCCTATAAATTTATCAGAAATAATCGTATTAACTTGGCAACTTGACCACGAGTATCTGTTGCCGAAGATGATTCATCTAATACCGTCAATTTAACTCCTACAATTCCTTAGCAAATTCGAGTTCCTGAACCCTCATGTAACATTCAAGAGTATCTGGGCGTAACTCGCTCAAAAATACTCGTATGACTATGGCAAGTTGACCATTCCATTTTACGGAGCTCAGAGACTTTAGGGATACCATGAACTATTCTCTTACCATGTTCTGCCAACTTTTGACAGCGACTCTCGCAGTTATTCACCAACACGCAACTGCCCTAACTTCCGCAGAAATAGAAGCATCGACCTGGTGACTTGAGGACAGCATTCTACAAAGTGTTACGATCCCAACAGTACCAGTCAACATTCGCCTACAATATCCTAATACCATATGTCACTCAACTCTACCATATCATCACTCTCTCTCCCACCTCCTAATCTCTCTCGAAAGAGGTATATCAACATCCGCAACTTAACCATTGCGTTCCCCCGAACTAGGAGGATTTAATGATACCAACTATGTCTCGTTTACTACTTTTCCCCTGCTTTAACAACCACTGTCCCACCCCTACACTAAAGTCAGAACACCCAAAATGGACCTGAACGAAGTGAATAATCCTCATCAAGAGAAGCAAACTAGAAAACAGAATATGGAATCTCTCTAGGAGTATACTGATACCAAGAACCTCCCACTTCCGTATATTTCTAAGCCACAATTTCAAAATTTCAAAATTTCATTTTTCACATTTCCGCGAAAATGGTCAGCTCCGAAACTCATCTCAAGGGCGTCTGGTGTAGTTGGTTATCACATGCGCTTAGCATGCGCGAGGTCCCCGGTTCGATTCCGGTGTCGTCCATTCACGTGTTCATTCACGTGATTTTTTTGCTGTCTGAATACAGATGTATTTTTCCCATGGACAAATACGAACTGGTAGAGGGTTAGATGGGTTAGTTGGGTTAGTTGGGTCAAAAAGTACAAAACCAAGAATATCCAAGTGATATTAGTTGGAATATAGTAGCTACGTACTTAATGAAGAGAGGAAGATTGTAGTGGTGTTTTTTTACTTAGTAAGAATTGCTCTATTGAGGGGACAGATACAGGGAAATGCTAATAGACGCGGGATATATTACCTTAACTGGAGCATCTTCTCCTTTTCACTTTTACAGGTCGTATTATCCTCGTTGTAGTCGCTGTGAATACCAGTTAGTATTTTGGGGATACCAGAAACAGTTATTAGAAATGTGCAATGAAAGAGAGAATTTGAAATAGAAAAATAGACCGCTCCAATAAACGCCATTATCAACTCCTCCAGGTTAGTACTATTTCCACAAGCTGGATATACCGATTCCTGTCTCTCAGAGATGTATATGTATTCAGATGGATATTTGTGCAGGTTATAAAGCCTGTGTTAGCCAGGAGACGTCTTAACCATCATCGTAAGCCCTTTTGAATCACTCTTATCAACTCCACTTATTTACAACGGTACCGTAACCACATTTCTTCCTCATGATCAATGCAACGTCTAATTACAAAACTTGATACAAATCCTTCAAAAATACCCCCACAACAATAGTGAGGTTAGTATGATATTCCTCTCAGCAAGAGGATTCTTTGGTGCCACCCATATTTCGATTACTATATACCTCCTGCTTTTAGCCTCTCCACCCGCACTTATAATTGACCACAGAATTGCCTCTAAATCATTCAAAAATAATGGTATCATTATGGAGACTGGATAAGCATATTCGTAGAAGCGAGACGATTCTAGTGGTACCTTGAACAATCCCCTTTCCATCTCATCTGTAGTTTTGACCACAACATCTCTAATTCGACTCAATCACAACTCCACTCAACTTTTTCAAAGATACCCAAATCGCTAATGGTGACTTGACCATTGTGTCAATCTCTCTTAGAACTCTTCATTTTACCCTTGAAGTCTTCACTACGACCTCTATACGAATTTTAATAGCAACATCCTGAAAAGTGAGTCCTCTCAGAACTCCTTCCAACTCATTGGGAAATACTTACATTATCGCAGCGACTTGACCAGAATGATTCCCGTAAGCCAAGGATTCCAGCAATACCATCCATATCTCTCTTACCACCTTTTGCCAACTTTTGCCACCTCTCTTCCCTCCCGGCTTCTTCACACAACTGTCCACAACTTCACCAGAATTACTCCTATAATTAGACCATCTCGACCACTGTATTAACACGAGACTGGGAGTTCCAACTGTACCATTCAAGTTTCCCCTGTTGCGTTTTTACACATAATGCATCAACAACCTCATTTCCACATAATTGTAGATGTGCAAGTAACTCCTTCAATAATACCCAAAGCATCCCAGCAGGTTGTCAGTTGTGATTCTGGTACATTTGGGTCCAGGTTCTGCTTTCCCTCTTTACCCTTCTATCTCTTTCTCAGATTTAACACAGGCACACCTTTTTCTAGTTGACACAATCTCCTCCAACTCGTGCACAAATCTCTTCATCATTGTAGCGAGTTGACTTCTGTATGACTCAGAGCCAGATAATATACAATGGGAACAAAGAGTATCTCAGGATGTATTTATTTTACCCTGTACGCCTCACCACCAACACCCAGATTTTTGAACATCAGTAAAGCACCACGCAGCACGGCCTTAACTTGACCAAAAATACCCAAATCTCTCTGGGGACTTGACTAACATGTTTCTATGGGTCAGAAGATTCTAAAATTACCATATATTTCTTGTTAACTATCTCTTACCCATTTCTAAACCCTCCCCTGCAACTCTGCACAACTACGTAACTCGACGTAACTCTTCCACAAATACCTGTATCTTCATGGGAGGTTAATCCATGTTATTCGCAGGGCGAGATGATTCAAACAATACCACTCAAGCTCCCTTAAAGTATCACCTCTACTTTTTTACAGCCACCCTGCTATTTTTACTTGTCCAGACAACAGAACGCAACTCCCTGAAAAATACACGTATACTTACCGGGACTTGATTGAAGTGTTTCTAAGATCCCGGAGATTCAGATGACACCTCTCAAGTCTTCCTTTCCACTTCCTACCTATTTCTACTGTCAACAGCCTTGTTAGAGTCCCATACGGATGTCCACCCAACAACTTCAGAAATACCCATATCGCCATGGGGAGCTGTCCACCGTGTTTGCACCGGACTGGAGATTCCTGGGGTACAACGTTTTGCCCAACTGCTACATTCTACCAATTTTTTACCTCCATACTCTCATTTTTACATTTTACAGAACTCTCCTCAACGTCGCCAAAAATACCGGCATCTAAGAAGAGACGTAACCAGTGTACGAAAAGTAACAGATCGGTCGTATGACACCTTCTAACCCCTCCATAATCTTCTGTTCTGTTCTTCTGTTTACATAACACCATCAACTCTATCCACTTTTGCTATACCATTGGGCTAACTTTCTCAGAAATGCCCCCATAGTATCAGCAACGTAACCAATGCATTCTAAGAGCCCGCATGATTACTTAGGTGATGAGAGCATTTATGAGGGAGTTAGGCCCAGTTGTGTAGTAAAGTAGAATTGGATCGGTCAGGGTTAAAACGTGAGAAGAGGCAGAAAGGGAGAAGTGTATGGTATCGTTAATATCGTCTGAGCTCAAGAAGTTCTCTCATCTACTCGAAATTGTGATGGGAGTATTTCTGATCGAGTTAGGTGCAGTTCTGTGAATGGCTACATATGATGGTCTCGTTGTAGAATGTGGAAAAGGATTGTAGTAGAGATACACGGGCATCAAAGGGTCCTCTTGCTCCAATAAACAGTACGAGAAAGAGGTCTTTACAATATGAATATTTTTAGAGGAGTTAGGTGAATTTTTGTGTCATTGTAGAATTGGAGGTGGAGGTGAAAAAAGTGTGTATTGGGTAGAAAAATAAAGTATAGTAAGCATGTTTGGTATCGATGGAATCAGCACGTAGAGATAAAGACGGTAGCCAAGTCTGTTTAGCTCTGTAGGTATTTTTGGAGAGTATATGGGTTTTAGTGTCTAGGCACAGTCTTAAAAGTGCTCCGGTTAAGTGTTCCGGTTATACATGTTCTGGAGAGATAGAGGGAGAGAGTTTAGAGAACAGGTGGTCCCCTCAATACGAGGTCACAAAGGTAAAGTCAACATGGTCATGTGGGTATTTTTGAGAGAGTTAAGACGATTGTTACAGTGTAGTGGAAATAGAAGTGGGTTACTAAAAGTGGACAAGAAATAGCTATGGGGGACTTAGGGGTAACAAATGAATTGTCTGGCTTCCAAGATTGCGTTGGTCAAGTCACCATATTCCTGAAAGTGATTTTGAAGGAGTTGAGTGCAGGTGTAAGGTTAGGTCTAATTTGGAGAGTCGGTATCAAAAGTGGGAGAAATATAGTAAGGGAGAAGGGAGTTTTTGCGTTGGAGTAGTATACTCATAAGGAGTGCGTTGGTCTAGTTGCTGTAATGCCATGGGTATTTCTGATGATGTTGGGGACTGTTATGTGGGACGCAGGAAATGAGGGTCTGGGGTTTAAAAGTTCTGTAGAGATGTTAACGGGTAGTCAAATGGAATATTTTCAATGAATCTTCCCTAAGGAATACGTTGCTGAAGTCGCCATGAAGATGTGAGTATCACTGGTGAAACTAGGGGCTGTTCTGTGAAAAGATGAAAACTGGTGTTTTAATTTAGAGAGAGGTAAAAGACTGGAGGAGATTTATGATTGGTATTACAAGAATGGTACGACGACGTGTGACTCAATGGACGAGTATTAATGATGAATAGACAGCTGGATGGTCTTATTTTATTTTTTTAATTTTTTTTGTGAAATGTGATGTAGGGCTAAAAGACCAAAATGCGCATGGGGAGCAACTTGAATGATATACTTGGGATCGAAATGCCTATTAGAACTTAGCGAATAAGTTGCCTTGTCTTCGAGAGTGTTTCTGAAAGAGTTGGAGGAGGTTGTGCAGTAAAGGACAAGTGCGAGTGTGGATGTTTAAAGCGTGTAGGGTGTAAGATGGGGGACGTACCATATACTATTAGATTCGTCTGACTCAAAGAATTACGTTGGTCCAGCGTTCTTGTGGGCCTGGGTATTTCTGAGAAAGTTAGGGCTGATCTAAAAAAGTTGAAAATAAGTGTTTTGAAGTTACACTGGAAAGAAGGATAGTAAACAAGGGATTAGAGGTATAATCGCTATCTCTGTAGCTCGAGGAATAACCTGGTGAACACTTCATGAAGAAGCAGATATTTTCCAGATAGTTAGGCGGAGTTGCCTGAATGAGTAGAACTGTCGGTGTCTCTCTCAAAACCTGAGAGATGCTGGATGGGGTGGAATTTATGGTACCGATAGAATCGTCTCACATCAAGGAATCCTCTGGTTACCTTGGATTAACTGTACTACTATTTTTGAAACAGGTACGCAGAGTTCTGTGTTGGGACTGCATAGGGTATTGTGGTTAAAATATGGGAAGTGTTGGTGGGAGAGGAATAATTGGTATCATATCAATCTCGCATATTTGAGGAATGCGATAATCAGGTCACAATTATGTTGTGATTATTTTAGGAGGAGTTAGGTGCGGATGCATGAGAAAGTAGAATTGAAGTGTGAACTAGTACAAGGGTGTAAGAGACGGTAAGATGTACTTATTTGGTGTCGCTGTAATCGGCCAGCCCCGAAGAATACTCATATCAAGTTCCCATATTGATACTGGTATTTTTGAATGAGTGGAGAAACAATTTTGCTGGTGAGGGACTTCGCCAGCAGGCTTGGGTTGGTGTCAAAAGTTGTAAAGAAATGGTGGAGAGACATCAAGCATATCAAAAGGATCTTCGGTACCTGGAGAGAAGAACGCTATAGCTTACAAGACTATGGGAGTATTTTTGGAGGAGCCGAAGGCATTGAGGTGGCCAGGTAGAATTGGAGGCGTAAGTGTAAAATGTGCAAAAGAGGCGGTATTATAATGTTATAGGGTATCATTCAAACCTCCCGAATTCTAGGAGTACTCTCGTCATGTTTACGTGTCGGTAAAAATATTGTTTATGAAGTTCAGGGTAATTATGTCAAGGGGCATATCAGGGGGACAGATCCTAAATTATGTAAAGGTTGAGAGAGGAAGGAATAAGGGGTACCATATGAATCCAGTCAGTCGCAGAATCACAATGGTCAACTTGGAATGGATCTACAGATATTTCTAAGCAATCTGGAGGCAGGTGCATGAACTGATCAAAACAGGGCTTTCGGTTTAAAAGTGGATAAAGGGTGGTAGTGTGTCATTAAATGGTGCTACACGAATTTACGGAACTAGAGGATGATGTTGGTCAAGTCGACATAGGTATAAAGGTATTTTTGAAGAATTGAGGCCTATTCTTCGAATAAGCCGGAAATAAAGACTTAGGTTTTAGAGGGAAGTCAGAGATAGCAGGAAGTAAATAAAGACTTTCCGAGAACGTTATTCTCCTGAGAACTCGGGTGGTTCGATTCCCATAATGATATGCGTATTCCTGACAGAGTGAGATGCAGTTGTAGGAATCATTAATATACTCAATGTTGTGTACATTGGGAATATGGCTCGGTATACTGGTTATTAAAGGTACGAGAAGATCCATATTGCGTCGTACCATTCGCCCAGAGTACATCTTTCTATATCCTACACCGATGGGTGTATTTCTAAAAGAGTTAGGTCCAGTTGTGCGACTCTGTGGAAAGTCAAAAGTCGCTGTCAAAAGAGGAAAGGAATATTAGGGAAGAAGTGAAAGGTGTTAGAGGTATTTATGACAGTGATTAACCTCTTGGTCAAGTCCCTGTAGTTATATGATTAGTTTCCTGTAAGTTGAGGGCAGTTCCATAGGTAGTTGAAAGAGGGGGGTTTCAGTCTTAAACGCGAAGGAAGATAGCAGTAGGAATGTGAGTGGTATTAACGGTAATAACCAGACTACATTCTCATGTTGTACAAGTCCTCATACTCATATGGGTATTCTGAGAAAACTGAAGACAATTTTCTGGTGTAATGATAATATCAGTTTTGGTGTTAAAATATAAGCCCCCCCCCCCCCCCCCCCCCCAGTAAGCAAGAAGTGAATGAGATCAAACTAATCTCCCAGCTTCCAACATCAGAATGGTAAAGTCCTCTTAGTTGATAGGGTATTTCAGGATGAATCAAGTGTTGTTATATGGTCCAGTACAATTTGGGACATGGGGGAAACGTTAGAATGAAACATTCAAGGTGAGTGAGAGGGCTATAATAGGAATCTCCCTGCTAATAAAAATATAGATTTCAACTCGCCGTAATGTAAAGATATATTTTGGGAAGTGCAGGGGCAGTTTTGATTTCAATTATAATTTGGCATTTCGTGTGAAATGAGGCATGCAATAATAAGGAGGTACTGGATGGTATTTTAAGAATCGGCATCGTGTTAGGATTATTATGATCCACTCGCTGTTTCTATGCCTGTATTTCTGAAGGTTTTTGGGGCAGTTATGTGTTAGGTAGATGTAGCATGGTAAGGTGTAGATGTAGCACAGTGATATCAGGAAGGACTTAAAGGATTACAGAGGTTTGTACATGTACTAGGAGTCTGACGGATTGGACGCAGTTTATATTCAGGCTGGTTAGGGGGAGCTGGAGGAAGTTCTGCATTGGTGTAGAATTGGAGGCGGAGACGTAAAATCTTGGTGCTGGGTGGTACAGTAATCGTGTTTGGTATCGTTTTAATCCTCCTGAGCATGGAAATACGCCGATCTAGCCGGATAGGTTGTGCGGATATTCCCAAGAGAGTTATGTGATTCTGATGTCACATACAGTTGGAGATGTTGGTGTGAACAGGGCAAAAAAGATGAGAGAGTAAGGCAGACGGTATTGATGGAATTAGCCAATACATGGAAACACATCAGCTAAGTCTTAATGCTCACCTGTTTCTTTTTGAGGCAGCTAAGACCAGTTATGTTATTTCAAGAAAAGGGTGATTCGGATCTCAGAGAAGTATAAAGATAGTACCTGTAGGCTGAGTTTTAAACGAAGAAAGCGCATTACTGGCCTCGTAGAAACACGATGACTAGGTGTTCTTGCGTATGTTGACATTACTGGTGGACTTGGTCCCAGTTGTGTGTATGAGTAAAATTGGTCTTCTCGGTGTAAAAAGAAAAGAAGAGAGATATAAGAGGCATGTTGGGTATCATTAGAATGCCCAAACGTGGATCAGTACTGTACTGTAACCTAGTTCTCCCTACGTACGTTTTTAATGAATTTGGGGACATTTCTCTGAGGCAGTATTATTAGGGATGTGGTAGATAATCTTCTGTATGACGGGGATAGGGTAGGAATAAAGGGTACCACAAGAATTCCCTGAGCTCTAGAGTTGCGATTATCAACTCGGTATTCCTATACAGGTATTTTTGAGACAGTTAGAGGCAGTTGAGTGAAGCGGCCGAAACAGGATACAGGGCTGAAAAGTTGCTAAGATATAGAAAGAAGATCATGAAAAGCACGAAACGATAGTCCTGAATTCGGGGATTGCAATGGTGAACCCCCCATGACGATGCGGGTATTTCTGGAAGAGTTGAAGCGAGTTGGAGGCTTTGTGGTTTGGAAGGTGAACGGCATAAAAGTGCGATAAGGGGTAGTACACAGGAATAGGAGGTGCCATAAGGACTATCCAACCGTGCGAAATACGTTAGTCAAGTCGCCACAGTATTCAGGGTATTTCTCATAAATTTGAGCCCAGTTCTGTGAGAAGTACAAAATGAGGGTTCCGGTTTTAAAGAGAAGTCAGAGATAGCAGAAGGTAAAAGTAGGTATTATCAGCATGCCCAAGTGTCGGGAAACATACTGGTCAAATTGGTATACATATTCAGCTATTTCTGAGAGAGTTCGAGGAAGCTGTGTGAGAATGAACTAGGGAGTGTTGAGGGTAAGCATGGTGAATAGAACTTATGAGCTAATTCAGTGGATAGGATTTGAATAGACTCAATGAAAGGAGTAGGTCAATTCAATCCCCTTGAAGATGTCCATATTCTTGAATAATTAAAAACCACTATGGAACATTTATGGACTTAGTATTACGGGTGGTAGAAGTGAACGGAGAAGAAAAGGGGAGACATTGGGGGCATCTTTGGAACATCAAGAGTCAGGGTATCACATCTTTCCAGTTGTTGTGACACTGTGAACATTTCTGGTGGAGTTGAGTGCAGTTCTGTATATATCGGAAAACAGAAACTTGATATTACAAGCTAGAGGGGAATAGTAAGAAGACTTGAAAGGTCCAGTTCCATCCTACCATATCTGTGAACAACTATGAGGGAGTCCCCTTTATGTACCCGATATTTCTGATGAAGTTGCGGGCAGTTATGTGGTAAACTAGAATTGGAAGCAGAAGTGTATAAAGGGGGCAATAGATAGTAGGATAGATGTATAAGATATCACAGTGATCGCCCAGCTCCAAAGAATACTCCTGTCAGGTCGATATACGTTGATTAGTAATTTTGATTATATTTGATTCAGTTCTGTAGCTTGCACGATATAATGTGTTGGTTTTACTTTGAGACGTAAAGATACCAATGAGCATAGAGGGTATTTTTTGATGGAGTCACTTCAGGGAATGTGTGGGTCAAGTCCTCTTATTGATATGGCTATTTTTGACCTACCTGGAGGCAGTTATGTGGTCAGGTTGAAGGGCACTCTACGGCTTTGTATCAATTCTAAGAGATCAAGCTAGGGGAAGTTATGTGACTTATATATTTATTGCACCAGACGAGACCCCCTGACATGAGCAGAAGTATGGTGAAGTCTCTGGTACCAATTACAATATACCTACCTCCTTTTCTCAGACTTTACCTGCTTCATCCCAAATACAGTCTCCAAGCTATACTTGACCTATCTTCATCAGAAATAATCTCTACGTAATGGGAAGCCAATCATTATGTTATACCGAAGCAACTGTTGCTCTTGTTACCCACATCTCTCTCCTATTTGCTGTTTACAGTTTGTAAAACCAAAACACATATTTTACATCTTGCCACTCAGCTGCCCCTATCTTACCAAGAAAAGGTCTCATAGAAAAGCAGACTTGACCAGTGTATTTCCTGACTCCGGCCGATTCAAACCATACCATGGTTTCCCATATATCTACTCCATATCCACTTTTTCCACCTCAACTTCCAAATCTACATCACCACACAACTCCCCCTAACTCCTCCAGAAATACACGTATAACAATAGCTAGTTGACCAACGTACCCCTATGACGTAGCTTGTTCTAACAGGACCCTCCCGGAGCTTTAAATATCTCTTCCTCAAATTTTGAGGCTACATTCTCAGTTTGACTCGACAACACAACATTATCTAGCTCACTCAGAAATAATGCTATCGTCGTAGAGACTTGATAATCATCTCCTCAATCTAGAGACAATTTCAATGATACCACCCTACACTCTCCTATCACTTTCTTACAACTTTTTGCACCTACATCCGCAAACATGCTGGTAGCATAAACTGGACATAACTTCTCTGATAATACTCTCATAGCCAAGCTGTCTTTACCATTCACTTGACATGACACACGGGGAGATCCATATGGAACAACGTACACCTCTTCTAGACCCTCTTTACCACTTTTAACCCCCAAAACTGTCAATTTTAGTAGCACCCGGAAACAGTTTATTCTTGTAGCCCTCTCAGAAATACAAACAGAGATACGTCAACTTGATCAACCTATTCCTCATGTCGATCCCATCCACACAGGACCGTTTATTCCTCTCCTACTATCTCTCCATCACCTTTAGGAATGAAGCACTCAGTTTCCACTACCCACAGAACTGGGCACAACTCCTCTAAAAGTACCCACATCATCACAAGGACTTTACCATGTAGTTTAAGAGGATCTTCAGATCACAATAATACCTTTTATTCTCTAACTACAGCTGTATTTGCACCTTTGACGTCGACCTTTGCAATTCCACCTCATCACACATTTGGATATAACTCTTTCAGTAATACCCCCCACCGCTACAGCAACTTGACCATTATGTTTGACAACTTTAGGAGATTCAAACAAGACCATTCTAGTAGTTCCCTTACTGTTATACCTACTTCTAGCCTCAATTGCTCTGATGTAGTCTCACATGGAAGTCCCCTCCATCTCCTATAAAAATATATAAATCAATTAGCCAACTTGACTATTGCGTTTTAAACAGCCAGGCCTTAGAGTGTTGCCTTTTATATCTCTCATGCTATCTATTTCATTTCTATAAATCCGAAATACATATTTTGTTGGTTTCACAGAACTGCCCCTGACAACTTCAGAAATAACCGCATCTTCAAGGCAAATGAACTATTGTGTTACCACCCGAACGGGGATTCTAATGATACCGCCCACTTCTATTCTGCTACATTATTTCTACTTTTTTCCCACGTGCAATGAAGTGCATGTTCACATGTTTCGGTTTTCAAAGTGGTAAAGAGATATAGGGAGAGAAATACAAGGTATCACCAGATTCAGATGAATTGGAGGAGCTCACTTGTTCAATGAGCTAAAGAATATGGGTATTTTTCAAAGAGTTAGGTCCAGTTATGTGTTGGTCATGATTCGTTTATAGTTGACTGATTTTTACTACAGTAAAGAGTAAATACATCCACTGGAACTAGAAAGATGGAGGAATATATCTGAATAGGGAGGCCAACGGAATCTTATGAAGACTTGTAGTGGTTATGACCTTCATATCGATATGAGAATCTGGTATATGGCAAAAGACTAATCGAACCAATAGTAATTGGTTCCAATGAATAAGACAGTAATCGTACCGTCACTGACACTACTCGTACTAAATTCAAAGACGTTTCTTTTTCTCTTCATTCATTCATAAATTTGTTTTGTCTGACCACCGGATCGGGATCTACACACTAGCCGGGTTCCGATAGCTCCGCGGAGTTAACAAACATGCCTCGGTACACGATGCATCTTCTATGCCTCTAAGATGAGCTATCGTTGAAGACAATGGCCAACTCAGTTTTATGTGTTGCTGCTTGCTCTAAATAGTTCGATTCGGCTCATCGGCATGTTCTCTCCGAGTCAACTAAAGTTGAACAAAAAGCTAATAGAAGCAGAGTTTCGTCTGCAAAAATAGCACACCGAGTTGCTGTTGAACTTGGTATAGAACTTAGTGGGGTGATTTTTTGTGGTTTTTGTGGAGGGACTGGTTTACGGAAAAATTAAAAAAAAAGAACCAATCAGATTCATTTTCAACTTCGAGACAGTTACTAATACGATACCTCACGTCACCTGCAGCTAGCTTAGTGCTGAGACATGGATGGGATCTAACCTGGACCGAGTCGAATGTTAACTTAGACTGAGGACTGAAGACAACTAAGACAGGTGAAAACAGGTGAGAGATGAAAGGGTCATAGTTACTGGTTGATAGTGGTACCAGGTAATACACTGGTGTCCCGACCCAGGGTAAGGAGACAGTAGTCTTAACTAGAGAGTTAGCAAAAGTGTAACTAATACTGGATTCGGAATACTGATGTACTGTCTGCTGCTCTGAAAAAGGTGATACAACACGTAGAAGATACCTGAAAGGTTATAAGAGAATCCTCTGGGTCTGAGGAACAGCAAAATCATGTTTTCTGTTTCATGGAAGTATTTCTGAAAGCGTTTAGGGCTGATCTGTAGTCTAGCAGATTTTTGGGAATGAGAAGCAAAAGTGGTAGAGAGATAGTAGGAAGCATGTGGGAGATATTGCTGGAATATTAATGCTCTGGGGAATCAGATGGTGAAGCTGGTTTGACAATACGGGTATTTTTGAAGGAGTTATGGGGAGTTGTGTATAGACCTCGTATTGGAGGTTGGGGTGTAAAAAGTGGTTAAGATGCAACAAACCAGAAATGGTTGGTACTATTGAAATCAGCCAACCATAAGGAATACACAGATCAAGTAAGATTGGAATTTTGTGTATTTGTGGAGGAGTTGAGGAGAGTTGTGTGAGAACCTAGAATTGAAGGTTGAGATGTAAAAGGTGGAAGAGACCTAATAAACTAGGATCATACGGTACTATTTGAATAAGCAAAGTGCAAGGAATACACCTGTCAAGTCGGCTTGGCTATCTGTGTATTCTTGCAGGAGTTGGGGAGAGGTCAGTTGCTAGGTAGAAAATGAGTGTTTGGGTGTAAGAAGTTGTACAGAGATAATAGAAGAGACCTGAATAATTCTCAAGCTACACACGAGGCAGTATAATAGAATGGACCAGTTGCTGTTATACTGAAGGTATTTTTGGGTGAGTTGGGTTTAAGTCTGAGTGGGTGTAGGTAGTAAGTGGGGTCCAGAACATGTACAAAATCTATAAAAATGTTTTAGATGTAACCGATGTGGTACAAGACGAATTAACCGAGTCTAAAGAACACAATGCTCAAGTTCCCCTGGCTGTGTGGCTATTTTTGGGAGAGTTGTGGGGAGCTAAGTGATCAAGTAGACTTGGGGGAGGAGCTAGAAGATGTGATAATATTGTAGTGGAGACATGAATAGGACCAACAGGACGGGCAGATGCTAAAGAACAAAATGGTCTTCCCACCGAGACAATGTGACTATTTCTGAGGAATTTAGGCCCAGTTGCGTGACCGAGCAAAATTGTAGGGTGAGGTGTAACTGGGAATATAGGGTAGCAAGGATGACCTGAGAGATACTTTCGGAAACTAGCAGCTCAGAAGACTACAGTACACTAGTTCACTCACCACGACGATGGGCCTATTTTTCAACAAGTTGTAGGGGGTGGTTCACCTCGAGTAGTGCGATATATCTAAATCAGCAATACCAAGGGAAAAAAAAGTATTACCTAATCAGGTAATGGAATCATCTAATGGAATGGAGATCCCTACAATAATGGCTAGTTTACAGATCTCTGGCGATATTATTGGGGGTTGTGGAAAAAATTTCAATTTTGATAGTGAGAAAAAGAAAAGGGAAATATGCTGTAATGTAGGTAAATATGAAGAGTGATAGTGGAAAGTTGGAATATGATGGCCCTAATGGGTTGAATGACCGCATGACATCTTCATACCGTTGTTATAAATGGTTTTACAAGCTGTTGTACTTCATAGATATTTCTGTTTCTTTCTGCACTGGTGAAATTCAAAGGAAAAACGCCGAATATAAACCAAGTTGAATTGTATTTCCCACTTCCCTCTGGCTTATTCAAACCCTTAGATTTTGCTACTAACGTCTACTGTACTGTAGTTATTAGAGACCATTCCCTAAGGTAGCATATTAATGACGGCAAAAGATGTGACTTAACTGCTTGAATAATGCAAAATGATATGTTCCATTTTAACAGCGCCATTATTACGGGCGTAAATACCCTGACTATTCCGTTTACATAGTAAAATTCGACCCAGAACAGCTTTTAGTGTGACATGTGGCTAAACTGACGTCTACATTTAAGACACCCCCAAGTCGAAATATTGTATGATATGCAGCTGGTACAAACAGTATTTGTTAAGATATCACTTTCTGGCTATACACAGGAATTACTACAGTACCATTCTCCTGCCACAACTCCAACATGAAATAGCAACCCCGAGCCAAACATCCAAGTCAACTATTTCTCAACAAATCTTCAACTAAGGTCAACCCACTTGAATTCTTCCTTAGAGAAGTAATAACAAATGGAATAGGAAGAAATAAAACAATCCCGTCGATTTCACCTTGATTCCCCTCTCCCCTCTGTACCAACCCTACTCACACCACTTCTAACCTCACTTCCCCCTCACTGCTTACACAACCCAATGACCAATTCAACACCCATCCCCTACCATATCCGATTACATAATCCGAAATAGGTACATTACGAGCCTCACAAGACCAACACCCCAACCTCCCGAACAAACAAACGCATCCCTGCACTCTTGTGCACTCGTATTTCCGCTTGTCTTGCCACGCTTGCAAACCCAAATTTCCCCTCCCATGCACCACTGAAACGTGGGGAAGTATGGGGTAGCGAGGGGAAGTGTTTGTAGCAGTGACCCAGTTATATTTCCGGAAATAGGTACCGACGATGGAGACTGAACGGGTTAACGGCTTTTCCGAGGCTCCACAACAGGTCAACGTCAAGTCTTAGTGTCTCTAGTTCTGCTATTAATGTCTTGTATGAAGTGACAGTTCCTTCAATCAAAACCAGTCCTTAAACTCACCCCAGATTTTATTCCAATAAAGAAAAACAAAAAAATAATACGTCAATACAAAAAACAATACGTCAATACAAAAACATACAGTATACGTCAAAACAAATCAACTGATACAATATAACAATACAAAGACACAAATGATACGATATGACACAAACCAAAACTCTTCAACACCTCCATTCTACCACACACCCATCCCACCTCCTCTCACCCGGGTAGCTAGCCGTATTGGACTAGACCCTCAACCTCTCCTAGTAACCTCTACTAACTCAACTAGCTCTCCAACGTGACCTGCCACAATAAAACGCATCGGAAATCGAGAGCCGAAAATGCAGCACTCCTAGCACGTGGTAGCCTACCGATCCAGCCCCGAACATCTGCAGACAAGCACAGTATTGCTTGAGGGGTGCATTCTACATACCCACAGATCATCAAAAACCCCACATTTGTAATTGGACCTCTAAACCCACCCAGTCACCTGGGTAGTCGAGAACTTGTAAACAACCTTGTCAAATCAGTCCACGCCCGAGAAATACACCTTCTCCACAATTTGGGATTTCGGACTCCACACTAGCTCCTCTACAAAGTCCGACTACTGCACCCTCACTACAACGACTAAAGAGCTCGTGTGCAGGCAGTCGCCAGCCACAGTCGCCAGTCCAGTAAACCAGTCCAATATCTATTATGCGAAGAAAAACAATCAATGCTTCATCAAAATGCGAAATTAAATCCACGCGAGCCCCATCCCAAGTGATGCGGGCGCGCCCATGCAATAAATAATGAGTCCATACGGCCAAAAACGGCCGTATCCGTATCCAAAGTCATCCAATCATATCCAAAAAAGTCCTCCTCAAGGTCGCCAACAAAGTAGTCCAGCAATCTTAGCTCTCTGTCAGCAAACACTCGTTGGAAACAAGCTGCACAAAGTTCTGGCGCACCAGGTACGGCTTGTCCTCGCAGATGGTGATCTTGTTCACCCACGACGAGTACCGCTGGAACCGCTTCAGGCACCGTGTAGCGTACTTGAGCTCGGCCTGCTCGCTCATCTGCTCCACCTCGGGATCCCACCGCTCCTTGCACGTCTGCTCGTGCGAAGACCGGCTCACAGTAGTGGCCGACGACGTGGCAGAGTCCATGTCCGACGAGAAAGAGTCGGTCGAATGCACACTCATGTCGTCAGACATGTGGGAGTGCGTGGAGGCGTTGGAATGCGAGTACGCCGGAGAGGGAGGCGCGAGGGGAGCGTCCAGAGGAGGAGTGGCGGGGACAAAGCCGGCTCCTCGGTGGGGAGGGGTCCGCTCAGTGCTGGGACGGTCTCCGCTGGCTCGATCGCCGCCGACCCGCTCGGTGCTGCCCATCTGCTCGGCCTCAGAGGTGCTGTTGCCCCGGGGCCGCCGCAGGTTGGCCAGCAACCGGAACGCGGAAATGGAGGACGTGCTCTTGGACCGCGACCGGGTCTCCTGGCTCGCGGGGCTGGGGACGGGGGCCGCAGTCGAGTTGGCCCGCTGGCGCTGGGAAGCGGATCCGTCCCGCTCCCGCCGTCGCCGGGGGAGAGACCGGACCTTGGGCAGCTCCCGGTGCTCCAGAGGCAGTGCCAGATCGATGCCGCTCTGGATGGCGTTGGCCCACTCGATGCAGTCCTGCGGCGAGCCGAAATGAATGAGAAACTGCATGGACTCGGCACGCACCCGCATGCAGTTGGCGCGCTTGGTGTAGTCGGCTGCGTGGCCGCACACGGCGTACTGCAGAGTGAATGCGAGGGAGGTCTGGGGGACCTCTACGGGGGCCTGCGAGTGGCTGCTGTCGTGCTTGAGGGCCTGCTTGAGGTTGGAGATGGACGGCTTGAGCGAGAGGGATTTAGACCGCTGGCGGCCAATCTCGTTGTTGGCGATCACGAGCCGCTGCTGCTCCTTTTTGAGCGTCGGCTTGTTGACCATGAACGGCTCGTCCAGCGGCTTGAGCTCGAGGCACGTCGAGTTGAGTGTCACGAGACACATGACCCACGACCGGTGTGACGAGGACGTGAACGGCGACGTGAACTCGAGCTTGACGGGCACGCGGGCCTGCAGAAACAGCGCCGTCGAGTACTGCGGGAGAATGTAGTCTGCTGCGTCGATGGGCGGGCTCTGGCCCAGCTGCGACTCGAGGTTGTCGTCGAGGTTGAGCGAGGCGAGCGCCCTTGCTGGCGGTGGCATGTCCACGGGCTGCGTGGTTATTGCTGTCGTGGAGTCGTCTGTGTCGTATGCAATGGCGGTGGGGTCGAAAGACACTTCTTTGTCGGATGAGATGTGGTCAGAGGTGTGGTCAGAGGTGTGGTCGGATGAGACGTGGTCGGATGAGATGTGGTCAGAAGCCTTGTCTTCGTCAAACGTCTTGGACACCTCTTTGTCGAACGAGGTCTGGTCAAAGGCCAGCGACACTTGTTTCTCGAAGGACACCTCTTTGAATTCTGACGGGGCAGATTGTGTGAGAGTCATGGTGACGGAGTCTGTGTGGTGAGTGTGTTGTAGTGTTTCTGTCGTGAGTGCTGTCGTGAGAGTATTAGAACCAGAGTCTGTCGTTGTATCTGTCTGTGTCGTACTTGTCTGTGTCTTCGTGTGTCGTACTGTTCGTATCTTGTCTGGGTCGTCCCGTATGTACCTCTGCTGGGTCACAGATCTGTGTCAGTGAATGAAGATGAAGACAAGAAGGAGTTGGAGCTGCTGCTCATAAACAAGTTGCTAGGAGACCAACCTTGGCGAGAGACTTCAATTACTGAGGCTTAGAGTTGCACTTTGCGGAACCTTGTGCTAGTGTGGTGTGCCTTACAAACCACGCCCTAAAAATAGCCGACTTAATTCCGGAATATGGTAGCTTGAGACGGGCAAGAGTTGGTTGTAAGAGGATATGGGGAGGTGTATCCGGCAGTGTTAGTAATCACCACTCTGCTCAAAAACTCCCCATTTCCCACTCACTTCTAACCGATAAACTCAGCTCACTTTGTGATATCTTGTGGGGGCACACGAAGGTTCAGGCTTAGAAATGGAACGGGGTAGACAAACAGCGCGCAGTGACAGGGACGTAAGGAGGTTGGGCTAAGTCTTAGTAAGAGTGAGAGTCACATTCTGCGCGTAAGAGATATCTGACATTCTGTAGACCTGTAGACCTGGTAGGTACTTCTGTAGACACTTCTGTCTCTTCATGCTGTCTCATTCATGCTGTAAATCGTCTCTTTAATCTGACAAGTCAACAGGACATATTAAGTGAACAGAGTGCGAACAGAGAGTGTTAACAGACAAGTGTCATATTCTCTTCTGACAGATATAAATATGACAAGCCACAACACTTCATACCGCAATATCCTTGATCCGTTCATGCCACCACCCCCCTCCTATGACTGCCTACCCTTGGCAGAGCATAACGCCAAGTTATCAAGGCTGTGTAACTAGGGTCTAGACTATTCAGCCCAGTGTTATGTTCGGTGACTAACGATGACAGTCAGCACGATACTGCTAAGTGACAGCCTCAAGATCCGATCCATTATTCCAGTCGATTCTACCTCTTTATTCTTTTCGCCTCAGCCTCTTTTCTCCTCAGCCTCAGCCTCTTTATTCCTCTATCCTTCAGTCTCTCTGTTTGACCTCCTCCTATCTATACTCACTTTCTTTTGATGGCTATAATGCCGTGGGACTAACGCCTATATATTAAGCCCGGGGTTTGCGCCGATGCCTGGGACGAAGAGGTGCATGTCAGCGGTCGTCTGTCGTTGCCTTGCTTTGGATTTCTGTTGCGCCTCCACCTGCTTGCCTGCAGAAAAGTAGCGTCATCCAGGCACACCCTCCTTTAAGGTTTCCCACATGACCGCAACTACGATGTAAATAGATAGACAAAAGATGGGTAGTGTGATAGAAGTGAGTGGTTGATTAAGGCGTCAGAGGAATAGTGATATGTGTTGTTACTGTGGTTTCCGTGGTTACTGCTCCTTTTTCACCATATATTCCTCCCCTCATTAAGCTACTGTACTCATTCTGGTCAATAATTATTCAAAGCTATCTCAAAATCAAATCGAAAATCAAAATCAAAAGAAAACGCCTCTATTGTCAAAACGCCCAGCTATGATTCAAATCGAAAAAAAGGCTTTTGTCTCGTAAGCCGTTCTACCGACATGTAAATTCCCGCCGCACCACCAGCCGTCTGAACCGAGTCTCCACTCTTTGAACAGCTATTCTCAGCGGTATTTCTGCCTTCGTTTTCTTTTTACTTTTCTTTTTTTGAGCCTCGGAGACGCTTTCCGAACTTTTTCCTCAGATAGATTGCCATAATTCCTGCACACACCTGAGATAGCACTTAGGGGGATTTGGGGGAGTAAATAACTGGGTCAATATTGACGGTATAGGAATGAAATGAGTACCAAAATGAAGAGGATAATTAGGGGAACATAGTGTATATCTCAGATTCTCTCTACTACCATCATCCACCAAGTTGTATACACCCCCCCTACCTTATCACTGTGAAGAGCTTGCACACAAGGTTTACTTTAAGAGAACGTTTTTTTCTTGTGACAGGTGCAAACGGACAAAGAAAGAAAAAATGACCTCACACACGAGTCATGAGTCGGAGCGTTACTCTTAGCCGCTACCGTCCCTGTCGTAGCGCTCTGCTAGACACTTTACTCTCCGACTATTTTGAGTGCTTTTTTTGACCTTCAGACAAAGGCGTTTCTTGCAGCTTCCACGGAACATGGATGAGGCAATGCCATGCACACGAGACGCAGCAGATCCACCAATAGCGAGACGGGTTTAGTAATCAGCAGGTACGAGATGGAGATTGTGTTATTACAGAAATATGCGGTTATTCATTCCAATTTACATACATATTTCTCCATGTCTACCCTAAGGGCATCACTTTTAACATAAGCTAAGGTGAATTTTGTAGGTCCGAGGCTCAAATGCCTCACTGGGCATCATTGGAAAGTAACTTAGGTTAGTGGCGAAGGTGAGTGTGAATATCAATTTGTTTCTGTTTCCAGATTTCTGATTTCGTTTTGTGTCATTTTCTACATTTCTCGGTTGTGCCATTTTCTGTACAAGTAGTTGTGCTTGGCTGCCCCTGTCATGTGCTTCTACTGTCGCGTTTTATTTGAATTTAACATTTTCTTTGGATTTAATTAAATATCAACTGGAGATCTGGTGTCAATTGTGCGTCACTGCTACAAATAGAAAGGTTAGTCTGGTATGAAGGGATGAAGGCTGTAAAGAGCTTGGTTAATATGAATTCCTAGATTCATAACTTGGCTTAAAGGTGGAGAGTAGAATGTTTTCTTTAGACCCAAAATCGTCCTTCTAGTTGCGTATTCAAATCTCAACTAGACCTACTGCAACAGTGGAAGCAAGAATAAGATGAAGAATACAGTAAGTATAGTCCAAGTAGGTGTGAAGACAAGAACACGGGGTAATAAGTGAAAGTACAGACAAGAGCAAGTGACAAGAGGTACTAAGGTGTGTTCAAATTGACTAGACTTGTTCTCTCTTGATATCTTTCTTCATTTCAATATATCTAGACTGTGGTAGAGTAATTCTCTATAGTCTGTAGTCCGTAGTGTCCTCTCAGTCATGTGCATCCCAACCATCTCCTGACCATGTCTCACCAAGGCACAGATACTACCGCCCATGGTCTCATGTCTTACTAAACCAGAGCAGCCACAGAACGAGTCTGTCTCACCGCTCGTCCCACTGTCGTCTCATGACTCAATAGCTAACGGTAGCGTCATGTTAGCCCTTGTACCTGCGTCCTGACGGCGAATGAAGATAATGCACCTGGTGGTCAAAAAAATATGTATCTGAATTGTATCAAAAACTGCACCAGAACCGCCCCAAACCGCACAAAAACATCATAGATACCACAAAAATCGAAATACAAACCATTTCTCAACAAAAACACTCACCACTCCTAACCTCCACCCAAACCCCCACGGATTTGCAGATCGTCAAGGTACCCTCAGTCCTTTGTCTGGGTGAGACATGGAGGTAAACAGTGGGGGCTGTGTGACGTAAGCACGTGCAAATACTATAACTAAGCTGTTTATCAAGTCGCAATTGTAAATAGACAAGATATGAACAACTGGTACCAGGTACCAGGTACATATAGATTGGTATCTTTTTGTCCACTAACATATATTCCTTTATCACCATAGTTCATCTTATTAGTCCATCATATAGTCCATCATCACCATATCCACCATCCTACCATTGTTCAAATACATCCATCACCATCGTCTATACTACACGCACTGTAAACTCATACAGTATACCCTCAAGTCGTTCAAAACCAGTACCTGCCTTATAGAAGCTGTATATATATTATTGAACTCCTTCCAGATAAGATTGTATACTTATCAGCCAAAGTTACAAGTCGGTCAATATAGACTCCGCATTTGGAGAGTTCATCGACGTCATTTGGTTTCAGGCCAATTCGGCCAATTAAAACGCGATAGCGGATCAGATGGTATCATAAGAATGCCCCCGAGTCGGAGATTCTAATGCTACTTTTAGATAACGTATTTGAGTGTTTTTGAGTCACCCAAAACAAAACCAAATGCGACGTGCGGGTTTATATTGATACAGAATCAGACAGGCCTTATATTCCCGAAATGAATTTCTAGAAAAGAAATAAAAACAACCAAAAACACCAATAAAATAACCAGTCTAAAAACCTGACAAAAATCTGACAAAAAGCCACAATTCAAGCCAGCCGCTCATCACACAGAAACGTCACCTAGACAACCGCTGTCACTACAACCTCAACTAATAAAAACCCGCTAAACCTTCATGTAAACGTTGCCAAGCTGCCAAGCTCGGCTAGTGATAACGGGCTGTGCAAAAAACACGACTTTGACAGACTTTGAAGGTTGACGTTTGACGTGTGACGTTGATTGGAGGAGGGGGTTACATTGGACGGCTAACTGGTGCTACAGTGCTATAATGGTGCTAGCTAAGACGCTAGTATTAGTAATGTTTCCATTAGTAATGCATCCAGAGAAAGATACCATATACGTTGAACTTGAATATCACTCTCTTCCAAGTAAGGACACTTAAACTCATCGAAGGAGCAACTGCAATGTACAGGGGTAATCTCTCTAGCGCGTTTTTCTGAGACATCTGAGGGTTACGGATACGACGAACCGCATTCAGACATTCATACTTGTAGCATATGATTTTAGAAAGGAGTAGGAAAGGAGTATGAAAGGGGTTTGGCTGGTTCTGAGGTTGATATTAGAGGATTCTGTTAACTAGTCTACCATCCTAGGACGTTTTTGCTGCTATTCTAGCTTGTACAGAGGCCAAGTAAAGTTCCAAGAAATGTTCGACGAGAGTCAGCTGAGATAAGTCGCTCAGAAATACTCCCACGACTGGGATAACTTGACCAGAGGAATCTCCAGAGCTAGGGCATCCATTTGGTACCCTTAATGACCGTCATACTCCACTTCCAAAGCAGTTAGCCCCAAGACCTGTAGATCTGTACCAACACAGAATTGCACTCAACTCATTTAAAAATACTCATATCATCAAGCGCATATGATCAATTTAATCCCCAAGCGCTGATAAGTCGCTTGATACCGCTCATGTTTCATCTGATATCTCTTCACCACTTTTAAACCCGAAACACATATTGCATACTATTTATAGAAGTGCCGCAAGCACACAGGGAAATACTGAAACAGCCACCTGGACTTGACAAACATAATCTTGGCGTTCAGACAATCCACCTGGTACCATCTACATCTCCCTTACTCTTTCCTACCAAGTTTTTCACCAACGCTCTCAAATATCTAAAGCCACACATGTGCCCTAAAATTCCTCAGAAGTGATTACACAAACATAATAAGCTAACTAGGGTGTTTCGGAGACTCGTGCGGTTCATTTGATACCCATATTAAACCCACCACTATCTCTTTTCCACTCCAGAAACCGATCACCCAATTCTACATGTTAACACAACTCGGTCCAACTGGCTCAATATTACTCCCATAGTCATGGGGACTGAATCACTGTAATCGCACCGACTGTTAGATTCCAATGATACCACTCAGATCTCGCCTATTGCTTCAATCCGATTCCTATCCTTCACATTCACAATTCTACCTTATCATACATCTGCGTCTAACGCGATATCAAATATCCATACAACTAAAGAGATTAGATTATAATGTTCCTCTGACGATATAGATTGTAACTGTGACCATTAATCCTTTCTCACTATTTATTTTCAGATTTCAACAACATTCCCTATGCCCCTCCCACACAGAACTTGACCTATCTGCATCAAAAATGCCAGGATCATTATGTCGAGTTGACCAGAGTATTCTGCGTAACGGGGAGATTCTAATGGCACCACGAACAGCTCCCTTTCAACCTATTCTCAAGTCTTGACACTACACCCCAATTCTGAAAATTCAGGCATGACCCCTAACTCTGTCAGAAATATCTTCACAATCTTGGGGTGTGGCCTATGTACTTAACAGAGTGATTACGGTCTCAATAATACCAATAACCTCTTGAATACTGCTCCTTCCCCGTAGTTATTCCAAACTCACTTTTACTATCATTCTCAGAACAGCTCTGACTTTCTCAGAAATGCCAGGATTGTCAAGTTTCACATACCAGCGTAATCCCTGAATTCAGGCGAATCGATTAATATCCTACATGTATCTTCTGTTACCTCCTAACCACTGTTAAGTCAACCCCTCGCACTTCTCACTTTCAACACAACTGCCTCAACTCACTCAGAAATACCCCCACAACCTTGGAGAGTTATTTGTCGTGTTTACATGGGCCAGGCGATTCACAGAATACCAGTCAAATATTTTCTCTTACACTTTTCACAGATTTTGATCATACACCTACAGATTGACATGACAGTACATCTGCCTAACTCCTTCAGAAATACTTGAATAGATAATCACACTTAGTCAATCATTCCTCGATGTTATTACATCCCATTCTACCATTGGTATCTTTCTTTTATCTCTATATCATTTTTAAAGTCCTAACACTTGTTTGATACCCCCCTTCCCTCTTCCTAGAGCTGGGCCCAACTTCCTTAAAAATACTTGTATAAGTACAGAGACTGGACCAGGGCATTCCTTAAACATACTTACGCGTGCCTAGATGCATTTTCCACGTTGCAGTTTCCACTGAGCATTTCTTCACTGATTCTATCAGCAAAATTCCTACATGAGCAAAATCAGAACTGGCCCCAATTAGAGAAAGGATACCAGTATATATATGTCGACTTGGCAAATATGTTCCACGAGTGTGTACCAATCTAGCGATACCGATATTGCATCGTAATCACCCCTGTACAACTTTTATTCCCCGAATTCCCATGTTCAACTATTTCCAGAGCGACCCAGATTTATCCAAAACTAGTCTTTTAATCTCAACCACAGAGCTAGGGTAATCTTGCAAGCTAGACGATTCGAATAATACCACAATATCCCCACTCACCATCCCCTAAATAGATTTAAACTTCGACCTCCAATTCATCTCAAACATACAACTGCTCACATCTTCTTAACCAATACTAGCTTAGTTATGGAAACTGGATTAGAGGAATCTAGAGGTGCTTGAAAGACTGATATTTCCTTTATATGTTTATTCCTACGTATTTTTGACTTTTAAACCACTAGCCCTAGATCTCGAAGAAAGATAGATATGGCTCTGTATCAGTAAGAAATACTAATACAAAGAAACAGACTTCGTCACTGAGATGGGAACTGGAGCATTTCACAGCTATTGACTCCCCTACCCCGTTTTGTTTCCTATTCAGTGTTCTTTCGCAGCACTGCCTTTAACACTCTACATGGAAAGCTGGTGTTTGCTGAACGGAGACGTGGTGTTCCGTTCTGAGTAGTAAATCCACATTGGAAAGTGGATATTACCTAGCCTTGTGTTGTGCTCTATCCCACTCCTCTAAGAGTGTACACAACTCCATACGGAGTCTCTCCCTATGGAGAGTGGAGTTGTGGCGTCGGAACAACCCCTGGCAAGTGATGTGTAAGTCGTTAATGTATTTGTTATATAAAGTTCATCTTTTATTCAACAGTGTTAACTTTCTCAGTAATAGCCACATCGACTAGAGAACTTGACAAGGGCATTCTCATTGGAAGTTAATATACACCAGAGCCTTCTACTCTCTCTTACAACCTTTCTGAAGCCTATAGCCCACACCCTCCCCCATTTGTGCTGTCAATAAATCTGCCATCAACTTGACCAAAAATACTAGAATCCGTATGCAGACTTAACAGTGGTGATCCCAGAGGTTGGAAAGTCCTGGTTACACCAGTGGTATCTCCCCTTATATCTTTTACTTCTCTCAAAAACCGAAACCCTCATTTCATACCTTTTACATAACAGTCCCCAACTACACAAAGAATGGTTACATCATTCTAGCGACTTAACCAGTGTAATCTACAGGAGACCCCGATCATAATGATTCCATTTAAGTACTCTCTTTTATATCTATTCCCCTTTTACAACTAAAACACACATTTTTGACTTTCGTCTCAACTCCCCGAAATGGAGGTAAATAGGTTAATATCACTAATAGACACAATAGATTCGCAATGGCTAGAGAAACAAGAGTGCTAGCTCCCAAGATTTCTTAGGTCAAGGCTCTAGGAGTAATTTCAGAGGAGTTGAGTGCAGGTTATGGTGTAGTGCATATTGGAGGATTGGTGTCAAACTGAGAGAAAATGTAGGAAAGATGTGAAGAGGACTTGGGGTAAGATTGAAGACCTCAGGGGTCGCCATTGTAAAGTCCCCGTAATGTTATGAGTATTTCTGGTCAAGTTAAGACCTGTTTTGTGGCAGATAGGAATTGGAGGTCCGAGCTGTTTAAGAGATTGAGAGATAGAAGGGGGTAATTAGCTGGTATCATTGGAATGGCATAGCCCTAAAATACCGCATTATCAAGTCGCCTTAGGTATGCTGATATTTTTGGGAAAGTTGGAAGCTGCTTTGTGAAATGAACAAATTTTGTTTTACGAATATAGAGATATCTGAGAAATGACAAGGCGGAAATAGGTGGTATTGCGAAGATGGCATGAAGACATGGAACACAATGGTGAAGATTGCATTTCGATATTGGCATTTTTGAAGTAGTTGGAGAGAGCACTCTGGTAAAGTAGAACTGGCAGTGGATGTGTTAAAACACGAGTGGGTATCGTAGGAGAGGCATTCGTGGTATCAAAATGATTTTCCGTCTCTCTGGAATACGCTGGTCAAGTCTATTCTCATGTGGAAGTATTTCTGCGCGAGTTATAGCCATTCTGGAACGGTAGAAAATGAGCGTTTCGGTTTTGTAAATTGGTAATGATAGAGGAAGAGATAAAAAGGGTATGTTTGTAATTTTCAGGCTCTATTAAGCACCCTCGACTTGTTGGTACTGTACTTGTACTTGCACTTTTGTACCTTATCCAGTATATATATCCTTACATGTCCTACTTCTCTGGCAGGATATACATCAGACCAGAGCCATACCTCCATAACAAGAAGTGATACATCGTAACTACAAAGTAATCTCGAATAATCTAGAAGCAAAACTTCCAACAACTTATCATTCTGTGTATTCTCCCTGGTTATAAACACTACCATCCTGAAAGCTGTATCATCTACATACGGTATATTCTGTGTCTCTTTCAGTATATCTGTCAGCAAAACAATAAAGTGAAGCTGCGATTAGATCTAGTCATTTCCGTTGTATCCATTTTCTATTTACGTTCTAACCACTCGCTGTAGCCATTCGCTTCGCTCATGGCTTCGCTCATGGCTACTCCAAAATCACCTCCCATCCAGGCACTCTCTTTGCTTTAGCCACACTCGCATCACTCCCCTCCAACATCAACTTTTTCACAGTCGCTTCACTTTTCAACCGTCTCTGTTTTCTCACCACTCCTCCAGCTGTCTTGATACCAATAGTGCCCATACTAAGCGTGTTCTCTGCAGACGTATAATAAGTGGCAGCATTTTTGAGCAAAGTGGCTCCAAACTTTTCCGCAGCTTCAGTGGACAGTCTCGCTCGCATCACATCGATATCAGCCAAAGAAATGTACATTTGTCCGACTTCCAGACCCAGTTGAAATTTGGGCAGTTTGGAGTACGTCGTAAGAATATCCAGACCAACAGGAGACTGAGTAGAAGGAGTAGCAGACTTGACCTGTTGCTGCAACAGCCGGTTAGCAGCTCCAAACAACGTCCATTTCGCTGAGTCATCCAATTCTCCCTCTTCTTCAACCACATCCAAAATACTCTGAACTGCAGCATTGGTCCACTGAGCTCCAGAAGCATGGGACAAAAATTCAGGCAAAAGCGGGTCCACCTGCTGCATCGCGTCAGTCTTTTCGCCCTTCCAAAACGCCTCCAAATCGGAAGGTGTCAGACGACTAGCTATCCACATTCCGATAGTCTGAGCAGCGTCCATAAGAGTGGATTGTAGACCGTCTGTAGTTTTGGCAATATCTGCTGAAAATCCCTCCTTGGAAATAATGTCTGCCATCTCCTGGACCGTCTGAAGCAGATTATGGGTCGCTTTTTGCGCATATTCGTCCACAACGTCTCGAATAGGGCTTTTTTGGGATGTCAAAGACGCCAATTTGATGATACAGGTGAGGGTTTCGACCAAATCTTCCAAATTGACTGATTCTTCCGCGTTAGCGTATTTGGGTGATTCCGTAGATTTTTCTGTTGGTTTTTCTGTAGCCACTGAGTTCTCTTCCTGCCCCTCTCCACTCTCTAGCTCCTCCAATAACCGCTTAAACTCGTTGTACTCTTCAAGCTGGGTTTTGTAAACGGATTCAAACACATTCAGAGCCTCGGTTACGTCATCGTCGCCACCGCCATACTCCTCAATATGTGTAGTCAGCGCCAATCCATATCCATGCAAAACGTCCCAGGTTCTGTTTTCATCGCCAGAAGGAAGCTGAGTCAGCAGCTGTTTGTACCCCTGCAGAACCTCCTCGTGCGCACCTTGTTTAGTTTGCGACACAAAAATGTTTGAAAGCAGCGAATCCAGACCCACAGTATGTCCTCCAGCCTGGGTCATATGTCCAGACAGCAAATAGTCACCAGATTCGTACACCTCGTACCACACGTCAAATTTGAGCCGCACAATGTTGTAGGCCGCGTCAAATTTGTCCGATGACGTGGCAGGACTCAGTTTGACACACTGATTGTAGTTTTCCAAGGCTGAGGCGTAGAAACGAAGACCCTTGGAAAGATCGTTTCCACTGAGCCATCGTTCGCCTCGTTCTTCGTCCTGGCCTCCCTGGAAGAAGAATTCCTCTGCGGTAGAAGGCACAGAGGCTGTGGATTTCTTTTTGTGTCGTGGAGGCATGTTGTGGTTGAGATGGTGTTGGTGTGAAGTTATCATCAGCATCAAGAAATCGAGATCACCTACAAGGTTGTGCGTTTGACATGCATGAGAAAGAGGTTATTTGGAGGGAGGGAGTTTTGAGATGGGTGTAGAATGGCGAGATCAAAAGGAAAAGGGGTGGAGTTTGGAGAATAAGACATAATGGATGATGGCTTCTGATTGAGACAGGAATGAATATATTCTTATCATTATTGGCCGTTTTAAAGACACCCAATTTCGTCTGAAAATATAGCAAAACTTTGATCAAGCGAGTGCATGACTCGCACAAATTGTGGTAAAAGAGATACGTGTTTTGTGATTGATTGAGGAGGGAGTTGGTATTGTGGAGAGATGGAGTTTGGATTAAGTCGATCGATATTTTTGTCCCTGACTAAAGATGGTATATTCGTAATGTCTGTCTTGCGTAACTATCATCCAACTAAAGAGGTTGAACTGAGGAGATGATATTCGGTACAAAACTGAGCGTATGTCGAAATATTGTGAAGCAAGAGATGTTGGTCATTACAGATTAGTTAGAGACATGCGCGTTCTGAATGGGATGGTGCCTTCATAATAACATTTCTACTTTGAGGACAGAAAATAGACACCCCCAGAAGATACCCACTCCAAGTAAACCCAAGTAGAAGTTCAACTAAGATTCAGGGAATGGCCCTGGACCTAGTAACAGATACACCTAGCTACACAACGCCACAATACTACAGCAACTTGTTCTGTTTGTTATACAGATTGAAATTACCCCCAACTGTCTCCTACCACATTTTACATTCTTCTAGCAAAGACACCCTTATGCTGTCATTCTACCTCCAGACAGAAATGAAGCTAGCTCTTCCGGTAATACTCACATCGTAATGGGGATTTGACAGGAGGAATCTTAGTCGCTGAGCAATCTTTTTGGTACCGTGTAAGCCTCTACTACAACCCAATATCAACTTTTTAAACTCCCACCCCAGATTCTACATCTTCACACATCTGGCTCCAACTCCTTCAAAAATAGTCATACACAAACTTTGGGCACATCATTCGCCTTCCCAGATCTCGGTTATTACGTGGGTATCAAACATGTGTAGCTCTCATCCTGTTTCCCCCCTTTTTACACCAAGACCTCTAAACCTACTTGGCATAGATGTGGGTCCAACTCCTCCGTAAAAGCTCGTATAACAAAGTGAGCTAGACCAGTGTATCCCCACACCCTGGGGGTGGCTCTCATACCACTGGTTTCTCATTTACTACCACTTGTCAAGTTTTAACTCCAAGAACTTCTCCCCTGCCCAGACATCCCCACAAGACAACTGTTCACAACTTCATCAGAAATACCCTCACAAATTAGCAAACTTGAGCACTAAATACCTAAGATATAGGAGGCTCCGGCAATACCTTTGGTATCTGCGTTATATGATTTTGACAGTTTTTAGCACCTACACCTCTTATACCAACTTCAAGCAGGACAGCCCTAACTCGCTCAAAAATACTCACATTGACAAGAACAACGGAACAGAGCCTTCTACGAGGTAGGGGAATCTCATCGATACCATTCACAACTATCCTCCCAATTGTTACCCCCTTTGACACCCCTTTTGACAGCGACCCTTACAACTCAACAATTATTGCCTCTGCTTGTAGCTCAGTAAGGAAATATCGTACTACTAATGTGTATTTATCATTGGGATACTGAACGCCTGGGGATCAATTTGATACCATGTGTGTCTCCTCTACGACCTTCATTCCCACTCTTAATCCTGCCGTTGTGATTCCATCCTTTCACAAGACTGCCCACTACTCTGCCGAAAGTGCACCCATCGCTACAGGAATTTGACCATTTCAGTCCCACAGGCGTGGAGATTCCACTGATATCGCTCAGTTGTTTTATAGTGTCTCTGTTCTACTTCCAATCACTTCTGAAACAAATGCCCCGATGAGGATCCTGAATACAACTCAACCCAACTCCTCCGATAATACCCGTATCATTATTCTGATATGATCGGTGTATCCCTGATATTTGGGCGATGCCCGCAATACCACGTTTGTCTTGTTTACTATTCCTTATCCACTTTTAGTCTCAACCCCGTACATTTTCCAGAATTTTCAACTGGCCTCACCTTCTCCGAAAATATCGACACTCATATAGTGACTAGACAATTGTATTCCCACGAGCCCAATGTACATTTCAATAGCGCCCACGCCTCTTCTACTGTTATTTACCAACTTTTAACCCCAACCTCCCCTGTTCTAGTTGACCATATCAGTGGCTCCAACTTTCCCAATAATACCCACATTACTATGGCGACTTGTCTCAGATGATTCTCGGGTCCCGAGAGTCCTAAAAGTACCCTTCACATCTCTCTTGTAGCCCTCCTTCACTTCTGTCATTGGCCTCTCCCTCTTAACCATGCCACATATCTTTCCCTAGCTCCACCGTAAATCACTATATCGCTATGGAAACTTGATCAATGTATTATCCGACTCCTACCGAATACAACGGTACCAATTAAGCACCACTTACCACATATTTGGATGTTTTACACTCCACATCCACCAATCTACACCACCTTCAGAATACACCCAACTCTCGAACTCAGTATTGCGACTTGACAAGGGATATCTGGTGGGAACCAGATCCTCTCAGAAATATTCCCATCTTCCCAATATTACTTTTATAGAAATCATGTCTTTATATTTATCTTTATCATTTTCTACACACATCCATTAACTGCCATGATGATTATCGATATTTCAGATAACGTAACTTCCACACTTTACAGGACAGTTCCGATAGCACCACCAGAAGACATAAGAAAGACATTCCAGGTCAGATATAACTCCATGAAGACACCATCTCCCTGTAATACCTCATATTCCATGAGCTTTTACTTGCCTTACCCTACCGTATTGCACCTTCCGGATCTATATTCCCTACTTCCGGTGTAGAATTACGTCATCCTCTGACAATCTGACAGATTTCTCCACAATGACGAATTTCACACCTTCTTATTGTAATTTGTTTGTGGCGTGAACTGAGCAATTAATGACAGATAAACACCCTGTATGATCCACTCTCACGTGACCCCTACTACATTACACGTGACCTCCATTACCCTCCACGTGACTACCCTCCACGTCTTCCCCTACACCTCTGCACAATCTGCCGATGAGCTGCAGGATATTGCGTGCTCGATAGGAAATAGAGTTGTGGAATTCCGGGGAAGGATTGGTGTAAAAGGCGCAATTGTGGGTCAATTGGCGGGAGGAAAGCGGGAATCAAACATACCCTACTCCCTTTTTCCACTGTCAAAAAATCTAAGCCTTTTGACCCGGAATACGCCACTTACACACTTCCCAACATCTCTCCAAGTCGGCTCTAAAATAAGCTTTCCCCCGCACCTTATTTATCAGCAACTTATATACAGCTAGTCTGTCCAACAACCGTCTTTTCTCTCCATCTACAACATGCCTATTATCACGGAAACCTTCAAACTCAACGACGGCCGGTCAATTCCCGCTCTCGGACTCGGAACTGCTTCTGACGCAAACGTCGAAGAAGTCACCTATGCTGCTATCAAGGATGGATACAAACATATTGATACTGCGTACATCTACAAGTCCGAAGAAGCTATTGGAAAGGGTATCAAACGAGCTATTGCCGACGGACTCATCACTCGAGAAGAGCTGTTTGTGACCACCAAGGTCTGGCCCACTTTCCACGGTCGAGTCAAGGAGTCTTTGGACTACTCTCTCAAGGACCTGGGTCTGGATTACGTAGACCTTTTGCTGGTTCACTGGCCTGCTGCTCTTCATCCTGACCCCAAAGACAGACACGCGTACGTGCCCAAGAACACAGACGGGTCGCCTCACTACACAGACGACAACGACTGGATTGGCATCTACCAGGATCTCGAGAAGGAGCAGGCTGCTGGCCGAACAAAGTCCATTGGTGTCTCCAACGTGAGCGAGAAGTACCTCAAGGAGCTTCTCAAGCGTGCCAAGACCGTTCCTGCCGTCAACCAGTTTGAAAACCATCCCTACCTGCCCCAGAAGAAGGAGATTGAGTTCAACAAGAAACACGGCATTCTCGTGACTGCTTACTCGCCTCTGGGATCCTCAAACGGCAAAATCAAGCTGCACGAAAACCCCGTCGTGGCCGAGATTGCCAAAAAACACAACTCCACTACCGGATCCGTGCTCATCAACTGGCACATTTCCCAGGGCAGATCTGTGATCCCTAAGACCCGGTCTGTGGAACGAGTCGAGGCCAACGCGCAGAAGGTGGACCTGGACGCAGACGATCTCGCCAAGCTCGACAAGATCTGGGAAGCCACAGGCACCCAGCGAGCCATCGGTCTTGATTGGCTCGATAAGGCCGGAGATAACCTCGGATATGAGGATAAGTAGAGAATGATATGATTGGTATAAATGAGAGATGGTTGTTGGTAGGGTTGGTGTACTGCAGTAATGAGATTGTAAGGTCTGGTGATGGTTATGACACTTTGTACCAGATTGTAATATCAGGTGATGATTAGATAAAATAGATTGTTGGCGACTGAAGAGGAAGTTGCAGGAAGCATTTGGATGCACATTACTTGATAGGGAATGTTGTTGTGAATCATATGGAGTATATCAGTTGGATGTAAATGAAGCTGATCCTGTTTAGACGCAGTTCCTTTCAATCTAAGGGATATGATCTTTATTCGTCGAGTAGAGAGTGTAAGTAGAAACTCCTTTTTGGAATGTGGAATAATGGTAAGGGCAATTGTACACTATGTACAGTTACGACACTGGGACTGGTGCTTTTATTTATCTATTTTGTAGTGTTTTTATTGGTATTAGTTGTGGGGTGGTTCCCTCAGGCACGCAACCTTACAGAAACGAGGATATCACGAAATATAATGAACCAACATACGGTTATTGTTGGGTAATATTGGAGCCATGATTCCAGGCTATACAATGATACCGTCTCTGTACGTGGGGAGTTTCCAGAACATGTCATGATACCCCAGCTCCAAGGTGAGTCACTACCAGCACATAGCTATCTGAAAGAAGTCTCTGTGGATAGAGCGAGTAGAAAACTTAAGATGGGCTGTAACCAGATGTCGTACCATCTGCTTATAACCACCTCAACATAGATATACACTGGAGCTACTAGAATCTCGGCAAAGGCAGTAACCTTCATCTTCTAGATTTCACCGAATGTGTTCCAAATTGATCAAAAATACTCACAATACTATGGAGATGGCACCAGAGTTATTGTTTGAGTCTGGAGATTTGATCGATACCAAACATGCCTTGTTTTCTACTTCCCATCCCGTTTTTACACTTCCACTTCCAGTTCTACAGGCAAATATAACTCAACCTAACTCCTGTAATACTAGTCGTACAAACATGTAGAGCTATCAATTGTGATTAGAGGCGAGAGGGATTCTTAAACTGCGCTTCAACCCATCTCTATTAATGGTTTGCCCGTTTTGATGGAGACCCTGCAATTCTACCTGCGTACACAACTGAGTCTAACTCTTCCAGAAATACCTGTAGAAGTACCGCGACTTTCCCAATACGATTATTGAGCCTAGATGGTGCCTGTTGCTCCCTCTTAACTTCTCTCTGTAGCTCTTCCCCACTGAAAAATCGAAACACTCATTTTCTACCATTTACAGAACTGGAGCAAGCTCACTCGCAAATAATCTCACTGACACGTAGACTTTTCCAGCGTATTAGCCTGATTCTGGAGATTCGTTTGATTCCATACATGACTCGCCTACGGATTCCCCTCATCTTTCAACATATCCACCCCTAATTCTAGTCCACCACACACTCCACCCTAACTTCCCCAAAAATACCGACATATATAAGCCAACTGGCTCATCGTATTCCCCATCGTCGTGGTAGCCCATCTAAACCGTTTACAATGTTCCTGGCTTCCCTAGCTTTTCTCTAAGCCCGACTCATCTCTGTTCTTCTTTCACAGAACTGTCTGTAAATTCACAGGGAATACTTTCATCAATATGGCGACTTGACAGATGAATTCTTTCATCCAACACAAACTTAATGATGCCATTCGGCTACCTCCTGCTGTAATTTTACAGATTCTACAACCAGGAACCTATTTTTTAATTTCCGCAGAGGTGGCCCATAGCTTCATTAGAAATACCAGTGGAGATATGACGACGTGAGCAGAGCTATTGTTGGCTCCATATTATCCCAAAACTACCTTTGGAATCTCCCTTATGCTATCTCTTCATACTTGAGAAGCCGGTTCACCAAATCACACCGAACCATATACCTGCACTCAACTCCTCTAAAATCACTCTCAGACACATGGTCACTTCACCATAGTAATATTTGGAGCCAAGAGAGTCTTGTGATACCCATAACAGCTACCCCCTGATCCCCTGGAGTCCACATTTTATCACCACTACTAATTTTAGATCTCCTACTGTGATCTCCTCCAGTTCTCTCAGAAATACTCACACAGTCGGGGTGAGCTGATAATTGTAATCTTTAGATCAATAAAAATCTTTTAATACCCTATTTGCCTCTTATATCTCTTCTATTCCACCTTTTGACCTCACTCAGTCAATTCTCCGTTGTCATACAGTTGCCTCTATGTCGTTTAAAAATATCCCCATAATCACAGCGACTAGACCATCACGTTCTCCTAACTCAGGGCTCAATCCCCGTAACCTGTATGTCTGCCCTCCGCTTTTTTCACAGATTCTATCACAACCACCACCGCCACTGCTGTGACATCACACAGCCTCTAACTCATGAACAAAAAGTTCCATATCTTGGGAGACTTGACTTCAGTAGTTCTTGATACCAATATGTTTCATCAAAGTCTTCAAATTAACCCCTGCTATCATTTACTTTCGTGTATCACCCATACCCATATCTCTACGAGTACTAGACAGACATACCCCCAATTTCACGGATAATAACCCATTATAACGGAGACTTTCCCACTGGGTCCATCCCGTTCAGTAGATTCCCACGTTACTTTGAAATACTCTGCTAGTATCTTTAAACCTCTTTTTACACCAACTTCGGATTTTCTTCTCAACAACACAACGCTCCCAGCTTCACCCAAAATATATCTACGACCTTGGACACTTGACTTCTCTGTTCGTGAGAGCCCTAATATTGTAATAGCAACCGCCATCTCATCCCATTACCTTTTGTCCACCTTTCACACATGTACGCCGAATCTTGTTCATCTTGCGACCCCCTCCCACTTGTTCATAAATATCCGCAATCAGACAAAGACTTGACCATCACATTCTTCTAGACTCTTGTTATCCCATCGATACCATTAAATACTCCCCTACGCTCCTATAACCATTTTTAATCCTAACACCCCCAAATCTACTATCACCTCCGCTCCTATCAAAATAGATTCATTATAAAGTGAACTTGGCAAGCTTACTATTCAGGACCATGAGTTGCCCTCGTGTTCCATACTGTGTCTCACACCCACCATTCCCTCTCTTACTCCTCATCTATTACGTTTTGTGCCCATACTCTCAATTATACATTTTAGAGAACTGCCTCTATAACCAGCAAAAACATAGTCATCACTAAGGGGACTTGAACAATATGATTCTGACGATCGAGCGCTTCTAATTACACTATTAAACCCGTCTCTACTACATCTCCTTTACTTATATTAGCCTCACTATTACTCACCCAAGCAGGACACCTTCTACCGCTTAGTGAGAAATAACAGCACAGTTATGGCAACAAGTTCACCATGGTCTTCTGCATCTGTAGCTTCGGATAGTTCAGTTTACGTATCTCTTACTATCTCTTTCCCACTTTTAACGGCCACATACCAAATTCGACCTGGTCACACAACTGCCTTCAACTCTTTTAAAAATGCTCCCACGTCAATGAACACTTGGCCAATGTTTAATAGGGGGCGATAGGTTGTGATAGCACCTCTCAGCTTGCCAGTATTTCCTTTTTCCACTAGTTAGACCCAAACACCCCATGTTCCACTTCCTATAGAACTGCCCTCAACTTGGCCAAAAATACCAGTATCACTATGGCGACTTAATAAGTGTATTTTTCAGACTCGTATGATGATAAAGCTACCAATTATGTCTCTACTACTGTCTCGTAGAAACGTTTGGCACCTACACCTACAATTCTTCTCTAACATGCAACTCCATGTAACTCCCTGGGAAATACTCACACCGCTAATCAGAGTAATTCATTGTGTTCATACGATTCAGTAGATGCTTTTGATACCCATGCTACATCTTATCACTTCTTTTTCATTCCGCCAACTACCCCAGTTTTACCGGTGTTGCTCAGAATAGTTGGGAATAGTGACGGTGAGGTTCCTGGAGTACCTATTTCTTCGTTCAAAAAGGATAATCGACAGAAATAGGAACTCAATGGATTCGTAGCTATATTTATTTTAACAAATTTCACAAATCTCAGATTTCTCATATACAAAGTCACAAGATAAGGGCATGTATGTTCTTCATACTAGCTCATCTAGTTAACATATTTCTTGAGGCTTACTTCAGAAAGTTTAGTGTCAACAAACTTGACAACTAGAAGCATTCATGGATAGTTACATTGTAGCCCTTTCAAGTACCTAATTTCCGGGATATCTTCTCGATCGGCTTAATTGGATCATCTATCGTACAACCTCGTGTTGGCGCCAGCAAAAATATTACAGCAATGTTCCATTTTTGACCTTCCATACATCCCCTCAAACACTGCCTCATAATATTTCCAATAAATAAACGACAACAAGGAAAAAATAAGAAAAATAAGAAAATCGAAATAAATCGAAATAAATCAAATCAAATCACGATAAAACCAGATAAAATCGCGTATATATCGATAAAAACAACCCCTTCTAATCCCACCTTGCATCTCCCCTATATCGTCCTTGACGCGCTGTATACCTGTACATGACTGCTTCTCTCCCATTTCTAAAATTAGCTCTGTTATGATTCAAAAATAGATTACAAAAACACAATAATATTGTTATATATAACAAAGGTGTTGTTACCAAGGCGAAAATATATCTAGCCGCCTCCATAACCAATACAATCCCCCCGTTCTCTCTTTCCCTTGGGCATCACAGCTTCTACTCCACCCGTTTTAAGCTTTCATCTTGGCCCATTGTTGACCCAAAAGCTCTCCTGGAGATTGTAGAAACACACGCTCTCTGTTGTAACTTAACATCAACATGGCTCAGCCTTTGAAGCGGTGAGTGTAAGAGGACACGTGGAAGTGAGAGTGAGAAGACAGCGTGCGATATGTGTTTGCGTCTGCAATGGCATTCCATATGACTGTCTGAACACGTCCCTGATCACGTAACATCAAGTCTCGACACGGTCGCTGTCACTTCTATGCTAACACAGAAAACTCGTCATTGTGGGCGATGGCGCGTGTGGAAAAACGTCGCTTTTGTGTGTCTTCACCATGGGCTCGTTTCCAAGTGTGAGTATAGTGGATTCTGGGGGTTCTTAAGGTCCTGCCTTGGAGGAGTAAGGTCTTTTGTTGAGTTGATAGCTCAGATTGAGGTCAGGCGTGGATTGGGTCAGGTGTGATAGTGAGTCAGGCGTGAGAGATATCAGGAGAGAGATGTTAAAGATGATATTTTGACAGCGACAAGAACATATAAGGCCACCATCTTCCCTTTCTCGAGGTACATTTATGAACGATGATACCCATGCAGTGACGTCATCAACACCCTTCGCAAGTCTGACTGGGCTCATGATGCTACTACGACTACTTCTGGTACGAGTACCTGATACCTGATGCTTATGGCATGATTGCTGGCTGAGCCATCATTTCTTGAGGTATGTTGAACAATGACACGGCTGAGGTACGGCTGAACGGCTGATGAAGGCAGTCTGTCTATGTCTCAGTCCTGCCACATCTACTGAAAGTCGTCCATGGATGATGCTGTCACTTTGACTCTCATGTCAGCCTCAGGTGTGTCTCTCTGACTACTCACTAAGGCCATTCAAAGTTCTATTGACCGATTTTGATATCTCTCTCATCAAACTAACTCAGAAATACACGCCAACGGTGTTTGACAACTACGTGGCGGACTGCCGGGTGGACGGCAAGTCGGTGGCATTGGCATTGTGGGACACAGCCGGACAGGAGGAGTACGAGCGGCTGCGGCCACTGGCGTACGCGGACGCGAATGTGATTCTCATTGGCTTCGCGGTCAACGTGCCAGACTCGCTGGATAACGTGGAGGTCAAGTGGATCAAGGAGGTTCAGGAGCGATGTCCAGGTGTGCCGATTCTGCTCATTGGACTCAAGAAGGATTTGAGACAGTCGGAGCCGTGCATCACCGCTGCTCAGGGCCAGGCCATGGCGACGCAAATAGGCGCGAAAAAGTACCTCGAGTGCTCTGCTTTGACGGGCCAGGGAGTGGATGATGTGTTCGAGGTGGCCACGAGGGCGTCTTTGCTGGTGACGGCAAAACCGGAGAGTAGGGGATGTTGCATCATTATTTAAATACCAATGGCTTCCGCATAGCCATTTGGTGTTGTCATTGTGACGTTTTGATGTCGCAAGTTGATTGTTACGTCATTTGCATCATGTTGAGGGACAGCTCTTTACTCTGTGAGTCAGCTTCCTCCCTCCAAAAAGGCATCTACACATCACCCACCAAACTCTCATCAAAACTTCAGCTTGGCCATCTTCCTGGCCGCTGACATTCTCAAATTCCAGTCTCTCCTTACTAACTTATTTAAAGTGATAATACACACACGCGGTGGTATAAACCGTGTTAATGACCTACTTGTGCATTTGTAGCAGTATATATACCGTTAGCCAAATGGCGTATCTTGGACCGAGACCTCTTTAGTTGATCATAGAGCCCCATTTGATCTTTTTATGCTTTTGTCTGATAAATAATTTTGAAAAATCCGAAACAGCCTCAAAAAGTTCGAGATTACGAAAAGAATTTGTATATCGGAATCACGTGAGTGTGAATATAATTGTGAAGTCCAGTTTTGCTTCATTCTGGAATTTGCTTGTATATTCACAGATCTGTTTGTTCCATTCAGCGAATTGTCCTACTTGTACAAGTACAAGTACAGTACAAGTACAAGTACAGTACAAGTAGGTTAACCTCTATATACTCACTCCATTTTGATGACACAACAGGACATCTTGAGAGGACAAAAACGAGAAATATCGACAATAACATCAAAAGATGAAATCTGCATCTTAAAATAACACTGCCATTAAGTCCCCACTCTCATTCCCTCTTTTTCTTTTCGTTCTAGGTCGTTTTGAGGTTTTGTATACAGCATAGTTGACTAGAGTGGACAAGTGGTTAATGTCATCCAGTGCATCATAAAGGTGGAAATATGGCAATTTACCCGAATAATTGGTGCTAATGAACTATTTGAAGAACTCCCTGAGTCTCTCCCTTGTATTTTGGCCCAGTTATACACATATCACTCAAGCCGTACACTTCAGAAAGAAGAGTAACCAGTGTTTATTTTGGGAAAGAAACGGGAGTAAAGGTTGCTGATCGAGAATGTGGTGTTACTGGACTGGCATAGAATCCATTGTATACATTCAAAGAGTCTTTTGCACAATATTTACCACCAATGCTGAAACATTTCAGAGTTACTGTGGATTAAAAAATGAGATAAAAGCTTGAATAAAGCACAAACAGCATCAATGAGGGTGGTATTTCAGAGCCTGAATGCCATTAAACTAATTGATTAACTTCCTGCGGTTAATTTGAGCACTTATGTCAAATTCTACACCAATAGCTGAGGTCGTATTCTCTTGATAGAAGGGTGTAAAGTGTTTTATTGAATATAAATGTTCAAATGTGTGCACTGGAAGACTCATTGGACGACCATTGAGACTATCAATCGTTTCTAAGTACAGATTGGGTATTTCTATTTGAATTTGGACCTCTTCAACTGGCTATATACTACCTCAGTAACTACCAGTCTTTCAGAAACTTGCTATAAATATGATGATATAAAGCAGTAGTCAATAGGGAGACTTTGAGCGACTACAAAAAAGCAACCAGAGTCTTCAGCTCCACCTTCTTTCTCATCCTACAGCAGTTAGACGCTTTCCTTCGGTCTACTTTTATGACATGTAGACTGAACAAAGCTGCTTCAACAGTCCCAGACAAGCAATGGGAGTTGAAATAACCCAGCCGTAGAGCTATTTCTATCGACGAAGAGCAGGCTCTCATCTCAATTCTAACCCAATACTTCTTTATTCTTCATCTGGCTTCTTTAATTGGTACAGTAGTGCACGGTTACAACAGCTAAAATACCAAGCCCAAAAGCCATAGATACAACAAGAGAAGTTGAATCTCTCCTGGATTACAATCTCTAGAACCTATTAATCAACAATCTGAACTCCCCACACTTCATTTACACCTCCCAACCAACTTCCACCTGTAAATAACCTCAACCCTATGACATGACTTCCCTCAACTACATTTCATAACCTCAAATATACTCAAATGACCTCATAAAAAGTACCATTCTGACCAAAAAACACCACAGAATCCTCCCATACTCTCAAAATTCCAATCGGAGCAAAAAATTCCTTCTATTTTTACCCTCTTGTACCCCATCATGACCTCCGACAACCACAAGTGGCCCGATGGTTTAGTGGTATAATTCTCGCTTAGGGTGTTCCTGAGCAATTTGCGAGAGGTCCCGGGTTCAATTCTCGGTTGGGCCCTAGCAGCTTCCAGCTGTTCTTTTTTGCTTCTCTTTTCGTGCTTTGGTAGGCTCTCCTACATGCTCTATCGTACTATATGCGCTTAGTCAGCAGACCTCTGCGGGTCTCACCTAATTTTTCGTATTTTTAAGAAAAAAGCGGCATGGCGCAGCGGAAGCGCGCAGGGCTCATAACCCTGATGTCCCTGGATCGAAACCAGGTGCCGCTATCTCTTTTTGCTGAGTAAGGGTGTTCAGTTGAATACCGAATAGCCTTCTTTTTAGCCGCCATTTAGCCGCCCAAGATGACAGACTTTTAGTCGCCAAATAGCCGCCGAATAGTCGCCGAATAGCCGCCCAAAATGACTGTCTAAAATGACTACCAAATCAAAACAAATGCCACGATAACTTCTACTGCCAAATCAGTTTTGCGGCCAAATCAGTTTTGCGGCCAAATCAGTTTTCGCCATTAATATATTTTCGCGGTCAAACTTGGTAACAACCACATCTGCTAACATCAATCATTATCTATATCCTGAGCTGAGCTCTTTTTTGATCTACTGATCCTTCTTTCGCTTGAGAACCTGGTCCACCTCGTAAATACCGCGATCCAGCACCGCAGCCACGGTAAGCACTCCGCCAATGGTGGCCACCACCTGCATGACAAAGGCGCCAAAGTGGCTTCGGTACTCCTGCTTGTTGACGATTCGCATGGGCGAAATGTCGTAGGAGAAAAAGACGCCTGGCAGACCTCCTCGCATATGACGGGTGTTCTGGTGGTCTTCATCTCGGCCTCCTTGAAGAGGTCGTTCGTGCGCTGTTGCTGCGTACTGGTTGGTTTCGATCTTTTTTCCGTTCAAGAACTCGAAACGGGTAGAAACGACCTTGGTAAAGTAGTTGAATCTGAACCACTTGTTGTCGGTATGGTGGGGGGTGTTTTCCAGCGGCGACGTTTCCATGGCTACGCCCTTATCCCAGTCCAGACCGGATACATCCACTTTTTCTCCGAAAGAAAGATCGTGAATGATGTGAGAGAAGGTGAAGGGAGCCTCGGGGTCCTTGAAGTGGCTGAGATCGTGCGAATGCTGCTCGTCTCGATGCATGGACACTCCGGGTGCAAAATGGAAGTTGCCAGCGACTTTTTGCACAGTAAACTTGCCCGCAATGTTGCATCCCTGGTTGTACTGGGCCTTGAGCTGTTCCTTGAAACCAATCACTTCACACTGTTCCACGCCCGAACCGTCAGTAAAGGCCCAGCCCTTGGTAGCGTAGGCAGCTCGGACCTGTTCACACGTGTTACAGCACTGATCAGGCTCGCTTTCGGCTCCATAGCAGCTGCCACAGTAGTTGGGGTCGTCCAAAAACGTTCTTTTGGCAACAGCCTTGGAATCCGGCGTTTCTCCCAACGTCAACGCCTCACTGCTCAACACCCTGCCCCGTTCGTCCAACGTGACCTTGGTCATGTCATGATCCACACTCTGCTGCACTTCTCCAGACGAATCAATAATGTCCAGAGTCACCAGAGAACACGGCAACTTGGGGAAGGTGATGTTGAGATGAATGTCGAGCCGGTCGCCACGGTAACGGTCCACTGTCATCTGACTTCTCATCACTGGAGTCGTGTAAGATCTGTACTCAGATACCGTTAGTACCAGAATGAGCAGAACTGCCAGCAGAGTCACAATTCCTCCACTGGCCGTCTTGATGGTCGCATCTGCCGTGGGCTTGGCAAACGCGTCGTATCGAAATAGCTTGGACAGCATTTTTTCTCCACTTGTGGTGACGTGTACTTGTAGTGACGATAGTTGAGATGTGCTAGTCCATGCACGTGGAGTTTAATGGAGTAATGACACGAATAAATGATGAGGAAATGGGTGAAATAAATGAATGAAAATAAAATACAAAATAAATACGAAAAATAGAAAAAATACCAAAACTCAGAAAAACACAAATACACAACGCCGGCTACCACCCTGATCGTTTTCCAACCCATCCATTTACTCTTAAGAACCAGTGTACTCGTACAAGTATCTGCCTCAATTTGCAATCGTGAACTTTTAAAGTTTCGCTGTCAAACGACACTAAATCCGCAATTTCAACGGCACCGAATCGTAAGTCGGTATACGAGGTCGCAAACGGGTCTAGAGCGAGCTGTAAAAATTTCGGCACAATTCGACGCATTTTTGGTGTTTTGTGTGGTGCTTTAAAACGTGTTGAAACAGAGAAGCATAAAGTGAACGTGCAATAAAGACGCGATATATAGCTGTCAAAACAAGTAACTTCATTATTCTTGAGGTATTACCTGATTCAACAAGTTACAGCGACTCGTTTGTTACTTCTTTGAACCTCCTACGACTATTATTCATGGAGTTACACTCCTCCACCTAACATAGCCTATATACCTACCCACTCCTCTCCAACTCGGCCAAAAATACTCAGAATTGAACCAAACAACTTTTGAATGGTTCCAGACGGTCCAAAAACATCTCCCCACCAACCTACACCTCCCTAACAATACCTTACCCCTCTACACCTGCCTATTCCTACCCCACGTCCACCCAACTTCCCCAAACTGCCCCAAACCCTGTAATACTCTCAAAGTCTACCCAAATAGCCTCCCCAAAACCACCAAAACCACCCCTACCTCCCTATCCCTCCCATTCCTGCTTCCACCTCCTTCCCCACACTACCCCAGTTTTTCGGATAAACTTTTCCGGGTTCGCTAATAAGCTTTTCCGAGATTAAACTCGCCGGATCTATTATTCCGTCTTTCTTGCTCTCCCTTTTTTCTCCTCAAACAATGTCCATTAGCCCTCTGCCGCTGTCGAAAATCTACGCGGATCCGTCGCGACATGAACAACGCTACGAGAAGCTGACTAAGCGCTTTTCCGAGCTTTTTCCGGGCTCAAAACCGACCATTGTGCGGTCTCCAGGCCGAGTCAATCTCATTGGAGAACACATTGATTACTCTCATTTCAGTGTCATGCCCATGGCGATTGAAGATGACGTAATCATGGCGTTCAGCGTCGGTGGAGACTCTATCGAAATTACTAATATGGAAGACGACAAGTTTCCTGCTGAAAAATACGCCATTCCAGACTCTACTCAAGTTCTCACTATTGATCAGACTAAGACGGTATGGACCAATTACTTCAAATGTGGACATACAGTGGGTCGAAAGTACTTGCTGGATGCTGGAAAAGAGGTCAAACCCGTGGGAATGAAGATTCTGGTCCATGGAACTGTTCCTGATGCCTGTGGCTTGTCTTCTTCTGCTGCCTTTGTTGTCTGTTCCACTTTGGTGACTCTCCTAGCTCAGGGAATGAACGAGGTGTCTCGAGAACTGCTTACCCAGCTGTCTATCACCTGTGAGCAGCTTATTGGCGTCAATACTGGTGGAATGGACCAAGCTGCTTCTATTTACGGACAGCTTAACCATACGCTATTGGTCGACTTTGCTCCTACTTTGAAAGCCACACCTTTCCAGTTTCCAGCCACAACTCCTAAGACGGTTTTTCTCGTTGCCAACACTTTGGTCAAGTCCAACAAACACGAAACTGCGCCTCGAAACTACAATTTGCGAGTTGTTGAGATTACACTGGCTGTAAATGTTCTGCTAAAGAACCTCAAGGGAGTGTCTATTCCGCAAAACGGAAATCTCAACAAGGGAACTCTTCACGGAATCATGAAGGCGGTCGATACGGATCTGTATGGACTTTTGAACCTCGTGGAAACTCTTCTTCCTAAAGAACCAGTGAGTCTAGAAGAGGTGGCTAAATTGCTCGATATTTCGACCCAAGACGTCAAAGACCAGTACTTTATCTTCCCCGTGGAATTCGACACTTTGGCTCTCTATTCTCGAGCCAAACACGTTGTTACCGAAGCTATTCGAGTGCTGGAGTTCCAAAAACTACTCTCCAAGGGCGAATCTGACCCCCAGGAGCTCGGGAAACTCATGAACCAGAGCCAACAGTCGTGCAACGAGCTCTTCAACTGCTCCTGTCCAGCTATCGAAAAAGTGTGCGAAATTGTCCTCAAATCCGGCGGTTTCGGATCACGATTGACAGGTGCAGGATGGGGAGGATCTACAGTCCATCTGGTCGAAGAAGAAAAGCTGACTAACGTCATTGACGCGCTCAAAAAGGAATATTACAGCGAAATGGACAACGTCGACTACGATAGCGCCATGGTCGTGACCGTTCCGGGACAGGGATGTGCCCTGGTGGACTTGTAAATAGTGACCAACATTATGATGTAAGGAGTACGGAAATGGTACAAGAAAATTGGTATTATAACGGAATAGTACAAGAAAATAAGTACTAGAACAGATCAGGTCTACGTTGGATACTCATTCAAACAGTAGCTTTCGTGACCTGAGTTTTACTTTTTTCTTTTTCTTTTCCAAACACTTCTTTTAGCACGTTAGCTCATCTGGACTCTCTGTAGAGCAGTAGAGAAAAATACTCCAAATGTGGATAGGAGAGAAAAATACTCAAGTGTGGATAGAAGAGAACTCAATACAAAGCGAAGTAGGATGAAATTCTGGCTGTAAAAGTCCTCAGCACAACAAGTACTGTACTGCAGTCGTATTCCCCCAGGATAACTTCCCTCAACTCCTTCAATAATACCCGTAGGGATATGGTGAGTTGAGCAACGGGCTTATCTCTTATGCTAAATCACAATGCTACCCATTATTCCTCTCCTCTACTTATCGGTCTACCTTTAACACTCCGAACTCCAATCCTGAGTGGCCACAGAACTTTCCCCAACGTACTCAAAAATACTTCCATGGCGAGGAAGTCTTGACCATCTTAGTTCCACCAGCCATAAGAGTCATTTTATTCCTACCATCCTCTTCTACTACCTTTCTTTCAGTTTCAAAACCAATTTTCTCATTTTCTGCTTTAAACTGAAATGCACCCACAATAATGAAAAATACCTATATCAACTCGGAGACTTAACCAGAGTATTTCTCTGACCCAGATGATTCCAACGATACCATGAAAGTCTCCCTTAACACCTCCTGCCGAAGTTTTGTCCTTACTCTCCCAACTCTACTTCTGAAGAAAACCACTCCCAACTCGCTCAGTATAATCAGTATCGCAAAGGAGATCTTTACTATCGAATAATCAGAGTCGAGGAATTCCTCTGAACCCTTCGTGTCTCTACCACCACTCTTTTACATTTTTTTCACAGCCACACCAAATATGTTGGTACAGGAAGGAGGCTCAAAACTTGACAAAAAGTCTTAGAAGAAGAGTTAGCGGTAGTATGAGCATCTCTGATCCTTCCAGGAGGAGTTAATGAAGTCCTCATAGTCTTGTAAACACATTTAAGGGAATTATGGAAGGAGGGATGGTTGTGTGTATAAGGAAGGGCCAGGGCTAAAAGCTGCCAGAATATTTCCAGGGGGATATTATTGGTGCCGTTAGAATATCCTGGACTTGTAGATTAAACCGTGTAGCTAGGAACTGTTGTGGGAATATTCATGACGAAACTAGTGGCGGTTCTGTAATATGCAGAAGAGTGTGATTCAACTTTGAAGACTTATAGAGATATTAGGATAGAATTGAGGGGTTTCATAAGAGTTTCCTGGCCTAGAGTAACACCATGGTCAGTTTGTTATGATTCTATAGGTATTCATGAGCCAGTTAGGGGCAGTTCTTAGTTGTGACAATATCAGAAGAGCGGATGTTAAAAGTGGTGCAATGATAGTGGGGAGATTGTTCATGGTACCATCGGAATCGAAGGAGACTAAGGAACTCGCTGGTCAGGTCGGCTTACTGGTGCGAGCACTTTTGAATAAGTTGGAGGCGGATGTGTGTAACGGTAAAACTATATGTGCAAATGATGTAAGGGCTAAAATTGTGAAAAACGAATAATGAGATGATTGCAAGGTATTGGTAGAATTGCTCCACTCCTGAGATCACAGTGAATAGGGTCGCTGGAATATGGGAGTATTTCTGAGAGAGATATACGAGATTGTGTTGTGAATGAGAAGTGCGAGTGTCTTAGTAAAAAGTGAATAGGATATAGAAGTGGAAGCATTCAGGATATCATTAGATTTGTATGACTCCAAGGATTACGCTGGTCCGGACGCCTTGACTAACAGAGTATTTTTGAGAGAGTTAGGGACTTTTGTATGATAGGTCAAAGATCAGTATTTTGGGAAAGAAATGGGGAAGGGGATAGTATACAAGGGATAAAGGGTATTTTTGAGACCCTATAAGCCTGCGTAATGAGATGGTAAACACCCCAAGGTGATGTAGGTATTTTCCTGAGAGTTAGGTGTGTTTAGGGGAATGCAAAAATGAGTAGAAATATGGGGGTTGCTATCAAAACTTGATAAGAGGGGGAATGTCAGATGTGTATGGTATCATTAGAATTGCCTCACTTCGTAGGAGCCGCTAGTCAGCTTGGTATAATCATACTGCTATTTTTGGCAAAGTTAGGCTGAGTTCTCTGTGGGAGCGATCTGGGGTGTGGTTGTTAAAATCTCTGAATAGTCAGTGAGAAAGAAATAATTGGTACCAGATTTTTACAACCGAGCGAGGATACCTATTATCAAGTCGTAATAATGATGGGGGTATTTTTGGAGAAGGTAGGGGCGGTTGCATGCTAATGTAGAATTGAGGGCAGAAGTGCAAAAAGAGCCTAACACATAGCAGGAGATCATTACATGGTATCATTGGATTCCCCTGGACTCTTAGAATCCTCTTGTCAAGTCAAAATATATATACTGGTATTTTTGTAAGAAGTGGGCAGAGCTCTCGCTGGGGCTAGCAGGGATGTCGATTTTAATAATACTTACAGAACGAATAGAGGATTGTTGAAGGGTATCAAAAGGATTAGAGGGCTCCGAGGAAATAACCTGTCAAGTTCTTGTAACGATCGGGATATTTCTGGTAATTTTAGAGCAGTTCTAAGTGGGCGCAGTATTTTGGATAACCGTTAAAAACGCTAGAGAGTTAGAATGAGAGTCGTGAAGGTCATGACTTGATTATCCGATGTCCAATGACTAACAGGGTGGAGCAGCTAGGACGAAGCTCTTAATATTGAGCGAGTTAGGGGCTGTTGCCTCGGCTATGAGATTGTGGGGTTGGTGTAGAGAAAGGTGTGAAGAAGTGAAGAGTAGTTTCAGGAAGGCGTATTTGGCATTGTAAGAGACTGCCTTTTCTGGGGAGCGATTTATATAACTCACTGTGACTATGTGATTATTTCCAAGAAAGTTACGGGAGGCTGTATGACTAAGTAGAATGGGAGTGTCAATGTAAAAATTGGGGAAGAGGTCTTAGAGATAGTTTTAAAGGAATCAGGAAGACCGCAGAGACTCTTTGATGTCATCTGAACCAGTCTCTTCGCGATGAGATATATGCCTGAAGATGTTGGTGCAGTTCTGTAAAATGTGGTAGGTAAGTTATTTCGGCTTTAAAGGGGTATCAGGGGAGGAGGGAGAGAAATGACAGATTACCCGATCCTTTGGAAGCTAAGGAACGAGAGGGTTAAGTTGTCTTGGCGATGCTGTTATTTTTGGAAGAAGTTAGGCCCAGTTGTATGGTGTGTCGAATTGCGAGATTCGCTGCTAAAATGGGAAATATGGAGCTGGGAGGGTTCGCAAGGTGTTACTGGAATAAAATGACTCCCAGGAACTACCTGATCAAGTCTTTGTAGCTCTGTGAGTATTTCTTGAGGAGTTAGGTCAGTTCTCTGGGAAGTGTAAAAATGATATCTCAGTGTCTAGGGGAGAGATGACGTAGCAGTAGAGTAATAGATGGCACCAAAGCAATTCCCGCTGCCTGAGAACTACGTTAGTCAACCCCCCATAACTATATGGGTATTATTAAGAGAGCTGCCCTTATACGGACAGTTTCGATGTGAAGACAAATGGCAATGTTGACGCTTGAAAGGGGAGAGAAGAAGTAGGAGATGTATTTGTGGTATCAGACGAATCCCCCCGCTCGTGGGAACAGAATGATTTAGCCTGGTCGGCGATTAAAGTATTATTGAAGGAGTTGGGTGCAGATAAGTTGTGAAAATCGATGAGGGAATAGGTGCAAAAGGTTGGAAAGAGGTAATAGGGAATAGCATAAGGGTTTTATTGGGATAAACTCGCGATGAAAATGTAGTGGTCAAGTCGCCATAGTTTTACGGGTATTTTTGAACAAGATAGGGGCAGTTGCATTATAAGTAGAGAGTTGGTGCGTTGGTGTTAAAAGTTATGCAGTGACTGTATGAGAGTATTGTGTGGTATCATAAGCATCGCCTGAGTTCAAGGAAAACTCTCATCCAGTTTACAGGGCTACGTGGGTATTTCTGAAAAAGTTACGAGCAGTTCCGTTAGAGCTAATAGGAGGGGACTTGGGGTTTAAAACAGAACAGGAGGTGGTATTGGAGGCGTAACTGGCATCATATGATACACACTACACTGTAAATTAAGATAACCAAGACGCTATTGTTATGCGTGTATTTCTGCAGGAGTTAGGTTGTGCTGCGTGGTGATGTAGAATAGGAGATGCAGGGAGAAAAGTGGGTATTGGGAAGGAAACTACACATGAATGGTATCGCTTGAATCCACCGACCTCGGGGAATAAGGCAATCAAGTCCCCTTGGAAATGAGGGTATTTTCAGAGAAGTTGGGCGGAATCTGACTCTAGGTTGAAAACTAGAATTTTGGTTTTACAAGTTGTGAAGATATCAAAAGGGAGAGGGGTAATATAGACCAAGTTTAGGACAGTAACTGACTCCATATAACAGAAATGACAAGCTTGCTGTTACTCTAAGGGCTACTTCAAAATCTACCGAAGAACCTATATTTGATATTTCACAAAACCGCTTTCTGCACCCTACTCCATCAGTAATGCAGACATCGTTACGGAGACTTAACCATATCGACCATCCAGGTCTTGTACACCAAAGTATTCTTTTCATCTCAGTTCTAGTGTTGCTGCACCACTTTTAAAACCGAAACACATATTTCAACAATTCTTACATTTGGAACTCCAACTTAGCCAGAAATACCCACATACTTCTGGTGAGTTGATTGAAATAATATCCAGAGGCTGTAGATTCGTATGGTACCACATAAACTGCCCCTGCTATCCTATATTAAGTAATGACCCTACAACCCACAACACTGCTAGTCCAATCGACTTCTCCAAACTTGTAAGAAATACCCGTATCACCTGTGTGACTTTTAAGCTGTATTCTTGGACCAACGGGGATTCTAATGAAATCTTACATGTATCTCCTACTGTCATCACAAGCAATTTAACGCTGACACCCTCAATTCTACTTGTTCTCTCAACTGCACTCAACTCCATCAAAAATACATACATCACCTTAGTGTATTAACCAGAGTCTTCTTTGGCCGTGTACGAATCGAATGACACCAATAATATTGCTACTATTGTGTCTGTATCCCTTTTGACACCGGTTCTCTACGAAGTGGAAAATGAGTATTTCGTGTTTTAAAGCGAGTGAAGTGTGGGAGGAGCAATTCTTGGTACACATAGAATTGCCTTACTCCAGGTAGAAAGATTGTCTTGTTTCCATAGTTCTATGTGTATTTCTGAGAGACTTCGGGGCGTCTATGTGAAACAGTAGAATTGGGGGTGGAACCTTTAAAAGTTGGTAATGATTTTCAGAGGGGACTTTCAAGGTAACAAATGAATTGTACAACTCTGTAGAATACTCCAATATAATTCCCTTAGTGATATAAGCATTTCTGAGGAAGTTGGAGCTGTTCTCTGAAGCGGTATAATTGGGAGGGCAGTTGTCAAAATTGGTGGAAGATGTAGAGAGAGAAGTGTAATGGGTATCAGATGAATCTACAGGACTGTCCGAACGCATCTATCTATCTCCTGTTTGAGTGGGAATAATATTACAAAAGTTAAGGGAGTTGTGTAACTATGTTGAAATGAGAGGGTCAAGGCCAAAAGTTGGGAAGTAGTAGCAGAAGGCGATAAGATGGAACTAAGAGAAGCCTCTCTGGCCAAGGATTCCGCTGGTTAAGTCGCTGTGGTAATACGACTATTTTTGAAGGATTTACCCGGATTTATACAGATGCGTGGAAAGGGGAGAGTGGGAGATTCGCTTTTAAAAATAAGTAGGAGATAGAGACAATAATTAAGTGATTCTGATGGAATATTAGAGCGTAGTGGAACATCTAGGTTAAGTTCTATTAGCTACGTGGGCAATTTTGGACAGCTTGGGTGGAGTTCTATGGCACTGATTGTAGTGTGAGGTGCGTATTTCGGTGTTTGAAAGATATTAACAGGCATTATGATAAATACGAGTGGTATATCTTGGGCTACCCGAGTAGGGACGTACGATGGTGACGTTCCCTGGATGGTAGGAGTATTTTTGAAGCGGATGGGGAGAATTCTGTGTGTTACTATATTCGAGCTGTTGGGTTTAAAAGTAAGTGTTATAATGAGGAGATGACTTGAAGGGTATCTTTTGAATCTGCCCAGAGAGAGAATGGCAATAGTAAAGTCGCTGTGGTAATACATGTATTTATGAAGGAGTTGGAGGCAGACGTGTAGAATAGTAATTGTTAGGTATAGGGGTAATGTACTGAGAAGAGATAGGGAAGTGAAGTATGAGGTATCTCAGGACTCACCAATGTCTAAGGAACGTTATGGCGAAGTCCCCATAACGATGGGGATGTTTTTGGCGACGTTGGATCGAGTTCTATGGGAAGTCAAAAATGTGTATTTCTGTTGTGGAAGTATTGCAGACATAATTGTTGGTAAATTGATGGTATTATAAGCGTCTACTAGCCTCAGACAACATATGAAATATCTCGTCTTTAATGTGGGAGTATTTGCGGTGAGGTTGAGGGGAGTTGTCTCACCAGCTATAGTTGTGGGCGACGGTGCAACCGGGGAAACTAGTGGTAAAGTACTGTACTTGTAGTAGAGACATGTGGGATATCACAACACTCCCTGGCTTCCAGGTCCACCGCAGTCTAGCTTCCATGGTTGTTGGAGTATCTATGTCGAAGTTAGGTGACTTGTGTGCTGGTAGGAGGACAAGGATTGGCGTTAAAAATATGTGATAAAAAGAGGGAGACACATGAGTGCTATCATGAGAACCGCTCGTGTCTGGATAGGAGCATGGACAAGTTTATGTAATGATGAGAGTATCTTTAGCAAGTCTGGGCCCTGATATCAGGACAGATGGGATAGAGAGTAGCTGCACAAAGTCAGTTGGGGGTATTAAAGTAGACATTTGAAGTGCCAGTACACTTGTTGGAGTCTTAGGAATACAATGTCGAAGTCACCACAGCTCTACTACTATTTTTATTACCTTTTCTCACATTTTGAGCGATGGCGGTGTGAAGGCTGTTGCGGTTAAAATCTTACAGTTGGTCGCAGCTGAGTAATAGATGATTCCAAATGGGTCTTTGGGAGTATTCACACATGATACTCAAGTCCCCGTTGTATTTGGTGTATTATTTGGGGATTTGGTTGGAATTATGTCAATAGGTACAATACGGGTGGTGAGGCAAAAGGTTGGAATGAGGCGCTAGAAGGAAGAGAATGGTACTATCGAAGTCTCCTGTACGGGTAGAGAACGATTATCAACTCCACATGTTTCTAAAAGTATTTCTGAGGAAGTGCCGCTCACTTCTGTGAAATGTGAAAAATGTACTTCGACTGTAGTGAGAGGGAAGAGAAACTAGATGAGATATACAAGGTGTCATATACACACACCAATGTCTGAGATCAGGTCTATCTAGTCTGCATTTTAGCTCAGTTATTTGTGAAGTATTTGGGTGCGCTTCTGCAACGACGTAAATTAGAAGTGGGGAGGAAAATGTAGACGAGGGGGAGTAATATCGAACTAGATGGTATTACTATAATCATCAAATCCCGTTCTACAAGGTGGTTTATTCGCCATAGTAATGCAGGTATTTTTGAGCGATCAGGGGAGAATTATGTGAGGAGTCCATTTTAGCAGTTTCGTTTTTAGAGGTACTACAGTGAATTTTGCAGAGTGGGGGTGGTACCAAGAAACCTCCCAAGGGGAATAGAACATAATGATCAACTCTCAAGATTGCTGCGACTATTTTCAAAGGAGTTACGGACAGTTGTGTCTCAAAGTAGAATTGAGAGTGGAAATGATACATGTGGGTAAGAGATAGCAGGATGCACTTACATGGTATCATTGGAATCCTTCAGCCCCGAGGAATACTCCTGTCAAGTCCACATATGGATACTGGCATTTTGGTAAGATGTGGGGGAAGTCTGCTTGGGGTGGTATCAGGGACGTTGTAGCTAAAATATGTAAAAAGGAAAATAGAAGAGTATTTATGGGTATCATATTGATCACTTTGCTCTAAGGAAACAAATGATAAAGTCGCTGTAGCCATCGGAATATTTCTGATGAATCTAGAGCAGCTGTGTGGCTGTAGTGCTGGAACTAGTATGAGTGTTGGTGTAAAAAGTTGGAAGATATTAATGTTGGGAACGCAAAGAAAGTATCATCTGAACCTTCTTTGTTTCGGTAGCATAGTAGTCTACTCACCGTGAGTATGTGGGTAATTTCGATAAAATTTATGGGGGGTTGTACGACTGAGTAGAATTGAGGGTGTTGGTGTAATAAATGGGGACGATATCTGGGGACGGCTTTGGGGAGTATATATTAAAGAAATGGATGGAGGAAGGGAAATAATCTAGTACAGTTCACTATGAAAGTTATTCCTTGGTGTGTTGGGGCAGTTATGTGAAAGGTTGCAGATGAGTGTTTTGTTTTCAAGGAGATTCAGGGGTGGTAGGAAAGAAATATAGGAGTGACCTGAACCCTCAAATCTCAGAGAACGAAGCACTCAAGTCGGTTTGTTGATGAAGCTATTTATGGAGAAACTTAGCTCAGTTGTACAAGAGGGAGAGTTTCGAGATTCGGTAGAAAATGGGGCAATATGTAATTTTGAGGGAGGAGAAGGTTTCCCTAGGATGTAATGACCCCAAGGAACGACCCTGTCAAGTCATTGTGATACTGTGACTATTTTTGAAGTTGGAAAGCTCTATGGGAAGTGGCAAGAAAATGTTTTCAGGTTCAAGTTAACGAAGAGAGAGCAGTAGAGTAATAAACGATACCAACAGAATCTACTCCACATGGGAAACAAGTTAGTCAACTCCTCGTAATTATATCGTTACTATTGGGAGAGATAACCCCTAGGTTAGGGGTACGAGGTGTGAGAAAACTGATAGTGTGGGTGTTGAATTTTGGAAATAAGAGGTGAGGGGTTTCTAAGAGGTTCTAGGCAGACGTCACCGCCTGTAACAGCCGAATGGCGAACTCTACTTGTCAACGCGAGTAATATAAGAGGAGTTGAGTGCAGTTGTGCTGTTAAGATATATTCTACAACTAGGAGAGGTTGTTAAAAACAAGGCCACACTCCAGGTGTGAAGGGTATTAAACGAATCCCCCGACACCGAGAAATACGATGATAATGTCCTAGTATCTATAGGTATATTTTCAGAGGAGTTAGAGAAAGTTGTTTAGTTGAGTATATATCTGAAATAAAAGAAAAGTTGGTAAGAATATGAATTGAAAGGCAGGGAGATGGAGAGTGATCTAATAAAGACATCAATACCAATACAAAATACTAATCAACTCCTGCACCTCGTCCCTACTACGTTTTTTGAAGTTTGTACAACTCAACCTCAGTTTTACCTTCTCACGCATCTGAAGGTAATCTCCACAGAAATACCTATATACTTACCACGATATGCTCACAGCTCTTCTTAGGGCCTGATATATGCCATAGTACCTTAATTATCTCCCCAAAGACCACCTATCAACTTGTGTCATCGAAACACCCAAAATCTGCTTTTCTCAGAACTGACGCAAGCTCACGAAAAATAATCCCACTATTACATAGACTTAACCATTGTAGTGCGGAGGATCACGAGATTAAAATGATACCATACATTCCTGTCCTACTATCCTCACTCAAAGTTTTACACTGCCTCCCCCAATTCTACTTTACAATTGAACTTCCCCAAACTAATTCAGAAATGTTCTTATCATTATACCAGCTTCCCTATAGACTCTCCCATCGTCGGTCCATTCTAATAATACCAACTATACCCCTCCTGTCATCTCTCATTCCTCTCCAAAATCGAAACACCAATTTCATGCGTTTCACAGAACAGCTTCCAAGTTCACCTAAAATACTCTCATATGTATGGTGACTCACCAGATGTGTTTTTGACGGCGTAGATATCTTAATAAATTCACTAAACTAACTCTTGCTATCTCTATACAGCTTTTAACTACCAGACACATTCCAACATGTATACCTGCCCTAGCTCGTTCAAAATTATTCGTATTAACATGGCGTATTCTTCGTTGTATTTACACGAGTTGGGGCACCACATAGATCCCCCTTCTACTTCTACTATCAACTCATCTTTGTCACAAAAACCAAACCTTTTTTTTTTGCTCATCTCGGAACTTGAGCCAACTTCATCAGAAATACTCGTATCGCCAAGAGGGGTTGATCTGAGTAATCCTGGAACACTGGCGATTCTTTTGATACCATGAAACCCCCTTTCCCTACATCGATTTCAGGTTTTATAGCAGCTCCACCAATTCTACTCAATCACACAACAAGGCATAACTTTCTCAAAAATGCTTTTATCAACCTGGCGAGTATATCATGTTGTCCCCCTGACTCTAGAGACTCAGGTGGTCCCCGCAATTACTCCCCCATCACGTTTTCGCGAATTACTAACAACATCCTAATATTGCCCTCATACTGAGCTCCCTGTAATTCCTTCAGAAATACTTATATTCACTTCCTGAAATGACCAGTACGTTACCCGAACGATATAAACTAATCTGTAGAGTGCTTGTATTTCCCTTCAGCTCTAAAACCGAAATATTCCAACCCCTTCCCAGAGAACGCAGTCAACTTGCGAGAATAGGCATCATAAGTAGTAGAGAGGTACTAACGAAGACTAGTAAGGTGCTATAGGACTAAACAGGCCATAGAGTATATGCAGTTAACTTCTCATAGTCATACTACTATTTCTGAGAGAGCAGGATGCAGTTCTGAAAATTGATAGAGTTGGGGTTGGTGGAGAGATATGGCGACATGAAGTAATAAACAAGGCTGAGTGGGTATTATTACAATCTCCTAGAGATGACGGATACGATGGTAAAGTTCCCACACCTCCGTGGGATTTATTTAATGATTTAGGAACAATTGTAAAGTCAAGGTGGAAGGGGATTGTCGGCGTTAAAAGAGGAGAGAGAATAAAAGAGAAGTATTGGATAGTAGTAGCAGATAGTCTACGCTCCGGAGAACGACCTGGTTAGCCTGCTATCATTGTGTGAGTATTTTTGAGACAGTTAGGATTGGGTGGTTTAGTATAAGATTCGGAGAGTTGGTGAAATTAGCTAAGAAAAGATAGAAGAAGATTAGGAAAGGATACAATACAATCAATAGGCCAGTGGAAACAAAATGCACTAGTCGGCTTGGCAATTCTCGCATTTCCCGTGAAGTTAGTTGAAGTTGAATGACCAGGTAGAGTTGGAAGGTCGGTGCTAAACGTGTAGAAGATCAGGAAGAATAGGCATGTAGGGTATCGTTTGAATCACCTAGACTGTAGAATTACTCCCGTTAAGTTGCTGTATGTGTACAGATATCTCTGAGACAGTTTAGTGCTGTTGTGTAGAAATGACAATTGAGGATGTCAGGGTAAAATGGGGGTGAGAGATAATGAATAGATGGGAGATATTAAATGGGTATCTATACTTGAGAAAGTAATCTGGTCAAGTCCTAGCCATTCCACGAGTATCATTGGTAAAGTTGAGGACAGTTCTTTGAAAAGTGAAATTTTGTATTTCTGTTTTAGAAAGATAACAGAGATATTAGGAGAGACATAATGGATATCTCCTAAAAATACAGACTCGTAGTGTTAGGTTGGTCAAGTCCACTTCATAATACGGACATTTATTGTGTATCTCGTAGCTGTTCTGTGAATTGGAAGATGTGGGAAGGCCTGAGTTCTGAGATATAGAGTAATAGGAAGAGGGGTGTGTATGGTATTATTGGAATACTCGTCGACTAATAAACATGTTGATCAAGTTCCCGGGACACTCCGAGTATTTTTTGAGATTTTGAGGTAGCTCTATGTAGGGAGTGTAGCAGTTGTGCAAGTGTAAAAAGTGTGAAATAGATAGCGGGGATCCTTAAAAGGCACAAGTTGAATAATAAGATGCTCTGAGTCATTTGGGTGAAGACCTCATGACAATACAGATATTTCTGAGTAAATTACAGGGTGTTATGTAAAAACGTAGAATTCAGATTTTTGGTTTAAAAGGAGGGAAAAGATAGAAGCAAAGTAGCGAAGGTAGTAACAGCATCTAGTGACCATTAGGAACTTTATGGTTAAGTAGCTATGGCCATGAAAGTATTCCTGGTGAGCTTGAGGGCTGTTGTATATAAAAGTAGATAATGGGAGTGGGTGTTAAACGCTTATAGGAGAATAAAGCAGACACGAGTAAGGCATCATTACACTTAATGTTATTTATTAAACACTCTAGAAAAGTGATCTTTGAGATGAGATTATTCCTGGGAAAGTTAGGGGCCGCTTTGTATCGGGTACACATCTGGGGGTTGGTGATAAAAGCAGTGATTGAGTATGGTGAGAGAATTAAACGGGTCAAAGGAAGTCTAACTGTTAGAGTGCACGCATTTACCAAGTTCCTGTTGTTAATAAAGTATTCCTGGGTGAACTAGTCCCACATACAAATTCAGCAGAACACGGATTTGCGGCGTGAGAAGGAGGTAAAACGCATTAATAGATAGGAAAATGGTATTAATAGAATTGGCAGCGTCCGTAGAATACATCATCAAAAACTACATATCTATGTGGATATTTCCCAAGGATATACAGAGAGTTCTTACAAATAGTAGAATTGGAGGTGGGAATTTATAACGTGGTTGGGGTATACAAAGTAAGGGTTGACTGGTACCATTGGAATCCTATGGGCCTTGAGAGTACTCTGGTCAAGTTGTCACGGTAATGGGTACATTTTCTAAAGAGTTGGGTCTGTTCTGTGAAAAGCAGTAAATTAGTATATCGGCTGTAAAAAACTTTGTGGGTCGGATGGAGCAAGAGATGGGGAACCATTAGAATGGCCCAGGTCCAGAGATAAAAATGGTCTAGTTGGTCTATATATACTGGTAATTTGGATAAGTTGAAGAGAGTTCTGAGTGAGGGTGTTTTGGGAGTGTTGGTGGTAGAATCTTTCGAGAGCTGATTTAAGGAACATGAGAGGAGTCAAAGGTGTCTCCTGAGATCTAGAAACACAACCGTCAAATCGGCTTAACTATACGGGTATTTCTGGTGGAGTTGGGGCCGTTACGTAAAACGGTAAAATATGGAGTGCAGTTGCTAAAAGTTGCACAGTTACAAAAGAGGAGATATTGATGGCATTGATTGTATCAGTACCTTCAAAAACCTCAATGGCCAAGTCTGCTTAATGATGTGGGTATTTCTGAGAGCTCTGGAGAGAGTTCAGTGGGAACTGTATGTGAGCAGTATGCGGAGTGTTGCAGTAAAAGTCGAACAAGGGAAGTTGGGAGACAGTCGGCAGGTATAAATGGATAAGTTGGCGCGAGAGGATTCACTGATCAAGTCTCTGTTTAGATTGGTGTAATTCTGAAGGAGCTAAGTGTAGTTATGCAGAACTATGGGGTTGGGGCTAACCGCTGATAAGTTGTAGCAGTAGATGTCGGAATGGTATTAAAAGAATCTGCAGTTCTCAAGGAGTATCTTTGTCAAATCAGAGAAAGTATACGGGTATTTTTGAGGGACTTGGAGGCGAACTTGCAGTTAAGTAGAACTGGGTGCGCAAATGTAAAACGAGGTAGAGATATAAGATACAGTACTTTCGGGATATCCCTGGACTCGTATCAGCATGAGGAGTACGTTGGTTAGGTTCCCATACCTCTCGGAGTATTTCTGGCTAAGTTAGGGGGAGCTCTGTGAGATGTGTGATTTGGCAATTTCGGTTTTATACGATAAGATATGTCTGGTGGTAATGCAAAGGTAATACCGGAACTAACCCCCTCCAGAAACTACTTTGATTACGCCATATTATGACTGAAGTTTTATTGGAGAGGTTGGAGCCAATTTGGATTCAGCTGAAAAAATGGCGGTCGGTATAGGTCGGTATGAAACAATGAAAACAAGAGTTGTAGAGAGGTGTGGGGTATTAAACGAATCCTCTGATACACAGAAATATACTGGTCGAGTTGCCACAGCTGTGAGAGTGTTTATGGTAATTTTAGGCGAATTTCTGTTTTCAAGTGTTTTGAGGAGTGGCTGTCAAATGAGTTAAAATGGTAGCGGCAGAGATGTAATTCTACCAGTGAGATTCAATTGAATCATTAACGAGGCTTTCAAGTGCTCTTAATTATACAGGTATTCTTTAAGAAGTTCAAAGCTGTTTGTAGCTAGGTAGCTTACGGAGGTCGTTACTGAAAGTTTGTATATGAGAGTGGAAGAGACAAACAAGGGGGAGCTGGGATCCTTTAAGTTAGGGAATGTTGCAGGTCAATTCGTCATCTGTATCCTGTTATTTTTGACTGAATTACGCTCAGTTCACGGTTGAGAAGTTTTGAGGTTTCAAGCTTAAAAGTGTGTACGAGCTGGTAGGGGGAGCAATAGGAGAAGTGAATGAATCAATCCACTCTAATGAACAGGATGGTGAAGACGGCCTAGCTTTGTTGGTATTTCTAGCCAATTTGGAGGGGGCTATGAGAATTGATAGAGTTGTGAGTGTTGGTGTTAAAAGTGAATAAGAGGTAGTAGGGCCAGGTTTTTAGGGACCGATCGACTCGTTAAGATCTGGGGATCACTATGGTGAAGTCCCTGTGATGTTACTTGTATTTTTGAATGAGTTGTAGTGGGGATATGAGAAATTGCAGAAATAGATATGTTGGTGGTGAACGTTTGTGAGAGGTAGTGGGAGGAATTTTAACGGTAAAAATGTAATTGCTAGTCTTCGAGGATCACAAATATCAAGTCCTCTTTGTGATGATACTATTTCCAAGTGAGTTGTGAGCAATTGTGCTGTGACATGCATTTGGTGTGGACGTGGTGAATGGAGAATACGAAGCAGAAGGAGAGACATACTGGACATTATTGGAAGGCCCCGTGATTGACAGAGCCTCAGGTCTGCTTCTCAGAGCAATGCAGGTATTTTTGACAAGTACAGAGCAGATTTGTGAATGAGTAAATTTAGTATTGTTGGTCTCAAAACTATAAAAGGGGTTCAAGGGAGGGATTGGATGGTAACATCAGATTCCCTGGGCGTATTATACTAGGTTGGTCAAGTCTTCATGGCTATTACTGTATTTTTGGTCAAGTTTGGTGAGTTCTACAAAATGCATGCAATGGCGGGTTCGGGTTAGAGGTAGGTAACACCTAGCAAAAATGTGATGTGTGATTCCCTCTTGATAATCTGAGAATGGACAATCCGTTGGTGAAGCTGTCATTTCAATGCCGTTATTGCTGAAGGACTTGGAGAGGATTACGTTACAAAATAAAATTGTGACTTCCTTTTATACATGTTGTGAAGAGGTAACAGTGGGGAGTGGAAGGGCACGTAAATGATATCTCAGCTGGTATATCCAAATGGTAGCTTTTCATTACACCGAAAGTATATTTGAACGAGTTGGCGTCACGTACACACGAGTGCGGCAGAGGGGTGTTGTTAAAGATATGCGTTAAAAAGAAATAAATGAGAGGGTAAGGGAATAAATGATTCCTCTGAGCTGAAATAATACGATTGTCAAGTTGATGTTAAAATGCCAGCATTTCTGAGAAAGTTGGGGACAGTTGTGTGAATGTGATCCACTAGGGAGAGAGGATGTGGGAGTTAAAAGTGGGAGAGGAAACATAGGAGGTATTTGAGTGGTATCAGGAGAATATTTCCTTTCTGTGGAAAACATTTGTCAACTTTCCGTGGGGCTATGGGTATTTTTGAGTCAGTTAGAGCAGATATGCGTGCGGTCAGTTTGGGGTGTACAGTTGAATTTTGTTGAAGAAAACGTCAATCGACACTCAAGGTAATCAATCAAGTTTCGTTAGCTGTGAGAATCTATTTTATCAGCTCTTTATGGCTCTGCAGATATTTATGATCGAGCTACAGGGTACTTGTATTGTGTGACAACGCAGAATTGGGAGTGGAAGTGAGAAATGTGGATAAGGGGTGATAATAAAGGCATATGTGGTATCAATAGGATGGGTATGGTTTGGGGGGAACGCTGGTTAGCTCATATTTGCGATGTGAGTATCTCTGGGCTCGCTAGAGGCAGTTCTGTATAGATCGCAATGTGGGTATTTTGGGTACTCTGTAGTGGAAAGGATAACAGGAGAGTATTAGGTGGTATCATTAGAATGGACACACCCCAAGGATTCATCTGATCAACTCTGGGTGGCTGTGGGATTTTTTCTGAGTGAGATGATGAAAGTTCCATGTGAGTTCAATTCTGGAAGTGGGCGAAAATGATCATAAAGAGCAGAGGTGGTAGCAAAAGAGGAGGTACCAAACGGATTGATACGCTCCGAGAAACACTTCAGAGAAGACTGCTTGGTTGTAGATGTATTATTGGTGAAGTTGGAGGGCGTTGGTGACAAGGTAGAAATGGGGTCCCTGCGTGAAAAGTTGCTTTTAGGTAGCAACCTGAACATTTGTGATACCGTTGGAATCACCTCAATCCGGGCTAAACCATGGTCAAATCCTCTTATTGATGAGGATATTATTCCACGAGTTAGGTGCAGTTCTGTTTGAGCGGTATGGTTAGTGTGAAGAAGTAGATGGATGAAAGGGAATAAACAAAACCAGGAACTCGGTTGCTTCAGAGCCTTGGTCAGCCGCTTCGTAATCAGCATGACTCATCTCTCCTACAGCTTTCCTCTTTGGGCTGTAATCCACTGATCGGAAGACGCATGTATTCTAAACTCCGATATTGCCGAGTTGAGGAAGTGTTGTTTGAGTGCAGGGTGGTGTAAGTGCGTCTGATTGTGTCTGAGTGCACGTCTTCCGAGTAATGTCTCAATTGCCTGTCTCAGTACGTCTGACCCAATACATCCGTCTCAATATGCCTGTCTTAGTCTATCTTAAGTCTGTCTCAATAAGTCTCTTATTAAATCTGAGCCAACAAATATGTCTCAATATTCTACATAAACGTCCACTCTAGCAAACAGCTCAGATAGACGCTTCAAGAACTAGATTGTTCTAGAGTATTTCAGATTCTTTTCGTTCAGCTTTTCGTACAGTACCACATAACAGAATTAACCCGACAGCTGCTTGAAACGCCTCATCGCTTTCAAGGGCAACTGCCAAGACCTCGGTTCGCCGTATCCTCGCGTCAGGTCGGAGGTGCAGGGTCCAGTCGGAGATAAAAAGGTTCCGGTTAGCCGAGGTACAAACATGAGTTGCGAAAAATGGGAGTAAAATGTCGCAGAAATGTCATACAGAAAAGCGGATGAGACAATTAGATTCCCCTGAGTGAGCTGAATCGAACTGTCAACTCGGATTTTCAATTGCTACAACATTTAACAAACTGGACTTGTATTTGCACTTTCGTCTTTTAGTAAGAGACTCAACTACTCATTAACTCATACGGTTTGTACACACAGAACTGTATATCATCAACAGCCCATATCCTCCTACGTCCTCACCTCCTTCAAACACGTGACCTCGGCTCCCCTAGCCCTTTCTTTCTCTGCAGATCTTTGCTGAGCTGGCAAGAACAACACTAAAACGACAATTATGAAGAGAAAAAAGTTACCGAAATCATAGGCACATACCATTACGTGTGACTAGCCGTAATACATCCATTTTTACCTGTTTTCCTCCTCCAGACAAGTTTCTACCAACTTCTGCTAAAGTCGATACTTGTACTCGCTAAGAAGGATAACAAACCTTATTTCGAACTTGTCCCTGAACTATAAATTCAGACAAAAGTATTGGACAGTGTATAAAACACGGTTGAGAGGAAGTATTTGGTATTTTTTTGGCATAATATATATATAACGTGACCTTTAGTAATATTCCTATTTCACAACACATTTATCTCCCCAGGAACACGTTATATCACGTCATATCCTCAGACTACATGTCATCAGCCCCTGCACCAGATAAAGCTTGGAGTATGCAGGTTGTGCTATATATAGATCGGGTTAGGGTATGGAAAGTTGGAGAAGAAGACAGAGAGAGTGGAGCAAGTCAATTTAGTCAATTGGACCCTGGCAGGTCTGTTCAATTGCTTGGTTACGAGTTCGGAGTGCTCTGAATTTATATCTTGCGTTTTTGTTCCACTTGGGGTAGAACCAGTTTGTCTTCTGATTTGTACATTCATTACTTCAGTTATACAAGTCTAAAGTAAAGGCCAACTAAGGTCCCAACAAGGTACAGTCTAGTGAATCCCTTGAAATGTCGATAACTCGAGATTTTGTATGACAGTAGGGTGAGATGTTTCCATATTTGTTTGGAGCCGATACAGTCTTGATCTGGTGAGATGTTCTTCATCCCTGTAGCATATCTGGAACATTGAAATAGGTACCCCCAGCGGGATATTATTTCAAGTAATCGCAAGTGATATAGTTAGAGTTGGATCAGGCAATCCCAGAAGACTTACATTGTACAAGAAGACTGGATTCCTTTTACTCATTAAGTCTGGAACACTGTAAGACACTATGCAGGGATAACCTGGAGCAGGTATTCGAGTTTTAGTGGTTAATTCGACAGTTGGTATTGTATCTGGTATACAAGTGCCAGGATAAAATATGATATACTCTCCTACTGTACAGTACTCGTAGTACAACAAGTACGATAGTCTCCTAGAAGCAAGTATGATACAGTATTCTAAAGTACAGTCTTCTAAAAGACAGTTTTGTTCAAGTAATGTATTCTAAAGCAGTGTCCTAGGCATTTTCTCTGAAGTTCTATGCTACAACTACTCCTACCTCATCTGCTACTCTTCCCGTAGCTTCTCGTAAATCATAATAAATCAATTAGAAAGGTTAGAACCGCCAGATCACTTCTGACCGGCTCGGTTCTCGGCGGCCTGGACCTCGCCCTGGTACTGGGCAGGGACGTGGAGACCGGTGACTCCCTCAAAGTACTGAGGGTACTGGGCCTTGAGGTCGGCAAGACCTCCGTCGTTCTGAGCAAGGGCAACGGAGGCGACAGCGGCGAGGATAGCGAGAGTGAACTTCATTTTTGTTGTTTGTGTTTGTGTTTGAGTGGATACTGAGGCAACTACGAGAGGGGAATAGGTCTATATATACTGTTTTTCTGCTTCTGTGTTCTCTGCTACGTCGGAGAAGCAGCTGGACTCCGTCTCCGTCTGTTTGCTGATGAACATGATCGACTGTCGATCGTCCTAATGCTGACAGACCGCAGATCGCCACGCAAGCGGATGAGTCTGGTAGAAAGGAGAGAGTAGTTCAGGTACCCGGCTGGGCATGCATGTACCGAGGTTGAGGAGGGGAGGAGGTAGGTAAGGAGTCATCTGAGGGTTTTTATTGTGTTTGTGTCTTATGTGCTACCGTAGTATCTATATCTGTGTTAGTAATACACTCGTCTTCTTCCAAACAGAAAGAGTACATTCCTCTCTAGACCCTCTCCCCGCATTACTGGCAGTGCAAACCCTGTCTGAGACTCGAAGTTACACTGATGGTGAAGTGAATGTTCACTTGTTGCTGTGGTAGACAATATAGACAGTAGCTATAGGGAATAAGTTGGTGTGGTACCATAAAGAGAAGACACTCAAAGTCGACCAAAAACAGAAGTAATAAAAAAGGAAGTGTTTTTTAATACATCCACGTCCAGCCACTCCTACTGGTAGCACCACTCCAACCACTCCTACTCAACCCTGTTTACTCATCCCAATGTCTCACAGTGTACCGTCTCAAACTCAATCGTACATGGATAAGTCTCCTTGGAGGTGATAAGTCTTGGCAAAAAAACGGTTTAGCTAAATGGGTCGAGATGGATATTGTTGTTTTATCGTCTCAATTTCTCCTCTTCTTCCTTCGAGCTCTTCCTTCTTCAACCTCTTCCTGTTCACAGTCATTACCATATCCTCCCCCATTCCTCCTCTCCTTGCTCTTGCAGCTCTTGCGCAGCATCATGGCGGTGCAACCTGAAACCAAAGGGAGATAACGCAAATGGACTGTAGAGAGAGACGATGTAAGATGACGTGGTGGAGCTCAGAGAAGTAAACAGTGCCGGAAGAAGTTGAGCAAATTCAACAAATATATATGTTCCTTGGTCTTGTGGGAACCAGGGGGAGCTCAGGGAGAACTTAGGGAGGGAAATTTACTACAGGTAGTATCTTTTTTCGGTCTTTTTGATTTGATCTCATTTTTTTCGCATTTTTTCTCATTTTTGGTCGCATTTTTTTGCATCTCAACACTCCAAAAGTGTGGCTGATATGTTGGCTAAATTGGGATGGTATGTTTGCAAAGCAGCACAAAGTTCCAAAAGAATGCCGAAAGCGGCTCAAATGAGTGAATATGGGGAAGAAATGAACAGGATCAGTAGGGGTTACTTCCAGGGTCTACAGTACTTGTATCTTGACGTTTTTATTTCGTTTTTTACTCTTTTAAAAGCACTATTACTTCTCTTGGAAGTTTTGACTGGTCCAGACCTTCACACTATAAGTTAAGTCATAGTGACCAAACTGACACTGAGCACCAAATAAAACACCGAATATTTCTTCCAAAAATGAGAAAAAAACAAATGGTTTGTAAGCCGAAAAAAACACAAAAAAATCACCATATCGTCACGCCAAGACTCGTACTCAAAAATCGCTTCCCTGCATACAGCTATACCGATAATAATGCCAAGCTTTGCAACCGAGAGGTTCATTTTTAGCCGCATGTTGAAGGGAAGAAGAATATTGGTATAACTTGACCTACTGGTATCGTATATCTAAGCCGACACAACCACTAGAAGGATAACGATCACCTGATTACAATGGTACCTTTTATTTCGCCACACCTTTCTAATTGAGTCCACGATGGCTCATACCCTTGTTACCACCAAACAACATACTTTACAATGAAGTGATAACAATGCAATGTAGGTACGAATTAAGAACTACACTATCCTGATACAGAATAGCTTGTAATCTTCTTCCCGGAGATATCGGCGTTAAGCTCTGTCTCACCAACCTCGGCATGTACAAGTCGGAGATTTGACTTGATCGACATTGCCTGAGGTTGGGAGAGAAAGTAGTAAGAGAAAACCGAAACAGAACCATGGTACAGGTATGACACATACGGCTCTTGGAAGAGGTATTTGTACTTAATTACAGATTTCCAGGTACTACAGTCAAGTGTGCCATCTTCTCTCAACTACTCGTAGTAGAACTCCATTTTTTACTGCCTCTATACTGTCAGAGACTAGATATCTACAGACTCCCAATAGATCATCTTCACGCACCGATCAGCAGATAACTGGCCCGAGCGCGGATCCGAGTCCAACGGTTTTTGCTGTCGATAAATCCCGAAATGGTCAGACCTGATATGTACCGAGGAGAAGTTGCTGTTATTTACCAATGGTAAGAGGCAAATGACGTGGTGATTGATGCCTCGGAATGAGTCTCTGATTATACGATAAGTTCTCAAAGGTATCCAAACAACTGACAGCACTCTTGCACCTCGGTCTCTGGTGCCCTTTGAAGTAAAAGGATACCTCAGAGTCTGGTACATCAAGAGAGACCTGTTCTGCAGTTTTCTCTCTTGTTAACCGACTCAGGATGTTCTTTGGAACCACACACACCTAGGACTCTACCTCTTTCCCAGTTCTTATACCGACACCGAACTCAACATGTCCATACGACTGGTCCAACTTCACCAGAAATATCCTTAACGTTAAACAGACAGTGCCATTGAGTTTCTACTGTCCAGAGGACCCCAGTGATACCGTTTTTACCTCGTCCCCACACATTCTTTCTTGTTTTGTTGATGAGCGACACTTTACGAAAAGACACAACCGACCTCAAAACTCGAAATAATACCCTCACCATATTTTGGTTTTCACCGTGGTAGTTAGTCGATTCAGGGGAATCTTTTGACACCTTCAACTATCTTTTCCAAGTATTTGCACGTATTTTACATCAGTTCTTTCTTTTTTTTTTTATTCTTTTTTTTTTCTTTGCCACAGGGCATATACTACAACTAAACGAATCCGTACACACACTTGTTCAAACTGTTTCCTGATCCATGTATCTCAGTGAATACAAATCACTGCCCCCCTGTTATCTCTGACGTTTCTACAGTCGAAATACGACTTCGATACATTTCACAGAAGTGACTCCAACTTTCACAAGAACAATGGTATTCTTACAACTTCTTCAACGTATTCCTCTTGGCCAGGCTAATCCAATGGTACTAGTACCATGTATATCTTCTCTTCTACCGATCCCCAACATGTAAAATCAACTCCACGAATGTACTGATAGCTGTAGATTTGGGAGGGCAGGTGTGATGAGAACGGTCCTTAGGCGTGTTTTAATTGATATAACTGGAATCGCCATGACTCAGGGAATACTCTGGTTAACTTGCCATGACGAAGTGAGTATTTCTGGTGAAGTTGTGTGGAGATGTGTAGTTATACAGAATTGGATATCTTGGTGATATAAATCGGTACAGTGGTGTAGGGGGACATAAAGGGTAGTTATAGAACGGCCAGAACTAGGAGAATATGTTGGTCAAGTCGCCATAGTGATGCAGGTATTTTTGGTGAAGTTGAGAGCAGTGCTGTGGGCAGGTAGAATTAGGAGATGTAGGTGTCAAAAGTCCGTAAGAAGTAGCAGGAACAACATGAAGGAATTAAAGGAAACAACTAACAGAGAGGATTGCAATGGAGAAGACTCTATTGTCATATGAGTATTTCTGATCAAGTTGTGGGCAGTTGTATGACAAAGTAGAATTTGGAGGGTGGTTGTTAAAAGATGTTGAGAGGTAACAGGGGAGATGTGCAAGGTACCGTTGGAATCTCCAGAGACAGGGGAATGTGTTGATCTAGTCCCCGAGACCATGTGTGTATTTACAAGAGTGTTAGGTTCAGGCATAGGTACTCCAACAATTTTGGTCTCGGTCTTAAAAGTTGGTACTACACAATACGAAAGACTTTGAGGGTTAAATCAGTGATTAACGCTTTCAAGAAATACCCTTGTTCAATCGCGGTAATAATATGGGTATTACGTGTGAAGTTGGTTCCAATTATGTCAAAGTAAGAAATAGGAGTTTTGGTCTACAGAGATGTAGCAAACAATAGGAGAGACGTAAGCGGTATTGATGGAATGGGAAAAACCCTGGGATTCATATGGTCAAGTCGGCACAATTGTATGCTTATAATTGGAGAAGCTGAGCGGAGTTCTATATGAGTGCAGTATTGGAGTTGTTTGGAGATGTAGTTGTAAGGAACTATAAAGCAGTATCTGGGGAGAAATAAAGGGATCCAAGGATGTGTCTGAGTCGGTTGAACATTATGGCCAAGTCCCCATTATCACGCCAGTTTTTTTGTGGCAGTTTGGGGTCCCTGTGTGATCAAGTAGGCTTGGCGTGGTGCTGTAAAATCGGCTATGATTTTGCAAATGAGACATACATGATACGGCTGGGTTAAATTAGTGAGGGGAGTAGATTGAACTACTCTGGATATCCATCAAGGTATTTCTGAGTTTGTTATACGGACATGTGTTGTGGAATGAAAGTGTGAGGGTCTCATTTAAGAAGGATATGAGGTAAAAGGGGGAAGCGTGTGGGGTACAGGTTGAATTAACGGACGCGAAGGAATACGTCTATCAACTTACCATGACGGTAGCGGTATTTCTGAAAAGTTGAGGCGGCATTTTTGAAAACGGAGGATTTTTATTGTTGGTGCTATTATTGTGTATAAGATGGGAAGGAAGAAACTAGGGGTATTACCAGAACCTACCGACCTATCTAATGACAATGGTCAAGTTCTCACCTTGATGGCAGTATTATTGAGGGAGTTGAGTTCTGTTGTGTGAACAGGAGAATTGGGATGGCACTGGTTAAAATAGCTAGGAGGAAGCAGACGAGACTTAACTGGGATGATACGAGTCACATAAGTTTCCCAAATGCTACGGTGAAGTCGCTATTGCGATAGGAGTATTTTTGGAGAAGTTAGAGACACGCTCGGTCTGGGAGAATTTGGAGAGTTGGGGCTAAAAGATGAAAATAGACAGTGAATGAGGGCAGAGTGATATTAATAGAATACCCCGACTCGTAGCATCACGGTGGTCAAGTCTTTGTAGATATTGGGGTATTCCTAAAAAGGTTAGGGAGAGTTGTGTGAAAAGATAGAGTTGGGAGTGGATGTGAAACGAGCCTGTCAGAAGTGATAAGAGATACTTACATGGTACCTTTGTGATCAGTAAGTTCAAAGGAATACGTCTGTTGTGTCGCCATGTCAATGGGGGCATTTCTGACGAACATGGGGGTAGTTGTGTGATCAATAAGTTTCAGCATCTTGGCCATAAAAAGACACAAATACGTAATAAGGGAGCAATGTTGGAGTCACCAGATTCCCCAAGTCTGTAGGAGCATGTTAGTCAAGGTCCCATTCTATTAGCAGTATTTTTGGTAAAGCTGGGGAAGTTATATGATCAAGAGGCATCACAACTGGTGAGGTAAAAAATTAATAGGAAGAGAGAATAGAAAAAAAGAAAGGTGTCATTGGTGTCCCCTATGCTTAGTGAATGTTATGATCAGGTGACTATTACAACGTAGGATGTTTTGAACAAGTTTGAAACACATCTCTGAAATGGCAGAATTTGGAGGGCGGGGATAAAAGGGCAGAATAATTAGGAAACAAGACAATCCTGATACTGAGGTAATAAGCGCGACTGGGAGAGCAGCTGGATTATGTGTTCATTACCAAACGAGTATTTTTGGCGTAGCTAGAGGAAGTCTAGGGCACTTTCAGGAGTTCCGATTTTGTTTCTGTAAAAAAGTTATAGTAGAGAAGTGAATGGTATATTGTGGTCAAAAGATGTTCTAGGAATGCGACGAGCAAATGCCCATAGTAAGGTGGTTAATTCTGAGTGAGGTACGGGAGTTGTATGAACCGACAGAAATGTGGTGATGGAACTTAAGGGGTTTAAGAGAAGATAAACAAGAGTAAAAGGGTACTGTTAGAATCATCTGACTTGCAGTCAATTCCCAGAGCCTTAAATGAACCTCTGATTGCGTATCCGAGTCCTATCAGAGCTCATTTCAGCTGTACCAAGATTCTGCAAGATTTGTTCAATTTGATACAAATGAGATCGCGTAGAACTTGCTCAAATATACATAGATAACTATGAAACTAAATTCAGAGGTAGATCATAGCCACATAATCACCCCTATCCACTTTAAAGGTCCAAACACCTCTACAACGCTGAAATTTTTTTTTGATTCTAGGGAAATACATTTAGCTAAATAAGGCCTATACAATGTTAAACCCGCACGTCGGATTCGGATTCGGATTTGCAAAAAAAAAGCTGTAAAGACGTAACAAGCGATTTTCGAGTTCGCTGTTCCTCTTGTCCTCGTCGTGACCGGATAAATATCAACAATCAAACAAAGCAAATAAACTGGGGTGTCGTGTCACGCAAACCACTCTGGGCAGCTGATTAACGAAGAAACTGGAAGCTGGGTACCATGATATCAGGGTAGGATAAATAGTGTAAACATGGGATGGGTGGTCATGAAGACGGTGATGTTTGTGATACAGAAAGCCATGTGGGCTTGGTTCTGTGAAATTGTGAAAATGTGGAAATACGAAAATGTGAAAATCGGGGCGGGAATAAAATGTCAGATTTCCGATATACATGATCCAAAAAACTTTCAAAACACGATTCCGCAATAGTTTAGTGGCTAGAATTTCCGCCTGTCAGAACTTTGTTCAGCACGCGGGGGACCGGAGTTCAATTCTCCGTTGCGGAGTCCTTTTTGCATTCAGGAGTTAATTTTTTGCCACGTAAGGGAGTGATAAAGAAAATCTAGACATGATCAGAGTCTCGTTCTGTTTTTGGTGCCCTCTCATAATATAGAAGCTATTTATTTGCACTCGTATGGAGTTACTTTAGTTTAAGTATCTCTAGTCCAACTCATCATTATGATTTTGAAAGAACCTGATTTCGACCAATATTACCCGGAGAAGAATCTGAATGATACCAATCGAATCAGATCTGTTCGGTGAATATGCTTTTAAAGTCATATTTGTTCAATGAACAGTATCCACTGTTTTATATAGTTCTAGACTTAGTCGTAGGTGATGAACGAAAAAGGAGGTATCAAGAGCAAGACCTATAGATAACAACATCCGCTGAGATATGTTATTCAGCCACCAGGTGAGATTTGAATTTACTCTACATTTCTTGTTGTTTAGTTTTCTCCATCGTTTTGGTTTAGAAACCAACTTTTGACCAATGTTGGGTTCTCATGGTCAAAGCTGGAAATGGTCAAATATGGCGTAGTAGCGCTGTACGTGGTATCTAAATGATCAGTAAGACTTGGAGAATCTAGTGGTGCAGTCTACGGGACTGTAATACTCCAACTACGTGTCTTGTGCCCGTCTTGACGACCAATTATAGGTTTCAAGAATGAGTTATCAAGAGGTTTACTGAGAAAGAGTTAATCCTTCAAGTAGAACCAGGCCCTTAGTTTATCTTGGTATTTGGTATCTTTGTATCAGCTTCACTTATTTTGAGTGGTATCTCTGGTTCATGGGAAACTGAAAAAATTGAAAATAATAAAAAGATAAAAAGTGACAAAAACAGAGCAAAAATACCAATTAGCCGAATCCAACTCTGCAAACCTCCATAAAGTCCTCCTCTATCTCTCCCACAACCTCTCACTGTTTAATGGTGTGGAAGTAGGGTTCTGAGATGTCATACTAGTAGTTGAGGTGAAAAAGGCGCTAGACCCAATGAGGGAATAAACAGAGAACTCTCACAGGAAACGTGAGGATGGAGGAGGAGCTTGCGATGGAGTTGGAGAGCCGGAATCTCAAGTCCCCTTGGATTTCGGCTGCTTAGTCATACTTTGGCAGCAGTTCTTAGTCTAGCGGTGGAGGGATGAAATAGGTGAGAAGAAAGTCGTTGGGAGAAAGATAAAGCGAGAGAGAGAGATAAAGAGAGGACAAGACAGACGGAAACGAGGCAGTATGTCTAATAAGCAAGTTTGAAAACTGATAGCAACTCTGACAACTGACTAACTCCTTATCCAGCTAGATGTAGACTAGACAAGTGACGATGTAGATTTCCAGAGAGAGAAAGACTGATACTACCAGGTACGTTACAGCCGTCCTCCGACTCGACTCAACTCAAGCTCAAGGCAGTCTCCTGAAGAGAGGCAAAAGGATGAAGCAGAAGTACTGTACCTGAAGTAGAAGTCGCTCAAGAGCTCAATGTCTTTTTGTCATTAGCGTAGAGTCAACAGGTGCAGTCGTCGAGTTGGATTGTATCAATAAGCCGTTTTTTCGCGTGTGTGCTGTAGTCGTAGTTGCTAAAACTGGGTAAAAAACCAGCAATAAATTGGTCGCCATAGGTTGCCGTAAGTCATCAGAATCGCAATAAATGCTTACAGTGAGTAGCGAGGGTGTTGTAGGGAAGGATTTAACGCCATTAAAAACGCCTCCAGATTTCACAGTGCTGTAGAGAAAAACATGCCCTCGTCGGACAGCAACAAAAAACCATAGCAAATATGAGAAATCATACAAGTAGACTCTAAACAGTGCACACTGTCTGTAGACCCCTGAGTGTGTTTCCCGAGCTATTCTACGACTTCCAGTTGCCTGCCTCACCTTGAAATCCCGTCTCTACCTCATTTCCACCTCTCCTCAGTTCTCTAATACTCACCAAAAACGTCATAATCGAGCTGAAAATTCGTAATCAGCTCCAAACACGCCCTGGAGCTCACTGTAGAGTCTTTGAGCGTCGTTATGGCTTGTTATCAAGTTCACAACATTGTCACACCATCTGTTGTATTTTCACAGTCAGTTCAGTCCCTCGTAGAGAGTCAGTACTGAGCTGAAAAGTGATGGATAAAAAATCAGTGATGCAAACGAGACACCATCCGTCGAAATTTCCGGCCCGTGAATGTATGTTTGGAGAAGTTGACTGTGCAGCCAACCCTGCTCACCTCCTTTGCTTCACGAGGCTGAACTAACTTTCCAAGCAACACACGCAGCTCCAAACATGTCCGTGAAAAGCTGAGAAATAATCAGAGAGACACGAGGACTGTTGCAAAGTGGTCGCAGTGGCTCAAGCAACACTCTCAGCATGTCCCCCAGGTTTTCTGATGCTTCTAATGTGGTTTGAGGGTCTTCATTCCATGTTCGACAGGGAGATTTCAAAAACAAGTTTCAGCGCCGAAAAAAATACAAGTGAGTAAAAGGAGTCGATGAGACGGGTTGGACGGACGATACGAGTCGAATGGAGCTGTTTACGTGGTTCTCGCGCACTTTTTGGTGGTGTTACTGGAGTTGGTGGAGAGTCTGAAATACGCCTTTTTGCCAACACTTCAAATGGATATTTTGGATGACATAGACACCCAGAGACGTCCCCAAAGAGAAGCTACAGCTCCACTGAGCAGTTTAAAACCACCCCCAGTTTCCCATCTCATCTGTGTCAAGTTATACGGAGTTTGCTATTTTCACTGCCTCTCAATGCGACAGGGTGGTAAAACACCAAGAAGAATACACTGGAGTATGGGAGCTCTATTGGAGGTATCAGGAGGGCTTGGGGAGCCGATTAGGCGAGTCTACGGAGTCGTGTCACTTTTTCTGGTCGCTATTTCTCCATATGAAATCCAGCAACTATCGCCATAATTACAACACGAAGTAAAGGAGGCGGAAATAGTCCTGGAGCAAGGATGAGTTGCCTAGCGGGTCTGGACGGGTCAATTGGGCAGAATTTCGCAGTCCCTGGGCTTGTCCCATGTCTGGTTCGCGTTCTGTAGATTTTGGCATATTTTCACACACCGAATAGCAACACCACTTTACACTTCTTAGGGAGACGCTAGAATGACGAAAATTCGTGTCAGAGCTCTAGGGACTTGAAAATCGTGTTCTAAGGCCATTATTGCAACAAATGGTCCAGTCTAGAATGATATATTTTCCATAGTCAGACGTTCACACCCTCTCAAACATTCAGCTGCATTATGCTTAAATCACATGCAGATGTCCAATCTTGTACTTTTACATACCGTTGTCGTATTCGTAATACATTACGTGCCTAGTTTTTTCTGCAGATTCGCGTTTATTATATACATGGACTAGCTGGCTGTCGACACTACTCCCAAAGTGTTTCGACTCTAGTCGGCGGTTACGTCTCATCAGGACAGCCATATTAAACAGGAAGAGGAGAGGGGTAGGAGAACAATTACGAGGGGGTTTTACGGCTGGAACATGAGCGCCAACGCTCGTATGCGGAGCGGAACATAGTGGGAAGGAGTGTCACTGTTTGGGTAAACGTGGACAAGGACATTTAGATTGGAACAACACACAGGGTGATAGTCACACGCCTGGTCGAGACATAGAAGAAAAAAAAGGAAGGAGAACACACACAAACGCGCGCACACATGACCACACACGGAGTCGAGACATTTTTCGGAGTCGGTGGAGGGTTGGTTTTTTTTGTCTTTTTTTTCTTGCTTCTGTCTTGGAGAGACAAGGCGCGGACAAATTAGACTATATACCAAGGACCTAGGTTAGTAGGGTCAACGACCACAAAGAAGACATAATCAGACAAGAAGGCCAGAAAATATGGCACACAAAAAAAGCATCAGCGTCAAGAACTGAGCAAAGGGGTCGAAAGTGGTCAAGGCGCACAGAACCTTGCAAGTCGGTAGTTTTGAGTCGGTAGCTGATGTTTTTTTCTTTTTCTTTTTTTCTTTTTATCATTTTCTTGTTGTCGCGTCCGATGGCGGTTTCTTCAGTGTAGTCGTCGTATCGTGGGTCGAGAGTGGATAATGAAGAGACAGAAAGAGAGCGAAAGGGCGTCTTTATATAATTCTCTCTTTCGATCCTGCTAAAAAAACAACGTTTATGAGCTGGGACCCGCACGTATACAGGTACGAAAGACGTATACAGGTACGGGAGAGGACGTATACAAGTAGACTTTGCTGCAACTTTGAGTTGAAGTGGATACGCGATTGGCAGGGGTGTGGATGGTTGTTTTTTGGCAGATTCTGATACCAGGTACTTTTTTGATTGAGAGAAGTACATTTTTTTTTGTACATACAAAAGACTACGCTTTTCTTACTTCATAAATTCATTAGTTATGCCTTTTGAACGCTCTGCCCTTTGGAAAAGTCTACTTCTATGAATTTTGAGGCGGTTGAAGAGTGGATTATAGGAGTTGAAGGGTGGAGGAAATGAGGGAGCTACTGTTTGGTTATGTGACTGTTTTTTTTTTAAACCAGTTGCTCTTGTCCTAGTCTCAATAGTTGCACTTGTCCTCGTATGATCATTGTAGTTGTAGTACAATACGTCGACCTACAGTCTTCTCACAATTATCATGTGCCACCCTTTCTTTCAGGACCTTCGATCTCCAGCCCTTTTAGAAATCGATCGAATAACAAGTGGGCTGAGATCGAGTCAAGTGAGAAAAGATGTGAATGTTGGGGAAAGAGGTGTTCATATCTTGACTTGCTAACAACGGCAAATTTCACTATCGCTCATTTATCGAATGGCTGTGTTACTATCTTCTATAACTGCCTCTCCTATATCTGGTCTCTTTCTCATATTAATATACAGTGCGATTATGTACTGATTAATAAATGATTCACATATTAATGATTCACAACAACGTGATAGGAGAAGGTCGAGAACTGAAACACGTTTCAACGTCTCTCCATTTATTGGAGTGGACTAAAGTGAGTGATTGAGGATAGTGGTTATGTGGATTGTGGATAGTGCCTGGAGAGAACACTTTTTTGACACACCAAAACACAACACGTGTCGAGACAGAGACCAAGACAGTTCATGAGACAGTCTAAGCCAAATTATGTCAGAGAGTTGGAAAACTACGCCGTACTGACAGTAGGGCAGGAGTTGAAGATGCTTGGATGTTTCTAACTAAGACTTGACTCTGAGTCTCAGTAAATATTCGTCAATCAAGGCGTTCTTTGTTGCTCTTGAACCTATTAGTGGGCTTGTTATAAGTCGACATATTCTTGATACAGAACTTCTCACCAGACAAACGACCAGACTGTCTAGATGGTGACACTACCTATTTGGAAACCCCGGTAACAATTTGGTGGTAGTGGGGATGACACAAATGGTCTACCGAGTTCTCTAGTTCACGAATACTCTTGCAGCTTTTCAGTGGGTTTAGACATAAATGTTGTCTCTGGGTGAGTATAGAAGTGAGGACTGGTTTCAAAGAACAGCTACAAATAGCTAAGCGGCTATAAGATGGAGTGAGACTAACTGATACTCATGTACCCATAACCAGGTTGACTGTCTAGACCTAATGTCTTCACTCTAGACTCTTTCACTTGCAATACTCCAAACTCACTCACGGAATCAAATGAAGTTCATAAGCCGGGAAAGAGTCAAGTTTCTTGCGTCGGACTGACGTTGGCCCATTCATCTCTACAGGTCGTCGAGAAAGACCATTTACCCCAGACTCAGTGCTCACTACGCTTTGCAGACCAATTTTCCCAGTACGACTTTTTACTTACATAGCCACAACAACATCAAAAATACTCACATCGTTATGCCGACTTCATCATTGTGTTCATACGACGCGGAGGATTCCAACACTACCGCCCACGTTTCTCTTATTTCAACTTTCCGGCTTTTGCACCCGTGTCCCCCACTCAACAACTGCATCACTGAGCTACCAACTCTCCCAGTAATACTTGTATAACAACGGCAACTCAACACCCCTCTTTTGTATTCTTTGAGGAATCGAATGGTACCCTTCATGCCTATTCTTATTGTTCTTACTCATGTTCAACACAGATATTCCTAAATCTAGATATTCGCACCATCCAGATATTCGCACCACACACTCAACTCCTTCAAAAGTAATCACATTAAGATATCAAGTTCTCAAGAGTATTTCTGAGACATATTCGAGCCCAATGATACCCAACATGTCTTCCCTTATACCTCCCTGCAGTTTTTGGACCGACGCTCTCAACTCTACATATTCTCACATCTCCCCCTAACTCTCTCTAAAATACTCCCAATGATATGGTGAGTTGACCATAGTGTTCCTTAGGGTTCAGCGGCTCCTGGGGTACCATTTGAAGTTGTCCTACAGACGTTGTTTTACTTTTAACTACCACGCTCCTGGTATGGACCCAACACAGACCTTTCTCGAAAACAGCCCGAAAATGTCGGATAAGAAAACAGACTTAAACATCGTCTTGTCAATATGTTGTAAATACAGGATATCCGCTTTATTGCAATCCCGCTAGCTCTAACTTCGCTGTATCATCGAAATACACATTTTATCTTCCCCGCAGAAAACCCTCTAACTCTCTAAGAAATACCCGTATCATAAAGGCAAGCTAACAGGCGTACTCTCGAGGCCCAGGCGATTCCAATGATAACATATACGATACCTTAGGTCCCTATTTAACCTCTACATTCAATTCTACCCCAATTTCTGCTGGTCACACTGCACGATGTAACTCGACCAGAAATGCACACATGACCCTGGGGTCTTGACTATAGTGTTCGTCATGTCTTATAGATACCAAAAGTTCCAATTAAATCGCTATTACAACTTTGTTGGTATTTTTAGCCATTTTCTGTATTTTGTGAATGAGTCAATCGAAGAGACTATGCTAGATATACCTTACACAGCCATTGTCAACGAGTCCTGTCGTTTGTAACCTCGAGATTAACTGGTCTGTTCGATTTATAGTCCCTCACGATGTCACAATTTCGTATCTCCCTGTTTTTTAATTTAATTTCAATATTTTTAATTTAATTTATTAATATTTTATTTAATAATCAAAATCCAGAACAGTAACTAAACACTCCCAGAAACTCCTCAAGGAGCATCCTGAAAGGTGATTTTCTTGCGAATATACTAAACAAAATATTTACCGATTGGCAATGTAAATTGTATTGTTTTCACGACATCTAGACAGTTTTCATATCATGATGCCATCTCCCAAATCAGCCTGGCAAAGTTTAGCTTGCTCGAGATGCAATCAGCGAATAAGAGAGCAGACAATACCAGTTGGGGGGAAGGTGGATACTGGATAGTGAAGTCCAAAGTCACGTGAACAGGTTATGAGGTCACGTGTAGAAAGACACGAGAATCCATATTTCACAGACAAGTACCATTCTTATCCTCGTGACTAGTGTCTAAGCTAGACAAACATCATCCCACCTCAAGGCTACTCTCACCAACTATACTCATCATCTACACTCACTCCATCCTCCAGAAAGAAACACCCGTAGCAGTGCAAGTAACATACTTGCGAGTAGTAAGTGCTTCTCAGGTCTCCATTACTCACCAACCACCATCCACAGACATAATCAAAGCACCTTCACTTCCAGTCTGAAAGAAAGACAAGCACGGAACAATGTGGCAATGTGGCTAATTTGGAGCAATGACTGAACTCTTTTAAGAGTGGAGAGAGAAAAGGGGGAGAGTAGGTGGTTTGTGAGCGGTATAAAAGGGGTCTTGTAATGATGGTAAAAACGTGTAGAAACAGACTTGCCACTCATATTTGACATTTTTTCACGCTCATGCCACCCCCTAAGGTCCCTCTCTGTCTCCCCTCCCTTCAATTAAACTTTCTGCTCCAGCTGCTTCGCCACCTCAGTGGCTGACGCCCCAACTCAAAGTCCGCACGTGACCAGCAAACTTTGAAGTTGCATGATTCCTGATTTGATTCTTTTGACCAAACCACCACACAGCGCCAGTCACCCTCACCAATGGCGAAAATCCGACTGCCTTACGTGCCGCTACCGCAGTCGGCAGTGACTCACACGCAGCTGCACGTGTCCGACTCGCTGGCGCGGCTGCTGCGAGGCTCGAAAATCAAGCCAGGAGCAACAGCGGCTTTCGACACAGACACAGACGCCTCCAAGCCCTCGGCAGCAGTCAATTTGGGGCTCGATGGCTCGCCGTCGGGTCTGCCGCCGGGTCCTCCGGCTGGAATGGCTCTGCCTCGCCGTTCGCCGCAGTCACGAGACCTCCAGCAACAGTTTGAGACCAGTCTCCAGAAACGAGACGTTCAGCGGGCCTACGAGTTGTGGTCTGGCCAGACACAAAAGGAGGGAGAAGAAGAGACGGAGCTTAATAAAACGACCTCAGGAGAGAATACACTTGTCCCAACAAATACAGTCTCTCCCAACACGACACTCATGGCGTCAGCGGTGGCTCCTCACCTGGCCCCCAACGCTACTTTTAAGCTACTTAAGCTGCTGCAATCCTCCGATCCAGACTCTCCTCTGGTCTACAAGGTGGCCAAGGCGATAGTTTCCGCACCGGAAAATGCATCTGTGTTTGCACCAGCCATTTTCCGTGTCTTCGTCAACTACTTTGAACGCAAACAGTACGCCCCCATCGTGGCGCTGTGGACGGATTACGTAAACAACGGCTGTCTCGTCGGCACCCGGACCGGCGACTACCGCAAGTTTGTGGCGGTGGTGGCCCCAGCATTTATCGTGGAGGAATTCGAGTCGCGGGGCTCGCGCGAGGGAGCAGCCAGAGACCTCATTGAGCTGCTGGGCCCCGAGGCCCCCACGGTGCCCGTAGACAAGATGGAAAAGATGGTGAAAAGCATTCTGCAAAAGGGGATGCGAGGGACGGAGGACGAGGAGACGCTGCGAGCGCTGCTGCAGACCCTGAGACCCAAGTACCAGCTGTTTCTGGACGTGCAAAAGACGTTTTCGAAGCAGAAGTCGATTCTGCAGCAGGTCAAGAAGGCGGTGGAAATGAAGTCCGCCCACCAGCTCAACTACTGGTGGCACGTGGTCAAAAAGTCGTCGCGCTCGCTGCTGACCGTGGAGCACTGCCAGGCGTTCATCACCGCGTTTGCTGCATTGAAAAACTCGGCAGGAGCGTTCCAGGTGTGGGAGCTGATGGAGTCTTCCAGCGGAGGAGCCATTGAGCCGACCCGAGAGTGCTGGGAGGCTCTTCTGGAGGCAGCCAGCCATGTGACTACTGCCCAGGCGCAGTTCTTCCAGCAGGCTTGGGACGGCATGGTTCTGGCGGGCTACTCGCCGTCGCCAAGCTGCTTTGCCATGAAGTTCCGATGGCTGAATCGAAACCGAATGTTTCTGTCGGCCGACAATTTGTTTTCGGACATTTTGGCGGTTGCCAGTGACAAGGACTCGACCACTTCTCCTTCGGGTGAGCTGCCTGCATTGACTCAGGAGATTTTGGAGGCGTACATTCCCTGTCTGCTCAAAAAGAAGCGACACGAGGAGGCTGAGCAGCTGGTTCATCTGCTGACGCCCCGAGAGACAATTGACATTTCTCCCACCCTCACCAAAATGTTCATGCAACACTACCTCAAGCATAAGCTGGTGGACCAGATGCCCAAGTGGCTTAGTAAGATGGAGCAGCAGGGTCTGTTCACCACTCCGGAGTCATTTGTGCTGCTGCTCGCATACAACGTTCTCTACATCACGGAGGTGGCTCCCGATCGAGAGATTATGCCTGTGCTGAAGCAGATTTACTCCCAGATGGAGCAGCAGGGCATTCCTATCAACCAGGAGACTTTTGCACGGTTGATTGCCGAGGCCTACCGTGTGTGTCCCCAGCTGCCCGCTTCGAGAGCTGTTTTTGACTCGATGATTCGGGCCGAGATTGTGCCCGACGCCAAGGTGATCATGACGGTGCTCCGGGGCGAATGTACGTCTCGAGGAGACGTGCTGATGGGCCAGGAACTTTTGCATTCAATGATTACAATGACCTCTGATAGACTGTTCCACAACCCCATGTACTGGAACTATCTCCTGCGAGCCCTATTAAAGCAGGAAAAGCAGGACGAAGCATTGGTGTCTTACGGCAAGATGAAGGCTGCCGGTGTGCCCATTTCTTCTCACACGTACAATCTCATGTTGGAGGGCTTGGATAACCAGTATTCTGAGTTCAAACAGCGCATGCTGACGGAGTTGCAGCTTGTGAGGGAACCCAAAAAGACCTATCTTTTGACAGATCGACTCAAGGGAGTCATTAAGGACCTGAGCGAGCAAGGGTACGAGGTTGGAGCCTTGTTGAGAACAGAGGCTCCTCCCCGATGGAAGTAATGATGGAGGACAAAAAACCTGAGGAGCGAAGGGCGCCCCTCACCGGCATTTGTTGCCACAGTACATATTTAGCATTGTATATAGTAACTATTATTAGTTGATGAATGTAACTAGATAGTGTTGTTGTGTAAATAAGATGGGTATTGATATCGAAGTATTTAGGTATTTCTGAAGGAGATGCAGGAAAGTTCTGTATATAAAGCACGCAGACAAAAAAGTAGAGTAGGAGGAGGATGTTTTAAAAGATGAGTGGAGACAGTAGGAGAGATAAATATGGTACCAGAATGTTTGCCTAACTCCCTGGAATACGCTGATATAGTTGACTTGAAGATGTGGGTATTTCTGAGTGAGTTATGGCAATTCTGGTAAAAGTAGAAAATATGGATTTCAGTTTGAAAGTAGTACGAAGCGAGAAGAGGGTACTCTGCTGGTATTGTTAGTTTCACGTGGGTCCGATGAATACTGGGAGTATCTTGCCATTACGATGGAGTTAGTTCTGATTAAATTGTTGAGAGATCGTTGACGTAGTGCAATAGAATGATGAGCATCAAATGAGGGAAACAAGTAGGAACCAAGGAATGGTAGGTATCGTTAGAATCACTTATCTTAAGGGATGCCATGGACTAGTTCCACTTGGCGATATGCTTCCGTTAGGGGCTAGTAATGGCCAGGTCTGCTTGGAAGCAAGACAAGGGTTTGGGGGTTCAAATCTGTTACGGAACCGTATGACACAAGTTGAGGAGGATAGAAGAATCCCCAGCTTCTAAGGAGAAAGCTGGTCAAGCTGCCAAGGTTGTTAGATTATTTTTGATGAAGTTACATCCAGATGCGTTGTGTTGGGCGGTTGGGGTGGTAGTGGTTAAAGTAGTGGAAAGGCTTAAAAATAGCAATGATGGCTACATGATGATTTTTCGTGGCTCTAATATTACATTGGTAAATGTCTCATAGTCAATCAGATTCTACTTGTATTTCTGAAGGACATGGGGAGTTGTGTGACTGAGTTGAGTTCAGGGTGTTAGGGGATAAAAGTTGACAAGAGGTTGTAGAAGAGGCATTGATGGTATTAACGGAATGGTAGAGCTCCTGAAAATACATTGAACAAGTCTGGGTAACCATACGAGCTTTTGTGGAGAGTTTAGAGCCACCTAAACAGCCTAGTTATCAATGAGAGCGTGACTGGAAACGGTTAAAAAAGAGGTTATCTAAATGTACATGGTATTACCCAAATCGACGACATGTGAGAATGAGAATACGTATCTTGCCATTGCGGTACGCGTATTTCTGAATGAATTGGCGACAGTTCTGTGAAATAATAGAATTGGAGGTGGTAATGATACTTGTTCCAGGTGGCTTAAAATACAGACTCACATGGTATCAGTAGAATCGTTACAGGCCCCCAATTACTCCTATCAAGTCCTCATGATGGTGGTGGTAATTTTGAATAAGTTGACGGCAGTTATTAGTGGATGCATACTTGGGTCCCAAGGGAGTCTTTGTTAAAAATGCGTAAAAAGTGGTAGGAATGGCTGAGAGACCTCATGAGGACTCTTCTCGACTCTGATTGTTAAAATGGTTAAATTGTCTTTACTATAAGGGTATTCTTGGTGATGTTAAGTTCACTTATCTGGTATATTAAACATAGTATGATTGGTGTAGAAAATGAGTTGGGTGCAGAAGAAGGTATGTAAAGGTATTATTGTAATTTTAACGAACCGGAGAATTCGTTTGTCAAGCCCACTTAACGGTACCGGTTTTTATGAAGCAGTTGGAGGGAGCTGTGTGGTCCGGCAGAAATGGGGAGATAGGCCTAAAAGTTGGAGAACCGTACAAAGTCAGATGCGGATGATATTATTGTAATCCCCTTGTTCAGGTGACCCTAATGATAAAGTCCCACAGAGTGTGGCAGTATTTTTGACTGATTCAGAAGCAGTTGTGCTGTAAATGAGAATTGCAAGGGTCTGGCCAAAAACTGGTTAGGAGGCAGCACAGGGGGCATATATGGTATCGTTCGATTTGTATGTGTTGTGGAACTACGCCGGTTCTGGAGGATTGGCGAACCAAGCATTTGTGAGGAAGTTGCGGCAGTTCTAAGAAAAATCGAAGATCAGTATTTGGACAACTAGAGGTAAGGAATAGTATATGAGTGCTTACGGGTACCAATGAATCCTCTGTCACTCAAGGAATGACATGGTAAATACCCCATAAAGATACAGGTAATATTGAGATAGTTATGTGGAGTTGTATAATCTGGTAAAATTGGGGTTGTAGTGATACCAACTTGAAAGAGGTTCAAATTGAGAAATCTGTGGTACCATCTGTATCGTCTAGTCTTAGGGGATCTTCTTGTTATCTTGGTATAACAATACTGGTAATTTATGAACCCAGTTGGACGAGATCTGCGTGGGAGCGGTATTTGGGTGAGGCTGTTAAAATCTACAATACGATTGTGGGAGAGATATCATCAGTAGGGTATTAATCTCTGTTGGAAGAAGAATAGGGTAGTCAAGACTCGATAAGGATACGGGTATTTTGGAGGGATTTAGGGGCAGTTGTAGATGGGAGTCCCACTGAGTGGTGTCCTAAGTACAGGAGTTAAAAGATGTAAAGCGGTGATAGAAGATAATTTGGAAGTATCAAATGATTAACCAGGCAGAGATAGAGCTATTGGTTAAGTGCCTGTAGCTATGGGAGTATTTCTAGTGAGTTTAGATCAGTTCTGTGATGAGAGATATGTGCAGTTTTTGGAAGTGGTTTAGAAGTACAGTACCAGGAGAAAAACAAGGAATCATATAAAGGTATCTATTTAGTTGGAAAGATTTTTTTATACACACAGGTAAGTCTGCTTAACGATGTTGGTATTTTGGAGAAGCTCGATACAGATTTATTTAAAGACGAACATACAGCTCTTGGTGCTAAAGTCTTTGGAGGAGTAGCAGGAGAGGGATAAAAGGTACAAATGGCAACTTGTCTCGATGAGAATCGGCTTCTTAAGTCCCCATAGATATGCTGCAAATTTTGGTGAAGTTGGAAGCTCCTCTATAAAATGATGAAATTAGTGTTTCGAGAATACAGAGATGTGAGATGTAACAAGAAAGAAACAGAAGGTAATAGCGCAATAGTATGAGCACAGAAATTAAAATGGCGAAGGTGGAATTTTGCTATTAGCAATTTTGAGATAGCTAGGGCGAGCTTTGTGGTTAAGTAGAATTGGGCCTCGTCATCATATAAGATGAGCAGCGATCTTCTTAGTCAAGTCATGTATGGTATCAAATAAGTCGCACCAATCTCGAGAATATGATGGTTAAATCTACATTACTGTGTGGGTGTGTTGGAGTAATCTATAGCTACGTTCTGCATGGTTGAAAATGGGAGTTTCGGTGGTGTAGGTGGATAAGAGATAGGAGGAGAGATAAAATGAGCATTAACATGAGTTATAAGGCCTACTAAATACCCTAATTATGTGGTAGTAGCTAAACAGGTATTTCTGGGAGAGCTGGAGCCAGGTATGTGAGAAGGTAAATTCACGAGGTGCGCTTTATAACTGGGGAAGTAGTAAAATGGAGAGAGGGAAAGTTATTATTGGAGTGCCCTCGCTCAGTTATTACTGTTACGACGTTCCCTTCGCCAATCAAGTATTTTTGGAGGAGTTGGGTGAGTTCTCTATCCGTGTAGAATTGGAGGTGGAAACGTAAAAAGCGGTTACTAAGTATTAAACTGGACATATATGGTATCATTAGAATCGGCAAAGTCTGTATAATTCTCCCGTGAAGACACTATATAGGTGAGTGTATTTTTAATAAGGCTGGAGACGTTCATAATGGGGCAGTGTTCAAGTAGTTAGCACATAACCCAGGGAAAGATGAAGTGAATGTAAATTGGTATTGATTAACAGATACGGGTTATTATCAAGAGATGATTTGTCTCTATTGTCCCCTATTCCCACTTCTCTTTCTCCGTCTACTTTTCTCTTCCTGAAAATTGCCAACAAGAACCTGCACAAGAACAGATATAACTGGCCCCAATTAGAGCCAACACAGAGGCAGATAAACTGGAAACTAGAATATGCCCAGATTAACCTAATATCTTGTGCTACTCACTTGGATTGACATTATTCCCGGTGCTAGGTCCATCTCAATATTGTCCCTTCCAATGAGGACTTTGGAATTTATGAGGTAAAAATGGGGCGAATGACTTAGGTCTGGTGGCTACTGCAGTCATTCAGCCCTCAGAGTTCTACTGCTCAAGTTGGCTGAACCACTCGAGTATTTCGGAGAAGTTTGTGGGCAGTTGCGTTTTCTAGTTGAATTGGGGTATCTTTGTAAAACAGGGTAAAACGCCCGATATGAGAAGGTGCGGGTACCAGAAGAGATTCCGGCGCTTGATAATTATATTGGTCAACTTGCGATAGCAATGAGGGTATTTCTGAAAGATTTAGGAGGGTGTGCATGGCAATGTGCAATTGGGAGTGTTGGTGTAACAACCGAGAAAGAAGAATAAGGGAGACGTATGAGATATTATTGTAATTTACTAGCCTCATAGAATACACTGGTTAAGTCCCCATCTCATTGAGATTAATTCTGGTGGAGTTAGACGCTTTCCTGATAAGTGATAAATTTTGAACGAGTACTGTACTCGTAGTCTTAGAAGCGAGAAATAAGCAGTATCCAGCTCAAGAAAGGAGAGATAGGTACCCTCTGAGTTATCAGCATGTCATGGTCGAGCATCTGTACCCAAGCATGTTTTCCTGACTTAGTTGTTCCTTTCTGCGAAATGTAGAGGTGGGTGGGTTGGTGTTGAAAAGGGAAATTCATTAATGACAGCGACTTGAGTTGTGTCATTAGGTTCCCTCGACTCTCGAGTGAACATTAGAAGAACCTCGTAAGTGATGCAAGTATTTCTGAGTCAGTTGAGGGCAATTATGTGACCAATTTACTCTGGGATGGAAGTGAGAAAAGCAATACAAGAGAGATTTGAGGTCTATTAAGTGGAATAAAAAGACGTGTGTGATATTAAGTAATAGAAGGGTCTTATCGTTGCTGAAATGCACATATATTTGAAAGAGTTGGATGAATATGTCGTGAAGTAAGATCTTGAATATCTGAGTCAAAATTAGAGAAGAGAAAGTAAGGATAACGTGTGAGGTACTATTAGGTTCCTTCGAGCTCTAGGAATAGGATGGTCTAGTCGTCTTAATCATATCAGTATTTCTGAGGGAGTTGATCTCAGTTCTGGGTTTCAGTAGATGTGGGGTGTAGGTGTAGAAAGTCAGAAAGTCTCATGTTTGATATCTGCGTGGTACCACTGGATGCTCCTGACTCGTATAAACACACTGGTCAAATCCCTGTGTCGATGAGAGTATTTCTTCGTGAGTTAGCTGCTTTTCTACACCTAGCAGTATTTGGATTATTAAAGGGTTCACAAATGTTCAGAGTGAGTTACTGACTGTAGTAGCTGGTTGACTGCTGCTGGGAGGAAGATAAATCGTGCCTGCGTCGACGATATGCTAGACTGTCTCTGATGTTTGTGAACTGCAATTTTTACAGTCACCCATATACGGAGTTGCGCACACAAGTACAGTACTGGGATGGCATTTTGAGAGGGAGAATCAAGTTTTTTAGATCTATGCATATCACCAGAACAATCGCAGGTGCGTCAGTAATAAGCAGGTCAACTCGTATTAGTGACCCACGTATTTCTGATCTAAATAAAGTAAGATCCGTAAGGAGCACTTGTACAACAGAGGAGGTTTGTAGTCCAATAAAAGATAAGAGAGTTAAAGGATATCATTCGACTACAGTACACTATATCGTGTGAGCTAGCTAGTTGTGTTACATAGCTCTTGTACTGCCCTACAAGTATAGGTATCTTCTGATATCTAACATCACATAATCTGTTACCACCTCTCTTAAATATACACATGTCCGTCCATCAATCTCCTTGCTGTTCTGATCAAACTAGCTGCTGCCGCTTGTTTTCCGTCTTCTTCGAGAACTCCGCCTGTTACCAGGAGTCCAGAAGTGTGTCCTACTCTGAGCATTCCGTCTGGAGTTTTTCTTGCCACTTCCTCCACCACTGAGCCCTTCAACAAAGCCGCAATTCCGATAGCCACAGCTCCAGTGCCAGTATAAGCTCCGTGGGGAATGCCCATTGAGAAAATTCGAGCAGTTACGTCGACATCTTTGCCTTCCATTGTTTGTCCATCCAGTCTCTTGTATGTCTGAGGTTCTGAGACAAAGGACACCTTTGGAGTAGCCGGTCTTTTGGCTGCATCTTCAGGAGTACCAACCAGACCCATAGTGTACGCTCCCTGTTGGCGAATGTCTTCGATTTTGGCCAGAAAGTCTGGATCTGAGAGTTGTGGAGGCAGTTCTGTTCCTGTAAGACCCAGGTCTGCTGCTCTGACAAAAACGGTCGGATTACCAGCATTCACAAGAGACGCTTCAATTGTAGATCCGTCTTTGAGCGTCAGAGTGTCGACTGAATTGCCCGTAGGAAGCGTTTTTCCCGAAGACGGTTTCAGAAAGTCGATTCTGAAAGCTCTGGCTGTTCCAGACACTCCATCTAGCGTATCTTCTCCTTCATAAATAGGCAGTCCATCTTCCGTAGAAACAGGCACATGGGCGATAATTTTCTGGTCCACGTTGGTTTGCCAGATTCGCACTTTTTGGATCAAATCCTGGCCAACCACCTCGGGTTTCTCCTTCACCAGACGTTCTTCAATGGCATAATGGGCCACTGCTGCAGTCAGGTTACCGCAGTTTCCTGTCCAGTCGATAATCGGCTTGTCCAAGCTTACGTGGCCAAAGTTGTAGTCGACGTCATAATCTGTGCTTTTGCTGGAGTTGATAATCACGATTTTCGACGTGCTGGAGGTCGCACCACCCATTCCATTGAGCTGTCTCTTGTACGGATCGGGCGAGCCAATGGCCTTCAAGAGCGTCGTTTCGAGCTCGGCAAAGTCTGAGGGAACGTCTTTTTTGTTGAAAAACAGGCCCTTGGACGTTCCGCCACGCATCCAGACGGCTGGGAGCCTTTTTTGGGCGTTTCTGACAAGACTGGGAAGCATGGTTTGGAGGTTGAGATGGCAACGAGATGACAAAGCTTATTTGGAATATCAAGGAGTGGAGATGTGCGGCTCGGAATTGGAAAAGGTTTGGATAAGTATGCATGAAAGATGCAATGGGGATGTGAAAGTCGCGATGAGATTGATACGTCAGATGTAGGTGGCTGTGAGTGGGAATTGTGGTTGTGAAAACAAATTAAGGAATTATTTGTAGTCTTTTATCTCGGGATTAGGATGGTCTTTCTCGAGTTCACCTTCTCTGACCTCCCGTTGCTATGTAGATATTTCTAGTAGAGTTAGAGTGTCCTATGTCACCATGTAAAACTGGAAGTGGAAGTGTAGGGAATAGGAATGGTGAAGTAAAATAGACATATATGGTGTCATTGTAATCCCCAGACCTCTTAAAATACTCTTGTCAAGTCACCATATCCATGTGGGTATTTTTGATAAGCTTCGGGCAGTTCTACAATCAGGTCTGATTACAGCTAATAGAGGGTAGGACATGTAAAAGAGGTAGTAGGAGTTTATGAAAGAGTTTTGTTGTATAGTACGGTTCTGATAACGCTATGGTCAAGTCTGCTTAAGTTAATGGGTATTTCTGAAGAAGTTGGGAACTTTTGTGTGAAATGTACAGAAAATGATCTTCAACTCTACAAGTGAATAAAAGAATTAAAGGCAGCAGGAGAGAAACAAAGAGGTTTGTTTGGATTTTATCGACTCTGGGAAAACACTTGAAAGGTGCCTTAACTCTTGGGATATCTCTGGAAGAGTTGAAGGGAGTTCTGTGAATGCGGAGAATGGGAGCTAGAAGAGAAGAAGTGCGATAACAGTGAATAAGGGAAAACAGGGAAGGGCTTATGGTGTCTATAGTTTCTTCAGACTCTTATAATCACAATTATCCACATGGGAGAGTTATGCGGACATTTTTGAGAAAGTTAGAGGGGCTGTGTAGTCATGGACACTAGGAGGAATCGGATTAAAAAGGAGAGAAAAAGTGGTGGGAGATAATTACACGGTACCAGCAGTAAACTGGGGTCTGACTGAAGATCTGACTGGGCCCCTACCACCTTGTGAGTATTATTGGGGAATTTGGACGCAGTTAAGTCGATATGTAGAATTGGAGGCGGAAGTGTAAAACGTGAAGAAGAGGTGGAGTACTAGTCGAATAAGGTATCATTAGAATCTGTCAGGTCAGGAGAGTACACCTGTAAAGTCCATATATCTTCTCGTAATTTTCTCATGAGGTTGAGGCCGTTCCTGTTGTGGGTTGTTGGGAAGAAATGTTGCTGTTAATTGCTGTAATGAGAAGACAGGGGAGCTACAAAAGGGGTTACAAGATCAGTTGGACCTCATAATTCATTTGTATGATCGCATTAGCAATCTGGGTATTTCTGGGAGATTCGAAGACATTTGGGTAAAACAGAAAATCTGGGAGTTGGGGTTTGAAAATTGCTACGACCTGATAGGAAGAGTTTGAATGAAACCGAAAGCATCCTCTGCGCCATTTAATCGCAATAATGGTCTTGCAAACCTCACCTCTTTCTATCTTTGTCTCCACAACTTATAAAACCAACACACGAATTTTCAACCAGACACCCAACTCCGCGCAACTAAATTAGAAATAATCATAGGGCCAAGGCAACTTGATCAGAGTGTTGCCCAGTGTCTGTTGATTCTAGCAATACTACACACGTCTAGTTTTGTAACCAAAATACCCTTTTTACACCGCCACATCCAATTCTACATCACCATATAACTCAACCTAACTCCCGAAGAAATATCTGAATGAAAATGGAGTCTTCACTATCCCATTACCAAGATCTGGCAAGATTACTTGGGACCATTAACATCTCCAATCCCACCTCTTGTACATTTTTAACCCAAACACCCTTCAATATGACATACACAGAACTGCTCTCAGCCACCTCAGAAATACTCCCACATTAATGGGAAGTAGATTATAGGATTCCTCAAGCTCGGGAGATCCAAATGGTACCATTCACGTTTTTCTTACTGTCACTGCATAACTTCTACCTCCAAAACACCCACTTTCTGCTTCTCACGTAATTGGCCCCAGATCCTTCAAAATTAACAGAATAAACCTGACAAGTTGACCACCAACTCACTTGATTGTGGCTATTTACCACGTTGCCATTCAAGCCCTCCCTCTAGGCCCCTACCCTCTTTTCAATCCAAATTCCCAATCTCTACTTGTCAAGATAACTCTTCTAACTCGACCAGAAATACTTCCAATGTCTCCATTGCTAGACTACTGTACTACATTCAGACGCCTCAATAGATCCTAATTATAACCTTCTAAGGTCTCCATTTACCTCTTTCCAACTTTCTGCACCTACATCCCCTCTCTATGAGTTCTCTTTTTAGGGCCTTAATTACGCTGTGTAGTCAAAGAGAAGAATATCGAGCTTTGGATAAGATACGGTGTAACAGAGTTGATCAATCTCCTTATTATGGGCGTGTAAGTCGTATGTAACAACTGTTTCAGTTCTGCGAGTAATTTTTGGAATGAAAACTTCTATTTTCGAAAATGTGTATAAGTTACAAGTTGTTGTAAAAAGTAAGGGAAAGTAGATTCTGAGAGATATATGGTGAGAATTGGGATATCCTCGTCTCTATGACTCTATCAGTCTAGTCCCCATAGTTAAACGAGTTTTATCTAGGGAGTAGAAAGCAGTTCTGTGCCCAAGTATAGCTGAGAATGTGTGACCTAAAACAGGGTAGGAAATAGCTACCGACTGGTAAATGGTGTAGTGGAGATTGCCGTGATGGCAGAAACATCTCAAACATTTCTCATGGTCATGGGAGTACTTTCAATGGAGATACAGGGAGCCAGAGGGTACAGTAGAATTATTGGAAGAGATATACCCGGTATCATTCTAATCACTAGAATCTATGGATAAATATAGAACCATTGACGCCTCTCTTACAACTTCATTGCCCATTTTATTCCCTACACCCCATTTTCACCACTTCACACAACGGCCCATAATTTCTCCAGAAATACCGACATTGACACAGGGGATTGGCCGGATAAATACTGATTCCCGTCGCATCCATTTAATACCCGTTGAGTGGTACATCCTAACTCATAGCTAATTCTAACATATACGCCTATATGTGTGGCTAAATAGAACTGCCTCTATCTTCTTCAGAGATGCTCCCATAACAATACAGACTTGACCGTTGAACTCCTCTAACCAGGACCTTCTCTGCAGTAACACGTCTCTTACTTGTTACACGTTCATAGCCGTCTCCATAAGCGACCCCGTTTTTACCGTTTCACTTAACTCCATATAATTGTCCTCGAACTACCAATAGAGCAAAGCCAAGTTAATAATTGCCATAATAACACCTATTAGATTGTGGTACCATTTATGCCTTCCCCCTGCATTAATACATATCTTGACAGCCGCAAACCGAAATGTCCCCACACACATACATGGGCAGAACTTCGTAGCAAAATATTCTTACCACTGCAAGAAAGTGATAGGCGTACTCCCCGGGCTTAGGAAATTTGAATCATACCTTATAGGCCTATGCTACCTCCTGTTTCCCGGATTTTATACTTCCACCTCCACTTCTCCATAACCACTTAACTGCCTCCAGCTTCACCTAAAATACTCCCGTGATCTTGGGGGCTAGATAATCATTGTCTCCATATCGAGAAGACTCTTTTAGTGCCATTTGAGTCTCTCCCGCTGCTTATTTGCTACTTTCAACACCAGACGCTCTAGTTCTACTTGAACTCTGTAACTTCTTATCTCTCTCAGAAATACCCGTAGCGACTGAAGAACTGGGCCATTAGTTTTCTCAGATCCATCCCGATCCATTGGTGCCACCTATGCCTCCACTTCTATCTTACCTGCTTTAATACTGTTCACTTTTGCAGCTGTCGTACTATTAATGGCCACAGAACTACCTTCAATTCCTACTAAAATACTCCCACAGCTGATATGACTTGAGAGGGTTGTTCTTCAAGCCCTGAGGATTCGAAATATACCCTTTATGTCACTCCTGCCATCCTTCACCTACTCGTGCCACCGAAACATCAATTTTGTGCTTTCTGAGAACTGGCTCTAACTTCATCAGAAATATCGGTATCATTGTGGGGTCTAGACCAGAGCAGTTTACGGAACTCAAGGATCCTATTGGTAACTTGCATGTCTTTCTTGGCACCTCTGTTGACTTTTAACTGCCACCCCCTCAATTCTACTTCTACACACATGTCTCTCCAACCTCACCAGAAATAGCGACATCGCCGAATCAACTGAACTGACATATTCTTCTTAGTCGCAGATTACTCTGTTCTTGTTTGTGTCCTTTTCCCACGCTCTTCCTTCCCTTTTTTAACCCCCGCCTGTATCAATCATTTGAGAAAATTCCGTCCAACTTCAAAGAAAAGGAATTACTACAACGGGGACTGGCCTAGCGTATTGCTACAGACCTGGTAAACCATTTGGAGCCATGATTTACTAATTTACTTTTGTTTCTACCCCCATTTCGCCCCCACCGTCCTACTCTACTAGAATCAAAGCTGCCCTCAGCTGGTTCCAAAATGCCTGCACCCGTAGCACAACTTTACCATGGTGTTCCCCTAGTCGGGAAGTCTCGCTAGTACCCTCAAATCGTGTGCTACTACCTTTTCCTAACTTTGAACACCAACCTCCCCAAATTTCTCTCCCCATATAACTGCCCCTAATTTCTCTGGTAACACCGACATTACTTTAGAGACTTCAGTAACGTGTTTCCCTGACCCCCGATAGTAACATTTATACCTTTCTTATCTTTCTTACAACCCCCTTCACCTTTTGATTCCTCATCTTCCAAATTTTTCCATGCCACGGGCATTTCATAACTCTTCCAGAAATACTCATATGACCATATAAACAGGTCCAGAAAAGACCTTGAATCTAGGCCATTACATTGATATCTTGAATGCCCTACTTCCTATTTGTTTCCGCCATTTACCGTTCACACCCCCAACTCTTCTTTAACGTAAATCTGCACACAAAACCCCCAGAAATACTCACATTGCAGCAACAAGTGGGTCGTTGTATGCCTAAAGCACCACAGAGTCCAATGGTAACGTCTACATCTATGCTTATACCTCTTTCTCTCTTTTAACACCAAACCCCATAACACAGCCCAACATAGAACTTCCCAATCTGTACAGAAGATTACACCCATCGATATAGTGACTAAACCATCGTATTTTTAGCCTCTAATCTGATTCCAACAATAACACACACTCCTAGTTTACCAGTCCATACCATCTTTTCATCCTAACCTTCACAATGTCAACATAAGCAGAATGGAATCACCTTCTCCAGAAATACTCGTACTGCTAAGCCGAGTTGATTTAATTGATTCTGGGCATTCTACAGTGCATTTAAATTAATCCTAGACTTCCCAACTACGCTGTACCCACTATTAACACTTGCTTGCCCAGTTCTACCTATTCGTAGAATTTAACAATTTGGAATTTCTGGTGACAAAAACTATTCTCCAATCAGAGAGGCAAGTATGAGCCGATAGTGATTTTAAACGGTACCTAACCTCCTGTTTGTCCGCTTGTACTGACTAAGTGACAGGCTGGAACTAGTTCATTCACTCACGCACCTCCCTTGTATCTACATAACTGCACTCAACTTAACTAGAAATAGTATCAAATACATGGGGAATTGACAATATTCTTTCTAGTACTCTGAGAGTGATTTTGGTACCCACCACGTCTCTCATTACACCTCTTTGCTGATTCTACTACCCACCCCAAGTTTTGCATCCTTGTAGAACTTGGTGCAACTCTTTCGAAAATGCCTATATCATAAATTCAAGTTGATAAACGGGTTCCTCGATATCATTCAACCCAGAAAGTTCCTTTAGTATCTCCCCTTTTACCCTTTAGAAACTTCTATATTAGAAACTCCTGTTTCCTACTTTTATAGAGCTGGCCCCAACATCTCCAGAAGTATCCAAATAACAATGGAGAATTAACAGGAGTACTACTTGAGACAAAACAAGACAGATGATACCAAATATGACACCTTTCTGTTTGTTTTTCATCATTTTACACTTCTCATCGCAATTCTACTCTGGCATACAACTGCTCCCAACTCCACCTTAAACACTCACACCGTTAAGCCAAGATCCCCATTATTGTTGTCATTCCTTGCAGATTATGGGGGGTTTCCCTCTTTTTATTCTCACAATACGTTTCCCCTTTCTGACAGCTACTATTTCACGTCTACCAGCACACAGTTGCCCCAACTCAATCAGAAATAGTGGTGCAGTGGAACAGAAGTCTGCAGTATAATTTAGGCACCTCCGTCATTTCAATGGTACCGTAGATGCCTGTGCCGCAGTTAATCCCCACTGTTTATGACACAGATATCCCTAGTACCGAGACGCAGAAAGTTGGTTCTAATTTCTTCAGAAATACTCTCATCGTCATAGGGACTTGACCATTATGTTTCTTCTGCTTGGGAGAAACCGATGGTATCTTTTGTGTCTCTTCTAGTTCATTTTACCCATGTTCAATGCCAACTTACATATCTCTACTTTTTCATAGATATGCACTCAACTCTACCAAAAATACTCGGATTGAAAAGTAGTCTTCACCAATGTATCCCTTAGACTCTAGAGGGTCTACTGGTACCACCTATGTCGTCTCTACAATATCCTACCTACCTTTAATACCGACCCTCGCTCACCTACAAACCACAGAAGGGCTCCTGATCTGATCGAAAATCAACCGCTCAAAATGAGGACTTAGCCACCACCTTCCTTCATGACGTTGCACATAAGTGAACCTCCTTATATCCGCTGTTATATCTCTTTCGTTTCTCCAATACCGAAACACATAGTTGAGGGTGTTACGAAACTGTTACTAGGTCGCTCAGAAATACGTAAACACCCAATCATGGTAGACAGGAGTACTCCTCACGCTTTATAGATTCATCCGGTACCAAATACGCCTCTATTAGCTAACATATTCCACTTTTTACAATTCCACCCCCAACTCTACTTTACCACACCTGCTGTCCTAACTTTTCCGGAATTACCCACATAATCTCAGCAAGGGTATTTCCATAACACTCATGGTCAGGGGATTCAGGGAGTACCATTTATATCACGATTCAGTTAATACTGCTGTTTCTATCAGCTACATTCCATTTTTACCTCACAGAGATTCCCCCTAACTCTGTATAAACTTCTTACATGGTGAGGTCGATTTGACCAGCATCTTCCTGTGCTCAGGTGGATTCTATTTGTACCATTCGTGTCTTGTTCTCTAACCAAATCTCAATTTTTAACGCCAACATTCTTTTCTACCTGTCTACACAACTCCACCTAGAATCTTGAGAAAGAACTCCATCGCGATTCAGACTTGATTAGCATGTTCACATGAGTACAGGGATTCAAATGATACCATCAAATAGTCCCCTAGTACATTTTTCCGCCTTTTGACACCGCATCCCGTTTCGAGTTGATAATGTGAGTGCCTCTATCTCGATCAAAAATACCTCTATTACAACAGTGACTTGACCATGATGTACCCCTGGATGTACTTATTCTCTTTACTCCTTTAAACTTTCTCATATTGTCCCTTTACATCTTTCACACAATGCAACCGTAATACCCCTTATAGAGAACAGCCCACCAGTCCATTATAACTCACCAATTTGCTATTTCAACTTTTCCAATGAAATAGACGGAAACTGGGGGCTAGGATGATACCGGGAAACTACATACTGTTACTACCTTCCCCGTTTTACCCTCTCATTCACAATTCTACTTAACTATACAACCTACCCTATTTCGCTAAGAAATACTCGTAAGACCATAGAGACTTTGTCACTGTATTCTTGAACGCCTAGATTTGCTTCTTTCATCTCTCCGTTATCCCTATCAATCCCGGCTTATCTTTCAAAAACGAAATGCTGACATCATCCACCTTACCGAACTCAACCCAGTGTCACCAGAAATATCCATATTGACAAGGGGATTTGACCATTCAGTTCCCCTACACCTGCCCAACTCAAAGGCACCAACAAATATCTGCCTTCTATCTCATGTCCTCTTTTACAACCACCATCTCGAATCCTTCAGAACTTTATGTTGACCTGTCTCTCCCAGAAATAATCCCATAGAGAGGTAAACTTGACCGTTTCGTTCTAGGGAAAGTGTGTTGTTCCTGATACCCATGTATCTTTCCAGGATCCCATGTATCTTTCCAGGATCCCGTGTATCTCTCCATTTGTGCGAAAACGTAGTTATAGAGGGTTGGCCTAGAAGTTGGAAAAACATTGCTATAGGATCAATGGCTACAGTACCATAAGAGTTATGCAATCTAAAGAAGCACGATGATTAAGTCTGTGGGTTTGTCGTGTATTATTGGAGGAGTTAGAGACAGCTGTATTTATACGTAAGAATTCAAGGTGGAGGCTAAAACTACACAAGAAGTAGTAAAATCGGATTGGTTGGTGCCACTAGAATTGCCATGTTCGGTATAACACAGTGGTCAAGTCCACGTGACTGTACGACCATTGCTGATGGAAGGAGAGCTTGGGGTGTGAATACATAAAATTGAGAGGGGTGTGATAAAATCCAACAGGGTACAGTAACATAGGCTTAGTACTGTAGGTATCATCAGCTTCCGGAGACCTCAGGGAACATGATGATGAAAACCCAGTGGCTGTACAGTTATTTTTAGAGGAGTTTAAGGCCGCTGTGTGAATAAGTAAAATTGGGAGGGTAGGTGATAAAATCTGGAAAAACATCATACTAGAGGTTCCAATGGTGCCATATGAATAGTGTAATGTTGGGGAACACTATGGTCAAGTCTCTGTCGCTGTGTGACTGTTATTCCGGGAGTTAAACACAGTTGTGTGAATGGGTAGATCTTAAGAGGGTTGGTCCAGGAGTTGGAAAAGCCTTAAAATGCATACCCAGATGGTACCATCCGAATCGCGCGGCCTCGGAGAACACGATGATCAAGTCCCCATGGCTCTATGGGTATTATTGAAGGAATTAGGCACCGTTCTGTGAATAGGTAGAATTGAGAGTACTGGCGCTAAAACTCGACAGGATACAGTAATCTAGACCTGGCTGGCTTCATTATGATCGGGCAAGCTCCAGTAACACGATGATCAAGTGCCCATGATGGTATGGGTATTATTGGAAGAGTTATACACAGTTGTGTGGAAACGTAGAAATTGAGTGTTGGCCTAGAAGTTGGAAAAACATAAGGGCATAGGATTTATGGGTACCATAAGAGTCGTGCGATCTCGATGAACACTTTGGCTAAGTCCCTGTCGCTGTGTGAGTATTATTAGGGGAGTTAGATGCAGTTATGATATTACGGAGATATTGGAGGGTTGATGATAAAAGTTGGGAAAAAACAGTAATACGGGTACTTGTGCTACCATTAGAACACTGCAAGTTCTGTGACCACTGTGGTCAACTCCCCATGGTTGTATGAGCTTTTCTGGAGGAGTTAGGAACAGTTGTGTGAATAGGTAGAATCAAGAGTCGTAGTGCTAAAACTAGACATGAAATAGTAACATAGACCTGGTTGGTATTATAACGCTCAGGAGTCCTCAGGGAGCAAACCGATCAAGTCCCGGTTGATGTACAAGAAAAATTGAAGGAGTTAGACTCAATCCTGTGAATATGTAGGATTTCAGACGGTTGGCCTAGAAGTTGGAAAAACATGTTGGCATAGGATTTATGGGTATCATAAGGATCGTGTGACCTCAGGGAGCACGACGATCCAGTCCCCGTTGTTGTATGTGTATTATTGGGCGAGTAGACACAGCTGTGCTGTGACGGAGATGTTGGAATGTGGTACTAAAAGTTGGAATACTACAGTAATACAGGTCATGATGGTACAATTCGAACGTTGCAAGCTCTGGTAACACTGTGGTCAACTCCCCATGACTGTATGACTATTTTTGGATAAGTTAGACCCAATTGTGCGAATATGGAGATCTTGCATGCTACAGTAGAAAAGTAGACAGGATACCGTAACCTATGCAGGGTTGATATTATTTCGATCAGGATACCTCGGGGAACACAGTGATCAAGTCCCCATTGTGGTAAGGGTATTATTGGAAGTGTCAGCCTTGCTTATGTGAAAACGTACATTTTAAGAGGGTTGGTCTATAACTTGGAAAAACATATTAACATAGGATTGATGGGTATCATGAGATTCGCACGACCTCAGGGAACATAGTAGTTAACTCCCTGTGGCCGTAAAAGTATTATTGGACGAGTTGAAGATTGTTAGGTAAATATGTAGCTATTGAGAGTGGTAGTGGTAGTGCTATAAGCCAAGAAACAATAATATTACAGGTCAAAATGGTTGCATCAGAATCGGGTTACCTGAGGGAACACGACGGTCAAGTCCCTGTGACTGTGCGAGTATTATTGGACATGTTAGACACAGTTGTATTGAAGGGAGATCTTCAATGCCGAAGTGCTAAAACTAGACAGGATACAGTAATCTAGACTTGGTTGATATCATAGTGATCGGACATGCTCCTGGAACGCGATGGTCAAGCCCCTATGGTTGTACGGGTATTATTGGAGGCGTCAGATACTATTATGTGAAAATATGGAAATGGGAGACTAGATGCTAAAACCTGGATAATCGTAGTAGCATATGTTCAAATGGTACCATCTGAACATTGCAACCTCGGGGAGCACAATGATCAAATCGCCTTTGTTGTATAAGTATTTCTGGGCCAGTTGGACCCATTTTTGTGAATATGTAGATAATGATAGGGTTGTGCTAAAAGTTGGAAATACTTAGTAATGCATACCCAGATGCCACATCTGAATCGCGCGACATTGAGTAACGCCATGGACCAGTCCGTATGTCAGAACGAGTATTATTAGAGGAGTTAGAGGCAGCTGTGTGCAATACGCAATTATTGAAGGGTGAGAGCTAAAACTCAACAGGCAAAATTAGAATCGGATTGGTGGGTACCATCTGAATCACATGTCTTGGTGGAACACAGTGGTCAAGTCCCTGTGACTGTACGAGTATTATTGAGGGAGATAGAGCCAGGGGTGTGAATACATAAAATTTGAAGGGGCTGTGATAAAATTAGATGGGCTAATGTAGCATAGGATTGATGGGTATTATCTGATTCGCTAGACCTCGGGTAACATGATGAGTTAGTCTGTGTGTTTGTATGGATATTATTGGAAGAGTTAGCGACAGTTGTGTGAATAAGTAAAATTGGGATGGTAGGTGATAAAACCTGGAAAAACATAATAGTGCAGGTCCGAATGGTGCCATCAAATTCTCGTTGCCTCAACTGAACCAATTGTCCTGTAGTTATTGAGATTGGAGTATTTTCGAACGAGTTATAGCCAGTTATGCGTACATGTAGAATTTGGAGAGTTGGTGTTAAAAGTATACGGGGAAGAGTAGAAGTAGTTTTGTGGGTACCATTGGAGTTCTACAAGCTAGGGGAATAACATGATCAAGTCTCAGTGGTTGTACGAGTATTATTGGGCAAGTTAGAGGCAGCTGTGGGTGCACGTAGAATTTGGTGGGTTGGTCTAGAAGTTGGGAAAACATATTAGCATAGTATTTGTGGGTATCATATGAATCGCACAACCTCAGTGAACGCGATTACCAAGTTCATTTGTTTGTACGAGTATTATCGGAGGAGTTGTAGGCAGTTGTGTGAATAGATAGAAATAGGAGGGTTGGTCTAAAAGTGGCAAATACCTAGTGATACAGACCAAAGTGGAACCATCGGAACCCCGTGACTTGGAAAGCACAATGGTCAAGTTCCTGTGTTTGTATGAGTATTTTTGGAGGAGTTGGGGATTTTTTGGAGAGCTTTTGGAGGGTGGGAACTAAAACTAGATAGGGTACAGTAGACCTGGATTATTAGGTATCCTAATAATTGCGTAACCTCAGGAGACACAATTTTCAAGTCCATTTGAATGTACGTGTATTATTAGAGCAGTTGGTGCAGTTGGAGGCAGATATGTGGATATGCAGAATTGAATGTGGTGGTGGTAAAAGTATATTGGACACAGTAGAAGCGGCCTGTTTGGTACCATTAGAATCGCGAAGATTGGGATATCATGATAATCAACTCCCTGTAGTTGTACGGGTATTTCTGGGATAGTTAGAGCCAGGTGTGTGAGTATGTGCATTTGGAAGTCGCAGTGTTAAAAGTATAGAACACACACTAATCTAATAATGGTGGGCACGGTCATAATAGCCCGACATGGGGGGATATGATGGTCAAGTCGCCATTGATGTGAGATTATTATCGGAGAAGTTAGCAACTGCTGTGTGAATTCGTGGATATTGGTATGGGATATAAAACTTGATAGGGTGTTTTAACTTAGGATTTGTGGGGACCGTCTGATAGGCGTGGCTTGGGGCGACACACTGGTCAAGTCCTTGTCGAGTTGAGAGTATTATTGGAGAAGTTGGAGACAGATGGGAGAACACGTAGAACCGAGGTCTCTGTGCTATAGTTTAGAAAACATAGTTGGTAAGGTCCAAATGGAGGGGTTCCAGGCTCTTAACCGAACGGGGAAAATATCGTCAAAGGCTGACTTAGGTCGGTTGGAAAGACCGCGATTTCGACCCCGCTAGGAAACAGTGCGCACACAACCCAGTGAACTCTGTGTGCATCGTCGTAATTGAGACATTCGCGTAGGGATTGAAACTCTCCCCCAACCTACGCCTTCGATAGACACTGTGGACCGGTTCCCTAACCACCAGGCCTTTCCATAAGGAATGCTGGAGGAGGACTGAAGACTGGGGTAAAACCACCACCAAAGAGGCGGGCTACTTGTTAGGAGTTATTTGAGGGCGACCACCCTCTACCTCCTCTCACCTACGTATATTCGGGGTAGCGGCTCTTTCCCCTCCAGCGACAGATCGAGTAAATCTGACGTAGGCAAACGGGCGCAAAGCATCCGGTGGCCTATTTGTGACCAACAGTCGCTGCCGCTTAGGTTAAATAGACTGATTAATAAATGATTTACAACAACAACATAAGGTCCAAATGGTGTCACTAGAATCGTCTTGTGATGAGGATCAAGAGAGTTAAGTCCTTGTGGCTGTGAGAGTATTTCTGGAGGATCTAGGGGCAGTTGCGTGAATACGCAATGGTGGGAGGTCTGGTCTAAAAGCTTGAAATACATAGTAATAAAGGCCTAGATGGTACCATCGGAATCGTATGACCCAGGATAACAAAATGGTCCAGTCCCCGTGGTTCTACAATTGTTATCTGGCAATCTAAACACATCTCTGTGAACACGTGGATACTGGAGGGTGGCAGCTAAAATTAGATAGGGTATCGCAACATAGGCCTGGTGTGTGCCAGTAGAACCACATTACCTCAGAGCACACGATGATCAAGTCCCTGTAATTGTAGGAGTATTTCTGGAAACGTTAGAGCAAGTGTGTGAAGATGTTAATTTGGAAGAGCTGGTGCTAAAATATGGAAAAACGGAGTAACGTAGGATTAGTGGGTACCATAGGAATCGTGTGTCTTAGACTAACACAATGGTCAAGTCGTGTTGGATTTTAGAGTATTCCTGAGCGAGTTGGAAGCGGGTGTGGGTGCACGTAGAATCAGGAGGGTTGGGGTAAAACGTTGAGAAAGAGAGTAATACAAGTCAAAATGGAACCATCAGAATGGCGTAATGATGAAGATCAAAAGGATCAAATCTCTGTGACCGTGCGAGTATTTTTGAGTCAGTTAGACACAGCCTACTGACTAAGCAGGATTGGGTGCTGGGCGCTAAAAGTAGGCAAGGGGTAGTAGAAGTGTTTTGGTGAGTTATATCCGATTATAGTAGCTTTGGGAATCCGAATGGTCAAGTTGTATTCTATCTTTAGGTATTTCCGGAGGAGTTAGAGAGTGTGCAGCGATTACGTCGAGTTGAAACTTGTTGAATAAAAGGATAGGAAAGAACGGTATTATAAATTTATAGGTACCGTTAGAAACGTCTGACCGTGGGGATAAATGCTGTACTGGCTATGTGGCTGTACGAGTATTTTTAAGAAATCTAGTCGCATAGTTGTAACCAAGTAGAACTGGAGATGTTGTACTGAAATTATGAAAAAATATAGTAATGGAGTTAAAATTGTAGCAAATGGATCGCATGAGTCGTGCGATGACAATGGTGATCTCGCCACTGCAATGCGGATATAGTTGAAGGAGTTGGAGCCAGTATTGTTATTCTGCATATTTGAGGGAGTGAGTGCCAAAGCAGGCAAGGGAGAATAAAAGAGGGTCAATAAGTACCACCAGAATAGTACGAACCGGGAGATGATGATGATCAACTCATTGTTGGAGTCATACTATTTCTGACTAAATTAGAGGCAGTTGTGTGGTAACCTAGAGTTAGGAGAGCTGCTGGCAAAAGTGGGAGAGAAACAGTAAACTGGATATGCAGGGTATCGTTGGAAGCTTCATCAAGTGGGATTACTGTGGTCAAGCCTGTGTGATACTATGATGGATATTGAGGGAATGAGAGCCAGTTGTGTAAAGTAGGGGGGTGGCAGAGTAACAGCTAAAAGTGTTAATGAGGTAGTAGTAGAACAGTATATGGTATTAAAAGGTAGTACCATGCCATGAGATTGTAGTGGTAAAGCTGCTAGAATCGTGGAATTATTTCTTAAGGAGTTAGTCCCAGATATGTTTTTGAATAAAATTGAAAGTGGGAGTATAAAAGTAGTAAAGAGATAGGAAGCCACTGTTGTAGGGTTTTATTAGAAACCCATGAACCGTGAGAAAACTATGGTCAAATAGCTAGACTCATGGTGTATTTTTAGACAAGTTGACGGCGATTCTCTAGGGCTAGTGGAATAGGGAGGGAAGCGATAAATCCAACAAAGGGATAATATTAGAGGTTTAGGAGGTACTAGAGTGATCTCTTGAGCTGTAGGACTGGAATGGTCTAGTTTCCACGTATGTGGAAGTGATATTAGGAGACTTAAGGCTTGCAATGCGATAATGTAGATTTAGTGGTGTCGAAATTAAAATTATTAGACAGTAGTAGAAGATACTCGGATTGTGTCATACTAATCACACAAGTCTCGGGAATACACAGGTTAGATCAATATGACAATTTTGGCATTTTGGAGTAATTAAGGGGATATTTGTGACCACACTGGAATTACTGAGGAGGTTGTAAAAGTGGGGAAAGTGTAGTGCGAGAGGCATCAATGGTTCTAACCTGATATAAACGTTCGTCTCAACGGACTGATTAACTTCCTATGGCGATGGGTGTTTTTTTGATGTTTTTATGCTCAGTTGTGTGATCTGTAGAATTGAAGAGGTTGCCATTAAAAGAGGTAGAAGTTAATGAGGAAGACAAGCACGGTACTATTGTAGCCGCTCTCTTTTCTAGAACACGATTGGAAACTCTTCATTACGATTTCACTATTTCTCGTACAATTGGGCACTTTTATTGTCAAGACGGGTATCGGAATATCGGTGCTAAAATTTGGTACAAGACAGGATATTATAATAATTGGCTGTAAGATGGTATCTGGAGGATCCCTTAGGACGTCCAACCATAATGGTCCATGCCCTGTATCAATGGGTGCGTTTCTCCCGGAGTTAGACGGAGATGTGTTGTAAAGTAGATCTAGAGGGTTGGCTGTAGAAGTTGTTAGGAGAGAGTAGCGGTGACATACGTGGTATCAAAATGATGGCAATGATCCCCGTATTACCTCTTTCAGGACGTCATTTTGATTCGAGTTTTATTGGTACATTTATTCGAATTTTTGGTAGAAGTGGAAGTAGAATTGAGAAAAGTGATTTCGTATAGAGCGGTGTAGGATGTACCAAAAGAGACTGAGAGTATTGGACCATGCGTATGCTGCACTAGAGAATGGGCTGGTCAAGTCGGACTGATTATGTGTACATTTTTGAAGAGGTGGAAGGAGTTCCATGAGAGTGCATTATTGAGAGCTTCGTTACTTAAACTTGTAAAAGGATGTTAGCGGATGTGAATAGAATACCTACCTCTGAACCTCCTCGCCCATGCCAACACAATGAGCAAGTTGCCGTTGTGATCTGATTAATTTCCAAGGAGTTAGGTGGAGTTGTGCTGTTATGTCAAACTGGTGGGTTGAGGTTAAAACTCCGTGAACAGTAGCAGAAGAGAATTGGATGGTATTGGAATAATTTCTAGGTTCCGTATAACACCCCGGTCAAGTCTGTTTATGTGTATATGTATTTCTGTAGGAGTTAGGACAGTTATACACAGAAGTGGAGCAAGGAAGGTGGAGCAAGGAAGGTCGCGTTTATATTTGCTACTAGATAGTAAACAAAATGTTTTTGGTATCAAAATGATTCTCCAGTCTCCGGAATTAATCTGGTCCAGTCGCCTTGGTTATGTAGGTATTTTTGGACAAAATGTGTGGAGTTAGGTGACCCCTCAAAAATTAGTACGATACCATGTGGATAGAATGTGGACAGAAAACGTGCAGAGTTGTCAAGAGAGAGTTGAATGGTATAGTAATCGTCACCTGAGAGTGTAAAACGGATTGATTAGCAAGCCATCCTTCTCAGGGTATTTCTGGGAGAGTTGTGAGCTAGTGAGAGTGAGGGTAAACAATCCTCCACGTCTGTAATTCTAAATTCTAAGTACTCTTGTAATGTTCCCAACTAAGAGAGTCAATTTACTCCAGGAGTTGACATGCATGAAATATGCACTGGAAGGAAACTACCAAAAAAGCATCATGACAAGCTCCAACCCATCAATATATGGTCCCAATTCAAGTGCCATAAATGCCCCAAATATATGAAACAGCCTCAACGACAGCAAAGGATGTTTCATCTCCCTGAAAACACATGCAAATTCATTTCACTGCGATATACAAATAGTCGCTCTACTTGTAGATGAAACAGCCCCTGCTTGTTCTTGAACTTCAACACACCAAACCAACGTTGACTCAACTGACTACGACTAAAAGTACAACACTACAATCGAAAATTTGGGAGGGACTCAGTGGTCCAAAATGTATTATCCCAGAGGTTCAGCTTAATGCTTACATCCTCTCTTCTATAAACTAAAGGTTCGGCAGGTGTACTCCTCCTCATTGGGAGGTTCCACGGCCTACATCCTTTCTGAATGCGAATCAGATCGTTAGATCTCCGACTGCTCGTATGGCGTTTGACTCTGGCTCTCATTGGCTCTGGTCTTCGACTTCTGCTCTTATTGGCTCTGGCAACTTGGCTCTGGCTCTCATTGGCATATCACACTTGCTCTTATTGGCTCTCGGCACTTATTGGCATGGCTCTGGCTCTAACTGAGTGGCTCTGGCCCGTGTTCACACTTAGGGGTGCTGGCATCTTTCTCAGTGTCACCCTGGCGCTCACGTCATCGTTTCACAGTCTCATCGGTGCTGGCATAACTTGTCGTTTCACAGTATCACTCAAGCTGGCATAACTTAACGTCTGTTGGCGTGTCGACTGCTCCTGCACTGGCGGCTGGTGGCTTTCACCATTCTCAGCTCCAGGCGGCTTTTCGGCATAGTCGTAAGTGTTGTTCTTGCCGGCAATTGTCGGTCGGTGGCTTTGTAAAGCTCTTTACTCTGGCGGAGTGGCAGGACTGGCCAAACTCTTTGCCCAAAGGCGGTCTTCGCAGACGCTTATACCAGGTGGTTTTCTCAGGTGAGACCAGGTTCGGATCGTTATCAGCTGTCACTCTTGACCGGGATTCCTGTTGTACTGGCACCAAGCCAGTATCAGATGGAGGCGACATATGACTGCAAAGCAGTCCATCCCTCCAAAGCATTCAAGAGTATGTTATCCATGCAGGGTATTTCACCCAAGGGAGCTACCCAAAGAAACGCTCTAGACACATCTGTGTCTGTCATAGCAGCTCATGGGCAATGTTTCGTGTCCGTCATAGCAGTTCAAGGAGACAGGACTCCTGAGGGCTAGCTAGGCTTGTCTCGTCATCATCCAGCATCCAAATGCATGTACCAAGGGGTTTCCTTTCACTCAGCGGCTCTGCTTGCGCTCGGCTCCACGTCTTAGTTACTCGCTCATGCGTTGTTCACGCACGTTTTTAATCCGACTCTACAGTTGCGTCATAGTGGATGTCTTGCGACTCCCACTCAACAACTTCTGGAATACTGTCCCGCGACAGGACCAGCAAAGCAGACCCCAAAGTGTTTACTCATGCTGGGAGTTTCACCCGTGGTTGCTAACCATCTGAGGAACAGAGCTCATGAGTAGATTGCGAATCTTTGCTCGTCATAGCTCCGTCCCGTAGATGCATGAAGAAAGGTGTGCTGATGCTCCAACTCGGTTGCTCAAGAAGTAACGTCATGGTAGGAGTCGTGACTTGTCCGCTCGCGCAAGACAATTACTGCTTCTCAGCTTTAGCTCGGCACTGTCAGCATCTCTCGAAGTGATCGAATCCTTAGCGTAAGCTCAGAGACTGGTCGACTTCTGATGTTCTAAAAAGTGGGTCCCAAGGGGGCTTTATATATTCCAGAGGTGGATATTAGGTTCGTAAGATAGAGTTGTATATTGCATATACGAAAGACGAAGAACCTACTGGAAGAAATTGGATGTGATTTAACGGGACATTTGGTGAAAGAAAGTCTATGTTGATTGGTACAAAAATGATGAGAAAGGGTTGCCCTACCTGATGACATTTCACAGGACCCACTACTCGCCCTCTGTGGCATTTCGTATTCCACAGATGGCTGGATAAAGTTAAAGTTGTCGTATTGGTGGCGATAATATTCAAAGAGAGACCCTCACCTTCTTTGGGGCTGAATAGAAGGACATGGAAGGGAGAAAAAACAACATGACAGGTCTTAGAGAGAGATAAGCTTCCATATTGAGTTGTTTCCGGGACCTCCAGTGTTATTTTAACGCCACAATCCATTGGTCATAAATGCAGAAGCTTTTAATCTTTGGGCATTAGGTACATGAGAGCTGCAAGAGCGATATAGTGAGAAATATATACAAAGAAAGATATATATATGAGGAGATTGCTACAGTATCGTTTTCATACCATGTTAAAACATATTTAATACTATCCTACTTAATGAGATGTTCATTAAGTATTTTTATGTGAATTTATTGGAGTTTCTCTGATTTAAATAAATATTTGATTCAACTAAATACAGTTCAAGTTTGAGGGACATGGGAAAAAACAAATTCCAAAAATGTCTCCTAAATACAACATAAATGGTACCATCATGACCACCGTCGTCCAGTGATCACTCCTATCTATATACCATCCTGTTTACAAGCCCTACACCGATTTTAGAGGCAGTTTTCTGTATTTGCACGGCCGGGTAACCCCTAAAAATCAGACTTCAACTGCCCCAAACAGCTGACTGAAACGCGTCAGGATTGGAAGAGACATACCGGTGGACTTGCTAAGACCCATACAATCATATAGACCTGGTTTTGAACCGCTATCCCCTCGTTTTAAAAAAATGTCAAAATCGCCAAAAACGCCTGACAGTGGGCCATGAAAAAATCGAGATTTTGAAAAAAATGAAATCACGAAATTTTCAAATAACGGTCCTAGTGCAACACCAAGTACTCTATAGGAATCTTCAGACTCCTCCCATTACAATGGTATTACTTTTAATCCTCTGTGATGCCGATTATGTGGTTTTATCCTCCAACCAAAGTATTTTTTTTCAAGTTTACCCTTGATTCGGTACTTTTTCGATTTTTTTTTAAAAATGTGATTTTTTAAAGAGAAAAAACCTTAAATTCTGGTTTTTGCCCAAAGTCGGTTCAAGTTGAGAAAAAAAATAAAAAAAACCGATTTTGCGTATTAGCCATGGAAAGAGATATATGATGGTACCATTAGAATGCCCCGAGTGTCACGACCTCAAATATGTAGTTATTAGTGATATTTGGAATATATTTCGAGATATATGGACTGGTCGTATTTGTGTGGTATATTTAAGGTTTTGTAGTGTTTTGAAAATTACTAAGTGTTTTTAAAATACCACAATTCTCATCACAACAGACGTTATAGAGGGTATAAAGAGTAGATTATTGCAGGAGAATGTGGCGTAAAGTTGGGTGAATATCTCTAAGATCTCTTTCATCTCTTTGGTGATACAGTTTACAATTTAAAGCGAATTATAGAACCGAAAAAACGAAAAACTACATAAACTTCGCGAATATAGTGCAAATTTGTTATTTCAAACTGATTTTCATCTAATACAGGGATTCTCCTTATTTTGAGCCTACTCTTGTAACAATCGACAGCCTAGTTCAGGATTTCGGTTTTTTTTATTTTTTTTCTCATCTTGACCAGACTTTGGGACTTCTGGCCAAATAAGCTTTTTTTCAACTCTCAAAAATCAAAAATTAAAAAAAAACCCGAAAAAGCCCGAATCAAGGGTAAACTTGAAAAAAAGAAAATCTCTTTGGAGGAGAAAATCACATAAAAGGCATCACAGAGGACAAAAAGCGATACCATTGTAACGGGAGGGGTCTGAAGATTCATATGGTGCACTTTATATTGCTCTTGGACCGCTATTTAAAAAATTTGTATTTTCATTTTTTCCAAAATCTCGATTTTTTCATGGCCCACTGTCAGGCGTTTTTGGCGTTTTTGACGTTTTTGAAAAACGCGGTCATAGCGCTTCAAATCATGGCCCAGGGGATTGTTCGAGTCCTAATGAGTCCGCTGGTATGTTTCATTCTGTCCTGGCGTGCTTCATGAGTCTGTTCGAGGCCATTGAAGTCTGATTTTTAGGGGTTACCCGGCCGTGAGAATATGGAGAAGTGTCTCTAAAATCTGTGTGAGTAGAGTAAGCAGGTTAAAAACTAGATAGGAGTAATCACAGACTCCCAGCGACTACGATGGTATCGGTTTTGTTGTGTTTGGGAAACATTTTTGGAACATGTCTTTTTTTCCCAGGCTCTTCAAACTAGAGCTTTAACTACAGGTCTTACTTAAAACTTTAATGTTACTTGACATATTAGTTAGAGGAAAAAACAATACACAGGAGTGGTAGTGTTAAAAGTGTTGGAGGTAGTACAATGAGTTAATATATGGTAGTATATGAATCAAATAACTCTCTACAAGACCTTGGTCAAGTTACTAATGGTCTGAATATGATTTTAGACAAATACAGTCCAGGTGTAGGCTCAGGTGTTTAGGAGAGCAGGAGTCAAATACAGTAATGATATAGCAAGGGAGAAGCCAAAAGAGATTTCTTTGTATTTCAACCTCAAGAAACGCTTTGGTCAAGTCCCCAATTCTGTATGGGTATTCCTGATCAAGTTGAGGGCTCTTCTGTGGGAAGCGTGAAATAAGAACCCAGGCTTTAAAAGCTATATAGATATGACAAGGGGTAGATGATTGGTATAATGTGGATCGGTATTTCAAGGGGGATATATATATTCATTTTGTATCTATCTGTCAATAATTTTGGCCAAGTTAGAAACTGTTCTGTAGGAAGGGTGAAATTGGAGTTTCGATTTAAGAGAACAGTGAGAGAAGATAAGAGACGTTTCATCGGTACCATTTGATAGGAGGAATCAGGGAACATGATGGTGAATCCGATGTAATGATATGTGTATTTTTGAATTAGTTGGAGAGATTTCGCGGTAATGTAGAATTGGGGATGGGTGTGTTAAAACTTGAAAGGAGATATTAGGAGTGCTATGAATTGTACCAAATGGATCGTGTAACTCCCAGTAATACTCCCATCAAGTTTATAAGACCGTGTTAGTATTTTCGAGTAAGTTAAGGGCAGTTCTGAAAATGACAGACAAAAAAAAAAATCAGATAACATCTAACAACTAATTAAAATACAACCAGACTAAACCACCATGTTCTCTGGCATCTTAAGCTGTACAGTAGTAAACACCTTGAATCTCTCTCCCCTAATTTCTCCTACTTCTTTCTACATGCAAATGACTTTTTTTGGCTCTGACCCTATAAACTCAACTCGGTCATACAACCCCAACATCTCTAAAATACGAGCAGATCCATTCTGAATTTGTTCAATCATTCACAGAAGTCAGAACCTTGTTGTATTACCTTCATCTATTTACTATTGCTTCTTAGCTTGCTTCGCCAACCCTCACCAACACACCTCACCACCTATCTCCCCTTAACTTCCTTAAAAATACTCTCATTGCCAGATAGACTGGACCAGAGTACTCCTAGAGCCGGTGGCTATGATATGATACCCTGGAAGCCATATTTTTGTTGTTATTCTGACTTTTAACACGGACCCACTCAGTTCTACTTAGCGGTACACCTGCACCTAAAACACTCAAAAATACACACAATGTTAAGGAGAGTTGATAATATCGTTCCTCTGTTGATGAGTATTTGGGTGGTACCTTCTTCACCTTTCTTCTACATTTTGTTATTTTATTAAAATCGATTCCCAAGATTCTGCACATAATGGAGCCTCCAGCGCCTTGACCAAAAATACACACAGTGTTACGGTGACTTCACCAGCGTATTTCTCAAAGGCCTGGGATTCTAATGATACCATTCAAGACCTGCTTTCTGCTCTTTTCCACTTTTCACGCCAAGCCTCCCAATTCTACATAACTACTCTATCCCCTGAACTCCTCGAGAAATACTCCCATTACCATAGCAAGCTTACCACCAAATTTTCTAGAGTCAGGGGATTCATTTGATACCATGCACATCTAAGTTATTGTCTCTATTCAACTTTTTACGGCGACATATTCAACCGCCCCTACAGTAACCCAAGCATGAGTGCGTCCAACTTCACAGGAAATACCAACATTACAAAGGAAACTTGATCATAGTCTTTCTTGTGTTCTGAAGACTCTTTTGGTTCCCTTTACACCTCCCCCACTATCTTTTTGTATCTTTAAGAGCCTCACACCTTACTTGGCCCCAGCGACAACTACCCTAAATTCCGCCCAAGATACCTAAATGGCCATGAAGACTTATCCATTATAATCCTCAATGTCAGGAGATTCTAAAAATACCTATCAAGTCATGATTATTACTTCCTGTCGCATTTTGACACTGCCACCACCTAACCTATCTGGCTACACAACTGGATCTGGCTCCCTCAAAAATACTTGGAGAACTACAAGCACTTGACCAGGGTATTACGTACGTCGATATTTCTTAGATAATTCCTTTCTTTTCTTGTATACTATCTCTCCACCTTCTTTTCGCTCCGACACTCGCATTTCTACCTATAACACACTTATCCAAACGTCTCCAAAAATGCTCACGTTGCTATAAGGACATGACGGGAGTATTCCTGAAAGCTAGGGGATTTGAATGATACCAAACAAGTATCTCTTACTATCTCTGTCAGGCTTTTGTCACATCCACTTGCAATTCTACTTTATCACCCAACTCCCCCTAACTCATTCAGAAATACTCACATGACCAGGCCAACTAGACCATGTTTGTACGCGGTGTCTGAGGCTTCTAGTTGTACCTAGAAGCCTTCCCCTACTACATCTTTCCAACTTTTAAAACCGAAACACATATTTTCGACTTTCACAGAACTCGCTCCAACTCTCCAAAAATAATGACATAGCCAAGCAGATTTGACTAGCGTATTCCCCGGACTGAGGAGATCTAAAAAACTACTTTTTAGTGTCTCTATCACTTCCCATTTTCCATTTAGATCACATCCATCCCGACATCCATCCCCACTGCTACATCACCCACTCCCTCGAACTCCTACAAAAATATCCTCTCTTTCAAGAACTGTAAGCCATTGCAATCCCCAGACCTCTGCTTTCTGCTTTATGCCACTCAAGCTTTACATATTACATCTTAGCAATCTTTAGCCCCGAGATCCGTTTTTCACCATTTCACACGGCTGCCTTTAATTCGCTCAAAAATACATACATGACTATATTGAATAGACAAACTCCATTTCACGACCAAGCGTAATCGTATACTCCCTTTATAACTTCTCTGAGACTTCTTTTGCAGTAATAAACCTCCCCTATGTTATCTCCCCATATACCAACAGTGCTGTACGTACCCAACTTCGTGAGAAATGCCAACATCGATACGTGAAGTTGACGAGGGTGTTCCTCTGGGCCTGGTGATTTTAATGATACCCTATAGACCTAGTATATCGCCCTTTTCGCGCATTTTCAGTTTCCCTCTAACTTCTGTTTGTCCACGCAACAGCCTATAGCCTTAGGGTCTTTCGAAACTGCCATTATTGAACGGAGAAGAGAAAGGAGAAGATACGTGATATCTTAGAGCCTTGGTAACACACCTACAGTATAAGGTCGATGTGTCAATGTGGATAACTCTGGAGGAGTCAAATCCAGTTCTATGTGTTGAATAAAAGATGAACTTTATATAACAAATACATTAACGACTTACACATCACTTGCCAGGGGTTGTTCCGACGCCACAACTCCACTCTCCATAGGGAGAGACTAGGTAATATCCACTTTACACTGTGGATTTACTACTCAGAACGGAACACCACGTCTCCGTTCAGCACTATGAAATGTAGAAAAACAGAGATAGGAATTTAAAAGCCAGAAATGATCTTAACATGCCTTTAATGGTATCATTTGACACTTCTGGTTCAGGTAACAACGATGGTCTAATCTCCTTAGTGGAACAGGTTTTGCTGATGAAGTTGCAGACAGTTATGTCCTTCACTAAAATAACGGGAGGGAGTGCTAAAAGTAGAAACAAGATAGCAGGGTATACGTGGAAGATATCATTTTCATCTCTCCGTTCCAGAGAATGCTCCTGTCAAGTCAGCGTATGAGGATAAGTATTTTTGATGAGTCTGGAGGCGATTCTGTAGGAAGAGTCAAACTAGTGTTTGGGAAAACACATGATATAGAGATATCAGGAGAAAATCAAAGGTGGTATATTAATGAAGCTATACAAAGGGGCGTATTAGCCAAGTCTGCTTATTTACACGGCTACTTCTGAGTTAGTTGGTTCCCTCAACATTGGCAGTTCTTTCTTCATAACAGTGCTAGTTTGCCTATCAAGTTTTCATTGGTCCAGAGTCTAGAGATAAGTGGACTGGTAGTGGAGAGATAGAGACGTCTTCGTTTCTTGAGGTTGCACCCTTCCCTTAATACCTCCTTTACTCCTTCAATAGGTGCAATAGACACTACTAACCGGCAAAGAAAGTACCCAGTTGTCCATAATTATAAAAGAGGAAGGCCAAACGACAACTGCAATGAAAATCATTCTCTCTAGTATCGTAATTACCTACAGTACTTTGTATACCTACCTTGGCTTGTTCTACTTGGATTCGTTTATCACCAGCAGCTTTACTCGAACCTTGTTGGCATTAGTAAACAAAAGTAACAGCTGCCTCAGTAAATACATTCGGAATACCATTGAAACTAGGAGTTAGCTTGAGCAAAAAACAAAATCATACACCCGCTTCGCGACTGTAAAAAAGATTACAGCACCCAGGATTCTCGTATGGTCTCCCACTACAATACTAACTAGGCTCTCTGGTGCTTGACTATGGCTGATCGGACGGGAAGCCGTATTTTCACCAGGATATGGCCGTAACCAAACTGCGCCGACCCGGAATCGAACCGGGGGCCCATCGATGGCAACGATGGATTTTACCACTAAACCATCGGCGCGGAATTATTGTTGTAAGGAATTAGATTCCTTAGCAGTTATGAGTGGGTTTCCGCTCACGCTAGAATCAAAAAAAGTGCAGTCACCTTGCATGTGACTGCTTTTCCATATTGGGACAGGAGGAGATAGGAGGAGACGTGGCAGTATAAGGAGGATAATTATGTATGATTAACAAGACAAGTGATTGATAACCAACTTCACAGACAGTACCGACAGAGTGCAACCGCAAGCACTATACAGACAGACTCGACGTATCACTAGGCCAACACTAAAGCTAGATTGAATTCTGACACTTGGTAGCGGCACTTTGAAGTACGATCAGGGACAGAGTTTAAGACAGACAGCAGTGAAACACTTTCCACAATTACCGACAGCGCAGACATTTTCCGCACGTGGGGAGTCCCAGATTCAATCAGCAACAGCAGCAACAGTATCACCGATAGCAGTGACGACGAATTTTCATTCCAGTCAGCAACCGATTCATCATTAAACATGGTATTCGAAAACCGAGAAGACGATCAACCGCATGATCACCTGCAGGACCTGCAGCCGGACCAGGAGCTTGTTCCGGAGCAGGACCACCCCATGCAGGAACAGGAACAGGAGCAGCAGCCCCACACCGATGTGGTGGAAGAGCTCACCGAAGGCTTCCAGGACGGAGTGCGAGTGCCCGAGTGGCCCGAAGAAGTCCGTGCCACCATTGAGGCGTCCAACCGACGCATCCTTGCCGCCGAGCAAGAGCTGAAGGCCGCCCGAGCCGTAGCCGCGGCTCAGACGGCCAAGGCTCTCCTCGCCACCGCTGTAGCCGAGAAAGCTGAGGCCCGAGCTGCGAAAGCTGTGGAGGAGGCCAAGGAAACCGACCGTATCGTTGTTCGCCCCCGGTCCGACTTCCACCGAGTTATGGACTCGCTCAAGCAAGCCGGCATGAGCAAGTGGAGCAACAAGTTCAGTGGCGAAGGCATCAACAAGGGCCGAGATGTGCAGCTGTGGGCTCACGGTGTGGGAAAGCAGTTGGAGGAACGAAACATCCCTGAGTGCGACCGAGTTCTCTGCGCCGTGGAGGCCTTGACTGGCCACGCCCGAGAGTGGTGGGACATGATGACCACTGAGGAGTCCGCCAAGCTTCGAGCTAGCTGGGATCTCTTTGTGACTACCTTGACTGGGTATTTCACCCCCACCCAGTACAAGTCAACTGCAGTTATGGAGTGGAACCGATTCCAGGCTAAGCCGACTGAGTCCGCCGAGAAGTACATCAGCCGATTCCAGCGAGCCAAGCTTGCCCTCCCCATCACCGAGACCGATGAGAGAACTGCCGTCATCTTCTTCCACGGTATGAAGGACCAGTGGCGACAGGGTGTTCAGGTGCTTGGAGGAACCTTCGAGACTCCCATGGACCGACAGATGGAGCTCCTTCGACTTCACCTCGGCAATTGCAGCCTGACCCGAGCTGACCGAATGGACGTGGATCATGCTCAGGCTGACTCCGACGACGAAGTCTCCGACACCGAGGAGGACTGTTTCCGTGCCCAGGTTTCTAACAGCAAGGAGAAGAAGAAGCAGAAGAACAAGAACGGCAACGCCAACAACGCCAACAACGCCAACAACGCCAACAACGCCAACAACGCCAACAACGCCAACAACGCCAACAATGCCAACAACGGCAACAACGGCAACAACGGTAACAACGGCAACTACCGCCGATTCGGAGGGTGTTACCGGTGCAGCGAGATGGGACATTTCATTCGCGAGTGCCCCAAGCCCGACACCCAACCGCACCGAACCTCGCGACAGGACCGAGACCAGCTCATCGCCGACCTCGTCAAGGAAGTCCAGAACCTGAAGGCCGCAGTCGAGCAGCAGGGAAAAGACTAATGGCGGCCAAGACCGAGACCTCGGTCGTCATCCCATCCACAGATCTCGCATCTGCGGATGCGGCTACTTACCTAAACACTGATATAGTTAACCAAGCTTCAGTAAAAGCCGTATCCGTAGACCTGGAATACCAGGAACCACCAGTGGAGGTGGACAAGGAGGAAACACCAGTAGAAAGGTGTGAGGAGGAATCGAACCAGGAGGAGTTGGAGGTTGGAAAGGAGAAAGTGGCAGGAGAAGGGAGCCAGGAGGAATTGAACCCCGTGAGTATGAGAGTCGAGGAGTTAGTCAGCAAGGAAGTTCAAGAAGATAATAACGCAGAAGAAGCGAAGGGGAGCGAGGAAGAGGCCATAGTCCCTCTAGACGACACCATGGAGGTACTCACGATCAAGACCGAGGAGATGGTCGAGGGTAACGAAACGGTGGTCGCTCTGGACTACACCCACGAGGGCAAGAGTGTCCGAGCCTTATTGGACAGTGGAGCCAGTGGCTGCTTTATTGCGGCTCATAAAGTGGCGAAGCTGGGGCTCGAAGTGGAGGCATGTCGGCCGAAGAAGGTGAGGTCAGTGCATGACTCTGAGGTGGTGAACAAGACCGCCCTTGTGCCTGTGCAAGTAGGGGCTTGGAAATGCTGGGTGAAAGCCTACATTCTCAAGCAAATGCTTGGCCAGGAGGTGCTGCTGGGAATGCCCTTCATGAAATTGTATGGTAAGTACGTGGCGTGGGATCGTTGTGAGTTCCAGCCCCCCGGTTTCGACGAACATCCCACCGTCAAAGGGGAGGAAGAAGAGGAGGACTTCATGGACGCGTTCACCGTGAGCGTGAGGGAGGCCAAGAGGACCGTAGTGAGGAACGAGGGTGAGATGTTTGTGTTGTTTGTGAAGAACGGCGTAGTTACCAATGGCCCCACAGCCCAAGTGGACCGAGTTATCTCGGAGTTTAATGATGTAATTGTCGACGATTTACCCCAGGAGTTACCCCCCAGAGAGCCATCGATCACGCCATCGTGATTGATGAGAGCAAGAAGCCCCCCTTCCGGCGGCCTTACAGGATGAGCAGATTTGAGTGGGCAGAGCTGGACAAGCAAGTCAAGCAGATGCTGGCCCGAGGAGTGATCAGAGAGTCCAGTTCGCCATTTGGAGCACCAGTGCTTTTCATCAAGAAGAAGACTGGAGAACTGCGAATGTGTGTGGATTACCGTGCACTGAACGAGCTGACGATCAAGAACCGATACCCACTGCCCCGTATTGATGATATTCTGGACACCCTGCACGGAGCCAAGGTGTTTTCGAAGTTGGATCTTCACTCAGGATATCATCAGGTGCGTATCAAAGAGGAGGACGTCCACAAGACAGCGTTTACGACACGCTCAGGACACTATGAGTACTTGGTAATGCCATTCGGCTTATGCAATGCTCCATCGACTTTCCAAGAGTTGATGAACAAGATGCTGGAACCGTTCTTGGATAAGACGGTGTGTGTCTATCTGGACGATATTATCATTTTCAGTCCGGATGAGGAGTCTCACAAGAGACATGTGGAGGAGGTGCTGACAAAGTTGAGAGAGCACCAGTTTTACGCCAAGAAGTCTAAGTGTGAGTTTTTCAAGACTGAAATGGAGTTTTTGGGACACGTGGTGTCATCGGAGGGAGTTCGGCCGAACCCGGAGAAAGTGAGGGCAGTGGAGGACTGGCCTACACCGACTTCGGGACTCAATCTTATGAGTTTCCTGGGTTTGGCGGGATACTACAGACGGTTCATTCCGGAGTATTCCAGAATCGCTAGCCCGCTAACAGATCTTGCGGCGGCGTCGGCTAAAACAAGGAGGAAGAAGGGGCAGACGAGCAAGCCCTTGAAACCTTTTGTATGGACGGAGGATTGTCAGGTGGCCTTCGACAGAGTCAAGAAGGCGCTGACTAACGATGTGATGATTATTCCATCGATGGAGGATGTGTTTAAGGTGAACACTGACGCTTGTGAGGTGGCCGTAGGGGCCGTACTCCAACAGTGGTCACCAACACAGAAGGCGTGGATGCCAGTGGCGTATGAGTCAGCAAAGCTCAAGGCGGCCGAAAAGAACTATTGCACGAGGGAGAAGGAGTTCTTGGGCATCATCCACGCTCTGAGGAAGTGGAGGCACTATCTACTGGGCAAGACGTTTTTGGTCGAGACAGACCATCAGTCTCTGACGTATTTTTCGTCTCAGACTGAGCCGCCCAGTGGTAGATTGAGCAGGTGGCTCGATTTCTTGGCCGATTATGACTATGAGATCAAGTATGTGCCTGGGGAACAGAACACGGTAGCAGACGCCTTGTCGAGAATGACAGTGATGCCGGTGTGGTTTCCTGAGCACGAGGGAGATGAACGAGGGGATTTGGTGATGCCGGTGTTTGTGACAGAGGAAGATGTGGAGTTGAGGGAGATAGTGAAGAGGGATTACGAGAAGGATGAGTATTGGAAGGAGATTTTGGGGATTTTGCAAGGCATGGAGGCAGACCCACCGGTGAAGGTGCCCAAGGTGAGGCGTCAACACATTAAGCATTTCACGCTTAAGGACGGTATCATCTACTTCGAGACCGTCCCGGAGGGAGGAGGGGTGAAGAGAATGTGTATTCCGCCCGGCGAGGCGAGGGAGAGGGTGAAGGTGGCTGCTCACGACGCACCAGCAGCAGGGCATTTTGGCTACTACAAGTCGTACGACCGACTGGCCAGAAATTGTTATTGGCCCAGGATGATCAAGGAAATGAGGAGGTACACCAACACGTGCACGATCTGTCAGATGTCGAAGTCGAGCAACAAGCCTCAGACGGGCTTACTTCGACAACTCCCGATCCCCACTCGAAACTGGTCCGACATTACCATGGACTTCATGTCGGGCTCGGGATTGGGGATGACGAGATCAGGATACGACAGCATTTGGGTAGTGGTGGATCGGATGTCTAAACAGATGCATCTGATTCCATGCACGAAGACGCTGGATGCAGAGGGAGCAGCAGATTTGTACATTGACAGGGTGTTCCGATATCACGGAGTGCCTCGATCAATTGTTTCAGACCGAGACAAGCTCTTCACATCAAAGCTATGGAAGACGCTGCAACACAGACTTGGAACCACAGTGAAGCTGTCAACGACGAACCACCCAGAGACAGACGGACAGACAGAGCGAGTTAACAAAGATCTACGAACCTTGTTGAGGTCTTACACGAAACTGGCTCCAGATGAATGGGACAAGTGGTTACCGATTTTCGAGTTTGCTTACAATTCGTCCACCCACAGGACCACAAGCTACCCACCTTTCCAGGTGTGTTATGGCTTCGTACCGGATGGACCAGGTTATGAGTCCACCCTGGCTATGGACAGGCCACATCACCAGATGGACTCCTGGATGGACGAGATGAAGATGATGGAAGATTCGATCAAGGATCTGATGGTGGAACGACAACGAGACCAGGAGAAGACTGTGAATCGGAAACGGTCGGAAGTGGACTTCGACGAGAAGGATCTAATCTTGGTCCATCGGAAGGCCTACTTCAACCCTGGCGAGAACTCCAAGATGCATGATGTCTACTTTGGTCCGTACCGTATCAGGATGAAGAAGAGCGAAAACGTCTATGACATCTGCTTACCACCAGGGACCAAGAAGCACACGGCTCTCAATGTCAAGTGGCTGAAGAAGTACAACAGTCGAGGGTACTACTTACAGGATCCACCAGTGCATGAGGATCAGCAGCGAGCCAACCTGGCCAGCATCTCCAAGATCGCTGGCATTGACGAGAACAACCAGATGGCTTACGTCACGTGGAGTCACTGCGACCCGGAGGTGGCGACTCCCATACCGATGTCCCTGCTCAACGAGCTAGAGCCAAGAAGACTGAAGTTCCTTACCGATGAGTGGAACTCCTTCTTTGAGAACAGTAGCGGCAACATCGAGGAGGATATCGGAGAGGGCGAACAGAGCCTCGGCCGAGGTGAGCAGCAGGATGCATTTCAGAGGCAGACTGTGCAGGAGGAGACAGTGCAGGAGGAGACAGTGCAGGATGCACCGCCGCCAAGACCCAAGCGAGTGAACCAGAAATACCGCAGGCCAGCGAACTACAACACACCGTCGTGGCAGGGTTTTAAAGGAGGGCGAGTGTAAGGAATTAGATTCCTTAGCAGTTATGAGTGGGTTTCCGCTCACGTGCAGTCACCTTGCATGTGACTGCTTTTCCATATTGGGACAGGAGGAGATAGGAGGAGACGTGGCAGTATAAGGAGGATAATTATGTATGATTAACAAGACAAGTGATTGATAACCAACTTCACAGACAGTACCGACAGAGTGCAACCGCAAGCACTATACAGACAGACTCGACGTATCACTAGGCCAACACTAAAGCTAGATTGAATTCTGACAATTGTAGAAAAAGTGGACTTTCAATAAATACTCAAAAATGACTTTTTTCGGCCGCCGTGATAGTTACGGCCATTTCAGTGGTACCATGTTATTTATGACGCTCTTTTATTTAAGTTTTCAATTTTTGGTTTAGTTTGGCTAACTGTAGCTGTTTTTATGTGCTGTTGAAATTTGGGAAAATTGGGCCTTGAGAAATAACTCCGTGAAACTACAGGTTGAAACATTGTAGTGAAGAGGAAAAGCGTTCTGGGTATTATTTACAGTGGGCGTAATCGTCTAATCTAGTCCTGAGTCCCTTCGGTAAAATTTATACTCTATTAGGGACGATACAACAGTCACTAAAAACCGAGCAAGTTACACCTGTGCCAAACAACCAGAAGATGAGCCTTGAGGATAAATGGACTTCCGATTACTCCAATGGGGCCTATTAACATCTACGTCCCGGGTTCGGATCCAATTTACTATTCCTTGCTCAATAGTTAGAGCCGACTGAAGTGAAGCTGAAACCACAAGGAAGTGTGTTATATTCCTTCTAATAAAGAGATAATGGAGATCAAGAAGAGTTGGTTTGGGTCTTTGTGACTACAATCACAACTCTATCAACTCCCAATACTCTCTGTTCTATTGTAATTGCTCTAGGCGGACATGTCTGTTTGAGCCTCGTTCTCATAAGTAACTTGTCTGAGTAAAAAAAGCTTACAGGTAGCTGAACATAGATTCATGGTAAAGAAATACCCATAAATATTCGTCATTAGAAGTTATCTTGTCTCTATTCTTCTTCTGATCTCTTTTCTTACCCCATTTCAATGGCTTCCCAGATCTACCACCTCCTCTAAAAAGAGAAGGGAAATATTGATACGAAAGAGCTGACTAGTTTAGAAAGATGACTGTAACCTGAATCTGGTCACCAACTCCATCTTTCCTTCTTACATTTATTGCTACCTTTTCTACCCTCCTAAACTTGGAGAGTATCATCTAGGCTGTAACAAAATCGTACATAAAACGTGAAAACTACAGGTTAGAGTCCAAAAAGCCCTTCAATGTGGTCTCTTAGCTACGAATATCACTCTTCCTAGTTTCTCTCTTTATTTTCCCAAGAGTTGGACACCTTCTCTTAGTTACAATACACACCTTCTAAAGATCATAAGCATAATTAGAGATATATAAAAGACATAAACAAGTTAGAGTGAGACGGTTAGTTGTAGTTCCAGCAACTTCAGATATCTGCCTACGCTCTGGCAACCCATCTCAGTCTAACATACCCAGCATACCACTTTTTGGAATGGGGTTCATAGTTGGTAGTTCTGAGAGTGTTGACAATGTAGTCCAGAGCGTCCGATCGTTTGTTCTCGTCAATCTCGCTCAGGAAATTGAATCCAAACAGCTCCAGCCACTTTCTCAGGCCTTCTCCTTCAGCCAGTTCTGTAGATCGGTAGACTCGTTCGATTTTCTCGACTGTAAAACCAGCTTCCTGGAGAAACTTGGAAATGACGTCTTCATGGGGAAAGTACCACGGCGAGACAGCAGCTACCTCCTCAACCGACTTGTTTCCAAACTTTTCCACAGCCATAATGAAGGCAGCCTGAATTTCGGCAACGTTTCCAAAACCTCCCATTTCACACACAAAAGAGCCTCCAGGCTGAAAAAGCGAGTGGATTTTCTTGAAGACGGCGACTCGCTGGGCATCTGTCTTGGTCTGGGCGAAAATCCAGTGGAAAGTGGCGTTGGAAAACACCTTTGAGTATTTCTGAGAGTGGTTCCATTCATCCAGCTTGGAACAGTCCACAACTTCGGCCTTGAGACCTCTGCCAAGACTGAGATCGACCATATTGGACGAGTTGTCGATTCCAAAGATGGATTCGCATCGTTTACTGAGATCCAGAGTCAGCTTTCCGTCTCCACATCCAATATCCAGGATGGAGTCAGAGGCCTGAGGATCGAGCCATTGCTGCACGACAGAAGTCAGCTGGGGCACAAAGGCCGCGTCCTCGGTGTATTTCTTGGCGTTCCAGGGGTCAGACATGGTTAAAAGGGGGTATTTAGAGTCTTGGAGATGGAGTTCTGGAGTATGGAGGAGCTCTGGTATATATATTGGCAGAGAGCGATATCGCAAACCTTAAAAAGAGCGATATCGGCCGGGGCAAGAGTAGTTGTAAAAAGCAATTCAGAAGCAGCAGTCATAAGTTGAGTCATGAAATGAGGGTTGACTTATAGAAGAGGAGGCGGGTGTGTGTTTATTGAAGAATTGGTTGAAGAATGGGATTAGTAATCGTATGTCAGTATACCTATTTCACTATACTAATACCAGTATTCATTGGTCACCCCACAGAGTCTTGTTACGTCTTATACCATAGCTGCCTTGATTCCCTGTCTCTGATTAGTCAGATAACTGTTCTCTCGTATCGTACTATCAGCTCTTGTCGATCAGAATTCTTCTCGTATAATCCCACCAGTATCAACTGCATCACCTGCACTCTTCCCCACACTTTCGGAATAATCCTTAGTCGGAGTGATTAGGGTTGAGCATGGATTGGGGCAAGAATATCGACAAAAAACGATAATACACTGTTAAAGGAGATATCGGTTGGTACAGTATGAGGTTTGTGGTATTTTTCAGCGCCTTTTGACTCTAGGAATTATTACCGGAATATATATTGGTAGGAGCTCACTGGTCAATATTGTATGATATTATAACTCGTTCTGATAGTGTGTTCATGTCTATACTTGTACGAGTAGAACACACTGTAGCTTTTCAACGAGTAGGTAAAAACGAGCAGAAAAGATCATATCCCCTCAAAACAGCCACATTTCGCCTTTCCCGGATTTTTGCCCCTTTTCGTGCATTCCATCATCTTTTTATCCACCCTTATACACCTTGAATCGCCTCTATATGTTAATCCTGAATTCCAACTTCAAAAATAACCCAATCAGAGAACTCCCCAAAAAGCACCATAGAGCAGCAGATACCGAGGAAAAAGCCCCCCTTAAAGTCCCATACTCTGTCCCACAAGACAAATACCATTCCGTAATGCCCAATTCTTCCATCTGCACTGCTGACTAAGGTTACCCTGTCTTCAGACCCTTTAGTCCGAGTCGGACATAGGAGGGGTATCTAGAACGTAGAAATACCATACCGTAAGTACGATACATACAGAACGGTATTTATACAACAACCAGAGCAAACACAGCATTGGCACTAGCTCCATGTTCGTTACCAATACAATCTTCAATTGTAGCAAAAACGACTTTCACAGATCTGCATGACGTCAGACTTTGCTAGGGTCAAACTGTAAGAGAAACCGATTGCTCTGGAACTCGATGGGGAGAAAAGGTATGGGGAAGCGGAAAGCGGTTTTAGAGTGAGTTCACCAAGTACGTCAATTTCGGCTGCTCATAATACCAGTCACGTGACTCGGGCTTTCGGAACAATACCTCGCCGAGCCGAGTCTCCGAGTTTATTCCAGCCGAGCTAAAGGAGATGAGTGGAGGGGAGAATGGAGGGGGTATGAGAGAAGGTGAGAGTGATGGTGGTTGTAAGAAAAGTGGATTTTTAAAATAAATATATTTTCCCCCATCGAATCTCGGCCGATGGTAATAATTATTCCCATTTTATTTAATTTGTGCATTTTTTCTATAATTTCTGCATTTGTCCTCTGTCTCACTTATCATCCTCGATCCAAGTCTTCCCCAACACACCAATTATAGTTGCATGCACTTAGTTCGAGTGCAGCACACCAGATCACCGTCTCACCACACCTCCCCAAAAGCCCACTAGTCTCTGCATCATCACTCGACCATGATCAGAGCGAGATATTCGGGTTTAAGGCTCCATGCAGGGCTCCACAACCCCCAAACCACCACTCTCAGAGTCTCTCAAATCTCTCCAAGAGTGTCCCAAATCAGTCTCATCAGCAGCACTGCTCCTCCTCCAGAGGCCCAGAAAAACCAGCCTCGACCTCTGCCGTTCTACGACACGCACCAGGAGCAGTCCGAGGCGTACGGCAAGCGTCGTCAGCCGCTTTTTGTGGCCACCAGAAACATGGGTCTGTTTCCGTTGGTGGACTGTGAGCGGTCTTTGGATCAGGCGCTCAAAAGCAAGGTGTTTCAGCAAAACTGGTTTGCTGCGGATTATGACGCGGACCTGGTCAATGCGCCCACGACGTTGACGATTACCGAGGCGGAAATTGAGCGGCAGAGGTTGGAGAAGGAGGCGAAAAAAGCGCTTAAGAAGGGTAAACCAGCGGCTAAACCAGCGGCTAAAAAGGACAGCATACCACCACAAACCAAATTCAAACAACTGCTGGCTCTGGCAAAAGTGGCCCTCGCAGTGTACAAGTCGGGCATCAAAAACGTGTGGACGAACCGAAAACAGTCGAAACTGCTGCTCAAAAAATACGCAGCAGCCAACAAGACAGACATCACCGACGCGGTGCTGGAACACTACTTTTACAACCAGGTGGCCACCCACAAACGCATTTTCTCGACGGTGACAGGTGAAATGACGTTACACAAACGTGACAAGGAAATTGCACGAGAGAGAGACAATAGTCGACGCAAAATCGACGTCAACATTCTGCCAAAGGACGGAGAAGCTCTGACGCGGGCCGAGTACCAGCTCATTTTGCGTACGGCTCGCGACTTTCCCAAACTGCCGCTTTTTGTGGTTGTTTTTTGCATCTGTTTCGAGTTCACGCCGCTGGTGGTACTTGCATTTCCACAGGTCCTTCCAGGCACGTGTGTGATTCCTTCTCAGGCTAGAAAACTGTTGGAGATCAGGTCCAAGGCCACACGAGACCTGCTCAAGGTCAAGGGAGAGTCTCAACCAACTCACTCGGCATACCACATGAAACAGGACCAGCTGCACGCCATCTGCAAGGCCCTTAAACTCACAGCAGCCATGGTGCCTATAGGCTGGTATCCGCATTCGTGGCTGCAGACGCGGCTGGAAAACCACATGAAGCAGGTTCGGGCTGATGATATTCTCATTGCCAAAAGTGGAGGAGCGTGGAACATGTCTTTGGCAGAACTGCAGCAGGCGTGTTTGGACCGAGGCATTCCCGTTATTGCAGAGGACGGAACAGCATACAACGCCGACTGGTTGCGAGTCAACATCTTTTACTGGATTGTCAACTACTCGCGAGGCCGGTACGATGCCGGATATCTGTTTGCGGACTTTGAAGATCTGCATCCCGAAGAGGCGTCGCAGGTCATGTACTTGCGTGACGAGTACGACTGGTCGCTGGTGAACCTCAAGCGGCCGTGAGAGCCCGTGGGAAGAATGCCGTAGCTGGAGACACTTCCCAGATACAATATTGTATATATGTATATTATGATGATGAGAGGAGGGTAAACAGAACGAAGGAGGTAATCAGAATGAAGGAGGTAATCAGAGTGGAGGGAGGAGTGGTAGAGAGGGTGGCATTGAGAGTGGGTGCTATTGAGAGTGATAGTGACTCTATTATCATCCTCCAGACACCAGGACTGGTAAAGAGAGTCTTGCATATACCCTCCTAGTTCTGATGCAACTCCAGATTGCTCCTTATACATAACTACAGAGACTAGATGTTTTTGTTCCTGAATTTCACTGTGGCAATTCTTCTCTTAGACTGCTAGACCAATTATTCTCTGTAAGTAAGTCTAAGTCTAGGAGCTATAGAGTCCTCTCGTGGTAAATATAGAGCCAGGGAGTCCTTGTAAGTCTACTGTGAAATATATCGATTTTTAGTGATGGGTCGGTTTGCCTAATGTGATAACGACTATAATGAAACCCCAGTCTTGGATAACTTCAGGTCCCGTTTTTCGGTAAGAAGAGAGCTGTAATATTCCAATAGGAGTGCTTCTACTGGCATTGTTACTGGTTCTTATTGTTTTATTTGTTTTATTATTTATTATTTTATAATACATTAATATAACATCATTGTTCCTGGTTATAAATGAAGAAAAAATGAAAAGAAGACTGGCAAAAGCGACTAGACCTTTGGTTGAAGGCCCTTGTGTCTTCTAAGGGGAGCGAGTGTTCAGTTTGTAGGAAAAAGATTGGATGTAGACAGATGGATGTCTGTATGTATTCTCGTTCAGCAACCAACTGTCTCCAACTCGGCCAAAAATACTCCCATGATTACGGAAACTTAACCAACGAATTCCCTGATTCTTGGCCATTCCTGTGATACTCCTCATGCCCTGTTTCCTACCTCTTAATCTCATTTTATACCCACACCTCAATTCTACTTCACAACACATCTGCCTCCAACTCCGTCAAAAATATCCGTAGAATCATCAGGTCTTCACCATTGTGCTTCTTAAGCTCAACAAACCACACCAACCAGGTCTCCCCTCCTCATAGTACTTACTTTTGACTACAACCCCAACAGCCCTAACATAGCACAACATGGAGGTCCGTCCACCCGCTCAAAAAGTATCTTTACCATTCAGGGTACTTGTAAATCGTAATATCCAGGGTCTGACAGTCCTTTTTGAACCGTTTATTTCACTCCTACTATCTCTGTATCTTCTCTAACGCCGAACTATCCACTTTATGCAACCCCAATAACTCCCCTAAAACCTCTAAAAATACCCGCGCAGCCAATTCAACTTGACCAGTGTATTCTGGGAATTGGGAAGAATCCAATGGTACAACAAACTACATTGTTACTGCATCCTGCTTACTTTTAGCGGCTCCCTTCCCAGCTGCAGGTTTCTATGTGTCACCCCTAACTCCCTCGGAAACGCTCACAGTTGCTAGAAACTCGGGTATTCTGTTCCGCTGAATAGGAGGAGTATCATGGTCAAGTCTCACAAAAGGTGGAGGTATTTTTGGGACGATTACAGCCAGTCGGGTGGAAGAGTTATAGGTGGGATGTTGTGAAAAGTGGAGGAAACGTGTAATAGAAGCTAAAAGGACAGAGATGCAAGAGAAACACGTAGATCGGGGATAGAAGAATACCTCAGTAAGTGTCCATGATAACATTAGTATTTCTGAGTGATTTGGGGGCCACTGTATGAACAAGGGAGAGCTGGGAGTAGTCATATAAACGTGATACAAAGGGAATAAGGGGCATAAGAGGGGGTCCCATAAGATCTTCTCACGCTGTATAATAGGATGCTCAAGTTTTCGTGACTATCTAGGTATTTCTAGTGAAGTTTAGCGGAATATTGTGTGAGGTCAGAAAAGTGTATAAGGTGACAGGACAGTTATAGAGGTAGAAGAGGAACTTGATGGGTGTCATTGGAATCATCTTTTGTCGGAAAACACATTGGTTAAGTGTCCAATATCATGTCAGTATTATTGGTGAAGTTGGAGCCAGTTCTTTGAAAAGTACGAAATGGGGGTTCTGGCTTCAGAGTAGCTAGAGGGATACAGAGAGCTGCTAGATACTATTTCTAGATCCGACTGAGTCTGGAGAAACATTTGGTCAACTTCCCGTGACGAAGTGGGTATTTTTGATTCGATTGTGGGGAGTGGAAGTTGTGAGACCAGGTACAATTGAGGTCGTATCTGTTAAAAGAGGCAGGGGGTGTTGGGAGGGGATTAGCAGGTACCATAGGATTCACCGGGCTCCCAGTAACATGTTGGTCAAGTCTCCAAAGTGATGCTTCTATTTTGGAATCGTTGGAGAAGTTGTCAAAATGTACACCTATGTCCCCACTCCAAATGTCCTCAACTTCTTTAGAAATAGCTGCTTAGATAGATCAAGCAAACGAGCGCAACCTACGGAGCCATATTAATCCAAAAATACCATTCACGTCATTTATACTATAATCTTGTCCACTTTTTGCACCAACCATCTCGATTCTACATGTCCACCCAACATACTTTTACTCCTGTGACTCTCAAAAATAATCACAGCGTAGCAGAGACTTGACCGTTGTGTTCCTGGGACGAATGGACTTCCTTTGATACCTTTGACTCGTCTCCTACTGTATTTTTGCATATTCTAACACCTGCAGTCATAACACTCACCTCCCACAGATAGCCCCCAACTTGTTCAAAAATAGTCATATCTCCGAGTAAAAAGAGAGGATTGTATCTACTGGCACCATAAACTATGGTGGAGTCTTGAATATCTACTTGTCTCAGGAGTTGGTGAGATGTCTCTACTCTTAGGGGGACTCATAAGGTGCTCTGAGAAGGGTGATGGTTATAAAAGTGGGAAAGAAGTGATATCTGAGATGGTAAGGGTACATTTAGACTAACCAGACACCAGTGAGCCTGATGGTAAAGACACCATGTTAATGAGAGTATCTCTGAGAGATTTAGGCTCAGTTGTGTTGTACAGTAGAATTGGGGTGTAGTTGTTAAAAGTAGTGCAGTTACATTAAGAGATACTTTCATGGTATCAAACGAATTGCCTGACCTAGAAGAGCACAATCAGCACAAGTATATGGGTATTTCTGAGGAAGTTAGGGGCGGTTATCATTGAAGAGTGGAAGGATATTTCGAATTAAGGAGCGATGTAGGTGAGTAGAACTAACAGTCACCGCTGGATAAGGCCCTCAGGGCGGTGTGGATCCGGTGATAAGAGGACTACATACGCTCTGATATCGACTGGCTGATAACTCAATATCGTGCAACCATCTTCCATAATCCCTTAGAAGGTTGCTTATAAAACCTGTAAAAATGCTTGAAATGAGAAATACACGGTACCAATTGAATGATCCACGTTTTAAAAGTACAATGGTCAAGTGGGCTTGGCCATGCGGATATTTCTGAGATTTTTGGCGACATTTGTATGAGCAAGCAAGATTGTGCGAGTTGGAGTATAATCTTGGTAAATAGCATTATAAGAGATGTTCTTGCTACCGATGGAATCCCCTGGATCTAGGCAATATACTGGTTAAGTCACCGTAGATGCACTTGTATTTTTGAATGAGTTGGGGCCAATTCTGAGTCTGGACCATGTTAGGAGAGTGGCAGTTAAAATTGACCCAGAAATAGTGGGAGAAGTTTCGATGGTATCATCAGATCCGTAGAAGACTGAGAAACAAGTTGGTCAAGTCGGTTTCATGGTCCGGCTTCATGGTTTGAATTTTTATAAGAAAGTTGGAGGCAGCTATGGTCTTCAGGAGCTATGGGTTCAAGAGCTAAAAGTCCACAAAACACACAATGAGAAAGCTGGATGGTATTATTTGAATAGCCCTGCTCCAGGGAACATAGTGAATAGGTCGCCACGAATGTGGGGGCATTTCTGAGACAGTTAGACAAGATTATCTTCTAATTAGAACTGGGAAGGTCTGAGGTAAATGTGGCTAGAGTGTAGCAGAGGAGACATGTAGGGTATCATTGGATTCGTATAACTACAAGGATTACTCTGGTCCCGACGCCTTGATGAACAGGGTATTTCTGAGAGAGTTACGGCTATTCTATGAATTTTGAAAATCAGTGTTTTGAAGAAAAAAAAGCAAAACAAAACACAAACACAATAAACAAGGAGCAAAGGTATTGATTCAGCTGTCTTACACTGGGATTAACATTGCGACCTAATGGCATAAACTAAAAAGTATTTTTCGTCCTTTTATGGCCCATCGACATACTGTATGGTCTTTTCAGTCGCATAACTTATAATCCCCAATGAGTCAACAAGTGCAAACAGACGTGGATATATATAAGTAGCATACCCGGCTGTAATATCCTTGTCTCCAGTAAGTACAACCCCTTCTTTATGCCTCTGTAGCCAAGATATAACCACTAGTACATCCATGGCTACTCCGCAGAAACACCGAAATGAACAATCTGGCGTTCGAAGTCACTCTGGCGAAACTGGCCCGGATCTGGATCCTCTATAGAGTCGATTATATGCTCAAACACGACTGTAGAGCCATTTCCGCAGGCCTGACGTTGCTATATAACCAAGGCGAGGAGTTGAAGCGGGTAGGGACACGTGCAGAACTGGAGGAGTTCCAGATGCACTATCGCAACAAGCTGGATGCTTTGGACGAGGTGATGCAGCTGCTTCAGAGAGTCAACTATCTGAAACGCAGGGTTTCCATCGAGGAGATGAGTGCAACGACAAACGGCCGTTTTTTTATCTTGAGAGAGCAGAGGAGGAACAATGTGCGAGGGGGAGAGGGGTTTTAGAATAGAGGCTCGACGTTCGAGAAAAATGGAAGAATAAATATTATTGTACTTGTTGTCTGGAGTAGCTATGAGGTACAGTATTGACTGAAGTGTAGGGTGTAGGTTGGGAAAAAGGTGTTAAAATTAGTGAAATGACAAGAGGGAGTAGGTGTGAGTCGTTAGGAGGGCTGTTAGGAGGGTATGGTGAAGTGTATGTGTCTTTATTGTAAGAAATACGGTGTGTATATGTATGTGTGTGCGTGTGGGTGTTAGTAACAATGGATTATAAAAACATAATAAAAGGTCAGTGAAAAGAAAATGTAGCTGAGTAAGATAAATAGGGCTATTTAGAAGTATTCAACGAAGTACCCATGTCATTTTGACCTTTATAGTGCGTATTTCTCTCTGTTGAGAACTTGGTATGTGCATTATCTGCGTTACGTTAGCTAGAAAAACGCCAAGTAGATCAAGTAGAAGAGACAGTAGACGTATCTAGAGAGCATGAGTCAATAATGGGCTTCGAAATAGCCCCCTTGCTATTTTTTCTCTGGATATATCCTTCTGTTGGAAAGAGGTGCCTGCTGTGAGGTGGCTATAAAACACTATAAAAAGCTCAAATAGAAGAAACTGTAGTGCCAGATGGGTTGATAAATAGCGAAGTAGATCCATTTCAGTTCCCTTATCATTTCGATTCCAACTGACGGTTCTACAGGAAATTCAGCTGTAGCTTGTTCACAAATTTATGGGCAGAAAACACCACAGATAGAAGAATATACTAGGGAAAGTAGATTTTTGAGGTTCCGGAACGAGTTTGAAAGGCATTGCGAAGTTAGTGCTTCTTTTGATATATTACTGGTATTTTTAGAAATGATTTCACTCGATCCGAGTATCAACATCCTGGAAACAGGTCATACATAAGAGGGAAGCAAAGGGGATATGCGAGTCAGTTATTGGATCGAACAGTCTCCTTCGGAGCAATTTAGAGTGAATCACAACGTCACCACTCCCTGTAGATTACTCATAATAGTGTGGACTCAACTCAGTTGGTATAGTTAAACATGATAGTTGGGAATAATTAGTGAACATGACTGCAGGGGGTACCTATTTCGTGTTGCAGATATGCTAGAGAGATGACAGTAATATAACTATATATGCCATGCTACACTTCCAAACAAATACCAATTCATCTCATTCTGTTTTCATACAAAGTCACAAGTTATCGACGTTTCTAGATCTTACAAAGATTTCATTTGTTGGGACTTTAGTAGATATTTACTTTAGATTTCATGTTGAATATCTGATGGTATAGGTGATTTGGTACACAGTGATATGGTCATATTTCTACAGCAAGTCTATAAATATCTTAGTTCATTCATTGTTATTTATATCGTTCAAGTACATCGAATCATCCAAATGACTTGCTTCGGGGCGACTGGACTTCTCACCCATCAGATTATTGTCTAGATCAGTAGCTCTCCAATACTGCTCGGAAGCGATTTTCAGCTGAGTCTCGACAGTCTTAGTAATGTTGGGATCTAGTGCTTTGAGAGCCTCTACTGCCCGCTCACGAAGATCATCAATGTTAGTCACCCAACAAGTCTCCCACAGAGTGAACACTTCCTTGATAGATGCATTCTCGAGACCTTGGTCGATCCTCTCCCTACACGAACGTTCCAGTTCTGGAAAGCCACAAGTATGTGCCAAAGCCACTAAACGGGCCGCATCTACAAACGTGATTTTGATCACCTCTCCATACAGATATTTTTTGAATTTTAGGAGTTGGTGGGACATCACAAAGTTGAAAATGATCTTGTTAGGACGCTGGAAATCCAAAACCAGGTGGGGTGAGAGTAGTTCGACAGGTTTCTCACCAGAAATGAGGTTGCTGCCGTAATTAGCAATACCACGCCCCACACGACGCAGAACCTCCCAATGGACCCCCACAGTTCCTCCTCGTTTGCTTTCCAGCACACAATCGGTTTTTTTTCTGCCGTGGGTTTTCACTATTTTGGCGATAGTCAAAGGCAGAGTGATTGAACAGTCGAGAGTGGCTGAGGATGGGATTGGAGTAGGCAAGTTGGTAGACGAAGGGGAAGAATGTTTGTCAGAAAAATATGGTGCAGAGAATGGCGTGTTTGTGATTGTAAAAGTGTTCTTAATAGTGTCCCGAAGAGTGCCTAGACTTAGCTTGGTATCGTCACGGACAATGTCGGTATTCCCGTTTTCAGGAATAAGGGAAGTGTCTTGATTCTCGCTGTCAATGATGTAACGATCTCTCTCTCCCCTCTGATTTGAGATATCTCTTGTATAGAACGTGCATCCAGTCCACGAGTCGTCAAGACAGACCAAAATAGTCTCAAGCTGCAAATAGTGTCCATGATGGACATTAATTTCAAAGGAGGTGTGACCCCAAGATATACAAGAAGAGGTGGATCCACGAAGGGCCACAAACGTAGGGCCGAGTTGAAATGTTTGGACGTGTCCTGTATTTTGGAAAAACTTGAGTTCCAATTGCGCATACTTTGGATTTTCGTGTGCCTCGGAAAAGACGAAATAATAAGTGCCTAGTCCCGCAAGAGTCACCTCGGCGTAGATGTCTCCTTTGATGGAGTCCAGAAACCGTTTCCTTTTTTTGGGACACAAAAACAGCGGGGTACTCGGCTGTAGCCCTTTGAGGACATCTGTGGAGCGTTGACTTCTCGCTGGTGGCATTGTTGTGAGTCGAAAGAAGAAGAGTCTGAGGGGGATTAGAGCAGGTATACATACCCCAGGGAGCCTCAAATAACCATGCATAATCGGGGTGCATAGAGATGGAAACTTGACATAGTTAGAGATGGATTTTTGACAGTGAGAGTTAGAGATAGGAATTTGACATTAAGAGACATATTTACAACAGCAACATAGTGATATATAAATGGAAATATATTGTCAGAATACTGTCAGGTAGGAGGGTTTTATGTTCACTTTGGAAATTGGGGCTGAAGTTCAGAAATTGGGGCTGGTGGAAGTTTTAAGTATGATCCAACTAAAGAATAACCATAATTGGACATATGAGAAAGCAAAAGGAGTGAGAAGGGAGTATATTTGTATGTGGAGTGGTAGAATTAAGAGCATTAGTTAATAACCATTGCCACACAGCTCTTGTGAAGCACTCTATATTCAAATAAGACCCTGACGGAACTTGTGGCTTAACTAAACTCAACTACATCTAACTATAACCACGTTCTTCCCAGAAAAGGGACAAAAATCGTCCTAACACATATAGGAATAGAGAAGATGGTCACAAAAGGTATAAAGATCCATTAAGATGAATAAATCCAACTCCTCGTGTCATTTGGTTTTAGTCCCGAGCTTTTAAGGTGAGAATGACTTTCAGACAAGAATCAAGGTCTCGTTCTAACAGACTAAATACTAGCCATAGAAGACAAAGAAGTGACCAAAAGATGGTAAGAACAGCCTTCTAATTACCTCCCAAAAGCACCTCTACAAGTTTATCATTATCTAAAGTTTTAAACCGATTATTTTTCTGCCCAGGAATCAGATGCTATCTCGACCTGCTAAAAAACGTCCAAAAATGTTGACAGGAGAAAACTGGCAGTTCAGAGGAGATCTATGATGCATCAGAAACAATTAACCGAAGTCCCCATATCTTTTACTCTACTCCAAAACCATATACATCTTCCCAAGTCTCTATACCACCAAACTAGAGACGCCCTCCAACTCGCTCGAAATCACCCAAAGATGTCAAATACTGGCACCATCCCAATCCCCTCCCTCATACCATTCCAAAGATCAACTCCCCACCCCTACATCACCACTGCCCCCTCCGTTACATCAAAACATTCATTACGTCATTATTTTTTGTCATGGTGCTCGTGCTCGAGGCCATCGAGAGAACTGTCATACTTTTCCGACCGCTCTTCTTCGCTCTCTGACCGAACCTCCAGTCGATAATCGTCAGGCTCAATATCGTCTCCTACCACAACGTTCTCACTTCCGTCCTCTTTAAAGTCGACAGAAGGGTAGCACAAGGCGGTGAGAAAAATCATAGCAGCACAGGCAAAGGTGCCGAAAAGCATGTGTTTCATGGTCTCTTCAAAGGCCTGGTTGATTTCCTGTCGCACGATTGAGCCCATGGGAAACTTGGTGGCTTTTTTGATTTTGTCGATAATCAGTTTGCGGTCCTTTTCGGGAATATCCGGAGCGTATTTGGCGATATATTTGGGGTACAGTTCTCTGTAAATCGCACCCAAAATCGCGTCTCCAATAATCTGGCCAATTCCTCCCATTGTAAAGTACACGGCTGTTACCTTGGCGACCTTGTGTTTGTCAAACATGGCTTGAGCAATAGTTCCACAGGGAATGTAGAGAGTTCCTCTTCCGACTCCTTCGATGATTTGTGAGATGATGAGAATGCCGAGTCCGGAATGAGCCCGTCTGAATCTGTAAGTGAGTCCTGTTCCCACAAAATAAAGACAGGTTCCAACCACCATCATGTGTTTTGGTTTTCCGTTCCACCAGAGGTACGGAGCTGCAAAAAAGATACCAAAGGCGTTATTTGAGACAGTCAGAGCACTGGAAATGTTGGTAGCTGCTTTTGGACTGTACCCTCTCACTACCAGCAGCCAGGTGATGTAGTATGGCACCGACAGTTTGTTGGACATGCTGGAAAAGAAGAGAATGGTGCAAGAGCAGATCATGACTCTGTTTCGAAACAGTTTCCATGAAATGAGAGGCGAATGAGCTCCGTAGAGTTCCCAGAGGGGGAAAGCTGCCATTAGAAAACTGCCCAGAGTGAGCATGACGATGAAACTCGGTTTGGACCATTTTTCCGTTCCTGCAGCCAGAGTGATGGGAAAAAAGAAGAGAATGGTTCCAGCACACAGCATGATGAGTCCAACAAGGTCAAAAGACATGAGAAAGCGTTTGATGCCTCCAGGGGTGTAAAAGTCTCCTCTTGCTCCGAGTTTGATTTCTTTGACTCTCATAATTGCAAACAGAATAATGACGCCAAGAGAACAAACAGGAAGAACAATAGCAAACATTCCGTAGCCCCATCGCCACGTAGAGACCTTGAGAATAGCTCCCACGATAGGAGCAGCAGCGTAGGGACCCCAAATGTTCGGTGACTGGATGAAAGACGAAAAAATGATTCGTGTGTTGATAGTAGACGTGTCTGAGGCGTACAGTTCGGTCATGAGATGACCACCAACTGTTCCTATCTCCCAGAAAACAGTTCCTGCAAAATAACAGCCAATGTTAGGAGCACAAGCGTACAGAACTGAACCAATTAAATGAGCCAAAATAACCAGAACCCAGCCCTCAAGACGTCCAATGTGGTCTGAAATCTTGGCAAAAACAGGCCGGGTGACAATGAAGATGGCAGACTGAACCACAGCTTTACTGGAGAGCAAAGAGAGGCCTGAGAAATGAGAAGTGGCTAAAGGAGCCATGGTAGGGTAAACATGTTCGGCAATAGCTTTACTGGCAGCGTAGAGGTACACAAAGAGCCAGCCAAGAATGATAATGGGTCTGGTCCATCCTCTTTCCTTGGCATTGGTGTTGCATCGTTTTCTGGGGTAGTGTTTGATCTGAGCTTTGGAGAAGAAGACGAGTCTGATCCAGGGATGGAAGCAGATGAAGTCTTCGATTTTTTGCGTCCACCGCTCTTTTTGGCGCACCACGGTCTCCATTTTGTTTGTTCATCTTTCCCGTCTTTGCTGTAGTTTATATGGATTTATTGCAAGGTGTACAAGGTTTGAGAGAGTGTAGATTATCTCAGATCAGAACGGGACAGAGATGGAGCTTTTGGGGGGTTTAAAAAGGGGGAAAAAGTGGTAATACGAAAGAAACCCTTGTCAGAATCAATTCCGTACCCCGAAAACCCTCAATTTTCAACCAAAACCCTTTATATTCACATAATCTGATAATGATAACCTCGTTCAGATCTGAACGTTCACTCGTGCAGCAGAAACGCTGCTACCCTCTTGGCGGACGTCTAACCCGCGCGACCAACGGTCTTGGCACGTTGGCACGTTTTGCGGCTTCATTTGGCTCGCTTTTGCGCACTTTTGCGCCCTTTCACCCTGTTCATCTAATCAAAACCATCAGACAAAAATTTGCACCGCGCTAATACGACGCTATGGGTGAGATCCACTTTTAGACAACAGGATGGTGGTTAAAAAAGGGATCATTTTGTGGTATAAAAAGTGTCCATAAGTGGTAAAAAAGTACTTAGAATGGTAATCGAAGTATCCTAGAGTGGTAAGTGACCTCAGAGAGTGACAAAACACTTTCTCCTCTTAGATTGGACATGTTGACGTCCAGTTGGGTCGTCCCGTTGGGTATGTTGACGTCCTTGTTTGAACTCAAGTTGCCATTACAAAAAAGCTTGTCAAAGCTTGGCTTGCACTGCCGCCTCGGATATATGCAGATCTTGGGAGCCGTTGTGGGGGTACAGAGCCCGGAAAAGCTGCCAAGCAATATATCGCCGGAATCGCCGCTTTTCGACCAATCTGATAACGCCCCAAATTTATCAGATCCTTTAGCCCCTTGTTAGTCCTAGGTTTAGTCTGGAACTGGGCGCAATTTATTGCGTTTATTACACGCTAAAAAGACGCTAAAAAGACTTGGGGGTGCTGCACGGTAGACTAGATGTTTATCTGATTTGAGTTAGTCATAGGTAGGCTGGAGGCTGGCTGAGTAGGCTGGTTTTTAAGCAGGGAGAGATGTTAGTACGTACCGGTATTGGCACCAAAGATATGTTCCTAGAATCACGATAATCGTTTATGGAGTTCTTTTTTTCTGACAAGATCCTACTATCCTATCCTACCGTCTCCTCCTCAACACACCTTTTCTCGCTAAAAGTATATTCGTCGGACAGCGAACAAATAGAATAAGAAGATTGCTATAACCAGGTGCTAAGGCAAGTTGCGCAGCAGGTTGCGGTTCGGAAGGAGGTCCGTTTCAAAGAGCATTTATGTCCGCTGCAAGGAGATGTAATTGAAGCAGATAATCTATTTCGGTCTAGAAATATCAGATCATTCTCTTTGTCAGCATTTTTACTCGTTTTCAGAGTCATCAGCATATTCTCTCTCAGATTTCTTCTTTATTCAGCTTTCTTTTTCCTGATTCTTTCTTTCTCTCTCAGCTTCTCTCTCTCTTAGTGTTGTCTACATCTATCTGTCTCAGTTTCCATAACAGTCTTATCTGGATCAATAAATACCCAAATGAACATCGCTCTGGAGACATTAATATTCGTATCTCTGTTGGAAAGTACGAGGAGGTGTTTTAATTGCCACGATGCCTTTTTATATATCCTTTCCCAGTAACTCTTCACAGATTTACCCACCCCTATGCCACAGAACTCGACATATCTGCCTCAAAAATGCCAGGATCATCATTATGAGCTGAACAGGAGATTCTGCCGAACGAGGAGATTCCAATGACACCATAATCGTCTCCCCTTCCATCTTTCCTCAAGTTTTTACAGCGACACCCCCAATTCTACTCGTCCATGCAATGTCCCGTAGCTCTTTCAAAAATATCTGCATTGTTTTGGGGTATGTACCATGAGATTTCCTGGACCCCAACTAGTCCAATGACACCTTTAACCTCTTTAGTACTGCCCCTTTCCCCATAGTTATTCCAAAACAAACTTTTTCTACCATTCTTAGAACAGCCCTGAATTTCTCAGAAATACCCTGTTCGTCAAGACGACGGGACCAGAGTAATCCTTGGAGCCAGACAAATCCAATGATACCCTACACGTACCCCCTGCTGTCTCCTAACCACTTTTAAGTCAACCCCTCGCACTTCTCATTTCCAAAACAACCTGCTCTAACTCGCTTGGAAATACCCCCACGATCTTGGAGGCTTAATGGGTGGGTTCGCATGGACCAGGGGAATGCAAAAATACCTTTTATCTATCTTCTCTAGCGGTTTTCACAGTTTTAGCCTTGAACCCAGTTCGACTTGACCTTACACCTTACTTTGCTTCACTAAGAAACACACGACTCGTTGAAAACATTTGAGTCTTTCGTGTTTCTTCAATGGAGTGGAATTATACTTGTTCATTGTTACAGAATCATATACTACATTTTAGCCAACTGTAGTATCTACGTCATCTTACACCTGTATGTATATTTGTTGATATTTACTGTAGTAAATGAGATCCCAGAGATAACACCCACCAACTTACACAATCAGTTAGATTACTGACTACTCACTATCATCGTGACGTCTTTACTATCTCATATCCTTATGATTAGACCCCACATGGAACTCTGCTTATTGATGTTATAAAAATTGAATGTATTATAGAGAATTATATAAAAAGATATCAATGATACAACTCTTGAAACTGTACAAATACCAAAAAAGAGTCCTTGTTCTCCTTCCAACTTACAACTAACTTATAGTATCACGTAGTGAATCATTGTATGAGAACAAACCAGTAGTCCTACACCTCTCCATTCATACCATGCGAATGCCGCGTATTATATTATTATCAAGAATGCGATTATGTACCAGTTGTCACCGGATATGTCCAGTTCCCTCCTAATAGTCGAGCTCCACCTTTTCTCTCTTTGCTCGTCCCTCTCTATCTTCGCCGCGTCGCTTTCTCACCAGACTCTCTGCCAGCTTTCCACTTTCGGCGTAGCACGTGGCGTGGAAGATCTTGTCGCCCACCTTGAGGGCATCTGTCCACACCCAGTCCTCGGCCTCGTCACTGAGTTCTGTATTGAAACCTCCCGTGCAAATGGGACACACCTGTTTCTTCTTGGCCGCACTGCTGGGGGCCAGAACCCACTGTTTCCTGACCCGCTCCATGTCGATCTTTTCCACCTTTTCTTCTTTTTCCTCCTTCTGCTCTCCGGCCACCCACAGATGCTCGGCGAGGTACCAGCGTCGGTTCTGCGCCCGGCCCTCATCCTGCCGCATCTTTTTGTTGATGCGGAAATGCCAGTCCATGTGCTGGGTGCGAGCGTGGTCCTGGTTGTCGCGGAAACGCCGTCCACAGATGTTGCACACCTTGGGCATCTTGCCGTAGAGATTGAAGACGAGGTTAGGTCGCGGTTTCAGCAGCGAAGACGTCGACAGCTCCACGTCGTTGGACTCGAGGGATGAGAGCAGAGAAGATGCTCCTGACGCCAACAAAGAGTTGATGTCTGCTGCTGGAGCGGTAGGAACACCTGGATTGAACATGGGAAAGGGCATTCCAGGCATGGGCATGGGCATGTTAGGCATTCCAGGCATCATCCCGGGCATTCCAGGCATCACAGGCATTCCTGGCATTCCTGGCATTCCTGGCATACCGGGAAGTCCTCCAGGTAGTCCTCCTGCAAGCAGTCCTGCAGCCTGTAGAGACGCCAACAGGTTGCTAGGAGGTGCTTGTTGCTGCTGCTGCTGCTGCTGCTGTTTTAGCCGCTCGTTCTCCTCGTATTCAGCCAGCTTCTTCTCCTCATGGGCCAAAGAAGACGCCAGCTGGGCCTCAATCTTGGACAAGTACGCCACCGGAATGGCCTGCGACTGCAGCACGCCCTGCAGCTGTTTGAGCACGGGAATACGTTCCTTGGCATCCACATCGCCAGGAATATGTTGCAGACGATCAGACGTCATGTCCAGAACATGACTGCACTTTTCCAGCAGCTGTGGTTGTGTAAGACCTCCAGAAGGAGCAGAAACGCCCACGGGAGGAGTGGAAGGGTTGGGGGTGCCCAGATTGGGGGTTCCGGGGTTAGGAGTGGCTCTTGGCGTGACTTCGTTGATTCGTTCGAGAAAAGAGGCGATTTTGCGCATCGGTTCTGCAGGAAAGAGCATTCCGCCAGTCGCAGAAGTCTTCCACGTGCCGTACAGCTCAATCAGTTTGCGTCTGATCGACTCGGGAACTTGTGTGTATGTGTCTGCAAACGTTCGGTACAGGTTGATACCGAAACAGGTTGTGTAGGGAGCTCCGACGTTTTTGCAAATGGAGTCCAGAAGGTACATGGCCGGAAGTTTGTATTCCGGAGCGCACTGAGTTAGTATGTGTGGGGTGATATGGGACCATGTTGGTCGTGGATGAGATGATGGTATGAGATGATATGAGATGCTGATAGGAAAGAATGGAGATGTCATAGGTTCTTGTCCAAGTTCATGAAATCAAAGGTTTATAGCCAAGTTCATGTCCATGTAACCACAGATTATAGCCATGTTCAAGTCCAATCATAGCTTGTCAATGTTCAAGTCAAGTTCAAGTTGAAGTTGAAGCCATAGTTGTCAATGTTCATAGTATGTCCATGTTCATAGCTTGTCAATGTTGATGTTCATAGTATGTTCATGTTCATAGCATGTTCATGTTCACATCTTATCCAAGTTCACAGCTTGTCATGTTCAAGATGTTCACTCTAGCTTGTTGATAGACAGTCTAGCCAATATGACATAGCTAATGATCACTGCTAATGACACAGCAAAAAGATCACAACTTATGACAACAGCTTGAAAACATAGCTAGACCAGAACTTATGACCACAGTTAATGGCATGGCTAATGATCACACCTTGTGGCACAGCTAAGATCACAACTTAGGACAAGCAGCTCATATCAACAGCTTATGATATCAGCTTATGATCACAGGTAAAATGACCACAGGTAAAATGACAATAGCCAAAATGACGTAGCTAATGAGAACAGCTTGAAACATAGCCAAAATGACATAGCTAAAACGGCATAGCTAAACCTGTCCAGACTCTCAACATGATACTGTACTGATCAAGACAACACAGCACACCACAGCCACGTGGCAATGGTACTTCAGCCTTCAGCCCCAAAAGTGCCACATCTCAACTGATCCATACTCCAAACCTCAATCATCTCATTATTCATCCATCATCCAAACTCCTCTTCCAGTCTCGTCTCCTCTTCTCCTGTCTCCCACTACTCACCTTACTTATTCGCTCCTCAATGGCGCGGGTGATGGCCTTGGCGGCATGTCTGTTTTCCTCGGCAATCACCGTCAGATTGGTGATAATCGGCTTCTGGACGCCCGTCAGCTCCTCCAGAGCGTACAGGTAGTCCTCTCGGATTTCGTCCAGTTCAGACATTACATATATAGTGTCGCGGACGTTGATACTCAGAGGAGCAAGAGTCTTGCAGATGTATGCACCATCTGAAAAAACTTTAATCGCGTCATGTGACTGCGTTGGATATTGGGAGGAACAAATCTTGGGAAAAATTGGGACAAAAAAGACAAAAAAACCAGGACAAATAACGGTTATGTGAATTGAACCGAGACGATTAGACGTCACGAGCGGGATGCAGGAAATGCACGGATACGCATTCTAGAATCAAAAAATCACGCCACAAAAGTTCCCCCCCATCACCCTAACCCATCCTAACCCACTAACCACCGTTATTCTATGCCAACTGTCCTGCCAGTGTCCCTCCCCTGTATCCCAGTCACCCTGCACCCGTTCGATTCCCGCTCTCTCCTGGGATGTTCGATTCCGGTGACAATTAAAGTTTGTGGAGATTAGCTCTCCGGAAATGAGCCGAGGCAGAGTGTGGCTGAAATAACTGCGGAGGAAGGGATATTAACGAGCCGGAAGAGTCGACAATCAAACGGCACCTGCAAACCACCGCGCCTTCTCATCTCGCGTGCCCGAAATTGGCCGTCCGCAGCTTCCTTCGCCCCGACTTTGGCTTTCTCCACATTTAGACAGGAGCAACTATTCTGCCTTGTAACTCTAACGCCAACGTTATCAGATTAGTTCTGCAACTGGCCAACCACAGCGGGGCAAAACAAACCCCCCAGAATAGACCTTGCCACGCCTATCGCGCCGCTATCTTTGCACGGTAGCTGCTATCCGGATAATTAGGCGGGGTCCGTGTTTAGGCCGAGCTCGGAAACTTTCGGATCGTCACGGTAATTGTCGGGTGACAAACTCCATTCGATAACACTGTAGAATGGGTAGTAGATGTTAGTGATAGAGCCACGTATAGCTGTTATCAACTCAGCCACAAGACCCCTCCACACCACACTCCATCTCCCCAATCCGCCCCTGCACAAACGCCGCTAAAACGTATTTCTTTGGGCAACCGGTGGTGCTGCCCCTCTGGAGAAACTTCGGAGCATGCATCCTGACTCACTTTGGAAATTTTGAGCAGTGAAAAACCCAAACTGTATATTAGTGCTGCTTTCCCTCCACACTTTTTGCACTTTTCCAGTCTCCATCGCTACCGTCCACAAATGGCTCCTATTTCGAACGATAAGAAGCAGTCTGGTATTGCCCGAGTTCTCGGCTCTGGTGAGTAGGAGAGGGGAAGGGAACAGGAACGAGAGAAGGAGAACGAGTTTCGTGAATCTCGTGAACGCCGATTTCGGCCTTTTATCGGCCACTATCGCATGTGAATGAACACAGAAGGTGGAAGGGTTTTTGGGGGGAATTCACAGACAATGTGGCGGTGTGATACTCACTACATTGTCTGTGTTTGTGTCTCGTTTGTGCTGGCATTCTGGATTGTCTGACCTGAGTCTGTATCCGAGTCAGCCGTGCACGTGTTGATATGTTGGGTGCTATGTTGGGGAGATGAGGTGCGAGGTACGGGTTAGAGATAGATAAGAGGATTCAGGACCCAACCTGCACCACACTGGTCATGTCATTTCGCTTCACCTTACGTCTCGCTACGAATTGCATCCATCATGTTGACGCACGGCTGACAGGTGAGAGCCAATCAGCTGAGGGTTGAAGAGTGTTGATAAGCGAGTGGTAGAGAGATGGGTCAGCAGAGGTCAGCAGAGGTCAATTCCGACCTGTTAAGGCCAAGACTAATGTTGTTTCATTGTCTGCTTTACTTGTCTGGTTTGATTGTCTCTTATCGTCTTGCTTATCTCTTCACCATCTTAAACACATCTGATGACTCGCCGATACTGTGACGATTGTACTAAACAATTGTTCATTTGAATGCATGCCATTGACCTGATTGTATGGTCGATAATTGTCTGGTTGACTTGACTGTCTGGTTGACTTAATTATCTTCTTGACCTCCTCCTTCTTGTTACACACGATAACCCATATTTCCACATTCCTTCGTTTTTCTCATTTTCCCAAACTAACACAGCCTCCGCCGGTATTGCCGAGCTCGCCGTCTTCCACCCCGTTGACACCATCGCCAAGCGACTCATGTCCAACCACGGCAAGGTGACCTCTGCTTCCCACCTGAACCAGGTCATCTTCCGAGACTACGCCGACGCCTCTCTGGGCAAGCGATTCCGATCTCTGTTCCCCGGTCTCGGATACGCCGCCTGCTACAAGGTGCTGCAGCGAGTCTACAAGTACGGTGGTCAGCCCTTTGTCAACGAGTACCTCTCCAAGTCCTGGGGCTCCACCTACGAGCAGGCCTTTGGCAAGAAGACCGGAAAGGCTCTTCTGTCTGCCACTGCCGGTTCCATGATCGGAATCGGAGAGATTGTTCTCCTGCCTCTCGACGTCCTCAAGATCAAGCGACAGACTAACCCCGAGTCCTTCAAGGGCCGAGGCTTCTTCAAGATCATCAAGGAGGAGGGCTGGGGTCTGTACCGAGGCTGGGGCTGGACCGCTGCCCGAAACGCCCCCGGATCTTTCGCTCTGTTTGGAGGTAACGCCTTTGCCAAGGAGTACATTCTGCGACTCCAGGACTACTCTTCTGCCACCTGGGGCCAGAACATCATTGCCTCCTTCTTCGGAGCCTCTGCCTCTCTGATTGTCTCTGCTCCTCTCGATGTCATCAAGACCCGAATCCAGAACCGAAACTTCGACAACCCCCAGTCCGGAATGACCATCATCAAGAACATGGTTGCCACCGAGGGCCCCGGCGCCTTCTTCAAGGGTCTTGTGCCCAAGCTGCTGACTGCTGGCCCCAAGCTGGTCTTCTCTTTTGCTCTGGCCCAGTCTCTGATCCCCGCCTTTGACAAGATGCTCTCCCAGAAATAAGTATCGCTGAGGAGCCTTTGTATATAATATATGGAATGATGTAACGACATGAGGGAGATACTGCGACTTGCAGTGCCATGGATACTGTACGTTGATTAAGTGTATGACATGTCTTGGCGTGTATCTAATGCGCCACTAGTGAGGTGTAGTTTTAGCGCCAATAACGTGTCTTCGTGGGGTTGGTTATTGGGAATTTATACGATAAAGTGTAGACAATGATGAAGGTGTAATTAATGATAAATTATGAAGAATAAAAATTAAATAAAAAATAAAAGATGAATAATCAAGAAAGGAGTCTGGAAATAGTGAGACAGTGGCACAGGAGACGGTAGAGATAGGAGATTGGTTGGCTCTGAGGGGCTGGGATTGATTAAGGCTTGAAATTAACAATATAGTCAATCAGGTCTGGGTTTTATGTTAGAGGAAAAAAGTGATGGGTATTATCTGAATTTTTTGTAATACTGTCAAAATTGAACAGTAAAGGAGACTCGAATGGGCCATTGGTAGTTGGTTGGACCTAGGACCGAACCTGTAAGTTGCTGTAGCTATACGAATGGTTCTAACCAAGTTGAGAGCTGTTCCGTGGAGGTAGCAAAAGTGGGATACCGGCTAAAAAGTTCAATAAAGATGGAAAGGGGCAGTTAAATGGTATTATTAGGAAGATGTGCTTGCGTTAAATACGTCTATCCAGTCTCTGTAGACTAACTGGTATTTTTGGCAAAGTTAAGGGCTGTTCTGTTATAAGTGTCTTGGAGTAAGTAGTGAATGGATAGCTGAGAAATGTAGTAACAGTACCGCTGCTGGAACCAGAACTATTGTCAGCTACTGGAAAATAAAATGGCCAAGTTGCCGTAACGATGTGAATATTACCGGTGGAGTTGAGATCAGGTGTACAAACAAGTACAGTTGGAACAGACAGTGCCAACAGCGAAAGAGATAGAGTAGGTGGTGACAACATGGTATTGTTTGAATCACCTGGATCAGTAAAGTACGTTTATCAAGTCTGTACGGTGTTGGGAACATTTCTGGTGAAGGTAGGGCCGATTATGTAATACTCAAGAATGAGGGGAACGACTTTTAAAGCTACACAAAGATAGTAGAAGACAGTTAAATGATATTATTAGAAAAGGATGGGCCTGCAATGCATGTTTATCAACCTCTGTATATTTGCTGGTTTTTCTGACGAAGTTGGCGGCTGGCTTTTAAATAGAGCGAAACTTGTTTCTCGAATAAAGAGAGAAGTGAGAGACAACAGGAAGGTAATTGCCGGTATAATATGGACGATACCCCAACGAGGAACAGGATGCTGAAGACGGCCTGATTATATGGGCATTTTTGAAGAAGTTAGTGAGATATCTGTAGTAAAGTAGAATTGGGAGTGGAAATGTAAAATGTTGAGTAGGGACAGTAGGAGGGGCATGCATGGTATCAAATGAATCGTCCAATGCTCTGGATTACGCAGGTCTAGTCCACTTGACGGTGTTGGTATTTTCAACTTACCATTTGTCTGTTCTATATCTTATAGAAATGAGTGTTTCAGTTTGTAAGTGGGAAATAAACAGAACGAGAGATATAGAGGGTAAAATATTTGATATCAAGCCTATCAAGCCCCCTGGTTATGCTGTGGTCATTACAACGGTATTTCTGGGAGAGTTAGATCCACTTTTGTGATGGGGAAGAATTGGGGGTGCTGGCGAAAAATAAAATTGATAGCTGTAGGGGAGGGGTGAAAGGCAGAAAAGGAGTCTTTATTCCACGAGGAACAAGATGGTCAAGTCTCCTTCGCTATGGGGGTATTCTTGGAGAAGCTGAGAGGAGTTACATCTGTTATTGGGTTGGAGCATATTTGGAATGGTGGGTTTAAAAGTAGAGTAGAGATAGCGGGCAAGGTGCAATGGATATTATTACAATTTCCACGGATGGGGCTATAATTCTGTTAAGTCGTCGTGAGTCTACGAGCTTTTTTGAAGAAGTTGGAGAGCGGTGGGTGGTGGAGGGCTGGCAAGTCGGTCCGTCTTAAAAGAGGAAGACATATTGTTAAGGAGGTGGGAACGGTCCCAAAACATTCTAACAGTGCGATAAGTGGACTGGTTCGATTGCCTTTGCCTTGGGATTATTTTGGGGAAATTTAGGAACATTTGTGATCACCTAGAGCTAGGTATGTCAGGCTAAAAAGAGGGAATGGTGTAATAGGCGAGACATAGACAGTATTTAAAGGGCAGTAGGTCTCCAAGAAACACGGCGGTTAATTTGTACTATTGAAAGGGGTATTTTAGGTGAAGTTAGTCGCAGTTCTGTGTGGGCGTAAGAGTGGGGCATCGCGGGTAAAATCTGTAAACTGTTAGTAACAACGCCGCGCAAGGCATTGTCTAAATACTCTAAGCTAGACCAATATGTGGATTAAGTCTCCGTAACGATAGGAGTATTTTCAAAGGGGCTGAGGGAAGATTTGTAAAACAGCACATCTACGATTCTGGGCGATAAAAGTGGGAAAGAAAATGAACAGAAAGGATAAGAGGTATTACAGACTCCCCCAGATCCTTTGGATCAAAATAATCTGCTTTCCAGAGTTATGGGAGTATTATTGACAACGTGGAACACAATTGAGTGGTTTCATTATTTCGGAAGGCCAGTACTAAAAGTCTGTGGGAGGTAGAAGGAGAGATATAATTGGACCCATGGTAAATAAGAGGCTTAGATGCCGCTCTTGATAAGTCTCCATGAGGATGCAGGTATTCCTGACGAGTTTAGAAGCTGCTCTGAAAAAAGAAGAAAACGAAAGTTCCGGGGTTTCAGTCTATAAAGAGGAAGAAAGAGGAATAGACCGGAGCCATATGAATCATCAAACGACGGGGAACATACAAGTTTAGTCGGCGCAATTAATTTGGTGTTTTTGAGCGGTTTGGGGGTAGGACGTTCTATGTTTGACTAGTGGTGCAGAGGTTAAAAGTGGGAAGAAGCTGGAATGGGAGATAGGAGTGGTACTGTGGCACTCATATGTCTCTACAGAATATGTTAATCAACTCCCCATGTCAATGAGCGCATTTCTGGTCAAGTTAAACGCAGTTGTGTTGTAAAGTAGAATTGGGGTGTTGGTGGTAAAAGTAGTTCGGGGGCAGAAGACAAGACATGTATGGTATCATTAGAATCTCCCGGAGTCAAGAGTAACCTCTATTAACCCGCCATAACAATGGAGGTATTTCTGAGGAAGTTGAGAGCAGCTCTGGGAATGTCTATATGAGAGGTGTCGGGGTTAATAAATAGAAGGGAGGTTGTAACGGAGACAGCAATGGTGTTAACTGCACTTCCCGAGTCGAGGAATTTCATGAGTGAGACACATTTGTTCTGCAGGTGTTTATCCTGAAGTTAGTCACAGTTGCGTGGGGGCCCAGAACTGGAGGGAAGCTTGGAAAATGTGGATATTGGGTATTAAACTAGAAAAGAGATCTGTTTATGGCATAACCAGGTATGAGAAAGACGTCGGTCAAGTCTGTTTAATTAATCGGGTATTGTTAGGAGAGCTGAGGGGAGTTGAGTTTCTATGTGGAAAATGCTGGTTCGGGTTTCCAAGTCGTGAGAGATCAAAGGGGAGGCTAGAGAGGTAAATAATTGACTATCCGAGTCTCAAGAATACACCGGTTAAGTCAGCTAAGTCATGCGTGTATTACTAATATTTATAAGCGAAATATGTGCTGAAGTAGAATTAATAGGGTCGTGGCATTAGGGAAATAAATCACACAAGAGTCACGTACGAGAGAAGTGACAAGTGCCAATAGAAATTAAAGGCCTAGAGGAGCTCATTGGTCAAGTCGCCATCGTGACACAGATATATTTGAGTGAGTTGGGGACATGAATGACTGACCACAGAAGTGTCCCCCCATAGAACTGCCTCTAAAACATTCAAAACTACTTATATCAAGATATCGATTTGACCAGGATTCTCTCTGAGATCCCCACTTAAAGATGCTCCCCGTTGATTCTCTTCTTCTAGTTCCTTTGGCACTAGTTTACCGAAACATCCATTTCTACTTTTCAGAGAACCAGTTCCAGCTTGACCAGAAGTACTCAGACCAACATTTGGACTTGAACAATGAAATCCCCATAGTCAGCGCATTCGAAAGATACCATAGACGTATCATGTACCATATCCCATTCACTTTTAGCACCAAGTCTTGCTTTTCGATGTAATGACAAACTTCCGTCTACTCCTACAATAATACCTTCATCGGTCCAACTTCTGGGTCAACGAATTCGCCCATAAGAGAGAATACAGACGATACCTTGTCCTTCTGTATCTCTATTTCGTTCTCTGTTCAATCATCAAAATCCCTAACCACTTTCCACAACAAATCTCCCAAAATATGCATTAATACTCGCAGCTTTATTTAGAGGCAACTACGGTGTTTGTGAACCAATGGGATACCTGATACGCCCTAAGTAATCTCAAGTACAACTACAGATTTTCCAACGAGCCCTAAGTTCTAGGAAAATGTCTGTTTACAAGTCTGAAGGAGTTCCATATTGTCCTGTAGTTTTCAGTACAGTAATTTAGTATAGAAATGCAACTAGCCTATCATTTAACGTAACAGATATCACAGTGACAGTCTACTTTCTCTACTTTGAATTGTAATCCGAGCACATACTGGGAATAAACCAACATGTTATACTTGTCCATTTTATTCATTTATTTTTCCATTTTTTTCACATTTCTTTTGAATAAACTGGCTCTATATTGCCTGATTATTACCCTGGACATGTTCAGTGAAAAGCACACACTCTGTCAACACCCCACCAACCCACTAAGACCACCCCTGTCTCACCTGTCTGACTTGCATTAGCGTGTTGGCGTTGGATGACATTGGAGGAAAACGACGTGTGGTTTTTCGTTGTATGTTGTTACGAATTTTGCTGATTTTTTCTCTCATTTTTTTACCACACAAATATGTTTCTTTTTTCAGCACTTTTTCTCCCACCTCTTGCCCCCACAAGATGCATAATCAGCTCTTAAAGTTGCTGATAATCGACCCCAGCTTCGTTACAAATAAAGTTCAACCGAGGTATACGTACAGCCTTATCCCACTTGCTAACATCACCACTCCACAACATGTCCACAGCTACAGAAAACCACCCGTTTCCCGTTGAGCACGGAAAAGTGACCTACTACACCGCCAAGGACGGCCAGAAGCTGCGGGTCGGCGAATGGGGCACCGAGCTGACTCAGCCCAAGGGCAAACTGGTGTTCAACCACGGTTTCACCGAACACATTGGAGTGTTTGACAACCTGTTCAAGCGTATGGCTGACAACGGCTACTACGTGCTGGCTTTGGACCAGCGAGGCGCAGGTGAGCAGTGCCAGGGCAAAAAGTACGGCATCACCAACGAGACGTTTGTGTACGAAGACCTCAACGGTGTCATCAAGGAGTACATCATCAAGGACCAGAGCATCGAGCAGAGCAAGAAGGACAAGCTGTTCATCTGGGGCCACTCCATGGGCGGAGGCATTGCGCTCAATTACGGTGTTAAGGGTCTGTACCGAGACCACTTCACTGGCTTCATTGGCTGTGCTCCTCTGGTGCAGCTGCATCCTGCTTCTGTGCCCAACTTCATCCTCAGAGGCGCCATGGAGGTGCTTGCTCGAGCCTGGCCCACACTCCACTTCCCAGCTGACCTCAAAATGGACTACATTGTGTCCAACCCCGAGTCGCAGAAGAAGCTGGAGAACGACGAGTGGATCCGGCCCATGTGCACCGTCAAGCAGATGTACGACATGTTCCAGCGAGGCAACGCGCTGGTCGATCCTGCTTACGTGGCCAACTTCCAGCGAGACGCTGCCGTGCTCATCTACCACTCCGAGCACGACAAAATCAACTGGTACGAGGCCAGCAAAAAGTTCATCGACGCCGTGCCCGTCAAGGACAAGCAGCTGTTTGACGCCAAGGGCTGCGAGCACTCCATTCACCTGGAGGCACCTGAGAAGGAGAAGCCTGCCTTTGATGTGTTGCTCAAGTTCCTTGATGAGCATACCCAGTAGGGAGATAGTTAGTAGTAGTAATTTATGTGTTTGGTAGTAACGGGGAGTGACAATTGGTTAATGAGTAACCAGACAGGGCTCATCTGTTTAGTATGACAAAAAAATTATGGTAGTACTCTCTCTTAAGCCAGACTCATTAGGTAACTGGAACAATATTGTACGTGATGGCTAAGAAGAGAAGACTCAGATGGTTATATAAGAGGTATATCTTGGTACGGGACCTAAAAGCAATACTACATTTATTACATTATCTCTACCCTCTGATATCTTTATGTATGCTTCTTTCTTCTGGAGATCATAGAAGTATGTTTTCTGTCCAAAAAAGGATTAACAGAAGACCTGTGAAATGTGTGTAGCTGAGATCTAAATGGTAGAAACAGAATCTCCCGAGTTCCACAAACACGTTGGTCTAGTTGCTGTCAAACTGACAGTATTTCGGAGAGAGTTAGGGCCAGTTCTATGAGCAAGTAGGTTGGGGAGGTTAGAAATTAAAAGAGGTCCAGAGGTTGCTGGGGAGAGAAAAAAAGTGCAATGTGATCACCCTGAGACATATCAAGCATTCACTCAAGTCTGTTTGACGATACGGGTAGTTTTGATCAAGCTGAGAGCTGTTCTGTGAAGGAGTAGAATCGAGAGCTCTGAGGGTAAATATGTTGTAAGAGACATAGGAGGCACGTGAATAGTACAGATGGAGTCCTACTGGTTTAAAGAATACGATGGTCATTCTCACCTGGACGATGTAGGCATTTTTGAACAAGTTAAGGCAGTTATGTAAAAACGTCAATTTCTGTTAGTCGAAGAAAAAAGGGGACAAGAAATAGAAGGGGAGACATGTGGGGTATCGTTGAGATAGCTGAAGCCATGGAAATACTCTGATCAAGTCGTTTTCACGCTGTGATTTATTCTGGGGGAGTTGAGTACGGCATTGTGAAATGTGGAATTTCAGTTCTTAAGTGATATAAGAGATAAAGGGATATCAGGAAAGATTTTAATGGTATCATTGGATTCGAATTACCCCAGGAAGAAAGTTTCAAGAGCTGCCTTGTTGTTACAGGTATTTCTGAGGAATTTACTTGCAGTTATTGTGTCGTTTAGTATTGGGGTTGGATGTATAACATTGTATGTGGGTGAAACTAAAACAGGTAGCTCTTAGACACATTTAGTGGCAGCTCCGGCTCTCATAAATGTCTTATACAGGCTGGTAGATTGTTTTTCTACCTTCCCACATCTTTAACAACATGTCTAGACGCACCTTCAACCGCCCTCCACACTCACCTCTCTTCAACTTCTTCAAAAGTACCCGTAAACCCATGCCGACTTGACTAGCGTATAGCCCTGCTCTGGAGGATTATATTAATGCCCATTACACCTTTATCATTATCTCTAAGCCCCTTCTAAACCCACCACTCCTAATATGCCCTCAGGAAGTGCTGACGTAAACTCTCTCAAAAATATCAGTGTCAATATGTAGACTTAATCATTACTGTCGCACGAGCCCAAGTATGTCCATTACTCCATTAAAGTCCCCCTGCTACCTCTTATAGGATTTTGAGAGCCATAATCTCACATTTAGCCGATCATATAACTCCCTTTAACTCTCCCAGAAATACCCCCATGGTGGCAGCAACTTAACCGGCATATTCCTCAGACTCAAGTGATTCTTTTGATACCTTCAAATCCATTCCTACCACCTTTAATTTTCTTTTTTCACTTGCAACCCCAATTCTACAATTTCACAAAGCCGGCTCTAACTCTCCCGAAAATACCAGTGTATCTACCGCAGCTCAACCCAGGTGTTCCCAAGAGACTGAGAATTACTACTCTTCCCTTTATATCTCACGTTATGTCCCATTGCCACTTTTAAAACCGAAACACTCATATCCTACTTTTTGCAGAACTGCCACAAGATAAGTTGAAAATACCGACACCGTCACATGGACCTGACCAGCGTATTCTTTCGAGCTAGGCGATTCGTTTGGTACCACTCATTCCTCTTCTACTATTACCATTCAACAGTTTACACTTCGACTCCCAATTCTACTTTACTACAGAGCTCTCTCCAACTTGTTCAAAAATGCCGATATCGTCAGACCGTCTTCAGCAGCATGTTCTGCGTTACCATTTCATTTATATTATACCGTCAATTACCTTCCTATTATCTCTCACATCCCCCTAATGTCGGCAAACAAGTTTTGGTCAGTTCACAGAACAGCCGCCAACTTCGCGAAAAATACCAGCATATTGAAGGCGACTTCATAGACGTATTTTTCACGGCCGCATAATCCTAATGATATCATAAAAGTACCCTCTACTATCTCTGTGTAGCTTTTAAATCCAAGTCCCTTTCTCAAGGGTATTACAGAATCGACCCTACGTTCACCAGAAAAGTTCCAGCTCGGTACTGACTTGATCAACGTACTTTACTGACCCAGGTGATTCAAACTATTCCATTTTGTCACCACCTACGTTCTCTCTTTCTGTGTTAGCACTATCTATTCCAACTTCCGTGTGAGATGTATGAAGGTGGGTAAGCGAGATCTTGTAGATGAACTACATTTAGATGGAAGTAGGAGAGTATAAATGGTACTAACAGCTGTAAGGAACTACACTGTGAAGTTGCCAGACTGAAGCGAATATTTTTGCATAATATAGAAGGAGCTGTGCAGTCGAGTAGAATTGGAGATGTAGGGGGCAAAATCTGAGAAAAGGTAACAGGAGGTAATTAAAGGGTATTGCTCCAACCCCCTGGCTCGAGTGAGTACATTGGTGAAGTTCCCGTAACCTTGGGAGTATTTCTGAGTGAGATGACGACAGTTATGTGTGTAGGAATAATTGCGGGATCGCAGTCAAAACTTGGAACGGCAAAGTAGAAAGAGAGTGCGTGGTATCATTCGGTTCGCCTAGTCCAGGAGAGAATCGTGATCCACTCTGAATAGATATATGGGTATTTCTGATGAAGTTAGGGTCAGCTGTGAGTACGAGTAGAATTGAAAGGGTGGGCCTAAAAGTCGTGGTAGAGTAGCAGGAGAAATAAGTAAGGTGCCAAAAGAATCCCCTGATCAGGGGAATTGATACGGTAAAGTCAGCTTGATCTATTAAGTATTTTTGAGACAGTTGGAGGCAAATCCAAAAACTCCAAAATTGGGTCTCGGTGTTTTTAAGTAAAATAGAAGGAATTACCATAGACTAAGGCAAAGGATAAAGTGCTGGAAAAGATAACGACACTGTCTCCCTCTACGGGCTTCATTATATATTTTCCCCCTTTTTTTCAGTTTTTTTCTTCCAAATAAAAATTACTTTCCAAATCTTTCATTCACACAATTCATAAACTAAACACTAGGTAGGAGGAGGGCCAAAATATCCCGGATCCGCAGGAATAGGCACATAAGGAGGCAGGTCAATTCCTCCTCCGTCCATTCCAGCACCCATGACATTATTTCCCCACCAATCGAGGTCCTTGGGATGGTAGCTGACGGAGAAAAAGATGATGATACTAGACAAGGCGATTCCGGTGTTCAAACCAGCCTCGAAAATGTAGGCATATTTCTTCCACCACGCCAGGTACCGCGACTTGATGTAGCCGTTGAACAGGATGGCCACGTAGAGTCCTCCAGTCTGATAAGTGAGGTTTTGAGGAGCCCAAGCCAGCAGACCCTGGATGAAAATGAGCGGGTTGAAGAAGAGAAACTTGTGCTGGTAGTAGTGGATTTTTTCCTTGTGTTGGGGCCACCATCGGACCAGCAGTTTGGGCACCTCGACCTGCACAATGTAGAAAAAAAGACCGCATCCTGCTCCAAACAAAAACATCCATTTCATGACGGGATACTTGTCGAACATCTTTTTGGGTCCAATGACTCCCCAGGCAACTGAAGCGGTGAAGAAAGTGGTTTGAGAGGGACACGTGAACTTGAGCTTGTTGTCGGGATCACAGATCTTGTCTAGACCGAGCTGGAACTGAATCACACCAAGAGAGACAAAAAGGTTGACAAGGGTGGCCCAAAGTTGCAGCCAGAAAATAGACCGGGGAGGAAGATGGCAGTAATGCACCAGTTTCTGGTCTTCTGTGTACGCAATGGCCTGGTCTGCAATGGTGACAGAAAGAGCCTTGATGAAGTTGAGAGCCATAAAACTGCCTGGAAGAGCATACCCTACAATAAGTTCTGCAATCACATTAAGAGTCAACTGAGTAGCTGTGTAGGACACAAAAACAGTAAAGGGTACAATGAAGACTCCTACCAGACCCAGAATGAAAACCAGACTCCAAACAGGAGTACCCACAGGCCACACTTCAACGAGAACAACTCCCAGAACAAACATGAGAATCAGAATGACATAAAACCACCAGTCAGGCACCTCCTTGTGTTTTCGCATGTATCGAGAAAAGGGATCGACTCTGCCGTGGTAGTTGGACCGATGAATGTATCTGATAGCTTTGGCTGTATCCACAAGAGCTTCCTTCATGGCTCTCCAGTCCATCAGAATGGTGTAGACAAAGGAACAAGTGTAGACGGAGAAGAAAGCTGAGTAAATAACGAGATTTCCGGCTGAGTAGTACGGAGGAGAGTAGTCCAGATACTTCTGCTTGTCAAACCTGAAGTTGGTCAGAATTCGTGTCACATTATAAGCCTTGCCAGTGTTGTCAAACAGTCGGTTGGAGTTGATGGGAATGTGTCCGGACCACGAGTTGTTGGAGTAGTAGAGCGCGAGAATGACCAGACCTCCAAAAAACGTGCCTGCATAGCCAACAATTGAAGTGTAGAGAGGGTACGTGATGGGCGAGATTCCAGCAACAGCCTGGTTCCAATCAAACGTCGGAATGGGGTTGAATCCAAGTCCAGCGATGGATCCAGTGACTACAGCAAGGTCTGCATTTTTAGGAGCAATCCAGGTCATCCAGTTGAAGGTCTGCAGAAACTGCATGAGGTAGTTGGGCACCCAAAAGTAGAGAAACGAGCCTGCAAACATGATGAGAAAAAACGTGTATCGGCTCATTTTCCAGCCGTTGATGCTTTCCTTTCTGTTTTTCTTCATCAGCGCTCTGTTGACAGCCAGAGTGGGCAGTAGAGCGGGCCACATGGCTTTGACGGGGTACACAGCGACTCTTTTGAGCAGTCCAGACAGTCCAAAACCGAAAAACTGCGTCACCAGAGCCAGCAGAAACTGGTATCCAAAGCCCTTGGAAAACTCCTGGTTGTAGTAGATGGGCAGAGCCTGGGAAATGATGTTGGAGGAAATGTAGGGATTAGCTGAGCCAATGGTGACCATGACAGTGGCCAAAAGCTGTTCTTTCTGACTCCATTCACCAGGATTCAAAGTGAACCGTTTGCCTCGAATAGTAAAACCCCAGTCTGGAAGAGCGTACTGCAAAAACCGTCCACAGGGATACAGAAGAAGCTGACAAACGGAGGCACTCAGAGAAATGCTAGGAAGACGGACGTTGAAGAACTCATTAACAAAAGAAGAAATAGCCACCCAAATAGTACCCAAAACCCACACTCGCCAGGTCTCAACAGTACAGTCCTGATCATCGTAGGGATCAGTCACAGAACGTACTTCCGGGTAAGGACTCCACCAGTGGAAGATGGTGGCCCAGTATCGTACCAGCATCTGAGCATCTGGGTCTTCTTTTTCGGGGTCTCCTGCATCCGCAAAAGCTTTCAGCAAAGCGTCGATTTCAATTCTGTATTCGTGTCTGAGATTGTTATCATGAGCGTGGTACTTCATGTTGGCTCTTAGCAGGTTGAGGGCTTTCTCTAGAGACATGTCCGAGAACTTTTCTGCCATGAAATGCACTTCCAAAGGGTACTCTCCGCTGTCGTCCGAAGGAGGAATCTCCAGTTTCATGGCCATCCATTCTGCGATATCAGGTTCCACTTCGTGGATCTCGGCATACACGTCTTCGTCGTCTTCCTCGAGATCCTGTGGATTTGCCTGCATCCACGCATTTGTCGCCTTCTTGGCCTTTTCCACAGTCTTGGAGATGAAAGCCATAGTTGGGTGTAGTCTTGGAGAAAGCAGGTACCGTCCCTGGCATTGTATTTAGCCCAAGTACGGGATCAAGGGCACTTTCAAACGGCTCTGTGAAAGCACACGGCTCCACACTAGACAGTCTGGTGACTGTATTCATTTTGGTACTTTTTGGTACTACTCGTTTTCGGTAGAACGAACAGCACTGTAGTGGATAAACGAGATAGCCCCAAACACATGAATGGTCGCCGCTTGCTAAGCCTTTTAGCGCGGATTTAGACCCTTGGCACACATAATCCCGGGAGCCGGGGTTGAGATGGATAGATCGGTGGGGTAGATGAGAGAGATGGGAGGACATAAGATGTTGTTTGAGGAGGAAAAAACAACTAGAGTCCGAAAAAAAAAGAAACCCCGAGGATCGGACTTGGTTTGTTCCGTATCAGACTTTTTGTATGTCCCTGAGTGTGTTCATCGGTTAGTAGACACTTTAGTAACTCCTTGTACAAACGGCGTTGCACTAGTGGCTTGTGTTAGTCCAGATGAGAGAATATCGATGAGATATTTACCAGGGGGTTGACGACGTAGACGTTTTTGTCTGAAGCAGTTGCGAGAAATATCTCTTTTCTTCTCATTCAATATCAGCTCAGTTCTGGTCTGAACATCTTCATCTTGAGCTTGATACTGTCAAAATGAGATAAAAGACCAAGATGAGATAGCACCAAACAGACTCATTCACTGCAAAGGGATATACTAGCATCATCATGAAGTTCCCCACCTTGGTCCGTTAGGGGATGCTCCAACTGGCGTATCTTGGCATTTTGAAACAATGAGGAATGGGGAGAGATCGTCAGTGGTTGGAGTGAAACGTAATGACATAGATATGATATCAAACTGAGAAAAATGAAGAGCATCAGTAGATAGAGAGGGCATCTTGTAATCGTGAGGACTGTCTCACAATACGGCGCCACTAACCCATCTAGTGTTAATGGGTGCCGTTCGAGTCAGGTCTCCCCTCAATGAGGTCATAGTGGTTTGGTGTTATTGGCTTTGGTATCAAGTGATTGGTGTAGATATTGGGTTGATGGAGTTGATATAGGGACTCAAGCACTCCAGAACAACCAATATCAACTTATATTGCTTGTATACCAGCTTTTGTGACACTCCCTGATCTTCCTGTTGCACTTCAAACACCTCATCCAGGGCTGGTCAGGCTGGTCATCACGATACGGCTCCCTTTGATTGGATCTTGCTAGCTCTTAGCCGCTTGGACTCAGACCCTCGAATCTGCAGTCCAAAGCTGGGCACGCGAGAATGAATAATCACGCATAAGTAGATGCTAAGTCCGAGATGGACTTGAGTCAAGTACGAGTACGCTAACAACGTCAAACAGGGTATCTCAGGATTGATAACTAGGTAGTCATAAATGTGGGAACGTTTCATGGAACACGAGAACAGAAAAGTGCTTTCCGACGTATTCTTTTTTTCACTTTCATTGGTATACCATGACCTGTTCTAGCGTACACTCTTCAGACGCTATGTTGAACTTGAAACTATCCCAAAGGTTATTCTCGATGAAGATGTGTGATAAACGAGAACATTGATCCCAGAGGTTATTCCTAGGGGGAATAAAATAGAATTAATGAACGAATTTATTAAGAAAACCAGAATAATATGTAGAAAATATGTTGAAAATATGTAGAAAATATGTAGAAAATATGTAGAAAATATGTAGAAAATATGGAAATATCTAGAGAGGAAAATAGTCTTCTGTGAATTGCGAATGATCATGTTACTTATTTTTCTAGTCACTAAGATTGAATCATGTCTCATTCTATTAGTTCAAATGGCTTCATTAAGAGCTAGTCCGATAACCGAATGTGGCGAAGGAGAAGTGAAACAGATGACAATCTAGGTATGATACTAACAATAATGAACCGAATTTGCTCTCAGTTCCTGCTGAACCCTTCCTTCTGGGCTATTGGAAGTTCACCTTCAACTTTTAATACCAGCTCTACTTCGCCAACCACAGGCGTACTGTACCCCAACTCTCTGTACTAACACTGCCAAATCGATCAACAATCCCATGGGGACTTGTAAATTTGAATACTCTGAGTTGGTAGGTTCGTATGGTACCATTTACCCCAGTTCTAGTTCGATACGCTAATATAGATACTCTTGTAGAAAGGTATAGACTGCATTTTAGCTGAATAATGATGTCATTACTCTGAAGTGGGATCTGAGAGACACTTCTGGTCTGTATTACATAGTTTAACGGTATTCTACTTCATCTTGTACAGTTATCCAGCTTATAGGGTGTCTGTAGGTATTGTCAGTACTTTCGAATAGGCAACTACAGCACCAGAAAATGCTCAATAGAGACAGAAGACCAGGTAGTAAGACTCTTGCGACGCTTAGTAAAACTATGCTAGTTTTTTATATCTCCGTCTTACGCGTAAAGACAACTATTCCTCTCTACTCTAGATCACTAGGGATGATGCCAGGCTGAAATGCTCATATCTACAGGAATAATGATACAACAACCAAACCAATTGGACCATTCTTCCCCCCGGATTCAGCTGATTACGACCGTCCTTCTTTACTCCTGGTTAGTGTACTATATCTGTTTTTAGCCTGGCAAGAAATACTTCAGAAGTACGAAGACAAGACTGTTCTCTGAGATGTGTGGCCTTGAATTCAGCCCAGCCATATAGATAACTCACTTCATTACCACTTATAAATTGACACACCGTAAGGGACTTTGTATATCTGTTTATATAAGTAACCTCCTTTCTGCGACGGCTTGGCTTACTAATCTGCATTGAGAGACGGTATACAAATTCAAAGAACCAGGGTACCTATCTCTCTGGGTTGAGCTGATTTTGAAGGTCATGTTGGTGATCGATGTATAACAATACACTTTTAGATCCAACCATTAGACTAGTGCATCTCCATCCACCTTTAGTGTTGGTCACGATGTCTAAAACTGTAACTTCACCAAAGAACGAGACGAAGACACCAACGAGACGATACACAACTACACATTCATCCAAAGAAAACGATATTGGTATCAAAACAATCCCTTCGATCTCGGAAATCCAAATACGACGTCAGATTCGCGATATTCCTTCTCAGACGTCCACTACCCCAAGCATTCCCCCACACTTAAAATCTTCCAACACCAAACCCAAACCACACTTCAGATACCCAATTGAAAGCGTGTAGTAATGACGTCGATGCCAGCCGCCACAATGAGCCGCATACCCACACCTGCACGTGACTAGCCCCCACATCACTTCTCCTGAGTGCAAAACTCTACAGCAAGTAGCCGAAACCAGGTGCAGCCAACTCTAATACCCCTGTTTTGCGTTAATCTGCTTTCCTCCTGAACCGCCGAGGGCGGTGCCTGGCCCTGTGAGCGATGCTGAGGGGATCTGGATACGGCAAACACGAGCTCTCGGATGCAGCCATCGATGGGGTTTTTCTTTTCCCAGAAAGCGAGCCCATCGATCTGCTGGAAACGGAGAGTTAAGCGACCCTAGCCGAGACAAGCACAGATGGTGGTACCTTGTTTTAATAACGTAGATGTCTGTGTTTGCGGGTGTGTTCCTGGGTGTATAATTGCTCTGCATTCACACACAGCTGCTTATCGCCATCTGTTTATCTCCAGGCCAGACCGTGGCCCAGTAAAAATCTCAATGATGGCTGTTTGGATCGGAGCCATTGTAAGACAAGAAAACACTTTAAGAAAAAAGCAAGTGCCCGCACAACAGAGAAGAGCCAGAACAAGACAAGGAAGCCGGATTTTGATAAGTCGCGTGTATGGAAATAACGGCTCGAGGGTTTACGGTGCAATTTACGTGACACGCGCGTCATGCACTCCGGTTTTTAGCCACCGATGAGTAGCCAGTCTGGATCCCGAGCGTTGCACCGTTTAAACCAGAAACCAGTCTTTCGGTACTTCTCCCGCGAGTTTGGAGCCAACGGCACGTGCTGGTGGGAATTTTGGTGTTTTTCACTTTGGGGGGACCATTGGCTAGGTGTGGGATCGATGGGAGAAAGGTCCAAACAAAGCGATTAAATCGGGGAGAAATCGCCGAAAATGAAAATTGTCAGAAAAATCACAAATCCCAGTTTTGCCGTTGTTTTCCACCAAAAAAAACACCCCCAAACCAGCCTCTCCGCACTCCCCCTCCTTATCCCCATCAGTCTGAAATTGTCAAGACAATTTAAACAATGGGCCCAAAAGGAACGACCAAAAGTTAAGCGCCTAATTAGCCTTTTTTGGCCTGGGAGGATACCTGTCAGAACTACAGGGCCCTTGTTTGGAGATACAAGATAGCCCTGGTCTTTGTAGGCAGCTGTTGGAAAAGACGTGGCCACTATTATCTAGAGCCGCTAGTCCCCGTAGAGCCCACGTGACTTGCCCCTGCTTCGCCGTAGTGCAGGACACAGGCCCTGAGCCCCCACCGTCACGTTCCTCACCCCCTATCTTAGCTGCCAAACTCAAAAGACACGCACCTCGCACGCTACCACCTAACGACAGGAACCGTGATTACCACATCCCAACTGTGCGTAAGGAACCTGTCTGGACCAGAAAACACCCACACACACAAACACCCGTCCGCCACCCGAGACGAGAGCCAGAACCGACACCGCACACTCTCTGACGTTTCGCTGTCATCTACTGTCGCACAAAACAAGTCCCCACCAACACAAACACGTCGTTCCTTGCTAGTTTCGTTTGTCAACAGTGAGTATCAGGGGGAAGGGGTAAATGGAGAGGAAGAGGGTAGTGAAGAGGAGGAAGAAGAGAGGAAGAGAAGTCTGTGTCGAGTTACACGTAAACCTCTCAGGAGAGCAGCCTCACGTGTGTTCTGATATCTGACCAGTCTAGTACACGACTAGAGAGACGTGACGGGGGATCTGGAGAGGATATATAACACGTGTTAGAACTTGTCCTGACTTGTTTCTTACACGCTACATGGTCGGGGAGAATCGCGTTTCTTTCTACGTGAATCTGTCCGCCATTGCCTCCTTGGTGGCGTCTCCTAAGGGGCAGGGGTGATAGATGACTAAGACGAAGACGGGAGATAGAGAGAAGTGTCTTTGTACACATTACGACAGCGTTCTCTGTGGTTTCAGGTTTTGTTTCCAAAAAGCGTTTTCCGTTTCACGTTCTTCAGAAGTCGTGGGTTCTGCTACGTCAAGTGACCTTGGTTAGAAGGGTGACGTGAGACACTGGCTCCATTCAGACGCAATGCCACATTGTGGTGACCAGGACATATTTGAATCTGCCAAAGAACTCCCAAGTTCTACGCGTTATCAATTGTGTTCTAAAGAGTCGCGTTACCGAGATGTCAGTTATCTGATATGCGGTTTACCCAGTTACGAACATCTACCCCAGATGAGTCTTTACCCCTGGCTTCTTTCTACCCCAGATGAGTCTTTACCCCTAGCTTCTCTCTGAAGTTACACGGTTCAATCTGACTGTCACACATCTGTGAAGCTCTCTGAAGTACCTCACAGACACACCTGATACACCACCTCTGCACCTCCCACACCACCTCTGCACCTCCCACACCACCATTCTTACAACCACACATGCTAACCCAGATGGGCAACTCCATGTCTAAAATTCTCGCCAAGCTGTTTGGCAGCCGAGAGTGTCGAATTCTGATGCTCGGGCTCGACGCCGCCGGCAAAACCACCATTCTCTACAAGCTCAAGCTTAACCAGGGCATTTCCACCGTCCCCACCGTGGGCTTCAACGTTGAGGTACTGACGTACAAAAACATCAAATTCAACGTGTGGGACGTTGGAGGACAGGACAAGATCCGGCCCTTGTGGCGCCACTACTTCACCGGCACCGAGGGTCTCATTTTCGTGGTGGACTCAGCCGACCGGGCCCGAATCGACGAGGCTCGCCAGGAGCTGCACCGAATCATCAACGACCGAGAAATGAAGGACGTGCTGCTGCTGGTGTTTGCCAACAAGCAGGATCTCAAGGAGGCCATGCATCCCAAGGAGGTGACTGAAAAGCTGCAGCTCAACTCGCTCAAGGGCCGAACCTGGTGCGTGGTGGCCTCCACCGCCAAGACCGGCGAGGGTCTCGTTGAGGGTCTCTCTTGGCTGTCAAGTAATTTGCCCTCCATGGAGAAGTAGAGTGCAGGGGGACGACTGGGATGATACCGGCCGGATAGGGCCAAAGAAGGACACTCGCGAGAGTCATGTAAAGTTTTATTGTTTAATTAATTGTCGTATGTATGAGGGGAGGGGTGTGGGGGTTTGGTGGTTGTGTGTATTGGCATTTTGACAGCATTTCTGTAATGTTCGTATTTTTTATTGAATTTCTCTGATTTTTGGTAATTTAAGTATTAATTCAAGGAAATTCACATACCCAATCTTAGACAGAATGTATGAAGAAGAAGGCGCAGTCTAAAATGAGACAGTCTAGAGATCTCAAAAACGTACACCTAACTTGTGCTATAAAGAAGCTACAAAGCTGAAATTCATGCAGTATATTAGTATCTACTCTCTGAGTATTTTCTTTAATTTTCAACTCGTTTGACCTGTTTTTCATCGAGTTTTGTTCTCCAGATAGAGGAAGCGTTATACTTGTATCAAACACTATAAGCTCTTTTCTATTCAGTAACCGCGGTTAGAACAAAAGAATGGAACATATCTCCATCGTTCCAACATTCGGCCTAGTTTCATCTCCAAAATACATGAGACATTTCACCTGTGACCTGTACCTCGGTTTCAGATTTGCAGATCGTGCTAGTGGACAGCAGGTAGGACTTTATGGACACAGTAAATAGTGAGACGTAGATCGCGCCAGGGGTGCATTTGAGACAGTTGGTCAGCTGGTCTTGCCTGAATGTCTGACTAAGTGTCTTGACTGTGTTCTGTTGTCATGAGTATCTGTTCTAGCATGTTTCATGAGTATCCACAGCAGAAGATATGAGACAGAACCAGGAACAGTTGGATGCAGAGGTTTTTCAGAGCAGTAGGACTGGGGTGTATCTGATCGATCGCCAGTATCAAGACAAGCTTATCACATCTTAGACACGTTACCACATCTTAGACAGACTGTCTTGAAACACATAGCATTGTTTAATCGAAGAAAGGGAAGGAAGAAGGAGTTAAGCAGTCTTTTGGTAGAATGCAATTGGTTGGTGTGGCAATTGATAATCCTTGGTCATGCAGTTTTTGGTATGAGATTGTTTTTTCGGGTTTCACTCAATCCCAAGATACCTCTTTCTGTTCTTGAATTGAGCCACTTCAGCCGTGGACTCACCTAAAACCTCAACTTCAACAGCAGGAACGCCTGCCCAACGTGTAAAAGGAGCACAAACGGTTCGTGGAGGAATTTTTGAACCTGGATCAATCACAACACAGTCTTTGATGATACAAAACGGTCCAATGTCGCAATTTTCGCCAATTTCAACATGAGAACCAATCTGAACCGCCTGAGTGACCGTATTATCGCCAATGTACACGAAGTCTCCTATTCGAACAGGATAGTAGTTTTCCTTGGCTTCATCTTTGCAAGGAGGTTCAACAGTCACCTGGGTCGAAATATAGCAGTAGCGGCCAATAGCAATGATTGGAACTGTACTTCCGGGTCGTTGGAGGTCACCTCTGATTTTGGAGCCGTGATCTATGACTGTTTTTCCTCCTAGCACGATATTTTGGAGTCCTGAAAGCGCGGCTTTTCGAGAAATGCGGTTTCCCGATTCGGTGATGACATACGCCGATTTCGGCACTTTTTTCGGCGGCATGGTGTTGTGTGGGTGTGTATGAAGAGGTTGGGCGGATGTTTGACGCGATTGACGCATAAAATGGCGTTTTTGAAGGACGTGGAAGAGGACAAGTCTGGAAACTGAAGTGAGGATATTTAGGTTTCATGTTGGAGAGACACACTAGGCATAGTTGGGATATTTTAGTTGGAATTAGTTGGAAAAAATTACAGCTAGGGTATCTTTATGGGTGTTGTGGATTAGATGAAAATGGGAAAGAGAGAAAATGTATATGTAGTTGGTCGGTTACAAAGAATTATGTGATCATACTCCTTTGTCCCCATAATAAATCTCGAGTTATCGCAGTTTCAAGACACTAGGATGAGTTGCAGTTGTTGGAACTTTAGTTAAGACACCCACAACAAGTTCACCATTGACAGAAAATAGGCGTAGAATGAGGTAATTCGCTAGAAAAAAGTGGTATGTTGTAACCAGGTCCATTCTAGGTGCTTGGAAGCAACTGGTATCAATGTCAAGATTATTTTGGAGGAGTTGGTAGCAATGTGGGATTAGGTAGAATTGCAGGTGGAAGTGAAATGAGAGGATAAAAGGTGAGAAGTGGGCCTCTCATGGTATCATTCGAATCCCACAGATTCCAGTAATACGCTGCTCAAGCCGTCTTCCTAATACGAGCATTTTTGAAACTGTTAGGGGAAGTTGCATCCACATACAGTAATACGAAAGTCGGTGTCAACAGAGGGTTAAAGATGGTAGGTAAAAAAAGACAGGCAGCATTAGGTTCTCTATGACGGGGGCAATACTCTGGTTTTACCCTTGTAAGTAATTGAGTATTTTCGAGGGAGCTGGGGGCAGTTGTGTGAAAGTGTGGCGTTGGATGTGTAGGTGACAAAACGCGACAAGAGATATTAAGATAGTATTTATGGGTACCAATGGTCTCTGCTGCCCTTATCGATTGTAGTGGTCAAGTCCCCTTGGTCAATTGAGCTTTTCTAGCGGAGTTGCTGTCTTCTATGTTTGGTGGGTATGCCCAACTCAATTGTCTTGGTCCAAGATCTCCAGAAATATTCACATGGTTAAGCAAGCTTAAACATCATATTCTCCAGACCCTTCTGAATCCATAAATACCACTCATTACTGCTTTATATGCGTTTTATAGCGATATTTCCAGATCTACTTCACCATACGCCTCTCCTTAACGTCTTCAACTTTAGGCATATCTCCAAGGCGACTTGATAGTTATGTTTCAACGGGATCATAAATCTCAGTTGAGTATCCCATAATCACTCCTCTTACTTGTTATATCGATATTCTCAGTTGTGTTAACTCGAAAACTGTTTTCTCAGAAACACACATGGTCAAGTTTTACAACGTACTTCCCTTTCAACAGGTTTGGAGTAGTACCAGAGATAGGTAGTTTCAACCTGTAGCTGTTACGAGTTTGCACAGCCGTAGACGTGCATCTGAACATTTTGATCCTGTTATACGCCTTTCACCTCTTTATAACATGGCAGTGTTAGGTGAGAAAATGCAAACAAGTAATCTGGGACACTGGTATCGAACATTGGCAGCTATGAAGTGCCATGACCAACTCATCTAGTTATATTTATCTAGTTTGGTTCAGCTGTACCCCCATATCTGAAGCCATACTTTTTGTTAGACAAGCATCAAGTGTCAGAATGAGAAGAAATAAGTAAAGAGAGAGTTTGAAATACGTTCCCGGATGGCATTTACTGCTCTTTATCCCATTTCAAAAGTTATACCAATAACCAGACACACATCCAGTATTGGAAACTACTCCTGTGGCATCTCTGTCCTTTCTACGTGTACGTAAATATCAATAGAGGACGCTTTAGGAACCTTGTGGATACTGTGAGGACTGGAGTATCGTCAATAGAGGTTCAAATCAATGACGATGTTGATATCTGACAAACTAGACAGCTACATTGTAGTTGAGGACGCTCTTTTCAGTCACAGGAGAAGTGGTAGCAGTGTTCTCTATTCTCAGCATAGTTTTAGTATGAAGTCCTCGATACTGTCTTATACCCTGAACTTCATACCCAACATCTCTATCAGAACTTCAAGCTACTATTGCTAACCATGATGCTAGACAAGTTCGGATTTGTTCAACACAGGATTGATAGTGGATCATTCATATAGACGAGCCATTCCCATTACTGTAGTATACATTTTCAATCTGACTAATTCAACTAATTAGTTGTTGCTAGACGCTTTATTGAGTGCCCTCTATCCTAGATAGTGAAAGCTGTAAGAAGAGTAATAAGTCTGGGACAAAAAGAATGCTTTCTCAAACGAATATTTAGGAATATGTATAGTAAGTATCTTACCACTTCTGACCTTTGTGAGACCATCTACCGTTCTTTTAAGGGTTAGAATGTATCATGGCTCTACTTTCAATTGAGCATGAATTTGTTACCATTTAGAGCATCCACAATTCACCCAATTGAAGGACTCCTACCCAACCAAGCCGACAATGATTGAGGATATCAATTGCTCCCTAACGAAGAAATCTGAATTGTTTGTAAATCCACAACAGCTCAACAATATTCGTTTCTTTGAAGGCAATCAGTTACTTGTACTCTTCCTACTTTGGCAATGTTATAATTTCATTGCATAGAAAAAGAAAAGCACTCTGTGTCAGTTGTCTTTGTGTAATCGTACCACTGCTGGTACCATTCAACAAAGATACATGTGTACCTGGTAGAAAAGTCATGTTGCTTCTCCAGTGATCATCCTTCTTTTCTTCCTTCTCTCCTTCTCACCAGACTCCCAACCTCCAAACCTTTTATTCACAACACCTTTAGTTTTGTCTTCTTCTCTGCAGGTACACAAACATGCGCAAACAGCTGCTGTTTCAGAGTGCCTGCGTCGTCAGAGACATTGTGAGGGAATTGTTCTTTGCGTAGCCGTCAGACATGGCACACAGACGCAGCACAAGTGACACAGACACACTCAGCACAAGTGACACAAACACGTCTCTCGGCAGCACTGTCACTGTGTAACAGTTGTGTGTCGATCTCCCCACGTGAACAAACACGATCGGAATGAGGGCAGTAGGGCAGTTTCCGAGGTGATCACAGATCGAGTATCAAACTGGTACGATTGCGTACCATTACGAGTATCGTACGTACTTGTACTCGTACTCGTACTGGAACGTACTTGTGAATTTTGTGCGATATTATCTGCCCAACCTCCCAGACACAAGACATGGATCATGTCCACACACCGCCTAATCAATGTAGCCCTGCCACACGGACGCTACAACGTGTGTAAAAATAAACCAACAATACTGCGGTGGATAATCAATTATTGGTGAAAAATTTGCAGTGGCAAAATGCACACAGCCGGCTTTTTTAATAAGAGGCCAATTCAGACTCGGACAAGTGCATTAGCGCCAAAGTGGCTAAAACAGAAAATAAAAGAGCGAAAAGAGCGAAAAGAAGGCGAAAATGCGTCATTTAATGGAGAAATTTTGTAGGCACATAAAAACCAAGCAAACCGACCCCAATGATTTATCTCCTAATTAACCGAGTGTCTTCCTATTTCCACCATTTTTTCCACATTTGTTTTCCTTTTTTTGTCACCCCATTTTTCACACTCTGTACAGCTCATGCAGTTGCCTTGGCAACCTTTGCCCAAACCTTAATCCCGCTGGAGTTTCTTTACGGCCACATACAAGACAAATGTGGATCGAAAATGGCCAAAATTATTCCACAACGGACGAATCATGTGCCTGATCAGCAGATCGTCGACATGAGGAATGTACGGCCAGGTTAGGGTATTGTGGGGAGGGTAAGGGCGGCAGGGGGGTTGGGTCTCACAACAGAAAAAATACCCTATACTACATCCTGTCAAAAGACCAATATCGGCCTAGTCCGAAGGTGAGGTAACGTTGGAAAATCTGCCTATGTCTATAGCGACCCTAATATCCGCACTTGCAAAAATAGCCGGTCTCCCCTAACCCATAGTACAGTGCACAGGCGACCACATGTGATTTGCCAGACGCGCACGCGTGCTGCATTTCTCGTAATTTTTGCACATCGTGATATTCACGTTTAAAAATGCAATTTTCAGGAATTCAGAGAAAAAAAATCTCAGCGAAAATCAGATTCCCACAGGTTGCAAAGAGGATGGATTTATAGAAGGTCGCCGAAAAGATGCAAAAAAGACGTGTATTTGTTAGCGTCCTTTTTTCCGTTTGGTTACCGTATTAGGAAGGGTTATTCTCTTTGCTAACGGCGTGGACAAAGAAAGAGTTGAAAAGGTGTAAAAAATGTAAAATGTGGGAAATTTGGAAAATGAAAATAAACACAGAAAAGGGAGATTTTGGAGTAGAAAAAAGGGGATAACATGTGGTGAAATTGCAAATACCGGCGAATATTGGGAATCCGATTAAATCCCATTTTACCCCATTTTACCCCATTTTACTCGCGTTTTATTTCATTTCCACCCAATCTGCAGAGATCTGTAGCATGCACCTTGCACAGATACGTGGCTTAGGGGTTATGGGCTAGGGTTGAGTTAGGGGTTGTGCGGCCCAAAAAGGCAAGACATTAATTAAGTCTGAGGAACAGGTGCCTTGTTCCCAACCTCGTGTATGCATTTCAAACTTTTAGCGTTAAACCTTCAGCAAAACCCAAACACAGTCGCCGTACCAACACAAAAGCGAATATTATATATACATACAGGCAGGCTTCTTTGATACTCCCCGTTACACGATACGTCCTTCTTTTTGATACCCACCCTTCCCACTCACCCTATACGCTCTTTACGCAACAACCCCCCACACTCGTTTAACCCCCACCCACCACCATCATAATGAAGTTCTCTACTGTCGCTCTTGCTCTTGTGGCCTCTTTTGTGTCTGCCCAGGCTGCTGATGATGAAATCACCTCGACCTACACCTCGACCATCATCCTGTACTCCACCGTTGGCCAGGAGACTCTCACCGTGCCTCGGTCCATCGAGACTCCCGCCAACTTTGCTGCTGTCGAGTCTTCCTCCTCTTCTTCTGAGGAGCCTGCTCCTGTCACCACCTCTTCCGAGCCCGTGACCACCTCTTCTGAGCCTGCTCCCGTGACCTCTTCTTCCGTTGAGGTTGCTGCTCTGGCTGCCGCTGTTGTCACCTCTTCTCTCGAGGCCAACACCTCCTCTGTGGCCCCCACCACCTCGTCCGTGCGAACCTTTGCCAACCTGACCTCCGAGGCCCCCGTGGCCGTGGTCACCTCTTCCACCGGCTTCCGTAACACCACCGTTGTTACCGCTGTCAACTCCACCGTGGCTCCCGCCACCTCTTCCGTGGCCCGAACCACCGCCGTTGTCTCTGCCAACAACGCCACTGCCACCGGAGCTGTCATCACCCCCTCGGCCAACTCGAACGGCGCCAGCGCCCACGGCATTGCCGGCGCCCTGGTTGCTGTCGGCATCGTTGCCGCTCTTCTCTAAGCGCCCCAGGCCGCCAGTGGAATAGATACTTTGATTCTACCGCCCGTCCGCTTTGACAGCGGGCGCGGCTGCCCCTTTGACCTTTTATAGACGTGCTTTGATAGCGCCGATGCTTATACGTTGACCGTGTTTGTTCACGTTGATCGTGTTCTGTAATGAATGGAGTTTTTGCTTGAGGATGGGTTTTTATTGAGCGGTTTTGGCGTTTTTTTGTTTGTTTTATTATATGTTTTTTTGTAATGCTTGAACAGGCTAAATGTAGAGTTCTGTAGGTCGCTGGATAACGTGACAATTGGTGTAATATTTTGTAGAATGTCTTTGTAAGACAAAAATGTGTATTTTGTGTCATTTGACGCGCAAAGACGCGATTTTTGCAAAACTGGAGGTAATTGTTTTGGTGTATTTGGTGGGCATGGTCTTAGAAGCACATATAATCTCATTGAAGGTGAGAAAATGTGTATGTACTTGAGGTGGATTATGGCCCCAGAAACTAGTATTTTTGACCTCATTCCTGTCCCCTATTCTTCCACCACACCTATACTCCCATTCCTACCCCTGTTCATGTCCCTGTCCAGTCCAAATAGGAAGTGACGCGGACAATCAAACGAGAGCAATATAAGCGAGAGTGGAGGAGTGTAGGGAGAGGGAAGTAGGAATAAGGGGAAGGATTTGTGAGTAGCAACTGTTGAATGAAGTATGGTATGTTTTTGTGGTGTGATGGAGCTATGATCGATCGAAAGTACAGTATGAGGAATAGGGGTAAAGCAACAGAACTAGAAAGAAGAATGATGAGAAAAGAAAAAGAAAAGAGGAGAAAGAGAGGAATCTTGAACGGTTGATTGTCGGTTTTTACTCCTGGTTGAATGCTTTACTGTTCAATAGAACCTGATGGAATATCTCTATCGTACCAGGTACTCCCCTGACCATGATCACACCATACCGACACTAGTGCGAAATAGCGGGGTAATTTCGGCTGGACTAAAAGTGGTTGGAGTAAGATCGGATCTGGCTAATTTTTGCAAGTGCTTTTTTGCTGTATTTTGATGGTTTTTGAGCGTGTCTCTACAGAACATCCAACAGAGCAAAGTACGATACAGGTAAAAGCACAGAAGAAGAAAAAAGGTCATTATTACGCATACAAGATCGAGCGCATGCATAATCGCTTGTTTGAACCAATTTCGCCTCTTTGAACCCGTTTTGTACGATCTCCCTGCATGAGTATATGTGGTGTAGGAACTGAAGTGTATGTACCAGTACCAGGTAGGTAACCTGTTGAAATACTGTTCAATGGAAAAATAGCAGTGTATAAAGAGGTACGATCTCAAATAACCAACCTCGGCATCTTTAGCCTAGTTCCCTACTTTTAATGCCGTGAACCGTTAGCTGCATCTTCTCGCTAACAAGTATGCGACGTACCGCTGAACACCTTACAGCACAGTGGAGACTGTATAGTTGGAGCTAGGAAGATGGAGTACCGAATGCAGTTCATTGTTCAGAATGTGGTATGTAAAGTACCCCAGATAAACGATTACGTAAGTATTTGTAGTTTTTTGAAGCAACACTTTTCAGTCTGTAACATTCTAGAAACTACGATAGTTAGGCTTGACAGTTTTTCTATAGAACCACGGAAACCCAACAAACTTTTATGTTGGTCTATAACTCGTTATTTATAGATTGCCAATATGCTTCAATGATGGTAACTTCTAGTCTGGCTAGAGTTGAGATATTTGGTAATGAAAATTTTCTCGATAAAAACGTCGAGATGGTGACCCTGGTCAATCTGAAAAGATGTCAACCGAGGCTATCTTGGGTTCTGAGTGGTAGGTCAACTACCATGACCATTGAAGAATCACTGTGTTTTTCTTCTCTCTTTTTATGTCTTGGTTTTCTTAGATACTGCCATCTAGGTATAGTTATGCGAACTAAACCCGTTGACGTTACTCTCTGGGTAGATTAAAACCCTTATGTCGGTTTAGTCCATGTCAGATTCTAGACCCTCTATAATTCATGGTCTGTAGAGTCTAGACCCTAGGTATGGTATTGCTAGTTGCCTTTTTGTATCTTTTGATAGAACAAATGGTGAAGTTCAATAGGGACTGTCACACGATGGAACACCACCCATGTCACATCCTTTCACCGACTAATATTAACGGCATTTGGTGTTCCAAGTATCGTACTTCTGTGAGTCCTGTCAACTCATCCGTCTCTTATACAGTCTCAGGACAGACTTGTTATTAATCTAAAAACATGGACTTGCCTAGAGGAACGTCAGATGAGGAGCGATACACCATACAGCAGTGTCCATGAGTTTTATCCACAGTTTTCCTGTAACAGTACGAGTGGAGATGTTTGCTCTGGTGGTTTCCTCCCAGTGCAGATTTCATGCAAGCTGGTATCCCAAGTAACGGGAACAGATTAGTTGGTAAGTAGTCAACTGCACACAAATTCACCTGAAAGGTTCGCATCGACTCGAAAACTTGACCATTATGTTGCTGCGAACCAGATCTGTCTGGTAAATTCCTTTGCATCTCTCTTAATATCTCAGTCCCTCTTTTAGTACCGAAATTCCCATTTCTCACTTTTCAGCGAACTGCCGTCCTGTCCACCAAAAATACTAGTATATGTAGAGACACTTCCCCATGGATTCTTCTCATACATCCAAACCCATCTGTTCTGCTCTCGTCTCGTTTTCTATCCCTGGCCCGCTTTTACCACCTATGCACCAATTATACTTGACCTTCATCTTCCCTTAACTCCTTCAAAAATAGCACCCGCGAAATAGTGAGTTAACAATTTTATTCTTTAGACTCTGGTACTTGTGATGTCCCTACAACTTCCCTTTCAGATGTTTTAAACACGGCACCCGTCAACCGTCTCCATACCGAAGAGCCCCTAAATTCCTTAGAAAACCGGTATACCTATCCCGACTTATCCAACGTGTTTCTTGAATCCGGAGGAATATTTAGGTGCCTTTATAGGCCTCTCCATCCTCCCAAACACTCTCAAGTCTGATCCTCCTGATTTTCACTTTTCACTCCACTAGCCCCAGCTGGCTCAGAAATACCCACACATTCCCAGCGAGTTGACTAGTAATTTACTACGCTTGTTTAAGTTCCAATTCTTCACTTGACGCTTTCTCTATGACTTCTGTCCCTTTTTAGTAACGACGCTCGCAAACGTGTCCAGCGTAGAACTCCCTCAACATCAGAGAAAATAGTCCTAGGACAAAGTAGACTTGACTGAACGATTCTTATTAAGTTTAATCGTGGTATATTGCAAGATTCTCCTTTAATCACCCCCTATTTCACTTTTCACACAGACACTCTACATAATACACATTCATACACGTGGCTTCAACTCTACCAATATTGATCACATGGCTATAAGGGCCTCTCCATAGTGTTTATCTGCTTCTTGTGGTTCTAGTACTACCACTTATATCTCATTGGCTATCTCATTAACCTCTTTTACTACGGAGCACATTTTTCCCTCTACACACCTACTTAGCGTAACTCGCTGAGAAATATCTCTGGAGTCACAGCGACTTGACCACTAAGTTCCTCGTATCTGACATACTCTGATAGTACCAACTAATACCTCCCTACTACCCCATGTCCACTTTTAGCTGCCACCTCCCAATTTAGCTTCTGTAGAGAACTGCACCCAGATGCCTCGGAAATACCCGCAACACTAGGGAGACATTGTCACGTTGATCTCCATGGTTAAAAGAGTCATTTGGAACCTCCAAGGGTCAATTTCTTCTTTTTTGCCGCTTCTAGAAGCTACGCCCCTATTTATGCGAAATTATACAACTGGCCTAACTTCATCAGAAATACTTCCATCAACATGGGGTGTTAATCACCTTGTTTCTTAGAGCGGCTGGGGTCTTTTATCACCCTTGAAGTTACGCTTCCACCTCTTTGTTGTATTTCAGTGCCATAGTCTTGAACCTCAGTCCGGACTCAGAACTGCCACCAAATGCTCAAATATTTCTATTTAGTTAATACTACCTAACAGCCCTATTCCCTAGGTCTCACTCATTACGCCAATTCCATTTATGTCTGTCCTTCTATCTCATATATTTCCCTAACACCGAATTACTCACTGTATACAGTTCACACAACTACCTCAAGCTCTCTCAGAAATACTCACATGAATACTACGAACTAACCAGAGTATTCTCCAGGCGCGTTCAATTCGAATGGTACCAAACACGCCTCTACTACAACCTCCTGTCCTCATTCTACACCTCTACCTCCAATTCTACTTGGCCATACAACTGAACTTATCTCACCCGAAAATAATCGTATCGTCACAGCGATTTGACCAATACATTTTCTGTGGGGTGTTCTACCTTTCGATGCCCATTTGTCTCCCTTGCTATCATTCTCCGTATTTTAAAGCCAGAACACCATTTTCAACTTTTCACAGAACTTTCCTGAACTCCACGAAAAATACCACCAGCTTCATGTAGACTGGACATCAGTGCTTCCATGAGTGGTTAAGCATAATTAAACCCAACAATATCTCTCTATTATCTTCCTACTCACATTTTGCGCCAATAACACATTTTTCCCTCTTTTGGCTAGATAGGCCTAACTTGCTCAGAAACATACACATCGCGAGGGGGGATAAACTAATGTGATCCTAAACTCTAGGTTGATCCTTACGGCCTTTCATTTCCATCCTGTCACCCCCTTCTGGCTTCTTACACCTACAGCTCTAGTCGTACTCAGTTACACCACTTCACATACCTCTCGAAGAAACACTCACATGTCATAGTGAGTTGACCATTTCGTTTCTCGGACTCTTGTGACTCTAACAGTTCCATTCACATCTCGATTATCTATTCTCACCTTGTTTTAAGCCCAAAACTCAGACTCTCCTTGGACGCTGAACTCACGCAACTCTCTCAAAAATACCCGTATAGTTATGGGGTCTTGAATATCATATTCTTATTTCCTATCTGAATCGACTGGTTCCATGATTACCCCCGAGATATCTCTCAACCGCCTTTCACATCGACACCCCTTATGCGGTTCACAACCATAACTGTACCCAACTCACTCAAAAGAATATGTGCCACGATGGAGACTTAACCCATGGATTTCTTCAGTCTTGGGGTCTCTATTAATGCTGATCTCCTGCTCATATTTGCCTCATCTATAATTAACAGCCGTTAAGACATACCGTCTAAGTTCATCTTCAGCATATATATAGACATTGTTTGTCAGCAATACACACATAACCTAGAGGACTTAGCCTAAGTCGATATCAGACTCGGATGTTTGATTTGGTACCTCTCTACTCTCTCTTTGACTTCCCACAACTTGTAAAACCGAAACACTCATTTTCCGACATATCTCTCAACTCGCCCAACTCCTCCAAAAATAGCCACCTAACCAAACAGACTTGACAATCTTTTCCCTGGTACTGTCTACCTCATAAAAACATCTCTTTTCTAGATTATCTACCCAATATTCACTTTTACGGCCCCACCTCCAATTCTAGGTCACAACACAACTTCAGCTAACTCCACCGAAAATACCTGTAAACCAAAGTTGTCTCACTCATGACAATCGTCGACTCGGGAGGTTCATTTAATACCGTTACTGTCTCTGTTACCCCGTCATTTCCCCCTATTTCCCTCAACACCCCCCATATTGATATTCTCAGAACTGTTCCCAGTTTCATCAGAAATACTCCTACAGCCTTAGGGGGTAAAGAATGTGTTTTTATTCATTCATACGCTTCAAATTATACCACATATGTCTTGGTTAAACCCCTGGTCCACTTTTATTACCGTCATCCCAATTCCGCCTCACAACACAACTGCGTATAACTTCATCAAAAATACGCTTATTACCGTGGAGACTTGACTAGAGTGTTCTACAGGAGCTGAGGTTTGTCTCATTACCATCCCCATTTCCATATTACCCCCTTTTCTCTTTTTAACCCCGACACCCCTAGCAGGACAGAAATCTCCGGCTCTCCAGATTCCTCAAAAATATCAATATAAAAAAGGTCGGCTTAACCTGTGTACTCCATGGCATTGGGCGATCCAGATGGTCCCAGATATCTCCCTCTTGTTCTCTCTTCAAAGACTGAAACCCCGAAATAATTATTTTCTACTTTTCACAGAACAGACCCTAACTTCACAAGGAATACTCGCATCACCATGGGAACTTGACCAGAGCTTTTCTGGTGCGTTATATATCAATTACACTCTTACACAGCTCTCCTACCACCTTCTCTCACCTTCTACCAACTTTTATTATCGGCCCTCTACTCTATGTAGAACCACATAACTGCCTTGAACTCAATCAAAAATGTTTAAAAAACGCCAACAACCAGATAATTGTAATCCCCTTGGTCGGGGGATTCTGGTAACACCTTTAACTTCTCCTCTTCGATTTCTCTCTCACTTATAACACCAATGGTCGTACGTCTACTCCATCACAGATCTCTCCTTAACTGTTTTGAAAATACCTGTATCATCATGGAGACTTAACTCCCATGTTTGTAGATCTTAAGATTTGCTAATAATATCTTCCATCTCTTCCTTACAGTGAGTTAACAACTTTTACCAATAAACCCCCCTCCCCCAATTCAACTTTGGTTAAACAACTGCCTATAATTCTCTCAGAAATACTTGTGTGGTTCAGCCAAGTTGAGAAATGTAATCCCCGCAACAGGAAGACTACAACGGCACCATCCATCTCCTGAGTCTTTTACCCATTTCTGGTCCGTTCACTCTCGAATTTCTTGTTGGACGAGACATTCTCGAAATGGAACTAAATCCTGGAATAATATCAATCCGAATATATAAGAGGAGATGAAATGATCTATGGGGCATATTCTAGCTTCCTGAGATATCGGCTTCTTTGTTGACATCAAGTAGGGTCAGAAATCTCGCGCTTATTGAATTTGCATTTTGGCGAGTTTCAGGCAGAGAAAAGTGACTAAAAATAGACGGATGAGAAAAGGGGGAAGATAATGGAGTGTAATTGTTCAAGAATGCACAAAGAGGCTGTTTATTTGGTGCTCTTTCGTTTTGATTTAAAATTTCAGATTTAGGTGAGTCAATATAGCTTGCCAAATTTGATGATATAAATTTTGGAATTGAAACTTTTGCGCCATATGGCCTAAAAACTCAATAAGACACAATAAAAGCCACAGTTTCCATTAACACAACTCCTACAAGTAATTGTACTTGTACTTGTACTTGAGACCATTTGACTCACTTTCCATCCATCTGGAGGACGGGTACTTGTTCTTGAACACGGCCTCACTAAGAACATCTCTAACTTTACTAAAAATGCTCCCACAATAATGCGACCCTTGACCAGTGATTTCTACGGCGTCAGAAGATTCCAACAGTACCTTACGAGCCCAGTTTAATATCCAGCATCTACTTTTTACATATCCACCTCCAATTCTACATGAATCTCTAACCCAAACTTACTCTCCCATAAATACCCGTTCTGAAACAGCGACTTGGCTAGGGTGCCTATAGGAGCTAGTGAATTAGCTGATCCCTTTGAATCTCTCATTCTATCTCTTCCCCACTGCCAAATCCAAAACTCTCATTTTTCACTAATTAGATAATTGCTATAGGTCACTCAGAAATACTCGCATTTTAACAGAGACATGATCAACGTATTCAGAGAAGTGGCGCGGTTATTTTGATACCCTACAAGATAACCCTACTGTCCCTCCTCAACTTTTAACACATCGACACCCAGTTCTACTTTACTACATAGCTTCCACGAACTACTTCAAAAATGCTAGTAACTTAATGCGGTCTTCACCATCGTGTTACCTGTGATCGAAGCATCTAGAAAACACCGATATTTACCCACTTTTCATCTCTATCCTTTCTCTAAAACGAAACACGCTTTTTCTTCTTTTCACAGGGCTGCTTCTAACTTCACCAATAAAAGTGACATAACAATGAAAACTTGACAAACGTATTCTCCAGCTCAGCTTAATTGCTCAAGTACCATTCATTTACTCCCTGTTACCCCTATGTAGCTTTTAAGGCCGTGACCCACATATCTCACCTGCCACATAACAGGCCTTAACTTTGCCAGAAATAGCCATATAGCTACAGCGGCTTAATAGTACTATTCCTTGGTTTCAGTATTATTACACCAGCGTACCTTTTAGATCTTTCTTACGCATTCGTTTCCACTTCTGACAGAATTCAGAATGTATCCCAGACATACCCCTGCACTCATCTCCTCTAAGATCAACAGCAAGCGTATAGGGGGATAACCGGAGTATTCTCCAGATTCTGGAGACTCTAATGATATCTTAGCCCCCTCCCTATTACAACGTAAGCATTTCTACGACGTTCCTGTGATACTGAATCAACAAAAAACCTGCCTTCAACTTATTCAGAAATACCCGTATAACTGAGAGGAGTTTATTCACTTAATGCAGAGTGCCTGGAAACCCGATAATATCTTCGATACTTCTCTTTTCACCTCTTGCCCACTTGGTAGAGCAACCCTCCAACTTTACCTAGTTACAAATTTGAGCCAAATCGTTTAAAATATTCACACAGCCAAAGGGACTTGACCGTAGTGATATACGGAATGCGATAATCCTGTTAGTACCTCGATATCTCTCCTATAACCTCTATGTCACTTGTTCCACCTAAACACCTCATGAACTACACCACGTAGAACTGGCCTCAACTTTACCAAAAGTACTCACACATATAGGAAGACTTGACCAACGGATCCTTCAGCCCCAGGAGATTCAAACAGTACCGCGTATGCATATATTTCAGCCTCCAGAAATGTCACATCACTTACACCTCCATTTCTACCTTGCCACCCAACCCCTCCCATCTTGCTCAGAAATACCTACTGAGACAAGGGGACTAGTTCGTTTTATTATTAACCATCTGGGGAGAATCTCTTATTCCCTGTTACCCTTCATATCCCCAATTCCTTCAACACAACTATTTTGAAGCCACAACATTAATTTCGACTTTTCCCAGAATTGACCTAACTCAACCAAAAATGCGCCCATTATCGTGACTACTTGACCAAATGATTCCTCTAGTTCAGGAGGTTCCAACGGTACCACCCAAGCCATATTCATCTCCCTTACTCACTTTTAAAACTTCCGCTTCCAATTCAACTTGTTCACCCAACTGCTTATATATGCTTGAGAATAATCCAACATATCTATGACAACTTTACTAACTTGATCTGTGAACCCTGGTGTTCCTTTTGGTACCGTCTCAGTATTGATTACTACACGTTAGCATCTTTGACACTGCTACACCCAGATCTACTTGCCATTATAGGTGCATCCAGCTCCGTCAGAAATACTTCTGTGACCATAGTGACTTGGCCACCAGGTTCCTTTGAGCTAAGTGATACCATTGCTACTTCTAAACTCTCTGATATTCCCTCTTTTCAGTTTCTAAGACCAACACCCTTATGTGTCCACTATGCAGAACTGGTGATGTCTTTCTCAGAAATAGCCACATCAAATAAGCGGATAAATGGGAGTCTCGCTAAGATCGCAATGTTGCAACAGTGTGTTTCAGATTTCTCCTACCACACCATACCAGCTTTTAAACCCATTCTCTCAATTCTACTTGTTCATACAGCTGCCCGTGGAACCGTCAGAAATACTCGTATGACAATGGAGACTTGACCACTGTTCTCCCCGTAGCCTGAAGATTCCTCTGATATCCAATACATCTTTCCTTTCACATTTTACAAGTTTTGACACCGACACTCATAATTTTACAATTTTAATTTTTCTCAGAACTGACCTAGCTTCACCAGAAATACTCGCATATACAACGGACACCTGATCAGCATATTCTACGAGGTCATGAGATTCATTTCATACCCTTTAAGCCCCTACCTATACTTCTTTCCCATTATTTCCCTGACACTCCCAAATCTCCCATGTTCAGGTATCTGACCCAACTTCACAAGAAATACATCCACCGTGGTGACAACTTAATCAAACTGTGCATTGGAGTCAGCGCACTCCATCTATACCGCTGTCTACCATCTCATCTCTCTTTACAGTTTTTAAAACGAAACAGCCTATATATCCTCAAGGAGGAAAGCTGCCTTGACTCCCTTAAAAATACAGCTACAGTCACAACGAGTTGACCAACGTGATATTTGCAACCGTGGGATTCTAACGACACCAATCAATCCTCACATAAAACAATATCTCAACTTTTAACCAACACCTACATTTCTGCTTGACGACATAACAGCACCCAACTTCTTCAGAAATACCGGTGTTGTCTGGTGGCTTTGATCTAAATGTTGCCCAGACCGTACTGATACCTAATCCACCCTTAATTTCTTCCGTATCATCTCTTCTGCATCTTTAAAACCAAAACACTTATTTTCGACATTTTCCAGAACGCCATCCAACTTCTCCGAAAGTAGTAACATAGTCGAGCAGACTTGACCAATGTAAAACTCGGGACCATACGACTATTTTCATACCATACACGCTTAGTTTAGTCCCTTATCGCCTTACTTTACACTTCCTTCCCCAATTCAACTTTACCATCTTTTCAACCTTAGGTCACGAAATAAAGTCAGTTGCAAGCAGCCATTGAGAGCACCAAGCAGCACATATTCTACTTATTACAGGCGTTGGTGACGGTCCTTCCAGCAAGTATTTTCATGCATATATTTCGCTTCCTAGCAGCGAGAAGCGAATGAACTATACATGTATTTTGAAGCCAGAGAAGTCATTTCTGTACAGAAAAGTCACCCCAATTTTCTCGCCAGAACTAGAAACCCCTACTACCCAGATCCAAGAAGCTTCTCACCATAGAATATTCTTGTACATTCTCTTTGGAAATTTTCTCTTACAAAGAGAGGGCTGGCGCATAAGGTTATGAAAACTTCTACAGTGAAGCAGATAATGATGATGTTAAGATCTTGAAAAAAGCAGCTAGAGCATTGGGTTTTTCTGAGTATGTTTTCTCACAGTGTTATCTCTCATTTAATAGGTCCCTGTACCTATATATCGCTAGACACATGAAATCTCAAGATTTCATGTCTTTCGGTAAACTTCGTATGCATGCACATTAATGAGGAACCCGCGTCTCTCATGCATATTCTTTTCGCCACAGCCTACCTCATCAAACTCAAATGACCCCATCCAGCAATATATAAAGCCCTTCTAGGTCCCACTTTTATCCTCAGAATCAGACCAGTTCACTCTGAGTCATTCTGAGACGGATGGTGCCCCGATAGCCTGCTGAAATGCGGAGCTGATAAGCAGACCTGTCTACACAAAGACAGTCAACATTGGTCTGTCTACAACGAGGATAGCTTCGCTAGCTTGTCCGCTTGAGTTGTTACTTGGGCAATGTGGTGAGATTCCAGAATCCCAAGGGTCGGTTAAGACAATGACGCGTTTACTGCATGAGTCTAAAGTGCGACAGCCTCTGATTGGGCGTTTGAGCTGATTATTCGGCGAGTCCATTTCAGGAGCGAGTACAATCTGAGCAAAGTGTCACTAAGTCCTATGGTTGACCGCTTGAGAAGAGTCAATAAATCCCAGAGAACGGGTTGACCTCCTTGTTCGATGTCAATAAAGCCACTACAGGTTGACCGCCATGAGTGCCATGGCAAAGAGCAATTCTTGCCGCCAGAAAGAGCCCGAGCCACCGACAGAGATCTCAAGGTGAAATTCCTATTGAGACTCCTTAACATCGCCGCCTAGAACTAAAGAGCCAAGCTGAAACGCCAGAGCTGCTAGTACGCTGAGAAGCCGGTTGAAACCGAGCTGAGCCTAGAGCAAAGATCTGCATCGACAGACGCCATATTGGTCAGAAGAGCAACTTTCCTGATTCAGCCAGTAAGTCCCTTGAGGCAATAATAAGTGCTAGATCAGAGCCATAAGAGCCAGAGCGAATGCCAGTAGCCAGAGCAACATTCCAGAGTCAGAGCAATGCCAGAGCCGCCAAAGAGCATAGCCACTAAGTCCGAAGAGCAATAAGAGCATTTCCTGAGCCACCGAGCCAGAGAACATTTACCAGAGCCATAAATGAGCCAGAGTACAGCCAATGAGTCCCTTGAGGCCATAAGAGCAGAGCCATAAGTCCAGAGAGCAGTGCCGAAATTGAGCCAATAAGTCCAAAGAGCAATGAGTGCTACATTGAGCCAGAGCTATATGCCAGAGCCACACAGGTCAGAGCCTGAGCCATTGCCAGAGCCAGAACCTTCTACGAGCAAAGAGCCGGTAAGTCCTACAAGGCAATAAGAGCCAAACGCCGTGATGCGACATTATGCCAACAAGTCCAAAAAGGCAATAAGAGCAGGTCGTCAGAGAGCCACTAAGACCAAAGAGCAATAAGAGCTATCGTCTGAGCAAGAGCCAGTGAGTCCACAGATGCAATAAGCGCCAAACGCCAGAGCAGACAGAGCCATAGGAGCCAGGGCCAAGAGCCGAGGCCAGCCAGTGCCACTAAGTCCAGAGAGCAATAAGAGCCAGAGCACGAGCAGTCTTACTATCAAGGAGTAGGCAGTGAACCTCTTAACTAGAGGATGTAGCTGACCGAACCTGTTTATCTAGTTTCAGAGGAGTAGGTGAAATTCCGAACCTCTTGGGTAAATACATTATGGACCAAAGAGTCCCACCCAAATTCCAAACCGTAGTGAGTTGTATTGTACGAACCTGTAGTTATTTTGTTATGTTATGGTTTACTTCTTTCTTTTCTTTTTCTCTTGATTTTTATGCATACAATTATTCGTGTCTAGTTGGATCTAAGTGCGTAGTATCGAATAAATACTTGCACCAATTGGAACTTGACACAAATCCTTCTTGCCCCTTGCTATGCGATATTTATGTATCTATTAGATCCCTTTTGCTACTAATATCAACACCAACTGCCCTACACAGATCATCACTAATTCCACCAGAAATTCCCACATAGTAACTGTCTCAGAAATAACTAAATCGTTAAGACGACCTGATCAGCGAGTTATAGAGTCTATTTCATTAACTAGAAACCCTTTGGTACCTCCTTCCATTTCTGAATTCTCATTAAAACCAAAATCTTGGAAATTTACTTTTCACAGAACTGCCCCAACTTCCTCAGAAATATTCGTATACAAATGGCGACTTGACCGTATTCCATAGACCCATACGATCCAAATGATACTACACAGTGCCTCCGTCGCCAGTCATTTTTTACTTCTGTCACTTCCATCTCCAAGTCCACCAGATCCCCCACTGGGTTAAACTCCTCCAAAAATACCGGCTTCTTCATGGACAGTCCACCGTTGTAATCACTGGACCTGCGAGAGGTGGTGATGCCCTATATATCTTTTATTCTACTTCTATTGCCCTTTTACACCCACACACCAAATTCTGTCGGTCAACATAGCACCCTGTAACTCAACCAGAAATACCCGTATAGCCTTGCTGTATTCGCCAACGTAATCCTCATAGCCATGCGAATCTAATGATACCGTGCTTTACCTAACTGCTATCACTTAACCCCCTTCAGGTCAGACCCTCGCATTCTCGTCCTTAACATAACTCAATCTAACTCGCGCGAAAATACTCCCATCATCATGGGGACTTGATCGTCATGTTCTCGCCGCGCTGGAGATTCCTATCGTACCGTTCATCTTTGCCCTAGTACATGTCTTCAGTTTTTAGCATCGGCACCTACATTTTATCTCAACTACATAATTGGGATCAATCTCCCAGAAAATATCCATAACGACATGACGGGATAAGCTTTGGGTAGCCAGACATCGGGGGAGTCCATTGGTACCATCCAATCTTTCCTATTATACCTGTATCAAATTTTAACTCGAGATTCCCATTTTGCAATTTCCAGAAAACTGGGGTCAACTTTACCAGAAGTACTCGCATTTCTATAGCGACTCGACCAACGTGTTCCTCGGACCTAGTGGGGTTCCCATTGTAGCTCATATCTCTCTTGCTACCCCAGGGTCACTTTTAAACCCCACATCCCTAATTCTACTTTACCACAAAACTCCGCCCAGCTCCTTCAGAAATACTAACACTGTATATGCGTGCTTACCAGTTGCTTATTCTAAGCCTATGGATCCCATTAGTATCTTTTGTATCTCTCATACTTCCTCTGCATAACTTTTATAGCTGACACCCAGATTCGAGTCGACCACACAACTGCGTACAACAGAGTCAGAAATACTGGATTACATTACAACGACTGTTAAAAGGGTCCTTTGTAGAGCTGATAGTGTTCTGCGGAACAGTCCAAACTGGCTTTGTCATTGCGTTACCATTTTTATCCCAAAGTACTACATCATGATTCTCACAAAATTCGACTCAACTCCAGCAGAAATACTGGAAATTCTTTCCAGACTTCATCAACGTATTGTTTGACACTAAATCATTCCCACATCACCCCCACGTCTCTTTCCACTACTCCCTATTCACTTGCAACACCGACCCCCTCACCTCCACTTGACCGCAGAAATGGACCGAACTTCGCCAGAAATATAGTGAGAGTGATGTGGACTTGATCAGTGCATTTCTCGGCTCTGTGCCGATCGGTTAATACCACTCATTGTCCCCCTGATATTATTTTCTTTACTCTAAAACCAAAACTCGTATTTTACCCTCTGTACAGACTAGCGTCTAATATCTCCAGAAATGCCCACATCGCCAAATAGATCTGACGAGAGTATTCCTCGAGTTCATCTGGTTCTAACGGTACCATTCACGCCCCTACTACTACCCGTTATCCACCTTTACCACTTCCACCTCCAACTCTACTTTACCACTCAGCTCCCTGTAACTCATCTAGAAAAACCTGTAACACAATTGTGACGGGATCACAGTGTTACCCAGGGCTTGGTGGTTTCAACAGTACCCACAACTTCCTTATTACGAATTATCCACTGCTTTTAAACAGAACGATTTCTTTCCCTCATACCACACAACTGCCCCTAACTGGACTGAAAATACCAGTTTCATTTTTACGATTAGACCATAGTACATCTACCACTCAGAAGAGTTCAATTACACCTTCCATTTCATCCTATTACCTCTTGTTCTCTTTTGACTGCACACCCCCAATTCCGCACGGCCACAGAACTTCCTCTAACTTTCCCAGAAACACTCCCACAACTGTAGGGACTCGAGAATTGTAATATTTAGAGGCAGGGGACTGTTTTGGTACCCCACATGTACCTAGTATTATTGTTTTCCCATTTCTACTTCTCCACCCCCTAGTCTAGCTGTTCACGCAACTCCCCTCAACATCACCAATAAAAGTCCCATAATTTGTACGAGTTGATTATCCTTGTCCCTGGAACGCGATGGTTCCAACCGTACCATCAAATTACCACCAAGTATTCCTGTACAACTTTTAACCCCGAAATACTCATTTCATGCCTCCACCGAACTTGTTCTAGTTTCATCAAATGTAACCACATCGATATAGGAGCTGGACCTGAGAAATTCTACGACCCGCGCGAATCCAACGATATCCTGAATGTATTGTTTTGCGCCTTTCTAACTCATTTTACATCTATACCCCCAACTCTACTTTACTACCCTTTGGATCTCAACTCCCTCAAAAATACACACATTTTTATGGGACCTTGATCATTGTGTTTCCCAGACTGCTTATATAAGAACAAAACCATTCACATCTTCCCTTCCACACTGTACCTACTTTTAACCCGTGCTGCTCACAACAGCAACACACCTAAGCCCCTTCATCTTATTCAAAAATACTCTTATCAGCGAGGGGACTGGACAACCATATTCTCCGAGGCATGATACCTCTAGTTGTGCGGATCATATCTCTCCTAGCCTCTTTTTACTTCCTCTATCTCCAAAACACTCACCTCACGCCCCCCAAAGTACTGGCCCCAACTCCTCTAAAAATAACCAATGGCATGTACGACTTGACCAGCGTGTTTCTCGGAGCCTGGGGAATCCAATGATACCACTCATATCTTGGCTATTACTGCCTACCAACTTTTAGCGACGACCTTCCCTGTCGCACTTCCCTGTATAGACGCCTCCAACTCCATCAAAAATATTTGATTCATTGTGGGGAGTTGACAGGAGTTCTACTGAGACATGCGCGAGTCCATCGATACCATGTATGTCTCCCTTTGTACATCCTTCCTCCGTTTTGCACCGACTCTCCCAATTCTAGCTTTTTCACAACTCTTCTTAACTCGCTCAAAAACATCCGAGTCATCATAGCGAGTTGACCATTTTGTTCCTCAGATTGGGGCCATCATATTGGACCCCATAACTCTCTGTCTGTGAGCACTATTCTAATTTTATCTCGTTGTGCATTCCCACCTGAGCTTCTCCATGATCTCATTACTGCCCCAATATTCTCAGAAATACCCTTACGACTACACTAACTTATCCAACGTATTCCTTGGGTTCATAATATCCCAAACTACCCTTTCGTAATCTCTTCCCACTACTTTATGATTCTAAAACTTCCACCTCTAACTATACTGTTTTTAATAACTGCCCCTAACTTCCTCAGAAATATTCGCATAGTTATGAAGACTTGATCATTTTCATTTCCAAGTTTTGTAGATTCCAATGATACCATGGATGACTTATTTGTAATCTCAGTTCAGATTCTGACACCCACACCCAATAACTCAACCTCAGAGAATGGTCTACAACTTTTTCGGAAATACTCGCAGAGATGTGGTGATTTTATCATTCGAAATTAACGGGCTAGCCATGAAAACTATACCCTTTCTATTAACTGTACTTCATTTTCACTCTTTTAACGATCACCGTCACAGTGCTGTCTTACAAAAATGTACGTAAAAATAGAACAAATATCAATATTAGTTTCTTGTTTGATCATGGAGTTGCATAAGGCTGAGAAGAATTGGCAATCCCGTTGAAGACCGTTTTTACATGCCATATTTCCCTCTAAAACCGACACACTTGTTTTCAACTTCACACAGAACTGTCTTCAAAGGTACCAGAAATAGACACAGAACAACGAGGACTTAACCATATTGATTCCCAAATCTCAGCAATTCATTTTGGACCTATCACATCTTTTCTGATTGATCGAAACAGAACTGTAACTACGAGTTTAACACTGTAAATCTAAATTGTACTTAGATATTTAGTTAAGAAAATACATTACTCAGGGCGCTCAACGTAATATCACAACTAGGTATTGGAACCATATTAGAGCTTCCAGGAGATATCTTTGGCACTATTTGTATCATCTTCTTTAGTCGCCTCACGTGAATACACCCTGAAGTCTTTTTGAGTGCAGATGTTTGATGAGGTATGATTTGGAGAATTGGTGTTAAAAGTGGGAGAAAGGGACAAGGGATAAGGGGAGGAAGACATCAGGGTATTTTAGCCCTAAGAAACAAGTTGGTCAAGTCCTTGTAGCAACATGGGTAATTTTGGTAAAGTTAGGGGCTGTTCTGTGGTAAGTGGGATATGAGGATCCTGGCTTTAAAAGAAATGTAGCGCTAGCAAGGAGCAGTTGAAAGGTATTATTACGATAAGAGGACTCTGAAGACTACATTATTCAAGTCTCCGTAGTGATGTGGCTATTCCTTGTGAAGTTAGAAGCTGCTCTGTGAAAAAAGAAAACTCGTGTTTCGATTTTAGAAGAGAAAGAAAGAAGACAGGAGGATTATAACCGGTAATAACGTAATGGCCTATTGACGGGTGAGTCATGGGAAAAGCTGGCTAAGCGATATGAATATTTTTCAACTAGTTGAGGGGAGTTCTACGGTGGAGTAGAAGTGGGAGTGGAAGAGATAAAATTGGAGTGGGGAAGATAAGACAGGGATGAATGGTATCAAATGAATAGTACGCCGCTGTACAATACACTGGTCAAATCCGTGTGCCAATACAGGCATTATCTAGCAAGCTAGCGTCTGTTCTGTCAATATGAGTCCACGGGTTCCCAGTATTGCAAGTGGACAAGAGATGGCTGGGCAGACAGAGAAGGCACAGCTAGAATTTACAGGCCCTAATGAGAGTTATGGTCAAGTCTTGGTTAGCATGCAGATATTTCTGGGGATCTTAGCTTCAGATCTGAAAAAGTAGAAATAAAACGTTGAGCTGGACAAGTAGGGAAAAATACAATAGAAACAGAATGAAGGGGGTTTCTTGGGGTAACGAACTTGGAAAATCGTATGGATGACCTCCCGTTGCTATATAGATATTTCTAGAAGATTTAGAGTGTCATATGCCACCATGTAGAACTGGAGGTGGAAGTGTAGGGAACAGGAATGGTGAAGTAAACTAGGCATATGTGGTGTCGTTGTAATCCCCAAACCTCGTAAAATACGCTTGTCAAGTCGCCATATCCGTGTGGGTATTTTTGATAAACTTGGGGCAGTTCTACAGTCAAGTCAAACTCAGGTGTTGGTGTGTAAGAAGTGTGCGAGAAGTAGCAGGAGTTTAAGAAAGAGATTTGTAGTCTATTTCGGCTCTTAGAACGCAATGGTCAGGTCCGCTTAAGTTATTGGGTATTTCTGAGGAAATTGGGGTCAGTTGTGTGCAGAGGTAGAGTTGGGGTGGTAACTGTTAAAAGCAGATAGGAGGTAGAATGAACAGAATTAAATGTGGTTTCTGAATGATTGGACCTCTAGTAGCATTCTGATCAACTCGCTACGAAGATGCGGGTATTTCTCATGAAGTTGGGAACTTTTGTCTGGAAGGTACAGAAAACAATCTTCAGTTCTATAAGTGAATAAAAGAATGAAAGGTAGCAGGGGAGCTACAAAGAGGTTATTATCGATTTTATCGACTCTGGAATAGCCCTTGGAAGTTGACTTAACACTTGGGGTATCTTAGGAGGAGTTGAACGGAGTTCTGTGAAAGCGTCAAATGGCGCAAGAAGAGAAGAAGTGTGATAAAAGTGGATAAGAGAAAACAAGGGAGCATGAATAGAGTTACTAGTATCTTCAGACTCTGATAAACACAATTATCCAGCTGGGGGAGTTATGCGGATATTTTTGAAGAAGTTAGAGGGGGATGTGTAGTAATGAACATTTGGGGAAATGGACTATAAAGGAGAAAAAAAGATATGGGAGAGAATTGAACGGTGCCAGCAGTAAGCAGGGGTTGAAGGAAGAGGTGGTTGGCTTCTTACACCCATGGGAGTATTATTGGTGAATTTGAACGCAGTTAAGTCGAAAGGTAGAATTGGAAGCGCAAGTGTAAAAGATTAAGACGGTGTGCAACAGTAGTCGTGCATGGTACCGTTCAAATCAGCAAGATGCAGAGAGTACACTCGTCAAATCCCCATAGCTGCGCGTATTTTTCTCATGAAGTTGAGGTCGTTCCTGTGCTGGGTTGTTTAAAGGAATGTGGTTGTTAACTTCTGTAAAGAGAATACAGGGGATATATAAAAGTGTTTATCGGTTCCCCTGGGCTTCACAAATCAGTGGTCTCTCTCTCCTTGTTAATCTGGGTATTTCTGGGAGAATTGGAGGCAGTTGCGTAAAACAGCAAATCTAGGAGTTTGGAGTTGAATGTTGCTAAAATGTGATATTACGCGTTTGGATGAAATTGAAAGCATCCCTGGGTCATGAAATTGAAATAAGTGACTTGTTAACCTGGCATATTTCCATATATGTCTCTACAACTTGTAAAGCGACAATGCCAGTTTTCAACATAGACACTTCATCTTTGCATCTCAACTAGAAAGATCCGCAGAGCCAAGGCGACTTGATCAGCGTGATCCTCAGTGTCATCTGATTCCATTAACACCACACATGTCTAGTTTTCTAGCCAGAATACACTTTTTACACCTCCACATCCACTTCTACATCACTACACATTTCAACCTAACTCCTGCAAAAATATCCGCATACCAATGGGATCTTGACTATCCCATTCTTCGGAGCTCATTGGGTTACCTGGATCTATTTATATCTCCAATACTATGTCATGTGGAGTTTTAACCCCCACATCCCTAAAGGTCACATTCACAGAACTGCTCCCAGCCACCTCAGAAATACTCCCACATTATTGGGAAGTAGATTATAGATCTCTTAACTTCATAAGATCGTAATAGCACCATTCACGTCTTTCTTACCGTCGCTGCATAACTTTTATCTCCAAAACACCCACTTTATACTTCTCATGCAATTGCCCCATGCTCCTTCAAAATTACAAGAATACACATGGCGAGTTGACCAGCGTCTCACTAAATCGTGCCTATTCACCACGTCACAATGCAAATCCTTCCTAGTCCTCTCTACCCACTTTTCAAGCCAAAACCCATATCTCTACTTGTCAAGACACCTCCTTCTAACTCAGTAAGATATACTTCCATGGTCTCGGATGATAGACTACAGTACTACATTCAGACGCCTCAATAGATCCACATTATCACCTTCTACAACCTCTTTTTACCTGTTTCCAACTTTCTGCGCCTACATTCCCTCGCCAGACATACTACCAACACAGCTGGGCCTAATCCCTCCAATAATACTCTCCTCGTAAAGCAGACTTGATTGTTCTTCTCCTAAAAGTGTAGTAATTCGTCTGGAACCCCTTACAATTCTCCTACCTCTTTTCTCCCAAAAATTCTGCACCGCCACTGTCATTTGTCGTACACCTCGAACATCTCTTCCAGGTTAGTCCTCTTAGAAATACCCATATATTTACGAGAAGTTGTCCCATCTATTTTGCGCGTCGCGTAAATGCCTTGGTGCCGTTCCAGACACTGCTGCTATGTCTTATCTCCCTTAAAACTGAAACACTCTTTTCACACTCTTCATAGAACGTCCCATAGCTCCTCCAAAAATGATTACAGAACAACAGAGACTTTATTATTTTGTTCTCTCCATTTAGTCAGTTCTAATTATTCCATATTAAGCCCCCTTGACTACGTATTTCCATTTTTACAGCAAATCTCGCAATTCTACCTCCCAACACAACTGGGCCTAACTTCTCCCAAAATAACTGCATTATCATGCCGACTTTACCATTTCGTTCCCTCAGTTCTACAAGTTCGGTATATTCCTATCTTTCTCTCCCACAACCCCTGATTCCACTTTTAAACCAAAACCCTTATCTGCTACTTTTCACAGAACTGTTCCTACTTACACAGGAAAAACTTCTATAGTGAACGAGACTTGTTCATTGTGATCTACCAGTCACGACTATTATCTGTAACTTTTACAGATGTCACAAATACCTTTTCCCCAATTTTTACACCAACATCTCAATTTTACATAGTCGTACAACACCCCATAACATTCTCGAAATTAATCACATAAGTCACAGACAGTTCTCAAACTGAAACACCAACTACATATGGTACCCTGCTTTTCTTTCCCTCTCTACTACTGTACTCACTTTCCCCACTTTACACCCCACCCCAAATTCTGACAACCAATACAACTGTTTCCACCACTCTCTCAGTAAAACGAGCAGAGTGTCAGTAGGTCCCCATACAGAGAATAAGGCAATAATGAGTCTCAAGAATCAAATGTTACTCTTCAAATTTCCCCTCTAACTTTTTTACAATGTTTAGCACCTTTTAACTGAGAAGTCCAATTCTACTCATACACACAGATGCGCTCAACTCCGCCAATAATACCCACATTGACGAGAACAGTTCACCTTTGTGACTACACGACGCAGAGGAAACATGTATTGCCATAAAAATTAATATACTATCTCTGAACTTCTCTTTAAACCGAAACAACCATTTTATTGTTAAAACAGAACGGCTCCTATATACATCAAGAAGAGTCAGGTGATCATGGAGACTTAATCAATGTGGTCACTACGCTCAGTGTATTCCATGAATACCACCCTAATGACTCTATCAATTTTTGTGTCCTGTTATCACCAACAACTTCATCTCTATGTGGCCATAGAATTCGCATAACTCTCCCAGAAGTGTTAGAATAGCCTAGCCAGCTAGACCAGAGAACTCCTAAGACTCCGAGAATTCCAACGATACCAAACATGATTATAATACTTCCCTGTACCATCATTTTACACTTCCGTGTCCAATTCTATTTCAGCACAGAACTGCCCCTAGCTCTTCCAGACCTATCCTAATATAAACAGCGTCTAATATATTCAGCTTCTAATACATATACAAGCCTCTGAAACTCTTTAAATTCTTTACATAATTACTGTGCAATGTCTGACACCCAACCACGTCACCTCCACAAATCATGCAACTGTCCCAAAATCTTTCAGAAATACTGGTATAGAAACGGCGAGTGTATCATAATGACCCCTAACGTTGCTGATCCTACAATACAACACAGTGCAAAATATATTGCCATGCCCACATTTGATGCCAAAACCTCAAATTGTAAATGAAACTAAATCTCCTTACAACTGCCGAAAAATATACCCACATTCTGGCGAGTTGAAAAACATATTTTTACGCGCTGTAATGTTCCAATTATAGCCCTCATATTCCACATAGGACTTGTTTCTGGCGTTTCGACCCAGATCCCAAATTCTACTTGACCACATAATAGAACCTAACTAATCCTAAAATACCCTCTCGCCTAAGACGACTTGATCAGTCTGTTGCCTGATTCTGGCAGATTCGTTTGATTACGTTTGGTTATTGCCTTCTCTGTATCTTGCTTTTTAACCCAACACTGTTTTGCATCTTACATCTCGAAACCGTTTCTAATTTTCTCAGAATACCCATATATTAACGTGGACTGGAGTAACATCGTGTCCTACTCAAGCTATTACCATTTGTACCGTTCACTTCCCTATTACGTTCTCACCTCTACTTTTAAGACTGGAACTCTCATTTTCCGCTTCCCATAGAACAGCCCTCATCTTTCAGGTAATTACTCATATAAACACAGTGACTTAACCAAGTTGTTCCTCAGGGTCTAATAATTCAGGTAATACCTCTCAAGCCCCCCACTAGCATAGCATTCCCACTATTGACTGCGACCTTCTAAAATCCACCGAGTCGCTCAACTGGACCTAACTCTCTCAGAAAAATTCCCACAGTTGTAGGAAGTTTGCCATTGTATTCTTGCGCCCTCGGGAACACCATTTCATATCTCCTTCTACCCTATCCCCTTCTCTTCCCTCTATAGCTGGCTATATTCCAAACAGTGCACCTGAGCACCCCCTCACAGATCTCCTCCTAACTGCTTGAAAAATACCAGGACCATCGTGACAAGCAGATCAGCTAATTCTCCGAACGGAGCCGACTCTGACGGTACCATGAATTTCTCACCTTCTATATCCCCACGAGTTTGGACAGCGACACTCTCAATTACACCCCTACTACGATCCCCCCTAGCTTCCCCAGAAATATTTACATCGTCTTGGGGAGGTGATCATGATAATTGTCGAGCTATGATTGCCACAATTATACCGTTCTGATCTCGTCTACTACATTCGTCCCCTATTTATCCCAAATCACATGTTTTTCTCACTTTAATAGAACTGCCATAACTTTCTCAGAAATACCCAGTTCGTCAAGACGAATGAACTAATGTGATCTACGAAGTCAGATGATCCCAATGGTACCCGGAATACCCCCGTTTTACCTCTTACTCACGGTTCACTCAAACCCTCACTTTCGCAAATTTACAACACACACTCGTCTAACTCTCTTGGAAATACTCCCATCGTCTTGGAGACTAGATTGTTATGATTTCATGAGTGAAATGATTCCACAAATACCATTCAAAGTCCTCCTAGCCCATTTTTCGAGCTTTTAGCTCTGACTGAGAATAGATGTACTGAGTTCTAAGACATAGTAGAAATGGAAGAGATGGTCTTCAAACTTAGCAAGTGATGTTAGGAGGGGTACGAGACGTGTTGGTCAGCTCTCAGGAATACGTAGGTTAAGTCTCCATAGTCACAGAGGTGCATTGAAGATAGCCAGAACAAATTCTGTTTCTCTATAGAAATGAGGCGGTTGGGTCTAAAACACTACAGGGCGTCAAATTAGGAATGCCAATGGTACAGGCAGCATTTATAGGGCCAGTGGAATATGTGTAATAGCTCGTTATTGTGATGGAGGTACTTCTGATGAAGTTAGGGGCGGGGCTGTAAAAAGCGAAAAACGATTGGACTTGCTTAAAAAGCTGTATAGGTATAGTAAGGGGGAGGTAAAAGGTGGAACAGGAGTATTACGGCTCCAAGAAATGGCATTACTAGCTCTTCTTGGTCTTATGAGTATTTTTCCGAGAGTTAGGGGTTGTTGTGTTACTAAGCATATGGGGTGATAAGATAAAAAGAGACAGGAAGATATTGGGAGTAGCGGGAAGGGATCCAAGAGGGACACATTAGTCTGGGGATTAACTCAGTTAAGTACCCGCAACCATGTGGGTATTTTTGGAGAAGTTGCGACAAGTTTTGTGACCAAGTATAAATGAAATGATGGGAGGTAAAAGAGCGCAAACAGCCGCAGTGGGAACATTGAAAGTGTTTCTTGAATATCCTGGGTCATTCAAACGCAGTTGTCAAGTCGCCATAGTGAACTAGGTATTATTACAAGAATTGTCCTCAGTTATGAGTGTGGACTCGTCTCGAGAGTCGCTATGAAAAGATGGTGTAGCACGATAAGAGAGCTGCCAAAGATACCACTAAAATACCCTGACTCTAGAGAATAGAATGATCCACTTTCTAAAGTGATGCGAGCTTTTCCAGAGAATATTTCAATTTTCACCTTGTCACCTTATCATACCAATCATGCATAGATAATGCGAATTTCAAAACTTTGACCAAATGGAGATTTAACAGGTTCAGGGTATACTTTCAGGTGTGTACACTCCACTATACCTTTTAATCTCCCACAGAAGGCCCTAATCGTCTACATTTCTACATTTCTATATTTTTTATAGTGAAAAATGAGAGACAAAACAGCACCTAAAACCCGTAATAATCGTGCTAGAACGTATCTGTCTATACCAGGAAGATCGCCTTGCTCTGCTCATCCAATCAAGACCAATTGTGATTGCTTTCAAGCGATATTACAGAAATTTTCAAAATCTCGTTTTTCTCCTGACCCACACCCCATCTTGTCTTCGATTTTTGGCAGTTTTGAGGCAGGATGTGGTTTTTTATCTCGATCAATAATAACCCAATCTCAAAATTAAGAGCATATTTGTGATCAGCTCCTCTCAAATAATAGAATGGCCCATATTAGGTTCGGATTGGAATACTACAATGCCTTCAAATCCACCAGTGTATTTTGAAAATGTCTGATTCGGGCCTTTTTCAATTTTTTTGGAAATCCTGATCTGAAAAAAGCTTATTTGGCCAAAAACCACAAAGTCCGAGAAGTTGGAGAAAAAAAATAAAAAAAACCGAAAACGGGTAATATTGATCTCTAACACCTATAACTAGATGTATGAGGAAGCCCCAACTTCCAGGATCTCGAATATGTCATCAGAATTCGTGTTTGGGATTTATTTACGCTATTGTGACGATATACAGTTTTCTAAAACTAAACATTGCTCTGAAATCATGCCAGCGACTTCAGATATGGAAACGAAGTGGACAGAAACGAAGTACAGGAATGTATGAGCTCTACCAACTCATTACTTTCTAACAAATATGTTTCATTCGACTGTCACAGCCATTTTTGATATCATCAAAATGTGAACTTAGAACTCCTGTAATTCCTCAAATAAATTGATATTAGACAAACAAACTGCATATTTGAGGTCACCTGACTGAGATGATTCAGATGGATATATACTTCGACTCTTTCCAGGTATGCGACTTTTTTATTTTTTTGACTAACTTCCAGTGACTTTGGTCATTTTGGTCAAATAAGGTTTTTGAAAATCTCAATTTCTTTTTTTTTTCCAAAAAGTGCCGAATCAAGGGTAAACTTGAAAAAAAAAAATTCTTTGGAGGATAAAACCGCATTAGAGGCATCTTAGAGAACTGAAAGTAATACCATCGTAACGGGAGGGGTCTGAAGTTTCACCTGTAATACTTTATAATACTCTAGGACCGGTATTTGAAAAATTCGTTTTTTCATTTTTGCCAAAATCTCGATTTTTTCATGGCCCACTGTCAGGCGTTTTTGGCGATTTTGACATTTTTGAAAAACGCGCCGATATCGTTTTAAATCCTGGTCTAGGTGATAGCACGGATCCTACCGAGTCCACTGGTATGTTTCTTTCCGCCCTGGCCTGCTTCACTGGGCTGTTTGGGGCAGCCAAAGTCTGATTTTTAGGGGTTACCCGGCCGAGTGATTTTAGAAAATGGTCTCTAAAATAGTAATGGTTAGTTGAGGCGCGATGAAAAGCATATAGGTTTATTCACCATCTCATGGTGATCATTTTGGTACCTCTTATGTCGTATTTAAGAGACATTTTTGGAACATGTCTTTTTTCCAGGTCCCTCAAAGTAAAGCTTCAACTACATCGTCTAACTGTAAATCTTAATTTTACTTAACGGTTTAGTTAAGATAAATCAAACTCAGGATACCCATTATTTTACCCAATGAGAATATATTTAAAACGTACAAGAGCTTCACCAAAGTATTCATCGCACTCTTTATATCGTTCTATCCAGTTACCAACTGTTTAACCACCTCGCTAGCATATGTTTGTTAAAGATGGAGGGTATTACTACAGTGTACAATCAGGAAAAGGTGTCAAAAGTGAACAGGGGATAGGGAAAAGGGTGTATGGGTACGACTGGGTGGGCCCACTGGCTCGCAAGAAAGAGATGATCAAGTTACCATGGGTCTATAAGACATGGTAAATGATTTGAGTGCAAGTGTATGGTCCAGTAGAATCTGGAGCATTGGGGGTAAATATGAGAGCGAAAGGATAAAGGAGAGGAGAAAGGAATTTTTGAGGTATTCAGGCACTAAATAAAGTACTGGTTAAGTTTCCAGAACTGTACGAATATTTCTGATGAAGTTATGGACTTTCTGTAAGAAGCAGTACATGAGAGCCATGGTTATAAAAGTTGTACAGGGGTAGCAGAGAGTATATGAATGGTATTACTGGGATTAATCAGAGTTGAAGAATACGTTGGTCAAGTTGCCATCGGTATGTCACTTTTATTGGTGAAGTTGGAAGCTGCTCCTTGTATTAAATGAAAAAGTGTGTTTCGATCTAGAGAGAGTTAAGAGAAGATAAATAGGTTGCTATTGGTGTTATTCGGATGGTCTGATGATAGAGATCATTATGGTGAAGACTGTCTAATGATATGAGCATTTTTGAAGAAGTTGGAGAAAGTTCTCTGGTAAAGTTGACTGGAGGGTGGAAGTGTTAAAGGTTGACTGGAGACGGTAGGAGAGGTGTAAATGGTACCATTCAAATCACAGGGAGCTTAGAAATACACTTATCAGGTCTATGTCTCAGTGCAAGTATTTTCTGGTAATTTGCAGCAGTTCAGAAAAAAGTACAAAAATGTGTGTTTCGGTATTGGAAGTATGCACACGAAAGCTGGATTGGCAAGTGAGGTACAGTTAGACACACAATGCCCCATAAATTACTCTGGTAAAGTCGCTGTAGGTATATGGGTATTTGTGGGGGAGTTAGGTCCACATGTGTGAGGAGGCAGACTTAGTGGATGGGGTGATTAAGCTGAAAAGATTCTGATGATACGTAATGAATGGCATTATTGGAACAGCATCACTCGGGGTATCATTATGGTAGCCTTCACATGGGGACACGGATATTTTAAGTGGAGATAGGGGAACTTCGGTAGCTACGTAGAATTGGAGGGGGAAGTGCAAAAAGTCGGGAAGAGATAGTAACATATGCATTCTTGCTACCGTTAGAATCAGTAGGCCTTTGGATTTACTCTGGACAAGTTCTCATAAAGATAGGAGTATTCTCGGTGCATTTGAATGAATTCTTAGTGGGGGAAAGATTATGGGTGTCGGTGTTAAAATTGTCCACAAGGTATGCGAAGAGAAGGGAAGGTGCAGTTTGAAACATACTGATCTAAAGCTAATAATAACGGACCCGCTAAGACAATGTAAGTATTTCTGAAGAAATGGGGGCATCTCCCAAATTCTACTGTACAACACAACTGAAGCTAGATTCATCAAAGATAATCTCATTAGTATGGAGGCTTCGGCATTGTACTCTCCAGGAGCAGGCTATTCCGGGGATAACTTCACAGTTTCAAATTTCATATATTTCCGGCTTTTATTCTCAACTCCCCTAATACCACCACTTATGATATATCCAGCGAACTTCGACAGAAATGGCAACATTTCTACGGGAAGTCGTTTGTAAAGACTGCACCAACGGAATGAGTCGTCTGGTCCCAATCAATTCTCTCCTACTATCTCTTTTCAGATTTTAACCACAGCATTGCCAGTTATGCTCCTCACACAACTCTACATAACTTGTTCTGAAACTGTCCGAATGATGGTGGCGACCGAACCAACGGAATTGTGATGGCTTGACAATTCTATTGATACCCTGAACGTTCAATTTCCTGTTTAGTATCAAGATTTTCCACTGATGCCCCCAATTCTACTTTGCCACTCAACTGTACTCAACTCTCTCAAAAAAAACTCACAGGGTTCAGTAAAGTGCACTATATTGATTGTCAATCTTCATAGTGCCATATAATACTTATCACATTGCCTCTTCGACCTCTTCTATATTTTAACTCTCGGCTGTCCCATTTTTACATTTCTACACAACCCCCCTAAACTTGACCAAAAATACCGGTATGATCCAGTGGTAGTTCTAATCTTGTTCCCTGGCGTCTGTCAATTAACAATATTCCTTTTTACTTCATTTGATGTTTCATTTATCCCCCTAAAATCGAAACATTCATTTTGTACTCCCCACAGAACATCTTCTAGCTTTTTCAGAAATATTCTGACAGCTATGACCCTCAGACATGAACGTGTCCTTGGATCAAGGATACTGCCAGTACCGTTTACCTCTATCCTTACCGCACTTTTCCAGTTTTAACCCTGACACACGCATATTCTTCCCAACAGGTAGTTGCTCCCAGCTCCTTAAAAAATACCCGTATCGTAAAGCTGACTTGAGCCGTGTGATTTTCATCATCATACATCGCAGTAAACAGTCTTATCTCTTACCTTGTATCTCTTGTTTATCCCCAACACCAAAGATCCCACTTTCAAGATTTCATATTTCTGGCTCTAACTGACTTGGCAATAATTCCACCATCGTTTACTTAGTATGGGAATACTCCTTGGAACTAAGAGTTTCATATGCTACCACTCATGTATCTCTTTCCGTTGTGTATCGATTTTTGGTGCCCCTCTGTTCTCTTGCTGGTTACCCAACTGCCTCGAACTAGATGGAAAGGTTGTAAACCACTATAAAGACTAGACCACGTTAATCATCAGGGAATAAAGATCGGATAAACCCCCTTCAGGTCTATGATATGTTCATATTTCTTATTTTTGTACCAACACCCCTGATACTACCTCCAGCCATGACTGCCCTAATTCCTTCAAAACTACCAGTGTCGCTGTGAAGACTTGATTAGCGTGTTACCCTGGACTAGCCCAGTTGATATATTCCCAAATTCCTGCCCTCCTATCTCTTCTTTTCACAGTAAAACCGAAATACTAATTTTTAGGATTTCACAGAATTCCATCCAACTTCACAGGGAATATCTGAATAGTTGAGATGATTTGACCAGAGAACTACTCGAAGTTAGGATAATCTAATGGTACTAAACAAGCCTATTATCTGTTCTTGTAACCACGTTTGGCACTGGCCCTCCCAATTCTACAAAACTACACAACTGCCTTGAACTTCCTCAAAAATACTTACAACACCCTGACAACTTTCTCATTCAGCTCTAGCTAGTCAGAGGCTTCGAATATCACCTTTACCTTCTACAGTATCCTCTCTTTCTCACTATTAAAACCAATACTCATTTTACTTCTTTTCATAGAACATCCTGTATCTCCTCCAATAATAGCCTATATTTATGGCGAGTTGGCCAATTGATTCATCTCTTTCGGGGTGTAACAATAGCACCATTGATTCCTCCACACTACCTCTTAAACCACTTTTAAAACTTCCAATACCAATCCTGTTTGAGCATATAATTGTCCCTAACTTGTTCAGAAATACCTGTATCGCGAGGACGTCTTGACTATGTTGTCTCTACCCGCCATAAGAGCCATTCGGTTCCTTACAACCTCCTCTATCACTTTTTATTCTGTTTCAAACCAAATTTCTTGTTCCTGCATCTCACTCAGTGTAGGGATGAAAAGTCGTGATGAGGCAGTTATGGCACGAAAAATGAGTGGGGAACGGATATACGGCAACTCTGGTATCAGTAGATTGATTAATTTAACTGTTCCTGTTTCGCTTGGTATTTTTCATCGAGTTCGCCTCTACAACTGAGTCCATAAATACAGGTTGGAAATAGATACTTGTCAGAAGACACAGACATACAAATACCGTTTACTCTGCTGCTAGTATTGAGATCTCTAGTACAATGGATAATTTGAAGAACTGTTGTATGTATTTCTGTCTACTCTGGAGGAGTTTTGTATTTCAGTGATGCTCAAACAAATGAGAAAGGTATATAATTATGTGGACGAAAGTGAACAAGTAAAAGTGACCACATCTTCGGTGGACCCTAATAATACAAATTTACAACTATCTGACTCTTATTGTCATTTTTGTCCCTAGATATATTGTTGTTTTTTGTGTTTTTGTTTTTTCTCCCTTATAAAACTAATTATTACTTCAGTCTCTCTTTCACCAATTACAAAAAGTCCAACTGATCATAAAGCTCCTGAGGAATATCTCCAGCCAGAGTAAATCGAGCCCACTCGTTACTGGTCATGGAATCGAGGCTGCAGGGGTAGCCGTTCCCATCTTCTGAATTCACCGATGGTGACGGAATGTATAATCCCCGCTCATCTTCACTGGCATATTCGCTGCTGCCCCAACTCCATACGCTTCCAGTGTCAGAGTGTGCCTCGTAGTCCAACTCGTCGTATAATTTTTGAAAGGCCTCGGTCCGGCTCTTGCTGTCGAAGGGGGATGCTTCTTCAGATCGATATTCATCAACCACGTTTTCCAGATGCTTCAAAATGTCACGACCCCACGGCTCATACCAAGTAAAGAACTGGACGGTCTTGTCGCTGGAGATGGAAGGAAACACACACTCGGCTCTTCCGTCGTCGTTTCGGTGGCCAACTATGCATGTGTAGGTGATTCCTGTTTCTAGATCTCCAATACAGTATCCTCCTCCTCTTCGGAACTCTCGCACAGTGATAAAACGTCCATTATCTCCTCTGGCGAAACTAGGAACCGGCCTCTTTCTGTACGTTTCCCAGCCTCCAACAACCAGCCAGTCATGGATCATGGCAGGCGTCACCTTGCAAACGGTGTATTTGCTCTGTTCTTCAGGAAGCAGACAGTCGTTCGACACGGGTTGCTTTTCGCCCAAGTTGACCCAGATGGGATACAAAAAGCCCAGTCCTCTGAGGTTGTTGTGCACAAACAGCAGTCCGTTGTAGACCTGGACGCAGAAAACTCGAGTTTCGTACTCCATGAGCAGGATAAGCTCGGTATCATGGCGACTGGCATGTTCCAGACACGCCCACGTCTTTTCTCCAATGTCCTTGACTACAGCGACATAGGACGAGTTTCCTACGAGCTGCGGAGGATTGTTATCGTTCATAGCCGATCGTTTCCAGTCTTGGTAGCGGAATTTCAGCTTGTTGTCCACAATGTCGGCTTCTGGTTTGTAGATGTAATACGCGTAGCCGTCCATAGTCAAAATCATGACGGTGTCGTTTTCGTCAATGAACATAAGAGGATTTGCGTAAATGTCACGAAATTCACATTTTCCCCAGACCTGGATGCCAGAAACAGGCGACACTATGGGAGAGTCAAAGAAAGGACCCAGCCACTGCTTGACCTCGGGGGGTTCTTTGAGCACTGAGGGACTCTCGACAAGGCTCATGTCCTTGAGATTCAGATGGATTCGAGAATAATCTCGGCGTTTGTAAAAAAGAAGATCGTCTTCTCTGACATGAATCGCCCCGTTTCGAACAAACATGGACGGCTTCATGGGCAGTTGCACGTCTTCAAACACGCCATTGTACTTGGCCATGTCTTGTCTGGAGGCATCCACCACGGTTTCACCCAGAGTCGTCTCGAAGCGATAATGGCCAACGCCGGGTTCAAATTCGGAGTCGGTAGGAACTCGAAACCACTTGTCGCCACCTTTGTTTCGAACAGCACAAAGTAGAGCTGTTTTGGGCCAGGACTCCACCTTCTCCATCCACGGACACGCCGCCTTGACCTGTTTCTCGATCAACGCGTCGTTGTCAAAAAAGAGGGTGCGGAAACGACGACTCGACTGACTAAGCGCCACACTGTCATCCACACTGCATTGTTCGAGAATCAGTCTCGCCACGTCGTCGGAGATGTTCTTAGAGGTTGGACAAGAAGATGAGGTATGTCCTTACAAGATGGGAGAGTTTAGCGTGATGGACGTTGTTATTGTGTTGGGAACAGGATCAAGTTCAAGTCAAGACAAGTTCTGAAACAGGTATTTCTTTATTTATTTTTTAAGACATTATTTTCAACATATTTGTGAGAAATGATATATCGCATGCTCAGCTCCTAACCCTGTCAATGCCTTGATTAGGCAGTGTCTGCGTGAGGAGATATGAGAGCCTGCCTTCTAATCTAAAACCTTATTCGCACCGCCTGCTCCATTACCCCGCCATGGTGTACTCAATGCTTCCATCATGTTCCATGGCAGGTCAACGGCCCAGCCGTCGCCCCTAAGGCGTAGCTCCGATATATTATCTCTATTATATATAGAGGTGTATCCTCTGGATACATTGCTACCAATAAATTGAATTAGCATTAACATTCGACTGCAGCTTCCCATATATGAACATGTAGACGCATAAACCTCTTCCCCAGGTTTTATCTCGAAACCCTTTTTTTCACCCCTCACATATAATCCTCTATTAGTAGTGGCGACCCTGCCATTGAATTGGTAAGAGCCAGGCGAATCCTACGGTTTACCACACATATTGTTTACCATCTCCTACCAACTTTTGTAAACGATTCTCGCAGTTCCACTTGTTTGTAGGATCACCATAGCTCGTTAAAAACTACCCATACCATCGGGAGGAACTGTGCTTTGTGTTATACGCAGATGAAGGAATCAAATAGTCCCCGTTATTGCTCTCCTACACCTCCCCTACATCTATGTAGGCCGATTCTCTCAATTTCAGTAAACTCGAAATCCGCCCCTATTTCTCTTAGAAATACCTGTATAATTAATCTGATGTTACCAACGTATTCCTTACCTCCAGCTAGCTCTCATAATACCTTCAAGCCCTTTCCTGCTACTACTTTCCAACTTATGGCCTCCAATTCTACAGAACTGCTGCTCCTTCAATATTAGCCTCTCAACAACAGGAACTTGATCATGTCACAAGGAAGAGAGGTGTTGCACTTTTCAATTCTCTTGGAACGGGGGAATCTGTTTATCAAGTCGGCAAAGTGATATAGGTATTTCTCATTAAGTTAGGAACAATTCTCTGAAAATATAATGAGTGTTTCGGTTTCAGAAATGGGGAAAAGATAGAGGGAGAGGTATACACTGTATCGTTGAGATACTTGGAGCCTGGCTCATCCCCTGGTCAAGTCGGCATAGTTATGTGGGTAATTTTGAGTGAGTTGGGGGTAGCTCTTCTCTGGATAACGTGGGGGTGCCGCAGAACAAAAAATATACAGCATGGTAAGTGGAACATAATGGGCACCAAAAGAATCTGATATCCGTTTAGAACACAATGGTCAATCCACTATACTTCTGTGGGTTTTTTCAGAGTTGTTAGAGGCAGCCCCACCTTATGACTGGAACTGAAGACTGAGGATCAAGGGTTCAAATACAACTAGAAGTAAGATCTGGACGTGGGAACTCAATAAAGGAGCCATAGTAGTGTCAGAAATGAAGTTCATTATGTTGTCTTAAGTAGTTTTGAACCACAATACCCATGTCACTGTATCTGGGTGTATGATGGCCGGCTTTATTAGCACCCTGAGGTTATAAAAAGACAGAGTTGGAAGTGGGATGGTCTCAAATGAGAATATCTATTGTGGATAGCCATTTAATGAGCTTCATTAGCTGTTCAAACTATTTTTGAAGGAGCTGGGGTCTCAGTGGCGTCCCATATCCAGAACAATAAACTCTCATAAAACGTCTTAAGGGATTAGTGGAGATATAAGCTGCTGAATTGAGCCTAGTAGCTTTCTACGACAACCCCAATCAACTTCCCTTTGTTAATATAGCATTATTAGATCAGGTATTCTCTCCCATTAAGCACCTATCTTTGGTTGGAGGAACTTGTAAAACCACAATAATTCTTATTTTTCCACTAAAATCAACAAACAAAGTAAACTATCAATTTTATGACAATTCTAGGGCCTATGTTAGCCCTTCAGAGATATCATATTCTCTCAATTACTGACTCTCATTAAAATAGACAAGATTTATGAAAAACTTGAACAAATTGAACAGCGTCTAACTCGAGAAGGAATGGTCGCATAAAGTTCCAACCTACACCATTCTAATCTATAGACTCTATAGATTGTTATAACACAACTTTCAGATCGATTTGAGTGTATTTTTTAAAAAATATACTTTTCGCGATTTCGCCTGACCCCAGACCCACAATTTTGTCGATTTTTCACACTTTTTGACAGGACACTAAATTTTTATCTCCATCAATATTAGGTGTTTCTGGGAACTAATGGCATAATTCGAATCCTCGCGTCTCTAGTAACACAGTGATGTAGTTATTTGTTCAATCGGACTACTGTAACACCTTCATTTCCACTCACATATTTTGAAAATGTCTGATTCGGGCCTTTTTGGATTTTTTCCACTTTCGGAGGGCAAAAAAACCTTAAAGTCGGGATTTTGACCAAAGTCGGTTCAAGTTGAGAAAAAAAATAAAAAAAACCGAAATCCTGATCTATCAAGCGGATTGTTTTAAGAGTGGGCTTATTGGAAAGCCATTGTCGTCATTGGATGAAAAGTGCTTTCGGAATACTGTTTTGGCCTATATTAAAGAAGTTTAGGTAAGTATTCATTTTTTCGAAACTTTAACATGCTCTATATCGTGAAATATATATCCAAATTGATCTGGGTGGTAGTATTCATCTTTGCTGAGATTACCGCTACATGCTAGTTATATCAACATCCTTATAGGTCATCATTTACACTTGTTATGATGATATTTGTGGTATTTTAAAAACACTTAGTCGTTTTAAAACGAGCCCAAAACCTTAAATATACCACATAAAACCGACTAGTCAATTATTCCTTAAATATATGTCTAATATCTTAACGAACTATATATTTGAGGTCGTGACACTCGGGGCATTCTAGTGGTACTGCCAGATATCTCTTCACATGTCTATTGCCCGTTTTCGGTTTTTTTTATTTTTTTTTCTCAACTTCAACCAACTTTGGGACTTCTGGCCAATTAAGCTTTTTTTGAACTCCCAAAAAACAAAAAACAAAAAAAAAGCCGAAAAAGCCCGAATCAAGGGTAAACTTGAAAAAAAATACTTTGTTTGGAGGATAAAACCACATTACAGGCACCGCAGAAGAATAAAAGTAATACCATTGTAACGGGACGACTCTGAAGATTCTTATGGAGTGCTTTATATTGCTCTAGGGCCGTTATTTGAAAATTTCGTTTTTCGGTTTTTTCCAAAATCTCGATTTTTTCATGGCCCACTGTCAGGCGTTTTTGACGATTTTGACATTTTTGAAAAACGCGGTGATATCGCTTTAAAAACACGCCTATATGGTTGTACGGGTCCTAGCGAGTCTGCTGGTATGTTTCTTCCTGTCCTGAGGTGTTTCAGCAGGCTGTTTGGGGCAGCCAAAGTCTGATTTTTAGGGGTTACCCGGCCGAAGAAATATAGGTAAATGCCTTTAAAATCAGTGTTGGTAGTGTAGACAGGATGAAAAGTATATGAGTGTATTCAGCAGGTGATTGCGGTCATTGTGGTACCGGTTTTATTGTATTTGGGACACATTTTTGGAACATGTATTTTTTCCAGGCACCTTGTTTTTTCATCCTTGAATTAGGGCTTTAACTACTTACCTTAACTGTAAATTTATATTTTACTTGATAATTTAGTTAAGAAAATTCAAATACAGGGTACCGATCATGAAACAACAACAACTATGTATTTGAGACATGTAAAGGCTTTACAGAAGTATCTACTGCTCTCTGCCTATCATTATTTGTTCATTTCATGTAATTCTTTTCCCTTAAACCTCTTGGCAGATTGTTTACCTGTCCTCATCATGTTTCATCCAAACAATATAACTGTCAACTAGCTCAAAAATACCCACATTAATAAGGGGATTTGACCAGTATGTTTCTGGAGTGTCAAATGGTTCCATCGATACCTCATATGTTAATTACACCACCTCGTACCCATTTTAAGTCCTGGAACCCGTAGTACTGTTCCCCTGTGAACTCCCTTCAACTTCATCAGAAATAATCCCATCACCATGGGAGCTTTACCATTATGTTCCTGAAAGCTAGTGGATTTGGATTGTACCAATTATATATTCCCCTGTAGCTTTACTTGTACACTATAATCAAAACGTGAAGATGACACTCTTTGTAGACTCGCACCAGTGATCTCAGAAATACACACATCGCCAATAGGAATTCACCAACGTATTTATCTAACTGAGACGGCTCGAACGATACCACGAATACCTCTTCTATCACCTCTCATCCTCCTTTCTCACTTCCACCTCCAACTCTACTTGGGCGCACAACATGATGTAACTGGATCAGAAATATCCGTATAGCTCTAAGGAACTGAAGATATTGCTCTACTGTACTAGTCTCCACCATCATATTTAATGCCACTACTGTCCAAATACTGCTACTGCTACTACTGTACTACTGCTACTGCTACATAGTAGATTCGGGGGTGTCGGTGTTAAAAGCTGTATAGATGCAGGAGAAAAGAGGTGAGAGGTACCATCAACGTCTTATCAGCTGGAGTAATCGTCTCATCTACTCCCCATAATTTGGTAGTATTTCTGAAGGAGTTAGACTCTGATGTGATGCAAATTGCAATTGGGGATACACGTGTTAAAAGTTACACAATTAGAGTACAATAGAGGAGGTGTGAGTGGTACCATCGTCATAATCATAGAACGAGGAATCGTAACATCCAGTCCCCATATTGATGGGAGTATTTTTGGGAAAGTTGGGGACAGATTTGTGAGAGGTTAGAATGAGGGATGTAGTTGTACAAAGTGGTCATGAGGTGATAGTAGACAAATTAAGGGAACCATACGGTCCTCAATGCAACTATGATGAAGATGAGAAACACGTATTTGCGATGCAGATATTGTTTGAGGAGTTAGACTGAGATATGTGGCAGAGTAGAATTGGAGGCGGTTGTATAAAATAGGGAATTGGAGAGGTAATCTAGACATTCATGGTACCGATCGAAAGGCCTTTAGGCGAATAGAATTCCGGTCGAGTCTGTCTAGTTGTTTGTGCATTTTTGGAGAAGTTAGGGGCTGTTGAGTGTCTATGTGAAAAATGTGTTTCGGGGTTGTAAGTTGTGAAGAGATAGAAAGAGAAAGTTGAGTGATAGCGTGTGTAATACAATGGTTAAGTTACAAACCTCTCTCTCATAATTTTGATACTTTTAATCCCATTTCTGCCAAGCAAGCTCCTCTCATCACCTCAGGGATACCTGCAATAATACAGGGACTTAGTTTTTAAGATACCAAAGTCCCTCTGCCTCCTTCCAATCAGACGTCATTTGGACGATAGTCCTCTTGTTCTAGCAAGTCAGGCAATTATTGAGTTACGGCACCATGTATTTCTCCCTGCTGACATTACCTCATACCAAAAATCGGCCCAACTCTTCATAAATTACCCTCATGGCAAAGATAGCTTGACCAGTAAATGCATTAGCGTCAGGAGAACACAATGATACACTCCTTATATACCTTCTCCTATCAACTTTTAACTGCCACGCTCCCATTTCTTGTTGGCATCATAACTGAGTCTAACTCCTTCAGAAAAACTTACATTTCCTCAGTGACTTGATTAATACACTCCCTGGTGAATGGTGTCTCTAATACTACCATGACTTTTCTCCTATATCACCTATTTTCCACTTTTTACACCGACACTTTCAGTTTTAGCAAACTTGGAAACTGCCTCTATATCCCTCAAAAATATTGGTTTTCTAATTCGGACTTTACCATCGTAATCCCACAGATTAGGGCAACCCATCCATTCCATTCAGGTCCTACCTACTATCTCCACCTAGCTTTAACGCCCCTACTCCGGATGCAGCCCGAAATATCTTGACAGTATAAGTTGCACTAATTCTCTCAAAAATACCCCCATGACAACGGGGACTTAATAAATATACCCCTCGGGCCATTGTGACTCTTTTAATACCCATTAAGTATGCGCTAACACTTCTGAATATATTTTAACAGCACCCGCTAATCCCCCAGAAATTGGACCCAATTCCTCCGAAAATAGCCACATTGCTACAGAAAATTCATCACTTAGCCTGTGCAAAGCAATGATTAAAATTATACCGCTGGCTTCTCTCTCACTATCTCTCGTTCTCTTTTAAACCCCAAACTCTTGATTCTACTCATTTACGGACAGGCACGCAGCTCTTTCAGAAATACTCGTATAACCAAGCAGACTAGACAGATGTGTTTCTCAGACTCGGATTAATCGAATGGTACCCATAAATTATCTCCTACATGTCTGCACGACTTTTGGCACCTCCACCCCAAATTCCACTTAGTGAGATAACTCGACATAAATGTCTATGAATTACCCATTTAGCAAAGGTGAACAGGCCATTGTAATCTTCAGATCAAAGCGAATCAACCAATACCGTTTAAGCCTTGTCTCTCTCCCATTCTCTTCTGGCTACACTCCCATCCACTTCTACTTGGTCACGTAACTCTCCCCTAACTCTCTCAGAAATAACTGCATTTTCACGGAGACTTGATAAGCGTGTTATTCAGTCCCATTTAAATCAACCTGTTCCATTACCTTCCCCCTGCTATGTCTGTATCCTTTTTCACTAACGCCACTCCCCTTCTTGTTCCTGCCCTGAGCTGGCCCCAACTCACTCAATATTATTGATGTAGCCACGGAGACTGGACCGGCGTACTGCTGAGACTCGTGTGATTCTAACGGTACCATGAACGCCTCTTCCACTACTATTTCCAACATTTTACACAAATCCTCCCAATTCTACTATGTAATAAACGTGCCCTCAACTTTCTCAGAAATACCTATATAGCCAAGCTGACTTAATAAGGCAGTTCTACCAAATCATTACACACCACCTGCTTCGCTCTTTCCACTCAACCACTTTTTCTCAGGTACAGTAGTTCTTATAGTACTGTATCATTTGAGCTCCCCGGACCTTCGTGTCCTTCAAACTTGAGCAGAAAACCCGACATAGTAAAGGCAAGTTGACAAATTTATTCTCCTGAGTCTGGGAATTCATATGAGACCTTATATGCCGTCTTCTTTAGTTTACTACCCCATGACCACTTCTTACACTTCTGCCTCAAAAATATGACTACATAACCCGGTCCTAACTTCTCCAAATCTATTCGAATACCCCTGTGATGTGATTCATTGTGATCCCTAGAGAGTGTAGATTCTAAAAGAACCATTTAAGTCTTCCCCAAATCACTATTACGCATTTTTACAGCCACCCTTGCAACTCTACCAACTCGCATCTGGCTCTAATAAACACAGAAATACTGACACTGCTGTGTCGACTTGATTATCGTATTGCTAGGATCCAGACTATTATTTTGGTACCTTCAATGTCTCTTCTATTGTTCTCACCCCACTTTTAGCACTTCTTCCCCCAATTCTACTGTATCTTAATACCCCTCCACTAATTCAAAAAAGCCCATATCCTCATGCCAGATTGTCCATCTACTTCTCCGTCCTAGAAGGAATCTTAAAATACCATCTATTACCTCCCACCATCTCTCATATCTTTCTAAACTCGAAACGCCGATCTTCTTGTTTTACACAACAGCTTCCAACTTCAGCAAGAATTATCGTATCACTGTGGATACTTGACCAAGTTGCTCATTGAAGGAGAAACATTTCAATTATACCATTAGATTATTCCCTCATATCTTTTCACGGCTTTCAGATCCAGGAACCTCATTTTCTACTTCCCACAGAGTAGCCCCCAGCTTACTTAGAAATAGTCGTACTGTAATGGGTACTTGATCAGCTTGTTTTCTGGCTCTATAATACCACAATACTACCTTTTACGCTACCCTTCCGCCCTTGCTTCTACTTTTATCGCCGATTCTCCAAATCACACTCTACCGTATATATGCACACAGCGCCTCCAACTCTCCTATTAATACCCAGATAGCCATGAGGAGTTGACCATTGTCGTAGTCTGAGCCAGGCGAGTCTTTTAATACTCTGGACGCCTCTAGAAATGCTTCTTTATCACTTGTTACACTCGTACATCATTTTTCCCCTTCACATACAACTGCCTCTATATTGCTCAAAAATACCTCAAGAATTATGGCGACTTGACCATCTTGTTCCTCAGACTATAGGAAAGAGTCATGTATCCATTTTCCCCTCCTCATGCTTCTCCACAGCTTTTAGCAGGACCACCGCCAAATGGAGTCTACAGCACAACTGAACTCTCAACTCAGTCCAATAATACCTCCAACCGCAAGTTGACTTAACCATATTTCTCCCTGGATCTAGGCGGTTCGGAAGGTACCGTTCACGGCTCAATTATCAGTCCATCGCCACTTCTAACACCTCCATCTACAAACATGCACTTCCACGTAACTGCTCCTAACTCTTTCAGAAATACCCCTATGATAGAGACAACTTAACTATAGAGTCCTTAGAGGCGGAAAAGATCAGATGCAACCTTTCTAATCTCTCCTCCATTTTTTTCTCTCTTTTATTGACGACACCCCTAACACCTCCACCATGCAAAACTGTCCCAACTCGCTAAGAAATAGTCCCATCACTGTGGCAGCTTGACCAACGAGTTTCTCATGGTCTGGATATTTAGAAAGTGCCTCGTATTTTCCTCCAACTACTCCTCTAAAGAATTCAACAGCGAGGGCTGTATTTCCCTCTCTACACTGTGACGCATATATCTCCCTCAAAAATAGCTATATTATTAAACCGACTTGACCTGTGTGTTCTCCAAACCCATCTCTTATGTTTCCCTTGATTCATCTTGTATTCAACTTCTATCCTTTCCCTTCTAACTAAGTATAACCATCCGAGTCCTTCCTTTCTGCTGACTAATGACGCGCTGTATCTCACCGAAAAAAATACCTGCTGGAAAAAAGAAAGAGCTTGCGCTCGAGCTGACAACCGAGAGATTCGAACTCTCGCCTCCGAAGAGACCAGGATATTGATTCAGTCACCTGAACCTGGCGCCTTAGACCACTCGGCCAGGTTGCCCTTTTTTTTTGTAAGAGATCAGATTTACTCATAAGATGTTCTAGGATTAGTCATCGAGTGATCTCTTACTAGAGGAATATCGAGACGTCCGGTCGGACGTCTAGAGGGTGTCTAGAGGGTGTCACGTGCCTAGCACGTGACCTGGAATGGGAAACCTGATTGTTTAAGGTTTCCCCGCACAGGGTGCAGTATATTAGGGACTTTTATGTGTATTTAGTTAATCAAGTTTACTACCGACAACTTCCAGAGTATCAAGTTTGTACTCTGTAGACGAGACCAGCGTCCCGCTGGTCTTGGGTGAATTGCAGAGGAGACCGGGTTTGGATTCTGACACATGGTAGCGGCACTTTGGTTCGCGATCCAGGGAGGAGCTGAATTTTTTTTTACCCCTGAATTTTAAGGGGGAGAGAGGGCCATGAGAATGGTCCATTCAGGCCGAATCCGGTTCAATGTTGATAGCATTGAGTCACAGACAGAAGGAAGACAGACAGACAACCAGACAGACCGACTGAGTCGAATGTGGATGGTCTCGGTACCAGGCAAGTGATTTGTGCCCCTGACGGAGATGGACCGGACCGAAGCATGTGCACGGGCGCTGAAAGAGGTGCAATGATTAACCTGCGAGGAGGTTGCAGAGACGGAATGTCGCTCGAGACACTGACAGAGATGGCCTATGGTGAAGTGCTGTGAAGTCCTACCGCGAGACTGGCGCAGCCGTGAGATTGCCACGTAAGCACCAATGACCTGTCCGATGGATACAACCTCCGCCGAGTGGGGTAGCCGTCGCCGAAGTGAGTGACACTCACCTTAAACTACAGTCATACCGCCGCTGATGTGAGTGACGCTCACCGAAAACTACAGTCATACCGCCGCTGATGTGAGTGACGCTCACCGAAAACTACAGTCATACCGCTGATGTGAGTGACGCTCACCGAAAACTACAGTCATACCGCTGATGTGAGTGACGCTCACCGAAAACTACAGTCATACCGCTGATGTGAGTGACGCTCACCGAAAACTACAGTCATACCGCTGATGTGAGTGACGCTCACCGAAAACTACAGTCATACCGCTGATGTGAGTGACGCTCACCTAAAACTACAGTCATACAGCACCGTGGAAATGACACGTATAAATCAGAGTTACAGTTACAGAAGCACACCAGTGCTTACCCGAGTGAGCCTACACCGCCTATCGATATGGCACAAAGCCAGCAGCAGCAACCGAGCAGCAGCTGGGTCTCCGCAAGGGGACCGCCGTGAGCTGTCACGTTAAACACACCACCGACAGCAGTTGAGAAAAATTATGAGCCCTGTTATCCGATTGGATGATGCCGTGAAGTGATTTGATGCAGCTGAGAAAACCCACAAAGTTGTGGTCATGAGGAAAAACATGTTAACATCTATGCGTGAGCATATAAAACTACACCGGCGAGTTGCGGAACTTCAAAACACCGAACCATGTGCGATCATGTAAAACTAGCCCAACAGTTCGACAATAGTTTGACACAGACAGTTTGACAACAGCGAAACACAGACAGCCGTTGGACACAGACAGTTTGACACAGACAGCCGTGGGACACAGACAGCAGCTTGACACAGATAAGCTTGACGCAAGATAACCCACCCCACTTCGCAGTGCAGCCACAAACCGTACTGATGGTGTCGTCGGACGAGGACGTCCGAGTTTTTTAAAAGGGGGAGAGGTTTGAGTGTTTGAAAGAGGGGAGGGTGTGTGATAGTCGTGGGACGAGTGGAGTGCAGCGAGGCGAAGTCACACGCACACACAATAGAGCATGGAGTGAAGCGGAATGATGCAGAAAGAAATGATGCTGAATGAAGTGTAACGAGGTGCAACCGACCAGGAGGAGTAAGGAGGAAAGGGATAGAAAGCTGGTGGTCAAGGAAGACAGCGTGGAGGAAGACAGCTTGGAGGAAGACAGTGGCAGCGCACACGAGAGGCTGGAGTGGTGCTTGCTAGACAGAGAGGTATGCAGAGGGATGGACAGATGGAATGCTTGAGGAGAGCGACCGGCGCGAGCTCCCTCGAGGAGGATAAGGATGTGAGGAGGAAGGGAAGTCGAGAAGAGATCGAACGACGACCGATGGTGATGAGCGACGAGTTACAAGACAACGCGTGACGAGGAGTGAAGCATCATGATGATGATCGAAGAGCTTACGAAGACATGAGTAGCTTGGAGTGAAGCATCTGCGAGTTACATGAGAGCATTGAATGTGACGAGCTTAGCGGAATGGAGATGGACTGACGAAAGGAAGTACGTTGAAAGGACGCTGTGGACTTGCGAGAGAGAGAGTGCGGGTCCACTGGCCATTCGTTGGAACGTCAATGAAGACGATGGCCTCGGAGGAAACGATGTTCAGCAGTATGTGAACGCCAGGGGCATGTGAGAGATCGGCAGGAACGACAAGGAATGCTGTGACCCCTGGAAGTGAGTATGACCGACCTGAACGATGAAGTGACGAAGAGTCTGTGGAGCTGAGTCTGAACAGTTTGACTTAAGCATTGAAACGGCGAACGTTAGTGAGTGTGGTTGTGATATGCTGAGGAGGAGAGATGTGGAAGCCGTGGAGTGCTGGAAGCCGGGAGACCGCTGAGAGCTACGAACAGATCATGGTGGAGAATAAGGCGGTGATGCGCTGTCGGAGACACTGACGGTCGCGAGACGCTGGATGTGGGAGGAGAACGAGAGGATAGGAAGTGACTGGACCACAGAGGAATGGAGCAGTTTGAACCGAGGGTGAAGCTAAGTAGCCCATAAGGATACAGTTGTTCTAGACAGTCGATTGCGAGGTAAAAGACAGCCAAGCCGAGCATGAGTGGAGGAGTGAGTACTGATGAGCTACGACATGTGTTTACAGGAAAGCAGAAAGCAGAGAGGACGGAATGGAGCCGTGAGGTAACAGTCCTGAGAGGAGGAGAAGGATCAGGTAGAGAGGAGGAAGTGCAAGAGCCGAGGACGCGAGCTACAAGAGGAGGACCACGACTGGTTCTCTTGGAAGGAGCCGAGGAGGAGTGGTGTCGGAGGCGATTACAGGCCAAAGATACGTGATGGAAAAAGACGAGAAGAAGACGAGGAATTTTTGGGGAGGCGAAGAGCAGTTTGAGTGCTACTGTGAAGATCGAAAACTTTGAGAATAGCGAGTTGCTGATACCGAAGTACACCGAAAGGACTGTGAAGTTTGACAGACACAGATCGATCAGGAGGAGTCACTGATACTGGCCACGGTAAGACTATCGACGTGGTAAAACTGTGAAGGATGAAGCAGTGCTACAGTTGAATGAGACAGACAGTCAGATACAGGAGGAGACAGTGCAGGAGGAGATTGAACAGGAGGAGATTGGACAGGAGGATATTGGACAGGAGGATATTGGACAGGAGGAGAGTGGACAGGAGGAGACTAGACAGGAGGAGATAGGAACCGCAGCCCGACCCGAAGACATTGAGAGTGTGACTCAGGACACGTGGACGTGTCCTTTATGAAAGGTGGGCGAGTGTAAGAGATCAGATTTACTCATAAGATGTTCTAGGATTAGTCATCGAGTGATCTCTTACTAGAGGAATATCGAGACGTCCGGTCGGACGTCTAGAGGGTGTCTAGAGGGTGTCACGTGCCTAGCACGTGACCTGGAATGGGAAACCTGATTGTTTAAGGTTTCCCCGCACAGGGTGCAGTATATTAGGGACTTTTATGTGTATTTAGTTAATCAAGTTTACTACCGACAACTTCCAGAGTATCAAGTTTGTACTCTGTAGACGAGACCAGCGTCCCGCTGGTCTTGGGTGAATTGCAGAGGAGACCGGGTTTGGATTCTGACATTTTTTTTTTTTCAACATAATCAATTAAAATATAAAATTTCCGAAAAAATCCTCCTTTAAATGATGGAACATGGGAGAGCAGGGCCAGCTACGGGCAAAACCGCATTGTCACCCTGTGTGCCCGTCAGGCACGCGACTCCTCGAGAAGCCGAGGGTCTTGCTGTAGTTGTACAGCTAACTCACTACGGAGAAGCTGCACGGTCAGCAGTGTAGATACTACTTGCTCCAGGCTTTTCCTTGGCCGAGTCTGAGTAGAAGATCTGATTTGAATGTCGACGATGAAGTGCAAACTCAGTTATACTTTTCCTTAGTACAACGGGTCTGCTACAAACATCCTGAAAGTGATGATGGGATTATTGCGATTTGCAGTGAAGTCGATGTATGCCTTGATCGCCTCAAAAATGTAGTCGTCATGGCCGTCGAGACCCAGTTGTCTGAGGCCTCGTTCGGAGTACCAAATGGCATATGCAATTCGGGGTTTGTCGGGCTCACGTATTCGCTTGCCTGAAAACGCAAGCTCTGCAAGTCCCTGAATGCGGGGTCTGTTTAGCTCTTGGAGAGCTCTAGTGACGACCGGACACGTACACAGAATGTGGGTTACGAGGTCTCGGTTCTGAATGCTGTTGGGATATGGATAGTTGTTGCATATACCACAGCCCTTCTTTGTGTTTTTGTAGAAGGGGGATGGTTTACCATCCGTGATGTAGGCGTTTAGTTTGTTCTGCATGAGGTAGTTGAGGAATTGACCAAGTTTAGGGGTTTTGCAATAGTAGGAGAAAAGCTGACCGCAGGAACTTAACCATCGCTCTTCCGCGATGTCATGTGTTGGTGACATTGATTGAAAGAGGAATTTCCAGTATTTCGGCCATTGAAGTGGAATTGATTCTTTCCAGTAATATTTGGTGTAGTATGGCGTGATTTGAACTAGAGTCTCTTCTTCCTCCACTATGGTAAAAAAGCGGATGTAGTTGTAGAAGAGTTTTGTTTCTGCTTCAGATGGATATGCAGGGGCGCGTTGTAGGCCTTGACGGTGTCGAATGAGACTGAGTTGAGTAGGGTTTTGACGAATTTCCTCCGGAATCCAAGGCATCAAGTAGATTTCTTGATCTTTACAGAAGAGAGCAAGCTGTTCCAAAGCAAGCACGAAAGATCGAGAAGTACTGTTGATCCAAGGCTTTGGCTGGTCGTTGTGGGCGACTTCAGGGTCCGTCCACGAGAGAGTGCGAGTTGCTTTTGCTGGAGTTGATGTTTTTTGGGAGCTAGAAGAAGGTGAGCAGATAGAGAAGGAAGACAACGGGGAGATATCAGAGCAGAAGGACTGGTTGAGTTCCGGATTGTCTTCAGGGTGGATGAAATTCTGTGGGTTAGAAGTGTGAGCAAGCAGGAGGTTGTGACACATGTGGACGTAGGGTCCTTCATTGAAGAACTGTGTTAAAAAATCATAAGAGGCAGGGGCTCGAGTTCCAAGAACTCGAGAAGCTCTGACCAGGCGAAGGTTGGGACCAAAAATTGAGAAATTGAGAAGTCCGAAACCACCTTTTTTGGTTGGAGCAGTTAGTAAGTCGTTTCGATGGCATTTTCGAGGGGGTTTGGAGGAAGTTGACAGAATAAGACGGTCATTGACTTTGTTGCAGCAGAGAAGGGTGAGGTCTTCGAACATTTCGGGAGACCAGGTAGTGTAGGGAACTATATAGATTAGTTTGGACAAAACGAATGTAGTAAGCATCCAGCATCGACCACGAGTGTCGAGACCCCACATGGGGAATTGGAGAACACGTTGTTTGACTGAGTTAAAGAATTCGAGGTTACGTTTTTCAACGAGCTCGGGGGTTCCGAAGAAAACACCGAGGTATGAGAAGACAGACCCTTTAGGGGTTGTCGTGGGGCGCTCACCCCAAGAAGATAGAGCAGATAGAGAAGTAGGATGAATGTTGAGGATCAGACGGCCCGAGTCCTCTGTTGAACCGAAGCTCTGGAAGTTTAGGTTGCCCGAGGCTTCCGATGAAGATGATAGAGTTGAGTCGGAGTTCAGAAAACCTGAGACCTCCTGGATAATAGTTTTTTTGGGGTTGATGGTCAAGGCCGAGGCCTTGCTGAACAGAGTAAGAATCTGTCCAGTAACATGAATGTCTTTGGGAGAATTAAAGAAAATGGCTACGTCATCTGCGAATGCAGCGAGTTTGAAAGGTCTCAGAGGGGTGTCCTTGAAGGTAAATTGGGATTCGGAGAATTGGGGAGGCTCATACAGACTGTGAGATTTGGGATATGGTCTCACTGGAACTGTCAAGTCATTGAGAGGGTGGGTATTCATTTGAGCTGGAAGTCTGTTGAGGCCTTGAAGGTTGTTTCTCAGAGAGATGAGGAGTGGCTCGATGGCTAGAGCAAAGATAGACGGAGACAGAGGACAACCCTGTCTAACGCCTGCTTTAAGTGGGAATCCATTTGTTGGTATACCTTTTATGAGCAGTTTGCTGTTGCTGTTGGTCTGCATAGCATTTTTCTTTAAACTTATCACATACATTGACTTATATATGAGGGATGCCCATTTTTTTTTTTACTGGTTCTATTTTGACTATTGGAAATGGTCTCATTTCGTGTCCAAGACTCTCGACATTGGTCTGAGATCCTTGGTACAGGTATGTGGTACAACATACATTGTAGAACCGAACCCCATCGAACCCGCGACAGCACTTCAGAATAGGAAATTGGAGACTTGTCGTTTCTTCTACAGACAGCGACTAGAGCGCCCTGTAGGACACATGACTGAGTATCAGATCAGCTACCTTCTGAAGCAAGTCCCCCTTACACCCCGCGAAGCCAGCAATGAGTGGAGGAATCATTTCACGGTCATGAAAAACGCCCGGTGGAAAGAGATCCTACCACCCACAGTGGACCCTAACAACGAAAAATGGATTGAGGCCAACACCTACCTAGGCAAGCACTATCGACGCCACACCCCGAGTGCACAAACTCTTCACATGCTGAGGCTCTGTCGACTGAGTGTAGTCCGACACCCTAAACAGGCGAAATCCTTCGCCTACCGGGCCCCTGGCTGCGGTATGTGCCGAGAGTACACCGCCAAGGACAATCTACATAAGCACATCTTTGTGGATTGCCCGGCGATGAAGGCCATGTGTGAGATGGCAGGGTCGCCGAGGGTAAATGCCATGGCTGACTGGGTTCTGGCTGAAGCACAGAGTGGCTACCAGAATGCTGTTCGAGAGGCTGCTCACGCCATTTGGCAGTTCGAGCGAACCATGCGGAAGAAAGGCCTGGACGGCAGATGCCCCAACGTACAACGGAACCACACTTACCTTTTCGCACGAGTTCATGAGGCGATAGAGGAAGATATGAAGTTGGCCACAGCACGACGGAAGCGGGCTGAGGCGGTGGAAGTGGAATGGCTGGAGGATTAGGCAGATAGCCCACACACCCGTCAATTGGTGTGTAGAGGCTAAGGAGGAATGATTATGAATGTATGCAAAAAAAAAAAAAAAAAAAAAAAAAAAAAAAAAAAAAAAAAAAAAAAAAAACCCTACATTGACTCATTCCTCTGATGTCAATCTGCCTACCCCTGGCCCGGACCTATTTCCCTTTTCCTTTCTCTTCTCTTCCTTTCTCCAGTCGGCCCCTCCGGCCCGCTGGACCTCTTTCACTCGACCCCCCGGTCGATCTCTTTTGGACTCCCCCCCCGCTTTCTTCACCGGGCCCCCCGCCCGCGAGGCTCTCCCAGCCTTTGGATCTTTCATGAATGATTTATTTTACTTACTTATTTAGCCTTGGCCCCATTGACTTTGTCCGTGACTTCACGTCTCCTAGGATACACCCGATTTGCAAAACCACGTTTCAAACCTCCTCACTATTATCTGCAGAACCACCACAAGTTCAGCATCCCATCACCCCGATTCCTACTTTGTTTGGATTCCCACAGATTTCACTTATCACTAGAGTTCTACTTCATCTGAATCACTACACACTTCGTTCTTCATTAACACCATTGCAATGATAACAAGTTAACTGATTTCACATCTACCATGTCTACCGACTTCACATCTACCACGTCTAAACCGACCACATTGCCCCGCGACCTCACTTCCAGTTCTTGACTATCCCCCCCGTTCACCCGGTCTTTTCCAAAAGGACCCGACTTTTTGTCATCCGAATCATCAGAACACAAGTCACATCATTTCCCAGAACACCAGGCGCACACCTCACCAGGCATCCGTCGAACCGACTACAAGTCTCACAGACCCCACATTTCCACATTTTCACAATTTCACAGAACCCAGCCCAAATGGCTTTCTGTATCACAAACATCACCGTCTTCATGACCACCCATCCCATGTTTACACTATTTATCCTACCCTGATATCATGGTACCCAGCTTCCAGTTTCTTCGTTAATCAGCTGCCCAGAGTGGTTTGCGTGACACGACACCCCAGTTTATTTGCTTTGTTTGATTGTTGATATTTATCCGGTCACGACGAGGACAAGAGGAACAGCGAACTCGAAAATCGCTTGTTACGTCTTTACAGCTTTTTTGCAAATCCGAATCCGAATCCGACGTGCGGGTTTAACATTGTTATAGGCCTTATTTAGCTAAATGTATTTCCCTAAAAAAGCGTTGAACTTAGAAACGCGAGAAAAAGCAAAAAAAAAAATTAAAAAAGACACCCTTGTTATGACGAAGCGAGCACCGAGACCGATTACGATTTGCAAGATTCATTGGATGCCAATAGCCTGGCTTGCCAGGTATATAGTTGTTGTCTATCTTCAGAATAAAAAAAAAAAATTGAAAAAATGAAGCAAAAACTCCATTGAATATATTCGATTGCAAGTAAAAGAAGAGCACTATCAACTCCCCTTTCCCCTACCTGCTCTACAACCACCTCCTTCCCCCTTATTACCCTTCGTGCCCAAGTTCTACAGTCTACATTGTTTTCAAATCATTCATTCATCATCACTCTACCCCTTCTGTTGTCGTTTGGACGTCTACCATGCACGAGCTGAAGAGCCCAGCACAGTATATCGTACTCAGAGTACTCCACCGTTACTTTTCCACGTATTGAACTCCTCCACAGTAGCAGGTACAAGACAGTACAAGTGCAAGAACTGTCCAGTATGTACTGTAGTCCAGAACGACTGTCAGAAGACATTCTCACTTCTCCCCCTACTCGAGATCCCTCAACGCACTCTCGATACACTGCTTCAGGTCCTTGAAGGAGACAATGAGACAGTTTTGGCCGTTCCTACTAATCAGCGTGATTCTCTCATCGATGCCAGCATCCAGCTTGTTGAGCGTACGCACCACATGGCCCAGATCCATCACAGGCTTGCCCATCTCGTCCTGCTGGTGAAACACGTAGTCTCGGAACAGCTTGATGAGATACCGGTCTCCAGTCTCGGACCACTGCTGCGACATTTCCGGATCGGGACCTGGACGCTCAGTGATGAAATTGAGCTTGGCCATAAGCCGCACCAGTCGTCCGTTTTCGAGTTCTCGACGCAGCTCGTGTTCCAAAGCATCGTTGGTGTTAAGAGACTCGTTGAACGTGGCTGTGAGAAGAGGAGTCAACGATGCCAGCACCCTAGAAGCGGTCTTGGATGTGTTGGAAGACAGCAAGTACTGCACAATTTCCTGAAGCTCGCTGTCGAGACGAGTGAGACTCTGTTCCACGTTTTTGGTGGCCTCCACAGAGTTGCAAGCTAGACAAAGCACCAACAAACCGAGGTTTCGGAGATCCTGTTGCTGGAAAAGCGTCACGTTTTCGTCCTTGTCAAAGTTGATCACGTCGTACAGACCGCAGCAGTTGAGCCGCACGCGTCCAGGCCCACAAACCAGGATTTTTGTGGGATCTACAGTCTTGGCAGCAAGCCCTGCAGAATGAATGGTATCCAACACAGACAGCAGCTGCAGCAGATACGAGATGATGACGTCACGCGAAAACTGCTGGCCACGGTTCAGCAGGTCAAACAGCGTGTCTGCCGACGGATAAAAGTCGTAAATCATGCACAGCGACGCGTCTCCAAAATCCCGAGTAGTAAACGCCTCACAAAGAGACACAAATGCAGGATGGACAATGCTCTGCCACCTTCGCACACTGCTCATGGCCTGTTCGTTAGTCAGCACAAACCCCTGGATGCGTCGTAGTGCGTACTGCTTTCCATCTTTTCCGTTCATGCACTTGTACACCCACTGAGGCGACTCTCCTGGGGCTCCATTTTCTTTTGTGTTGAGATTGGAGTCCAGCAGCACCAGCGAGTGGTACTTGTCGACGAACCGGGGCAGATTGGACGCTCCGTCGACCCGCAGAAGATCCTCAGACTGCTTGTGGAGTCGTTGGTGCAGTTGGGGGTCCAGAAAGAAGTCCTTGGCCGTCTTCTGGTGGGACAGCAGTTGTCTCTGTCGTGACGCAGACAGATAATGGGGCGCATACAAATGATACTGCAGCGGAAACTGCTGGTTTTGGGCAGCTGCCATCACTGCTCCATTGCTCATTTCATCGTAGTAGTTGTCGTATCCCGAGTTGTCGATTTGCGACGGTCCTGGCTGGAAACGCGGCTGAAACGACGCTGCGTTCGGCTGGAACGACTGCGGGGGCTGAAACGAACCGCCTGGAGGCCCGCTTTGTGTCGTAGACGCACTACTGGTGCTGTTTGTGTTTGCACTCTGGTTGGGCTGGAAACTGGGAGCAGTAGCCATTTTGGGCGTCGACGCGCCTGAAGCCGACGCGCCCGGAGTGAATCCAGCAACAGCCGGATTCAGCTTGGGCAACGAACTCTTATTTTCCTTCTTGTCCTTGCTGATGGTCAGCTTGCTTTTGATCTGCTCCAGGTCGATGGGCGACTTGCCAGGCACAAATGCAGGTGCCGGAGGAGCCGCGGCAGGGCCGGGGGAGTCGATCGCAGCTTTGACGACGACGCTGGGAGTGAAACTCGGCGAGTTGATGTTGAATTTCGGCATAGCAATGGAGACTGGTGATGTGGAGAGAAGGACGTGTTGGGAGGTTTGGGGGTTAGGGTAGAGTGAGGCGTGTGGCTGGTGGTCACGCGGGGGGTGTTTGTGGGGGTCAGAGGGATGGAGGGAATATTTAAAAATGTGGATAATTTGTGTAAATTGGGGCAGAATTGATTTTCTATTTTTCCATATTTCTACGGATTTTATTGGTCCAGATATATCCCATCTCCTCCCTCCCATGCGGCGCTTATCTGCCCCATAGAGTTAGTTGGTGCATGTGAGTAAATGTCTCATACGCGTATGCAGCTAGAGGAAGGAAAAGACAAAGACAAAAGAGAAGACAAGAAGATGACTAAGAGGAGGAGGTTGGTGACAACGTGTTAACTGGTTTACTAAGAGATTGTCAGGGTAGGGATTGAATACCGAATAGCAATATTGTGTTACCGGATATGTCTGGTTTAGTACTTTAAATCAAGGTTTAGTTGACCTTTAGTTGGGAATAGTTGGATGTGAAATGCAGCTGGGGGTTCTATTTTGCTGTTACAGATGTTCTGGGAATTTGAGGACTGGATAACCAGAGGTGGAATCCTTCTATTCTAAACAAATTTCGTTTTATCTCATCTTTTTGTCATACAAAATCCCAAGTTGTCGGTGAGATCATGATACCGGGATGATTAGTTTGTTGGGACTTTGGTTAGACTTTACTTAACACCAAAAGGTTATTGTTAGAGCTGAGTGAGGTTTGTGATTGCGTGCTGTGGATTTAAAAGTGGGGAAATGGTAGTAAACTGGTATTGAACGGTTCTACTAGACTCAATTCGATCATGAGATAATGCTGGAAGAGTCGCCTTGGCGAATTGAGCATTTCTGATCGAGTTAATGGGTGGTGTGTGATAATGTGGAATTGGGAATATTGGGGTAAAAATTGTGTACGTAGAGGTAGGGGAGGCGCAAAAGATATTATTGGGATCCCCCGGCTCGTACTAACATAGTGGTCAAGTCTTCATGATAATGGCTGTATTTCTGAGCAAGTTAGACGGAGTTGTGTCACACATTAGAAACACTAGGTCTCAGTTAAAAGTGGGAAATAGGTAACGATGGGGATTGTTAATGGTACCGTTGGACATGTTAAAATGTGAGAAATCTGTTGATTAAGTCCCCTTGACGGTGCAGGTATTTCCCAGAAAGTTAGGGCTTTTCTTGGAAAAGTGGAAAAGAAGTGTTCTGGTATAAAAAGGGAAAATAGATTGAAACCAGACGTGTGTGAGATACTATTGGAATCAGCAGAATTCAGGGAACAGTTTGGTCAAGTCCTTGTGAATATGTGACTATTTCTGACAGAGTTAGGGGAGTTGTCTTGGAGAATGAATTTTGGGGTGATGCGGCCAAATGTTCACAGGAGGTAGATGGGGAGACATACAGTGTATTTTTGGAGTCTCTTTGATCTGGTCAAAACTTCTGTTCACTCTCAATAGTGATGTCCCTGCTCTTTGTGAAATTGAAGCCAGTTCTGCAAAAAGTGAAAAGTTGTTGTTTCTTTTTTATGGATCGGATAGAGATATAAGGAGAGAAAGAAACTGATATTCAGAATGGTTCGAGCCAGGGTAACCTTCTGGTCAAGTCTCTAATTTGTAACAAGTATTTTTGAAGGAGTTAGGGGACTCTAGTTTGAGAATTACTCTGAGTGAGTTTTTAAAAAAGAGAATAAAAAAAGGAGATTTATTTGGACAGAGATGTAAAGGGTAGCAGTTAGCTTCTGGAGTTTGCAGCATAGTCTGGATAAGTTCTCACAAATGTGGAAGTACTTTTAGGCGATTTGAGGTGAGTTCTCTGAAAAATAGAAATGGAGGTGTATCTGCTAAAAGTTTCTGGGGAGGGGTAGGGGAGACATATAGGGTATCATTGAGCTCCTACAGGTCTCAGAAATACGTTGATCAAGTCTGTAAGCTCACTGGAGTATTTCTGAGTAAGGTGGGGCAAGTCTGAGGGGAGAACAAAATGAGTATTTCGGATTTAGAATGAGGTAAGTGATAGCAGGGGGAGCATAAAGGGAATCATTCAAATCGCATGACTTCATAGAGCACGTTGGTCAAGTCTGTATAGCTATATGAGTATTTCTGAGGAAGTTGGTGACAGCTGCTTGGCCCAACATATTTAGGAATGTGAGTGCAAAAGTTGGAAAAACGTAATAGGATAACCTTGGGTGGTATTTAAGGATTCTACTAACTTCATATGACATACTGATAAAGTCAAAATGTCGATGGTAGTATTCCTGGCCAAGTTAGATGAAATTCTAATTTGGAGTATAACCTCAATAGGAGTTGGTGGGGGAAAAAGAGTAAGAAGTAGTGGGCGGGGCTAAGTTGGTACCCCAAGCATTCTCTTGGTCAGCTGAACAATATGGTCCAATCGGCATTGTGTTGGGAATATTTATGAGGGAGTAGGAGAGAGTTCTGTGATTTTATAGAATTGGGAGGCTGGTTGCAAAAAGTGGATAAAGGGTTATAGAATAGTCATGCGTGGTATCTTTAGAAACGTCTGGCTATGACTAATAGGTCTGTCTAGCTGCCATATTTGTGTGTCTATTTCTGGAAGAGTTATGGCGAGTTGTATGTAAGAGAGCCCAGTAGAAGCGCCTCTGTTAAAAGTGAGTAAGAAATTAAGGGGGAGATTTGAATGGTATTGTGAAAGGCTCCCATCCGAAGAACACAATCTTCAAGTCGCTGTAGTTGTATGAGTATTTCTGAGTGAGTTAGGGGAGGTTTGTGAATATTTACAATTGGAACTGCAGGTGTTAAAATTTGGAAAGAGGGGGTAAGAGAGACATCTATGGTACCAACAGCATCTCCGGACCCGTGGGAGTACAATGGTGAACCTGCTGTAGTGATGGGGGTAATTCTGGTGGAGTTAGGGGCTGTTCTGTCTGGGGGTGGTACTAGGTGTGGTGTTGTTAAAATCTACAAGGAGGGTGGAACAGATAAATACAAGACATCAAACGGATTCCCTGACTCCTAGTAACACAATGATCAAGTCACTGTAGTTGTGGGGGTATTTCTGAGGAAGTTAACGGAAGTTGTAGGAATAAGTAGAATTAACGATGTGGGTGTTAAAAGTGGGGAAACCGTAGTAAGGGGTACATCAGGGGTACGAAAAAGATTATTTAGTTCCAATTAATAGGTTGGTCGAGTCTTCATGGCTACCCCAGCATTTTTAGCTGCATGGAGGGCTGTTATGTTAAGAGCACAATTGAGAGTTCGGATGAGAAAAGTAGGTAGAACATAGTAGATGGGATATATATGATACTAAAAGAATCTCAGGACTTACGTCATCCCACAAGTTAAGTCTCCCTTTTAATCGACTAATCTGATGCTGTTAGCGGCAGTTCAGTGAAACGAAGAAAATAAGTATCCCAGTTAGGAGACAACTAGGAGATAATTGGAGATATAAAGTGGCGATAGCCTGAATCTACTGAGATAAGGGAACCCACTAGTTAAGCCTTTCTAATAGTATGAGTATTTTTGAGTGAGTTAGGCTCAGTTCTGTGTGGAGGTATTTTTAGAAGCGTGGGTGGTAGAAGTTGTGTAAGAGCGCTGGGGGTCGAAAGAAGGTGGCCATTGTAATCTCCTAATAATATATGGGGACACGATGGTTAAGTTGTAATTGCCATGGGAATTATCTTGGTAAAGATAAGGCCAGTTGGGTGAAGATGTAAAATCGGGGGAGGGGTGTAAAAAGGAGTTGGTTTCACAGATCAGATATTGTTGGAGAAATTCAGGATATCCCTAGAATGGGGTCTGTCTGAGGAATAAGCTGATCCAGTCGCTGCGACTCTGGGACTATTACTAGAGTAGTTGGGGGGAGAGGGGGTGGTGATGTAGAACTGAAGGGTGGGATCAAAATGCGGGAAGAAGTAGTAAGTAAGGCGTGTGTGGTATCAATACGATCTTTTACTCTGGGGATTACGGTGGCCAACTCGCCACAGTGATATGAGTACTTCTGAATGGTTTGAGGGCAGTTCTGAGTGAAGTGTAAAATGTGTGTTCGGGTCTGAAAGCTGGACAGACATAGTAAGCTGTAATTGAGCTGGGTCGTATTAATTGCTGTGCATCAGAGATTAGGGTGATCAAATATCCAAGCATCAGTCCTAATTTTGGTTAAGTTAAGGGGAGTTGTATAAACAAGTAAATGTGAGATACTAGGTGTAAAAGAGGAAAATAGGTGGGAATCAAGACATTGGAGGTATCAATAGAATCTCCTGCAGTAGAGGAATGTGATGGTCAAGTCTACATTTATATTTCTCCAGTTTTAGGAGCTGTAGGGGAAGGTGTGGTACTAGGTAAAAGTGGGGTGGGAAGGTATCAGAGATAAGGAGAGTAAATGAGAAAAAAAGGGTACTACTACTGGCTTCTAGAGGATCCAGGGAATGGACTATTCAAGTCGCCTAGTCGATGTCTATATTTCTGCGAGAGTAACGTGCAGTTGTATGACAAGTGCAGTTGGGTGTGTTGGTACTAAAAGTTCAAAATAACGAATGAGAAGTTATTGAATGGTATTACAGGAACCCTGGGCCTCGTGTGATCTCTGTGATTAGGTCTTCACGACGATGGAACTATTTTTGGGTAAGATATCCCATGTTGCGCGAGAAATTAGAAGTGCAACGGTCTGAGTCAAACGTGATTAGGAGGCAACAGTGACATCGTGTATGGTATTGTTAGACTCGCCTGACCTCAAAGAATACTCTGATCAAGTCTGCTTGAGCAACCGCGCATTTCTCATAAAGTTAGGACTGTTCTCAAAAAGTTGGAAATTTTAGAAAATGTGTGTTTTGGTGTAACAAGAAGTTAGAGATACTAAACAAGACTTCTTGCGATCTCTGCAACACGTACATGACCATGTTTAACACCCCAGTATGATGCAGATATTTTTGAGAGAGTTTGAGGGCAGTTTCGTGAACGAGTAGAACTGGAGGTGTGGTTGTGAATACGTGACGGGAGGCAGAAAGGGGGACGTGTATGGTATCATTGCAATCGTCTCGCTTCGGTTATTTCTCTGGTCCAATTGGTAAGATGATACAAGTATTTTCGAAGTTAGTAGGGGCACTTCTGTCATAGGAGGCATTGGGGTGTAATTGTTAAAATCAGAGATCAGTTAGAGGGAGGAATTTCATGGATACTGTATTACTCCATATCTCTTAAATAAGACATTGGTCAAGCCGCTTTGGTTATATGAGTATTTTAGGAGGAGTTAGGTCCAGTTATATGGGTAGGTAGAAGTGAGAGCGGACGTGGTAGAAGTGTTAAAGCAATGCCAGAATATGCATATATGGTATCGTTGAAATTCCCTGGAGCCAGGGAATACTCCTGTCAAGTCGTCCTATTGATCCTGGTATTTTTTCGGTAGGAGGAGGGAGCTCGGTCGAGGGCAGATTGTAAAAATTTTGTGAAGAGATACTACAAGAAGTTGATGGGTATTTAAAGAATAGTCTACCATCAGGAAACTGAACGGTCAAGTCTCCTTAGTTATGGTTAGCATTTCCGATGATTTTAGAAGAGTTATGGGTGCAGCTAGTTTTTTGAACGTTGGTATAAAAGTGTACAAGAGGTAGAAGGAAAGACGTTAAGGGTGAATTTCGGCTAAATACACTCCGAGGATTTCAATGGTGGACCTGCTGTGCTCAGGCCTGTATTTCTAAATAAGTTGAAGGCAGTTATGGAAATTTTAGGAAATGTGAGAGGTGGCGATAAAAGTGTAAAAAATGTAGCAGTAGAGACGAACGGGGTATATTATGATCCGGTAACTTTGGAGAATATCTTGGTTCAGTCGCCATACCTCTGCGGTATTTTTTGATGGAGTTGGGTGGAGTTCTTTGAATAGCAGAAAACGTGTTTTGGTCTGAGACGTACTAACGAGATAGGAGAACAGGAACGTGGCGGTACCATGTGTATCACCTAGGTCAGTGTAACTGGAAGATAAGTCTGCTGCTATTCTTGGAGTACCGTACTTTTTGGCGAGTTTTATGCAAGTCTGCGTGGGGTAGTATCTGGGGTGTCTCTGTTAAAATCTGTTGGAAGAATACAGTTGGGATTAGCAGGACACATAAAGGATCGTTAACGTTCCAGGAGTCTTTTAGTCAAGTCGCCGTTAAAATGGAGGTATTTCTGAGAGAATTAGGGACAGTTATCAGAGCATGTAAATTTAGGGGGTCGGCGTTAAAAATCGCGGGATGACAGTAGGGAATGATTAATAGGATAATGGGAAACCCCTGGCCCTTATTAACGCGTTAATCAAGTTGGAATGATGATATGGGTAATTCTGCTGAAGTGGCGGCGAGTTATGTGAGTGAAGCAAATGGAGGAATGGTGGTAAATTCTGGAATGAGGTGGTGGGTAAGACTACAACAGATCCGTTAGAACGCTCATAATTTGATAACACAATTGATCAAATCCCCATGGCGGTACAAGTATTTATGGAGGAGTTAGGGGCAGTTGTGCCCCAAAGTAGAATTGGGAGTGGAAGTGATAACAGCGTGAAAAAGGCAGTAAAAGATTGTTGTTTGGTATCATTCGAATCTCCTGGCTTTCATGATCACAGCCATCAAGGTGAAATTCATGTGTCGGTATTGTTGAAGGAGGTGGATGGTGTTATTCGTTGAGGACCTTCCTGTGACGTTCCTTAAAGTATGTTGAGACATGAATAGAGATACCAAGGACACTTGATTGGTATTTAGGGGACCTCTCAGTGATGGGTAACATGTTGGAAAACAATTCTTTATGAAGGGTGTATATCTGAGGGTGTTGGGAACTGTTGCATAGGTGAGTAGAATTGCGAAGGTCAATGCCAAATGTAGGCAAGAAGTAGGAGTAAGACATGAGTGGTATTGAATGAACCCTCTAGCTCAGATAAACGCATTAATTTACAGTAGTCGGCTTTTATATTTAGGTATTTCTGGACAAGTTGGGTCTGTTCTGTGTTAGAGGTGTTGGCATCTAAAGCAGCTATAAGCTAAGAGGGATTCATTCGGGGTTCAATAAGAGTCAACTGACTCTAAGGATCATCATGGTCCAGTTATTGTAGCAATTCTAGTATTTCTGACGAAGTTAGGGGCTATTGTATGGGAGAACAAAATTGTGAAATTTGGGGTTAAAGATTGTTTAGTAATAGTGGGCGAGATATGGCTGGTACGAGACGGCTCATATTAATCAGAGGAACTAAATTGTGACGTTACTGTCGTATTGGGGTATTATCCCATGTTATGGAGAGTTTCGTTGTCCTGCACCTGTAGAGTTGTGGGGTTTGGTTTAAAGCATTTTTGAGGTAGGAAGGGGAGGTGTTGACGGGATCTATGTAATATAGAGACACAGGGAAATTATTTGGTCAACTCGCCTTGAAGTTACTGTACCACAATTTTTGAAGAAGCTAGAGGGTGCTCTGAGTGGGGGAAGTGTCGTGGCTACAAGTGTTAGAATCTGTGAAAATGCATTGGGAGACAGATAAAAGGTAGCATAAAAATCTCCTAAGTTTGGTGAATGCAATGGTTACTTCTATTTGGCTATGTGGGTATTACTGCGTGAAATAGGGGCAGTTATGTGATCGGCTAGAATTGGGGATGAGGTGGCTAAAATATGTTGGACGGTAGTAGGAGGGGAGTTGGGTATATCAAAAGAATCACCAGGGTGTTGGTAATACACTGGTAAAGTCCCCTTTGTTATACGAGTATTTTTGAGAGAGTAGGATCGAGTTTGGGTAAGATGTAGATTTGGGAGCGTGGGTGTTAAAACCGGGTAAGACGTAGAAAGCAATAATCCATTGGAGCCACGAGAATCTCCTGATCGATAAGAATATTATGATCAAGTCTCTGTGATTTTAGGTCTATTTTTTGAAGTAATTTCAGACAGTTGTATATTCTTCAGGTGTGGGGGTGGAAGCGCTGCAAGTCTGTGGGAGATAGAGGGGTATAAATTGGGGGTATATAAATGATATCCTGTTCATTGGGAATGTGTTGGTCAACTCCACCTGAGTTTGCACGTGTTTTTGAAGGAGATAGGGGTTGTTGTGTTTTTTTCGTTTGGTGTGAGAGTTTTGTGTCAAAGGTATTAGGAGGAAACAGGAGAGGTGTAGATGGTGTAATTCGAATCACCCGCAGCTCTGTAAACTGCTCCTCCAGTCTGCATTTCAATGGGGATAGTTCTGAACAAGTTGGGAGCAGCTGTGGGGTGACGTTGATCGCACGAGTCGCTACTAAAAACCAGGGTGAAGTAGTGGTGTAGACATGTGTAGTATCATTCAAGTCAGCTGTCCTCAGGTAACACTCTGGTCAAGTCATCATAACGATACGAGTATTTCTGAGTTAATTAGGGGCTGTTCTGTGTGGAGAGTTAACTATGGGTGTCGCTGCTAAATTGCATGGGGAGAAGTAGGAGAGACATAGACGGTATGAATAGAAATAGCGAGCTGAGAGAAACTTCAATGTCAAGTCGCCATACAGATAGAGGTATTTTTGAAGGATTTGGACCGAGTGGTGAGGTGAAGTAGAATTGGAGGTGTAGGGGTTGAAGTGTGAGAAATCGTAGCAAGAGATAACTCAAGGGTGTCATTATGACAATTTGGATCGGTAGAACACTATGGTTAAGTTACGGTTGCCTTGGGGGTATTTCTGAAGTTTTGGGGGTTGTTGGAGCAGCTGTGTGAGTATGTACTTTTACGAGAGTCGGAGTCAGAACTTGGAAAGGTAAAGTAAGGGAAGCTTTGATGGTATCTTTTGAATCGTCTAGTCAAGGAGAGAAACATGGTCAGGTCTAAATAGGTTTATGGGTATTTCTCGTGAAGTTAGGGGCTGCTGTATGTGCTAGTAAGATTGATAGGGTGAGCCTAAAAATCGTGATAGAGTAGTAAGAGAAATAAGCAGCGCCCCAAAAGAATCTCTCGTTCCAGAGAGTTGATGCGCTCAAGTCGGCTTGATTACTTGAGTATTTCTGAGAGAGCTGGAGGCAGTTGCTCAAAACACCAAAAATGCGGTCTCGGTATTATAAGTAGGAAGGAAGTAGTAGGAGAAGCTCAAATCGTATTATTCAAATTGCCAAATTCTCAGGAAGATACAGGTCAAGTTATTGTGGTTATGAGAGTATTTTTTCAAAGTCTTGGGTGCAATTGTACAAGTAGATAGAATCATGAATGTGATTTCAAAGGTGGTAGAGAGGTAGTACACGAGGTATGAAAGGATCATTGTAATCATTACGCACTAAAGAATACATCGGTCAAGTCCTTGTAGTGATGTGAGTATTTCTGAGGGAGCTGGGGGCAATTGCGTAACCAGATTGTATTTGAGGTTGAGAGGGTTGGCGCAAATATTGGGTAAAAATGATAGGGGAGACGAGTGTGGAACAGCTTAGATTGACTTACCCTTCAGAATACCCTGGGAAAGTTCCCATGGCGATCCGAGTATTTCTGGTTGAGTTGGAGGCTGTTGTGTGAGGTATGGTCAATTAGACCCCTGGTGTTAATTAGATTAAAAATATGTATGAGACAGAAGGGGAGATATAGCTGGTATTGATATAATTCCCAGAGTCTTCTCAATACACCCATCAACTCCCCATAGTGATACAAGTATTTTTGCGTAAGTTGCGCGAGTTCTGCGAAAAGTAGTATTCTGAGTGTTGCTGTAAAAACTGGGAAAGAGATGAAAGTGAAGGGATGAGAGGTTCTATAAACGTCTTCTGATCCCTTAGAATAGATTGGTCAACTCCTCGTGGTTATGAGGGTATTTTTGGTGAAGTTTAGGCGAGTGTGTGAAAAATTGGAAATGAGTGCTTCGGGTCTAGATGTGGTTAGGAGACATAAGAGAGCCCTTGAGTGGTTTTATTTGAATATATACGATCCGAATATTACGTTGCTTAAGTCACTGTATTGATACGAATATTATTGACTGAGTTAGACCGAGTCCTGGGATATGTCTCAAAAATGAGTGTTTCGGTTTTAGAAGCTGTAAAGAGCTAACAATGACAAGGTGAGAGACACTCGCAGTGTCATGTTAGCCTCCATCACATATCTGTTAGCTATCCACTATACCGAGGATATTTCTGTGAGTTTTGACAGCGACATGTCTTTGAGTGGGGATCATTAGGTGTGTCGCTCTCAAAAACTATGAAAAAGATGTACTTGAAATTAATTGGGAGCTATAACTGTCTCCCGTGATCCAGAAATGCGCTAGTTGAGTTCCTGTTACGATGGGATTGTTTCTGAAAAAGTTAGGGGCAGTTGGGTGATCTAGTGAATTTTGGATGGTGGTCAATTAAAAGCCAAGCAGTGACAAAATGAGAGAGGTTGATGGTAATATGAGACTTCAATGACTCATGTAAAAACTCTGGTCAAGTTAGCTTAACGATGCAAGTATTACTGGTGAAGTTGAGGACAGCCATGTGAAGAAGTAGAGTTGAGAGGGTTGGTGTCAAAAGTGGATAAAAGGAGGTAGTAGATAAGTTTGTGGCACCGTTAGAGTCCTATATACCTGGTGAGTACGCTGGTCAAGTCGCCATTCTTATACGAGTATTATTGGTAATGTTGAGGGCAGGTCTGTTTGGGGGCAGAAATATGGGTGTTGGCTGTAGAATCAAAAATGAGGTATTAAGGGGAACATGAAAGACACTTGAATAATAGCTCAGGTGCTAGTACCAAATTAATCAAACCGCCATAGTGATGAAAGTATTTTTGGAGGAGTTATGTGGAGTTCTATAAAACAGTAGAATAAGACATGTTGGTGCTGAGACTTGAGGAAGTGATAGAAATATGAAATCAGAGATACTCTATGTATTTCTTGACATACAGTACATGATGGTTAAGTCTTCGTTGTCATGAGAGTATTACTACGAAAGTTACGTGCAGTTGTGTTGTTATGCAGAACTAAGATTGTCGGAGCTAAAGACAACCTGGGAGTTATAGGAGAAGTATAGATGGCACCATTGGAATCCCAACGACTCATAGAATACTTTGGATGGCTTGGAATAGTTGTGGGGGTATTTCTGGTGAAGCTAGGGCCGGCTATGTGGACAGAGGTAGATGCGAGTTTCAGATTCGTAAGTAGAATAGAGATATCAAGGAGAGATTTAAGGGTTCTGTAAGATCCTCAAGTCTCTGAGGAGCAATACGATCAACTCTCCAAGCTGCTCTGAGTATTTTTCCAAGAGTTAGGGGCTGTTGTGTAACGAAGCAGCATTGGGGTTTCAGTTGGTAAAAGAGAGTGAGGGATCAAAGGAGAAACAGACGAGGTGCTGAGTGAATCTCCTGACACTAAGGAACATTGTGTTAAAGTCCCTGTGACTATAGGAGTATTTTTGGAGAAGTTGTGGAGGATTCTATGACCAAGTCTAAATGAGATGGTGGGTCTCAACGAGCGAGAGAAGTATTAGGGAAGGATCTAATGGGGTCTATTGGAAGTCCAAACTCGTAAGGATACGAGTATCAAGTATTCATTGTGTCACGGATATTGTTGGGTGAGTTGGGGGCAGTGCTGGGTATGGGGAATATAAGGGGTGTCGATGTTAAAGGTGATACAGGGATAGTTGGGAGGAATAGATGGTACCTTTATAATCATCTTGATTGGGGGAGTATGTCTCTGAAGTCTTTGCGAGTGTACAGATATTTTTGAAGACATTGGAACGAGTTGGGTGAAGTTGCGTAAGAATTGTTGGTGTCAAAAGTGCAAAAATGATATAGGAGAGGAATGAATGGTATCAAACAGATCTCACGGTTCATACGAGTGAATTTATTTAGCTCCCATTGCAATCAAATTAATTTGAGTGACTTAATCGCAGTTATATGGACATGCATAGATATTTATGTCCGGATTAAAAAGTGCGAAATGAATCGTAGGGGAGATGTGTGGTATCAAAAGGCTTGTTTTGATCCATGGAATACACTGGTCAAGTTCCCGATACGAAGGGGTTATTTTAAGTGAAACTAGCTCCAGTTCTGTGTGAGGAGGTTTCAGAGACCTTGTTGGTAAAACGTGAGAAGTAGTAATAGAGAAGGCATGAATGGCATTGTTAGAATCCCCTAATATAGTCCAATGCGTTGGTCAACTTGCCAGATCGATGCTGTTATTATTGCGCCTGTTGAGTCAAGTAATGCAAAAAGTAGAATTATGGATGCTGGTGTCAGAACTGGGAAGGAGATGCAAGTGAGGAGGTACAAGGCACCATGGGAGTCCCCTACTCCCAGGAATTACTATGGTCAAGTCTCCATTGCTATTCTGATATTTTTGGTGAAGTTTGGCGAGTTCTGTGAAAATTATAAAATGAGGGTTTCGGCGTCAGAAGCGGTTAAACATCAGCAGAGACGTCTTATGCGGTATTTTCAGAATGGAAAGGACAGGAGGAGCACTACGGTCAAGTCGCCATTCTGATATGAATATTCTTGAAGAAGTTGGAGAGTGCTTCGTGCTGCTCAGTTCCACTTGATCATGAGCAACTGGACTGAAGAACTGCGCTGACTCGGTTTCCAAATATGATCTTGGACTTCGTTCGAAACGTCGCTATTTTGCTGATCCTTTATACAACGTCTTTGAGGTGTTTATAAGTCTAGTCGGGAGCATACAGTCACTTCTCTTGGGAACGATGTGTAGTGTCGTAATGAAGAGAAAAAAAAAGGACCTCGGACAATAGCTGCAGCAGAATACCTACAAGATCAGTATATGTAAACCGCAATACGATACTAACCACAAGTTCTACGATCAAAAAATACGAAGCACCAAGCTCAAAGTTGAACTGATACCGTGCTCGCTAGAGCAAAAAGTGATTTCTGGCAGGATCGAACTGCCGACGTTCTGCGTGTTAAGCAGATGCCATGACCAACTAGACCAAGAAACCGGGATGTTGTCTTAAAAAGTGAAAATTCCATCATGCGGGGCCAAATATGTCACGTGTCAACCTTAATTTGAGACTTTCAAATGTGTTTCACGGCTTAACCTGAGACAGTAAGAGCTATTAAAGAGATGAAACAGTATAAGATAATCAATCTCCATCGTTCAAAACTCCTTCCAATTCTCTCAGACTTCTCTGGAAGAAGTTACGTTTTTGCTGACTAATATATTCTCTAAAAAATTCCTAAACAAATCCAATACTGGTTAAATACTTGTACTCGTACAAGTATAGAAATATATAGAATCAAAAATAAATACCTGAAGTCATAATACCAGTTTCATAGTCGCATCTAATCTCTCGTATAGCTAAATATAACACTGCTATTGCTCCATATATGTACACCAGTATAAAAATAGATGTTTGGGACTAAAATAGAACAATAGAAAAATAAAATACAAAATAACTGCGGAAAAATAAAACCGAAAAACAAAAGAGAGAAAATAAAAAAGCTGCTGATGCGTATGTGCCTGGTTCTCTGCTTGTCCACGTGTGGTATGTGCCTCTACTGGGTATAATACTGCGTGTAGCAGGTATACAATACATTAAGAATGGCACCATATTTTCTGCACAGCTGTATGAGTAGGAGTACAAGTATTGCTTGATAAGAGTTAACGACCTCTTTGGTTACTGTTCAATAGAACTCACAGTACGAGTACGAGTAGTACTCACAGTAGTACTTACTATTACTAATCATCTACACTCTCTACACCACCTACACACCTCTATCGTTAATGCTTAATGTACTCTATAAAAAGGGGTCGTTTTTGGGCGACTCATGATGTGTTTCCTCAGCCCGCTATTTGCAGCCGTGCATCAGGGTGTTTTGGGGGAAGGTGTAACCCGCGTCGGTCCACAGCGTCAGGTTGGCGTTTTCGTACGCGTTCTTGTGGCTCTCAATGTAGTCGTAGGTCGGGTAGTCGTCGGGGTCACAGGTGACCGAGTGCTGGTCCGAGGGCTGGTAGACTCGAACGTAGTCGATTCGCATCTTGGACGGGAAGTTGAGAGCGGGCCAGTCGATGTAGGTCCACGAGTTGGACAGACCCAGGTTCATGATGATGGACATGGGTTCCTTGGAGATGTCTCTTCTGCCCACGTTTCCGTTGGGACCTAGAGCATAGCCGTGGAGATTAAAGGTCGGGTCCTGGCCCACAAACCACTTGATGTAGCCCTTGTCGTCGTCGTTGAGATACTCGAAGCCAAACGTCTGGTAATGCAGCTCGGACTCGTCCTGGCCGTCGATCGACACCACGTCGTACCAGTCGTTGTTGAGCATGGTGATGCCGGAAATGGCCTGCTGGAACATTCCTCCTGCGTACGTGTTCATGGATGTGACTGACGAGTTGTAGATCTCGATGAAGTTGTAGTCGGGAATGTACCAGATGTCGAAGGGGGCTACCTGAAGCGACTGAGACGCTACTCCGACCTTGGGACCCACAGAGCCTTCCAGGGCATCGATTTCGGGTGCTCCTCGTCCAGTACCCGCGTTGGGATGGTCCTCGTCCTTGCAGGTGCACTTGTTGAGTCGCTGGCCAGGCAGATACGAAATACCGTCGTGAGAGGACTGGTTGGGCGTGATTCCTGCGTCACACTCGTTGTATCCGTAGGGCCACACTCCGTCGGTGGTAGACAGATAGCCAGGACGACCCAGGTTACCCATGGTCCAGAGACCGGGCCAGAGACCAGGTGTTCTTCCTTGGCCAGGCAGAGAAGCCGAAATCTCAATGTAGCCCTGCGTGAAACACAGTTTGTTCCACGACTGCACCATTCCTGATCGGTAGTACAGGTCGTGCGACTTGAAGGCATCTAGTTGGAGGACGAGAGTTCCGTTTTCAGTGATGGCAGCATCGGGATCGTACCACTCCAGATCCTTGGTGGCAGCGTAATGAATGTCGACAGCGGTCCAGTAGGGATCGTCGTTGGGGTAGAAGGTTCGTCCCTCCATGTTGAACTCGTCTGAGAAGACCAGGTCCCACTTTGAGCCATCATCGGCAGTATGGGTCATGGCCTCTTTCGGGGTATCAGGATCCACAAGGTCTGTGCGGAACGAGAGCTGTGGGAACTCGTATGCGGAAATGACCTCGACCTCTTTGGCCACGACTGGATGTGCGACTCGTTCTGTGACTCCCGAGTAGGTGAGAATAGGCAGGACAATAAAGACTGTTGCCAGGCCGCCAATAAGCAGAATGAAAGCAATCAGTGACGAAATTCCACGCCGGTCCATCTTCTGGCACTGGCACCGTTTGTCCATCTCCTGGTCCAGCACCGGGTCCGGGTTGTGTAGGTAGTCGTCCTGCTCCTTTTCGTCAATGTGCAGCGGGAAGGACGATGCTGGGTAGCCTCCAAACGGCGAGAAGTCCGCGTTCACCACAAACGGATTGTCGCCGTTCTCGGAGATGGAGCCTGCTTCCGAGGCTGTGGCAGATCGGATGTTGACGGACGAAATTCGGTCTGGATACCGATCGAACCCGTTGGGCGTCATGCTGCCCCCCATCATGCCTGCTAGTGAGCCTGACGACGAAGAACGGTCCACCAGATACTGTCGTGACGAAGCCCCGTCGTGGGAGCTGTCGAAATACGGCTTTGTGGAGCGACTAGGCACCTGGGGCATCAGATGTTCTGTGCCACTGGGGTTGTGAGAACCAGTCTGGCTGGTAACGTCATTGTAGCTGTCGTTTTCGGGGTACAAATAGTCCCCCGAGCCGTGTGAACGCTCGTCAGAAGACTGGTACGACTGCTGGTCAAACGGGTTTTCTGGCTCCCCGGTCAGATTTCGCATGGTCTGTGTATGTGGCGAGTCTGGGAGAAAAAGATGGAGAGAAAGGTATAGGTCTAGACGATAGTTTGAGTGTTAGGTGTCACACCGCAGAGTAGCAACTTTAACGCGCACAAGTTTAGCTGCGCTCCTAGTCTACTTTGTGAAGTCACTTATCTTTACTTGGGTCTAGGGTGGTGCAGAGATGTATGTAGGAGGTAAGGTAGCATCGAGCTAGGAGATAAAATGGAGATAAAAGTGGGCACGTGACATATTGTGGTAGTAGTATTTTGTGTATTCCGTATTGATTCTGTGTACAAGTATATTGATTCTGTCTACTTGTACTTGTACGACCACCTCCCTCAGTTTTCATTTTCACGCGTTTCACATTAACCTCAGGAGGCAGTGTTCTGTATGTATATACATACCAACCAAAATTAGACATGTGCAGTTGGGCCGAAAACGGGGCCAAATTTGTCGGAAAAGGGCCCAAATTTGGGAAATCGCTTTTTGGCGACGGATACAGCCAAAATATAGACTCTTTTTTCCCTCTTTCGCCCCGGAACAGCCTCGTTAAGACGTCCTGCTTCTCGCTACAGAGCGAAAAATATCCAACCTTAAAGTGGTGATGGGCAAAAAAAATGCTCAAAATAGAAACGACAAAGTTACGGTTTCCTGAGCTAGGTTTTCAGCCGGGCTAGGTCTCGGAACAGGTTAGGGAAAGTCACGTGTAGCTGTCTAGAGAGCTGATACAGGGCCGCATTTGTGTCCGGTCGCCCTGGGCTGCTTATGTAAGGGTTTGCTGCCTGCTTTTTGCCTCCTTGTCTGCCTACATTTCCGAATGTGCTCTTCTGCATAGACGCATTTGTCCATGTTCCACCTAAAAAAAAGCAGCAATCTTGGCGAATTGCAAAAAAAAAGCGGTTGAGTGGTTGAGGCGGTGGTCTTGGATATTTGGTCTTGGATATGGTCTTGGTCTTGGATTTCCGCTCTTGGTCTCGGCACGGGCAGTGTATTTGTGCCAAGAGTGTTGACATATGGCATGGACGTGAGAAGTGTTACATAGCAACATGTCTCAGTTTTCGGCTAGAACACGCTGCTTAATTGTTGGCGTTTGGTGTAGCGTTTGACCTTTACTGAGTGAACCGAATCTACCTCTACAAGCGAACCTACCTCTACTAGTGAACCTACCTTTCGCTACCTTCACTATGAACCTAGACCTCTTTCTTTCTTTCTCTCCTTTCTTGGATAAACTCACGGTTCACGTGTCGGGCCACTTTCAAGGGGTAGCAACCTAAAGAGAGAGGTTTGTTTGTTCACCACGGAACGTTGATGAGATGACGTCAACAAGGGTACAAGTACAGACAAGGATACAGACAAGATAGGTCCAGTGCTGTATCAATCTTACAGTGGCAGCCACTCAGGTACTCCTACTCTCTACCTCAAGATTTGCACTGTACTGTACCAGCTGTATCAATAACTGTCTTACCATAAATGTGCCTGCATACCTCTCCTTGAACGCGACCAGAGACAATACTATTAATACGCGACTGAGACAGAGGGGAGGTACAATGAGGGCAGGTAGTACAGTCAGGCGGTACAGTGTGGTTATTCCATTTTTGCCAGCCAGAAATTGTCCTGTAAATGCCTCACTACATATTGTTTACTGGCCAGTATTTGTTTTTGTAATACTATGATAAACCGCGAAGTTATGCTTGTAAACAATCGACCTATGAACGTTCAAACATAGGGTTGGTTTGAACTTGGTTTGACATTGAACATTGGGTTGCAATCTCGCTGTAATCCAATATCTTTTCTCAATGAGGTGTTAATCACATGCCTAGGATTGGATAGTCTCAGATAATGAATATTTACGTCGATTAAGTAGCCCAAATAAGCTGAAAATGGTACCGTTTTGATCACCCGACTCTCAGCAATCTAACGGTCAACTCCACTAGTCTCTGTCATTATTCTACGCCATTTTATCCCCACAAGCACTTCCATCTCAGTGATCGACAGGAACGCGTCCCACTGTACATCTTGCACATCATAGACCATCATCAGACACGTGTTAGATACAGGTGTGCACCAAGGGGGAGTACATAAAAACGAGCGTAGCGAGTTGTTATGTTTCAGCACAACTACCAGTACAAGTACCATGGTACACGAAAACTCATTGAACTGCTATTTTTCCCACATTTCACCAGATCAGACTCAAGCTCTGACCCTCTCCTGAGAATGTAGACTCTGTAATATCCAAAAGCAGCCAAATTCCAACCCAACAGGGTAATGTCTTGAATGATGAAGCGTGACGTGAAGCCGTGAAAGGGAAGCAACATAAATGAAACGAGATAAAAGAGGAGTTATGAGACAAGTGAGAATGACCAGCGAGAATGACCAGCGAGAGTAAGTCAGCAGGAATGTCTTTTTCATAGAATGAATGTCGGTTTCCTACTTGTTTGAACAGTTATGTCAACTCCTGTAATTGTACTGTGAGTATCTTAACTTCATAGGTTAGCTTCACTTTCCACGCGTGTACCCAACATGACGTCATCCACCCAACTGAACCAAATCTGACATTTCTAGAAACGCGAGATCAACACGACCAAAATGATACCAAATACGGAACACCTTCTCAACCTACTCATCCCACAAACTCCACCTTCCCTTCTGCTCCGTTCTCCTCCCGAGCTGCAAAACTGTATCTACGGCTAGGTTTCGGGTATCTCGGTAAGCACGTGTTCCTGTAGAAACGCGTTGAGGGTCCTATTGCTGGTAAACTAGATCATTCTATTGGTTTGGCGCGTCTCGGTTGGGTTTTAAATTCTGGATGGAATTTGAGAGGAATTGAGGGAGTTATAAAAAGTCTGGATACGATACATATGGGATTATTCATCATTTAAGGTCATTAAGAAGAGATCAGAGAAAGAGAGAAAAACTGTGGAAAATCATTCTAGACCTTCAGGGTCGTAATAACCGCTAGTGTCCCCCTTTATAGAGTCGCGTGTAACCCTTGCTAGAACAACGTCTTCTAGCCTACCTCTGTCAGGGTACTGGTTCAACGTCTTTGACTAGGCTGATTTACAGGGCTTCTCCAAAACAGAGATTATCTCGTCTATAGAATCACGTCTATACCACAATGACCCACATATCCACAAGTGTTGTTCAAATAAATCAATAAACTCCAAACTCCAGGTTTTGCTTCATAAGATAAAGTGTTGGTCTTGTCAAAGGCTTTGGGGCGACTGTCAGCTTCTGTAGAGTGTCTGATAGTGGCTTGGTTTGATCTGTTTTAAAAACTGCAAAAATTGCAAAAAACTGCAAAAAACTGGGGAAAAAACTGTTAAAAAAACAGTAACACCAATAAAAACCAATAACAACCAATAAAACAATCAACTCCACCCAACAATACCTCCCAACTAGCTCTCTGAAGCACAGTAGGCTTCTGCTTCTTAAATAGTAGTTTGTCACTTCTGTAGCATCACTTCAGTTCCGCACTCGGTATAAATATCTCCTTTTTTTAATACGACGTAAACGACGACGACGTAAACGACTGGGAGGACGTGGACTGGCCGCTGCTGTGTCTGCAACAGTGGTTCAACAAAGTCTTAAAAGCAAAATCCACATCTGTACCGTCCAGAGCAGAAACCTCCATGAACAACATGTCGTTTCTTTTGGCGAAAAACTCGGCGTCAAAAACAGGAAACGCCCTCTGCTTGTCCAGATCGCACTTGTTTCCCAGCAACATGGGTACAATGTACTCTTCTCGCTCCTCCTTCATGTCTTCCAGCCAGTCTGTGATGTTCTGGAAAGACTGAGCTGACGTCACATCGTACACTAGCATAGCTCCCACAGCTCCGTCGTAGAGTCCAGACATTGTTCCGAGGTGTTCTTCGCCTCCCGGAGTGTCCCAGACTTGAGCTGTGACTTTTCTTCTTCCAATATTCAGTGTCTGAACATGTTGTTGAGCGTGGGACGTGGAATTTGCGTGTGGATTGTACGTGTTTTTCAGAAACCGGCCCACAATGTTGGTTTTGCCCACCCCCGAGTCGCCCACCACCAGAACTGCGTTAGAGGATGAAAAAAGCGATTTTTGGCGAATTGTTGGAGTTGAAAGATTTGGAGGAATTTCTTTTTTTCAGCCAAAAACCGTCCAAAAAGGTCGAGGAAAGATCCCACAGACCCACAAACACCCAGGGAACCTCCCACACACCCCTCCCGCCCATACTCACTCTTCAAGGCGTGATTCTCAAGCTCCTCCAGAATGCTCATGCTGTTCTCGTCGTCATGGAAAGAAGTAGACGCTATTAGAGTTGTGGAGGAGCTCGCTCAGGTGCATACAAGGGAGACGCTAGTGCATGGATGCAGTGTGATTTACTTTGGTCTTGGTGGGGCTGTGGTGCGGCGCGGGGTTGGAGGGGGGTTTGGGAGGGTTTCTGGGTGTATATTTCTGTTTTTCCGCTTTTTCCGCCGTTTTCTAACAGCCACTTTTTCCACCAAACAAGAGATAACATGACCCCTACCCCAGTTAGTCTCCAGAGATTAGTCTACAGATTTAGACTGTAGGTTACGTGGATTTTGGAATGAGTAGAGATGTACCAGGGTACTACAGCAGTTGTAAAAGGGGAAAGAACACTTTTTACACGATGGTCTATCTCTCTGTGTTTTTCAATATATGACCATATTAGCACCCCTCCTATACCTCCTACACCTCCTACCTCGTATCAACCGGAAGTCGTTTTTTGCGTTGCTTTTTCTGTCTTACCAGTGGATAATAAGTTCATGCGGAAGAGGAACTGTAAAGTACAACGGCAGGGCTAGGTAGACAAAGTACTCTTACAGGGATACACGTGTACCTCATGTAATTCAGCTTTTGTACGAACCAGTCCTACCATCTGTACTCCTTTTTCTTACTGTCGTACTTTTTACTACTGTACTCCTACTTGTACTTCCACACCTCCCTACACCCCCTTAAATCTCAAATATGATTTGACCCTGAACGGTTCCGGATGTGGGGCTTAGACTGGCTGGCTGCCTGACAGAGTGACAGTCAGCAGGCTGCCAAAAAAAAAGCACGCCGTTTTGGGAAAAGGAAAATGTCTTGGTAATAAAATGCACAGAACAGCCCCTGCTGATTGTGTGCAGTAGTGCATGGGTGGAAGGTGGTTGTATGCTGTACACTGTAAGACTAGTTTTGGTAGGTTTGTATTTGAGGTTTGTCTTTGAGGTTAGATACAGTCAGGTGTTCTACATGTTCTTAAGCTGCAGTCTGATTTATTTCGTCTTGCTGATTATTTGTCTCTTTGACATATGACAGGTAAAAAACCGCCCAGAAAGTTCCTGCAGTGGAGCAGCAGGTAAAATAATTATGGCCGTGATAAAGCTATACAGTAGATATCGATATCGGTCCCACTTAAAGTAGATTTGTCCACGGAACTGAATCTCACTTATAATTACAACGTTTCAGCAGCCAAATTTTCTACCACCCAATCTCTCGCTTATTCTAGCCCTGCTGGTAGTAATTTGTAGAAACGGATATGTTGCCGGATTCGAGCTCTAGAGATATTATGCCATGAGATGAATGGGGAGATATGAGACCAGGGTGTAAGGTGGGCATTATTTAGTGCATAATCGTATCTTCAGAGTCATATGTCATTTCCTGAATCGTCACCAGAATCATATGTCATCTCCTGTTTCTCACAGTAACGTCTTGTCTTAGGTATCGGATTACATCATCACCTACTGTCTCCAAATACCCTCAAACCTCTGCTGAAATCTAGACCGCTCCAAATACTCAACTAGAAGCATCGGATCTCCGTTTCCACTTGAAATCAGCTCTTCGAACTCACTGACTAACTCCTGATCTACCTCCTCCCCTAACAGAGCACTCCACCAGACTAAACTCCTGATAAGATGCGCTGAAACCACCATAGCGCCATCTGTCCAGTCTGTAGCGAGTCCCTGATCCACTCCAAATGCCTCCACAAGCCTGCTGTTGCCCAAAACTGACTTCATGTCCATTTCTTCAGCCAGATACTGAGCATCCAAAGACACAGGGTTGCCAGAAACGTCTCCAAGACCTAGAACTGACGGGAGAGACGTCTTATAATGTTTGATATGCGTCCGTAGAACGTCCAGAAGAGGCACAGTCGATTGTTTGAGCTTTATATCTGGTTTTGAAGCCTGTTCTGTACCACCCACAAATCTCGAAACTACCTGAACTTGAACAACGGACCATAAAACCTGTAAAACACGTCTGAAGCCCCATTCTGACCCCTCCAACTCCTCCTCCTCTTCTCCTGCAACCCCTAAAACCTCCCTCTCAACGACTGTCCTCTGATACACCTTCTCAACCACCCTGTCTAACCCTTGTATCCACTGATACAAATAAAGAACAAAGGCACTGAGAAATACCTCGTTGTCACAGCGACCCTGCTGAAGCCAGTCAGCCATTCCTTTGCCTCCCAAAACGTCCATTTGCTCCAAAATACCGTGGTAATCAAGCCCAGGAGAATCGTGAGATATCTTGGTAAGCACACGATCAGTATCACTGACAAGATGATGAGTCAGCCGCCCTCCAACACACAATCCCCACGCGTAGACTCGAATACACGTGATATATTGGTTAGAAAGAGGGTGTGGTTTTGTAGGAGTATCTTGAGTCATATTGGGTATCATAGTCCTGAATAGCGTGTGTAAAGTGAAATCGAAAAAAAAAAGTTGATATTTTTGGTCGTCAATCCGCGCTGATTCGAATTGTATTGATTTTAGCAAAAAATACCAGGTATTTCTCCTTTTTTCTGATTTTCAAACACTCTTAAAAATGCATGTGAAAGTGAGCCTGAGACAAGGTTGTAGGTTCTACTTTTAAGGGCATACAACGTTGTTCAAAATAGCTGAAAAGTGCAATTATCAATCTATGAAGAATATATGAAGATATTTCGTTATATCATATTAGGACTAGTGTCCTCTTCCACCACACGCTTACCTAATCAACATGTCATAACCTGATCAAACTCTACTTCACTACCAAATCTCACAACCTCCCCTCATGCTCAAACCAGCCTCCGACTCTTCGTCTCTCTCAGCCGAGTCGCACACGTGTGCTTTCTGTCCCAAGCCCAGCAACTACTCGTGTCCCAAATGTCGCTCCTTGTACTGCTCGTTGGCGTGCTATAAGGGCGAGAAACACGTTTTCTGCTCGGAAAAGTTCTACCAGGCCAATGTCGAGCAGGAACACGAGTTTCAAAACTCGAACCGGATGAATCCCGCAAAGGTGGCGGATCGGAAAAAGGTGCTCGAGATTGTCGACCGGTTTGGCCAGGAGAAAGACGGGTGGAAATATGAAGTTCCTGGAGGTGTTGATACTGCCAAGATCAGACAAGAGCTTGGTTCGATTCCTTCAGAGCCGGAGAAGGAAGGCGAATGGACCAAGGAGGAGGAAGACGAGCTGAACGAGCTGCTGGACAAGGTGTCGGAAGACGATCTGTGGAAGATGTTGTCCCCAGAAGACCAGCAGAGGTTTCTGCAGTTTGCCAAGATGAGTGGCTGTGAGGGGTAGAGGGCAGCCTATGTTCTGTCTGTGGACCATGAAGCACGGACCATTACCACTGGATTATTCCTGACTCCACCTGAAGTTGGAGTACTGTCAGATTATCTCTAGTCAGGTTCATGGAATCATCTTGAGACCGAGACTAAGATGAGCTAGTCGATCCAGGCTCCTTGGTAGACTCACTGTGACCTGGAGAGTCTGAATACTGCTCAGAGGAGATGTATAGGTAGCACCAGCACCTTACTTCTTCCGACTACTGACTCGATCCAACTCTGGAGTGAGTCTGGAGTGAGTCTGAGCTGAGTCTTAGTCTGGAGTCACAGTCCATCTGGTGATCACAGTCTCTGTCACCATAGAATCAACACCTAGTTCCGCTCTAGGGCAGACAGGAGTATATATATTCTTGTCCTCCATCTGTGTCACTTGCTCAGGTGTCTCCGTCTTTGTTCTCACCTCATCCTCTGTACATATTCTGTCTTTAGGACTGTGCGTTTCTCGTCTTTTTTAAAACCAATATCAATAAAGTGGTGGTGTGATCAAGGTAGCACTTGGCATGTGACGACTGTGAATAGAGATATATATTAGTGTAGATTCCGAGTTGATAATATTCCATTTCGCTCAAACAGCTGTCGACAGGTTCGGCTTTAACACTACAAAAGAGACCTGATCGAGTCTACAACATCGAGGTTCTATCTTCCTTCCCTAGGAAGGTCTCAGTCAGAGATGAGCTTGAAGGTCTATGAGAAGTCAGACTACAACTCCTTCTGTGTCTCATACCACAGTCAACCGTCTATCATCAGACTGTCTATTGCCAGCAAATTATTTTCCGGGAGACTCTCTGTTTCTCCGTACTGGTACGAGTTGGTACTACTTCTGTCTCTCGGTACTTGTACTATCGTACCAGTCTCTACAACTTCTAACACATGTGCAATATTTTAATTTTACAAGACCCAAGCAGAGAAGCTTAGAACTGGAGGGCCTGGCCCTTCTGCTTCTTGTCTCCACCAAGCTCGAAGTGCTTGCATCGCTTGAGAGCAAGCTGCATCTTGACCTTGCACTTGACACACTCGAGTCGCAGGACAACCTTCTTGGTGGTCTTGGCCTTCTTGTGGAAAATCTGCTTGGTCTGACCTCCGTAACCGGACTGCTTTCGGTCGTATCGTCGCTTACCCTGGGCGTACAGAGAAGCCTTGCCGGCCTTGTACTGGGTCACCTTGTGCTGGGTGTGCTTTCGGCACTCCTTGCCCTTGCAGTAAGTGTTTCTAGTCTTGGGGATGTTGACTGGGTTAGTATGAGCAAGAGTATGAGCGAAGCGAACACTCGGCGAATACGGATCGCAGGTTATGAGCGAAGCGAGTAGCCGAATCCAGTGTGTTGAGGTTATGAGCGAAGCCAATAACTGAGTCATTGCTAACAGTTATGAGCAAAGCAATAACTTCACTGTTCTGAATGTCGAGTTGAGAAGAGGTCGAAAATATTGTCTGAAGTGATGACTGAAGAATGGTATTAAATGATGACTGTGTTTCGACTGATGACAGAGACAACTAATCAGTGAATCACTCCATCACCACAACCATTCTCAGTATCACCAGTCGATTTCAATATCAAATCAGTCAAAATTTCACCAACCATTTCACCTCCAAAAACTCGTCTTGTCGTCCAAATTCTCGCAAAAGCAGATTCTCGCTCAGTCGTCAAAAGCCCGTGGCTCACGCGGTCGATTCGGCGCGCCAATCCTCCAATATCGTCACTCACCCATTGTATATTCTTGCCACCAAAGTGTTGTCGAGACGGTAAAAGTAAAAAGAGTCCTGCATGAGACCCATTGGTATGCTAGAGTTTGCCAGTGTGACGGGCGTCCGTGTTGGGAGAAGTCACGTGGAGTTAGGGTTAGCCCTAGGTGAGGATTTGGGCGGACCGGGAAGTGGCGAAATTGAAGTGGTAGGGGATTTATGAGTGAGGGATATATAATATACGGTGGCAGAGATCCTGTTGTCGCTTTTTATTTTCTCTCATCGGACCTATTTCGCCAGATATATACTCCCTCCCTGGTGAGGTTTGGGATATAAGGTTTCGAGAAATTTCATCAGGTGACTAATATGGAAACGGCATGCGGAGAACAGAGGAAAAGAGGGCAGGAAGTTGCTGAGTCAGAAATGTGAGGTAATAATGATGACTTTAATTATGGTGTTTATTATGTGGTAAAAAGGGTAGGTGGGGAATATTGAATTTATTGGGTTAGTCGGGTGTTGTCGTATTCCAGTGGGAAGATATAGGGTCCATTTTTATCAACTAAATGTCAACTAAAAACCCAACTATTTTAGACTTCCTTTACTAAAGATGGAGGAACTCATAGGACCTGAATTGGAGCTGGTAGGAGATGGTTATGACCTGGAGAGGGTGTTAAATGTGTTAATTGGTGATAAACCGACCTGGAAACGTTTTGTGATTATGATTAGCTCTATATTTAATTATATTTGACTTCATTCATACTGAAACTCCAGTGTCAGCTAAACTCAGTAGCCAACATAGATGCATTTCACAGAGGAATTTGTATGGCAACTTTTCTTCTGCTATCTACCAGTGTATATAGCGATCTTGACTCGTTCTAATGATACCCATAGAGTCACTATCTTCTCTTCAAGCAGAACAGACAGAGTCTTATGGACTGGGCAGTTTAGTACTTTGCACCTCTATCTCTCTCAGAAATACCAGTATATATATGAAGACTAAACCAGTGTGTTTCTGAGGCCTGTAATATTATATAACACCCTTTTTGTACCTCCTGCTACCTCTGAATTCTCTCCAAAAACGAGACCCTCATTTCTAACATATGACAGAACGAGCACAAGTTCCTCAAAATTAGCCACATCGTCATATAGACTTGATCAACCTGTTTCCCAGCCTTATGAAATTCTAATGATACCTTTTATTGCCTCTAACTCCACCCCTTTTTCCTCTGTTACGTCATTCACCCCAATTTTACCTGGTGTCCAACTCCCCTCAACTCTTCCAAAAATACCCGCATCACTAAGGGCAGTTCACCATTGTATTCTCCAGGCCGTATGAAACCGTTATGAGCCATTTCTCTCTCTTCTTAAACGTCTTTCCAGCTTTTACTCCGATACCCTGTTTTTGCCGTTTCATGAAACTGTCCCTCATTGGCTCAGAAATGCCTACATACAAAAGGGAAACCTAGCCACATCTTTCTTACGACGGTGGTCACCTTGGTATCAATGATATCTCTCCTATAACTTTTTTACAACTTGTGACATATCATAAGTGAAGATATACCAGTGTACCTACGGTAGAAGATACACAGTAACTATGGTAGAATATACAGTGTACATTGATAGAAGATACAAGTGTAGCTATGGTAGAGATACAACCGATTTATGATTTTCAAGACTGTTGAGTCCATATATCCTGACGTCTGTATCGGTCACTGACTTTGGCATATGTGTGATATCTCGTTAATGGGCAGTATCATACGGGTGTGTTTGGTATCAAAATGTTCAGAAAGACGAGGAGAATTGAATGAGGGGTTTTGGGTCTTGAATAGTGGTTCCTGTCGTCGTTTTGATTTGGTTGTATGTTTTTTGATAAAAGTGAAGCAACGATAGAAGATACTATCGTACGTACCAGTAGATATTAAAATTAAAATGAATATAAATATAAATATATTTTAATATAAAGTATTAATGATTTTATAAGATAGATACGTAGAAGATACAGGTAGCTATGGTAGAGTAGCTATACAGGCTATGGTACGATAGAGTAGCTATACAGGCTATGGTACGATAGAGTAGCTATACAGGCTATGGTACGATAGAGTAGCTATACAGGCTATGGTACGATAGAGTAGCTATACAGGCTATGGTACGATAGAGTAGCTATACAGGCTATGGTACGATAGAGTAGCTATACAGGCTATGGTACGATAGAGTAGCTATACAGGCTATGGTAGAAGTGAAATGACTCCGTCATTCCACCCTCTCAATTAATAACTCAATAGATAAATATACATAATTTTGTTTCTCCCCCTTACATCTACCACTCCTGAGCAGTAACACCCATGGTGGACTTCTTTGCTCCCTGGACAGGGTTCACAATCAGGGAATCGGTGTTGGACTCGAGGAAGGAGAACTTGTCGCTTCGCTTGGCCTCGTACTTCTTGATGAACTCCTCCTTCTGCATGGTGAGTCCGATATCATCCAGGCCATTCACCAGGCAGTGTTTTCGGAACTCCTCGACGTCAAAATGGTCAACAACCACTTCTCCGTTGCACAGAATCTTCTGGTTGGGCAGGTCGACTGTCAGAGAGCCTCCCTTGTCTGCCACAGGCATGAGTTTGGACTTGATCACCTCGGCGTCCACTCGGATAGGCAGCAGGCCGTTCTTGAACGAGTTGTTGTAGAAAATGTCTCCGAAGGAAGGAGCAATGATGCATCGGATGCCAAAGTCAGCCAGGGCCCAGGGAGCGTGTTCTCGCGAAGATCCACAGCCAAAGTTGTCGCCAGAAACAACCAGAATGGAAGCCTGGTCCCAGGGAGCCACGTTGAGCATGAAGTCTGTCTTTTCCTGCTTTCCATCAACCTCCTTGAATCGCCACTCGAAAAACAGACCAGAGGAAAGTCCGGTTCGCTTGATGGTCTTGAGGAACTGTTTGGGGATGATAGCGTCAGTGTCGACGTTGGCCTTGGGCAGAGGAGCAGCGATTCCAGACACTTCCAAGAACTTGGGAATGCCAGTAGCTGAAGAAGTGATGTTTTCAGAAGCAACAGCATCGGTCTGTTCGTCAACAGGATCGGCCTGGACAACAGTAGCAGTCTTCATCTTCTTGACGGCAGGCTGCTTTTCCTCGTTGTACTTGGCATCTGTCATTTCTTCGTCTTCTCCAATCACAACCTGGGCCTCGTCCTTGGGCAGGAAGTCTCTTACGTCAGTCAGCTTTCCAGTAATGCCAGCAAGAGCAGCCATGGCCGGAGAAACGAGATGGGTTCGAGAAAGAGCGCCCTGACGTCCCTCAAAGTTTCGGTTCGAGGTCGAAGCACATCGTTCTCTGGGGTTGAGAATATCAGGGTTCATACCGAGACACATGGAACATCCAGCTTCTCGCCACTCGAAACCAGCAGCCTCAAAGACCTTGTCCAGACCCTCAGACTCGGCCTTTCGCTTGACAAGACCGGATCCAGGAACCACCATGGCTCGAACAACAGAATCGGCCTTCTTCTTGCCTCTGACAATAGCAGCAGCAGCTCGCAGATCCTCGATTCGCGAGTTGGTACAAGATCCAATAAAGACCTTGTCCACAGCAATCTCGCTCAAAGGAGTGTTGGCCTCCAGACCCATGTACTCCAGAGCTCGTTCGATTCCAGCTCTCTTGATAGGATCAGACTCCTTGGCAGGATCAGGCACAGAACCAGTAATAGGAAGAGCATCCTGAGGAGAAGTTCCCCAGGTAACAGTGGGAATCACGTCTTCGCCCTTGATGTTGACGTCAATGTCGAAAACTGCGTCCGAATCCGAATGCAGAGTCTTCCAGTAAGTAACAGCCTTCTCCCACTCCTCACCTTCAGGAGCCAGAGGTCGGCCTCGAATGTACTTGAAAGTCGTCTCATCGGGAGCAATCATGCCTGCTCGAGCACCACCTTCAATGGCCATATTGCACATGGACATTCGTGCTTCCATAGACAGGTCTCGAATAGCCTCTCCACAGAACTCAATAACAGCTCCAGTGCCTCCAGCAGTGCCAATAACGCCGATAATGTGCAGAATCAGGTCCTTGGAGGTGATGCCGGGCTGCAGCTTGCCAGACACGTTGATTCGCATGTTTTTCGACTTGGCCTGGATGATAGTCTGGGTAGCAAGAACATGCTCTACCTCAGAAGTACCAATTCCAAAGGCAAGAGCGCCAAAAGCTCCATGAGTAGAAGTATGAGAGTCACCGCAAACAACGGTAGTTCCAGGCAAAGTGAAGCCCTGCTCGGGTCCAACAACGTGCACAATGCCCTGTCTCTTGTCGTCCATACCAAAGTACCGAACTCCAAAGTCCTTGACATTTTGCTCCAGAGTGGTGCACTGCAGACGAGAATCGTCTTCCTTGATAAAGGTGCCAATCGACTTGAAATCCTTTCGCGTGGTAGTGGGAATGTTGTGATCAACTGTAGCCAGAGTGCAGTCCTTTCGTCGCACCTGTCTTCCAGCGTTTTTCAGACCCTCAAAGGCCTGGGGAGAAGTCACCTCGTGGACCAAATGTCGGTCAATAAACAGCAGAAAAGTTCCATTGTCCTCGTGGACAACGTGGTCGGCAAAGACCTTGTCGTAGAGAGTAGCGCCCATGATGTGTTTGATTTGTGCAGTCTGGATCAGGACTTTGGGCTGGCTTTATACCAGAGACAAGATCGCCGCTATCGGCGCCGTTTGGCCAATGGGAGGGGGGGTATTACAGAGAAGGGGGAGGAGTGGGTGGATTAGGGTTTGGAGGGTATCGTTGGAATCGCCTGGTTGAGGGGAATAACGTGGTATGTTTTGTTTTCCTTTTCCGCCAGTATCCACCCAGTTATATTGACCCCATTACCGCCCTAAATCGCCATGACTAACCCCGAAACCAACAAGGTTTGTCAGCTGGGTGACTCTTGCAGAAGGTTTACCTAGAGGAGAGGCCGGTAACGGCGTGTGGGGTAGCGGAGGAGAAGGTGGTGAAATAGGGAGGGGTAAATGGGGTGATTTTGGTACCATTTTGATTGCCTCGTTTCGGCGAGTATTTTGGTAGTTTCAAAATTGAAATTGGAGTGCTGGTTCGTGTTTTAGACCCTTCAGCGACCCCGCAGCGGTTACGGGGTGGAATGTGGAGAGGGTGTGTGTTTCGGTGAATATCGGTCCAATTCAGATGAAATTTGTATAAAAATAACCGTCTAGTTCGCGCGAGTATTTTGCACTTCTCCTTATCTCTCTACGACCTTCCGTTCTTCTTCTACACTCCCTCCCCCAGCCGTACACACCTGCGTCTGCTGCATCGGCTGCGTCTTTCACGTCTGCTCTCGTCAACAAGCGTCTACCGCGTCTACCGGCATTAACCAAACACTATACAGCACAATGAGGCCAAAGCCATGGGATGATATTTTGGGGCGTCAGGTAAAGTTGTGTGTGCGTTTTTACTCTTGTGGACAAGTCGTGTGGACAATACGTAATGTTGTGTGGATGATAAATCGTGTGGAAGTTAAGGGAAGTGTGAGACATAACATGGTGATGTTACAGTGAACAGTATACGGTACGGAACTTATAAATGGGGTACTGTTTCGTACTATATAACGAGGTATTGGTCGTGTGATATCTACACAGAGACTCATTATAACTGAGGACCTGTACCATCGTACTTGTTGACGTCTTGTCTCTATTGTGGAGTCCCATCATGCTCTGCTATACGACAACTTAGTCTCTCCCAACAGGACAGTCTAAAGTCTAGGGACAGGCAAATGTTACAATTTAATCGCATTTAATGAAAATAAGGGGAATAAAAGGGGAGTAAAAGGATAATAAAAAGAGAAATAATGAAAAAACGACAATAAATCCAATACAAGCAAGTGAAAGCTGGTAAAAGCAACTTCAAGCCTCTCTGATAGACCAGGAGTCAGTTACCAGGCACCAGATACTTCACTTGAGCTCTACGTGTATCCATATATCACTATAACTTCCACTTCACAACTCTCCACGCCAAGAGACTTGCTCAGTGTAACAGTGGGGAAGTGAGAGGATGTAGCAGAAGGAAAAAAAGGATGGTTTTTGTGGCCACAGTTTTATCACATTCCTGTTATGTTTGTGTCACGTGATGTCACATGACTGTCACGTGCCTTTCTCCGGCTATCGACACTGATGTACATTCAGCGATATCGGCATCGGTGTGAATCGAAACCCGGTCTGACCAAAGCAGCAAGTTGAATGGATAACGTTTGGATTAAGGTTACGCCGTTGGTAGTGTGGTATTTGGGTCTCTATAAAACGGTGAAAATGAGTCTTACTAAGCTGAAAACGGCATATCTGAATAGAGACGGTTGTAAGGAGTATATTTGTCTTTTCCCCGCTCTTTTTGGGCAGAAACCAGAGATTTACAACATCCTCATCTTCTGCCTCACATTAAAGTGCATGCAAGATTACGGCCCAACCGGCACGTTCTAGAACGTTTCTGGGAAGTGCTTTTGTGGACGTTGTGAGCATCGGACAGTGAAGATAGTAATAGCATTCGAGTCGTCTCGGACCGCAGATTCTTGTGGTGCCTTTAAATCCCAAATCCGTCACCTTTTCCTATTTCCACCAATCTCCGACCCCTATGTCATTATGCATGCTACATTGGAAGAGCATGTAATGAAGACACGATTTGGGGGGATTTTTGCCCGAAAAAGGTCGGATTTTTGTTGAGCTGGAGGACAGCACGTGACTTTCACAAGTGCCACGTGACTTGGCTTGTATATCCACGTGACCTGTTCCTATTCATTTTTTGTACTAATTCTTCTCCACATTTCCATCCACTCTAAATTGCTCATTGTTGGGATTAGAAGAGTCTCTATAGTCTCTCTAGAAGGTGTATTTTTATCCAGAAACGTTCCAAATTTTGATAGATAGTAGATACCATCAATTTCCAGCCTCCCACAAATTTTCCCACCTCTCCTCCTCCCCCTTCACCCTCAAATCGCATTCCCGTATCTCCGAGACGCGTCACGTGGAGGGGGTTTAGAACCTTCTACATGTTTCGGAAGCAACTGCCTGAGTGATTGTACGATACGATACTCGTGTTGCTACAACTACAGTATCGTACTATACTCTTAGATAAGACTCGTACCACACGCCACTATACATTAACACCCTCACAACACCTTCTTTGCCACTGTTCGCTCCACCTTATTCTTACTCTATATAATTACACCTTGGTCTCACTTTGTCTCTCACTTCTCTCCCAACAACAGGATCCAAGTATCCACAAGCCGGTCCAGTAACCACACACAGCAAAAACTAAGTTTGGGTCTCGCCACCTCACCTCACAAGAGTTACCTCATCTCGACTCTTCCAGGTACTCACACCAACACACCACATTACACATGAAAAGCCTCTTTGTAGGACTGAGGAGTGTGGCGCGCACGCCCGGGCTCATGTCCAGCCCGTTGCTGCGGCCCCACGCTCTGCCCCGGTCCCTTTCGAACCCCCATTTCCCGTCTGTGTCTCTTTCGCCTCTTAGTGTCTCTTCCCGCTCCTTCAACTGGTCGTCGCTCAAGCCCGGATTTCTGTCCGAGTCTGTGCCCACCCACGTGCTGGCTGAAAAGGAGCAGGCCGCCAACCGCTCGCTCAACAACCCCGCCGCCCAACAGGACTTTTACAAGGCGCTGATCAACACAAACTACCCCCACGTAGTTGTGCAGCGGTACGAGTCGCCCGGAGTCGCCCGAAACGCCGAATGTGACAAGCTCTACGTCGCGGCCCTCAAGTCGCAGGGCCAGTACGACAAGGCCGAAAACATGGAACACCGGCTACTCGGCGCCAGCGGAGCGAGCAACGGCCAAAAGGGCACCCGATCAGACCCCGTCCACGTCATCCTCAAGGAAACCACCGCGTCGGCCATCACCAAGTGGATCCGATTCATCCTGCCCCTCGCGCTCATCGGCTACATGGTCTGGCAGAGCATGCAGCTCCTCGCGGAGTCGTCGCTGCTCAAGGGATCCGGCACCTCCGGATTCAACTCCAAGCTCATGGACCCCACCGACGGCTCCAAGTCCACCATCAAGTTTTCGGACGTGCACGGTGTCGACGAGGCCCGAGGCGAGCTGGAGGAGATTGTTGACTTCCTCAAGGACCCCTCCAAGTTCACCGGCCTCGGCGGCAAGCTGCCCAAGGGCGTGCTGCTGACGGGACCCCCCGGAACAGGAAAGACGCTGCTGGCCCGAGCTGTGGCCGGCGAGGCGGACGTGCCCTTTTACTTTGTTTCTGGATCCGAGTTTGACGAAATGTACGTTGGCGTGGGAGCCAAGCGTGTTCGAGAATTGTTTGAGAAGGCCCGAGCCAAGGCACCTGCCATCATCTTCATTGATGAGTTGGACGCCATCGGAGGAAAGCGTAACCCCAAGGACCACGCCTACTCCAAGCAGACGCTCAACCAGCTGCTGATTGAGCTCGACGGCTTCTCTCCCTCCACTGGAATTGTGATTATTGCTGCCACCAACTTCCCCCAGATGCTGGACAAGGCGCTGACCCGACCCGGCCGATTCGACAAGATGGTCAACGTGGAGCTTCCCGACGTGCGAGGCCGAATCGCCATCCTGAAGCACCACATGAAGAAGGTCGAGGCCTCGCCTCTGGTCGACTGCTCTGTGCTCGCCCGAGGCACCTCTGGTTTCTCCGGTGCTGAGCTCATGAACCTGGTCAACCAGGCCGCCATCCAGGCGTCCAAGGAGAAGGCTCTGTCCGTGGACATGTCCCACTTTGAGTGGGCCAAGGACAAGATTCTCATGGGCGCTGCCCGGTCCAAGATGGTGCTGACCGAGGAGTCGATCCGAAACACGGCGTACCACGAGGCCGGCCACGCGCTCATGGCGCTGTACAGCCCCGCGGCGACGCCCATCTACAAGGCGACCATCCTGCCCCGAGGCCAGGCGCTGGGTCTTGTCCAGCAGCTTCCCGAGCTGGACAAGTACGACATGACCAAGCAGGAAATGTTTGCGCGTGTCGACGTGTGCATGGGAGGCAAGATTGCCGAGGAGCTCATCAACGGCGCCGAGAACGTGACCGGCGGGTGCTCGTCGGATCTGCGGCAGGCCACGTCGATGGCCAAGCATATGGTGACGACGTACGGCATGTCCGACGCCGTGGGCCCCATGTCGTTTGGCGACGAGCAGTGGTCGCAGCACCTGCAGCAGCTGGCCGAGGGCGAGATTCAGAAGATTCTCTTCAACTCGGAAAAGCGGTCGCGCAAGCTGCTGACGGAAAAGCTGCCGGAATTGCATCGTCTTGCGCAGTCGCTGCTCGACTACGAGACTCTCACTGCCGAGGAGATTCGGCAGGTGGTCAAGGGCGAGAAGCTGCCGCGAGAAAAGGGCCTGTCGGTGACGGTCGTCAAGTCCAAGGACATCCGGGACAACCGGGGCTCGAAGAAGAGCAAGGACGACGACGAGGACCAGGAGGACCGGTCGTACGACGACGGCGTCCGAATAGGTGCCGGTGCCGCCAGCGCAAAGTCCGTGTAGATGCATTAAGGAGTAACGTTTTTATAGGAGCTGTATTGTAAATATTCACATGATTGGAGGAGGGGGAGTGTAGCACTACGTTAAAGGTCGTGGTGTACTTGTACTTGTAACTACGATAGATCTACTGATAAAGGAATTCATTACTAGGTCTAAGCCTTAAAGGCATAATCACCGGCAATCCACCGGTTGACCATATCGAGAGAAGTCTCGGGCTGGTTGAAAGGAACCATATGGCCGGCATCAAAGACTCGCAGGTAGGTGAGTTTTCCGGCGTTCTTGACGGTTCCAGCATGGACAGCCTTGGTCTTGCCGTTCTTGGCAGGCACCTGGGCGGTCCAGTTTCGGGTCTCGGCCAGGAAAAAGTCCTCGGCGTCAGACCACTCCAGGGCGTCGGTCCAGGCCTGGTTTCCGAGCCAGTTGCAGATGAAGTCCTTGTCTCCGGCGTAGATGAGCACGGGCATTCCACTGTCGAGGAGGTCGGCGATATCAAAGTGGAAGGGTCGGTTGTGGTCTCCGTCAAAGACAAAGTCGACTCCCACGTCGTTTTTGCAGCCCTCGAAGACCTCGACTTCGGCTCCAATAGCCTCAAGAACGTGAGGCTGGTTGAGGTAGGCTGTGATCCAGTCTTCCTGGTCGTAGCACAGGGCAGAGTCTCCACACTGTTCTCTGATATCGTAGACGTTTCGGCCTGTCTGCTGGTATGCTCCCATAGTCACAGCGTTGCAGTAGAAGTTGGGGGCAACACAGGCGATTCTGTTGTTGGTGGAGTAGCACAGATCGACGAGCAGCTGGCACTTGGGCACGTCCTTGACCATTTTGTCGCACTCTTCGGGGGTGATTACGGCAGGATAACCTCCTTCTCCACAGGCCATGGGCTGGTAGTACTCGACCTGGGTTCGTTCGTCGGTGATTCCGTTTCCAATGAGGATGGAGGTCAGGTTGTAGTTCTTGTCGGCGTGGCTCTGGATCTCGGTGGCAATGGCGGGAATGTAGTGGCCTGCATACGACTCTCCGGCCACGTGGAAGTCCTGGTGAGAGTACTCGGGGAACTTGTCGAAGAAGAGAGTCAGAAACTTGTGCACGTCTTCGGCAGCAGCTCGCGAGTTTTTGACCCGGTTGGACGAGTACGAGAAGCCCACGTTGACGGGCTGGTCGAGGAAGATGACGGAGGCGTTCTGGTTCCAGGATGAGGGGTTCCAGGTGAGAGTCAGGTCTTCGTTGATGGAAGAAGGACCCAGCTCAAAGAACTGGCCGGTCATAGAGGAGCAGCCAGGACCTCCGTTAAGCCACAGCAGCACGGGGTCGTTCTTGGGGTCGTTTCGGGACTCGAAAAACCAGTAGAAAAAGTGCTTGTCTTCCTCCTCAATGTCCACGTAGCCGGAGTACTGCTGGACGTCATCTAGACCGAGAGAAGAGGGATCTGCGACCCGCAAAACGTGACCGGGAGCACTCTCCATGGTGTGCTTCGCAATCCACTTTGTGTTCCGGTTGGCAGCCAGCTTTTTGGGCTCGAAACGGGTATCTTGTTTGGCAGTAGTCTGCAGGTACTTGGCCAGGCCACCGGGAAATTCTTGCTCGATTTGGGCCCAAGAAAGCAGAATTTCAGCGGAAATGTCCTGAATCCGCTCACCTGCAGCAGACGCAATGTCTTTCAGAGCTGCCACGGTGGCAGGAGACATGGTGATGGCGTCCTGGAGAGACTCGACATCGTGAACTCCAAGAGGATTCTGCTTGAGCAGAGGAATTTCGGGAATAGAAAAGGCCGAGGCCACGGACGTAGCCAGGGATACGGCGGCCAGAGAAGCCAGCGAAAAGTGCATTGTGTTTTTTGTACTGTGTGGAGGAGAAGATGTTCAGCCAGATGGAGGAGGTTATATCATGGAGTGGTCTGCATGTTTAGTGCATGTATACGGTTAGAGTTTCGGAATCCGACAGTGCCGTGTATATATGGGAGATGTATAACTGGGGGGATGTGGGAGGTATGGGGGAGTAAGGGGTATAGTTGGGTTCGGACGAGTGCGACGAGTCGATATCTGTTTTCAGATTTGCAATTGACACAGTATTAGCTGAATTGAATACATCATATCTCTACCGTTTTACATCGTCTAACCAACCGACTAACCTAATACGGTAGATAGAGGGGTGAGAAGACTGGGTTGAGAAGATCACTGTAGAGGAAACATTACAGTAGGTGTTTGTCCTTGAGGACTAGACAATGACCACGTGACTACACGTGACTACATGTGACTACACTTCACTATACACACATCCTCACGTCTTCTCATTCACTTGATATTCCAACACTCCAATCGGGTGGCGTAAAGTTTGACGATAAGATAAGCCTGTGAAAGCGAAGCGGATGAGATATATGATAGATGTAGATATATGATAGATATAACCGCAACAGGTTATGAGGGGAAATGGGGATAAGTCATAAGAATTAGCCTAAAGTGGAGGGTTGGCTTAGTCAGATTTGAGGTCATACCATGAGACTGTATACTGTGCTGTTCTGCTTGTACAGCATATAGAGTATTAGAGGACTACAGTTGCCACAGCTTAATACACTGAAAACTACGATACTGTACGAAAAGTCATAACTGGAATAATGGCAATGAAAAATGAATATACCTAGGTAGAGAATAGACAAGAGTATCCACAACCAAAAAATTGAGATGAAAGAATCAACATTGAGTGAGATAGTATGATGTAGAGTGTTAGATGTAGAGTGTTAGAAGAGCAGAAAGAATATGTTAAAATACTGTAAAAAAAAAGAAAAAAAAGAAAAAAAAGAAGAAAATACTTTATTTGAACTGACTTGACTTGATTTGAGAGAGGGTGATTGCCTAAAGAGGAGTGTTAGTCAGAATTGTTGGTTATAGAAGTACGATGCTATGCGTACAAGTGCACTGTTTGATGTGTATATAGAGTGATATTAGGAAGAACTCCAACATGATGTTGAAAATACTGTAAAAAAAAGAAAAAAAAAACTTTTTTTATTCTGAAGATTCATTTATTTGAACTTGAACTGACTTGACTTGAACCACCCCAAACCTGACTACCAATTGTAAGCAGATTCCAAAAAGTTCATTACTAAGCACGCGTTTACTCCCAAACTCTTAATCACTTTCGTGTCGCGTCTACTCAATGAACATCTCCGACGACGTGGCGAGGCTGGTCCTCGAACAGTGCTCTGTTAATGAAAGTGTCGCGCTTAGTCAGACAAATCGCATCTTCCGCGCCGTCTTTTCACATCACGATGCGTTGATTGAGCAGCAGATCCAGGCTGAGTGTCCGTGGATGGAAAAACTGGACTCCTGGTCCCAAACAGCTTTAGTTTGTGCTGCTCGAAACCGTGCTTCCAAGGGAGACAAGTGGAAGCGAATTTCTTACGAATGGAACTTTCCTGGACACCGTGATTACATGGAAAAGAAGAAGCTGGGAACCACGGTGACGGACGTGTCCAGACAGGAGTTGGAGGAGTACAACGGCGTGTTTGAAGACATCCAGCTGCCCATCCAGCCGTGCCTTTTTTTTGTTCGAAACGGCGCTATTTACAAGCAGTCCCTTGGTCGAGATTATGACCGAATCCATCTGAATCTCAAGGATATGAGTCTCGCTGAGAGTCCCTCTGTGCTCTCAGAACCTCTTGAGCTGGAGCAGGATCTGTGGTCTGGCCACGAGTCCAACGTTATAGTCTCGCCTGTTTCCGGACTTGAGATTTGTGCTGCTGACGAGTCTATCGAGGGTTTCAAGTTCATTGACGAAAACGATTCCGTCCTGATTGTTGCCCTGAACAAACAGGCGTTTTACGTCTACAAACCAGACGCCGAAATCGTGGACAACAAGCTGACGTTCCGCTCCAAAGACTGGAAACGATCTGCAGTGGAATACAGTGTTCCTCGACTCGTGGGAAACACGTCCTATGTTGGTCTTGTCAAGGAGTTTGATGGAGATAAAATGTGCGTGCGTGTCTGGAACATGCTAGTCGCGAAGATACCGATCTCATCCAGCTCATGGAGTTCAACCCCACGTCAGCTTTGTGTGTCCGGGTCTACAACGGGTTTCTGTACGTGCACAGGGTCATCAAACCGATGGGCTACTTGTATCCGGTCTGGGTCAATTTGGGCGAAAAAGAACCGCTTTCGACCGACTCTCTGATTCCCGAAGAACAGAGCAAATATACGCTTTACAGAGTGAAACCTGCCATGAAACAGGAAACCAAGGCCATTGGAGGCTGGGTCTCGTATGCTGACCAGCCGGTTCCTTTTTTCTCGACTGCAGAAAATGGACGTTTTATCACCGTCAGAGAGTTCAGAAAAGGAGGAGGATACCGGATTGGAGATCTCGAAACAGGACTCACCTATGTCTGCACTCATCCGTACCGAAGACGAAACGGAAAAGCCAATTTTGTGTTTCCTTCGCTCAACAAAGACAAGACCATCACCTTCTTCTGTTTGAGCGAGGACTGGGGTCAATGTCTTTTGGACCAGCTGTACGACGTGAATTACCACAGTGGAAAAGAAGACGCACCTCCCTTTGACAGCAAGAGCCAGACGGAGGCTATTCGAAAGTACTACGACGGAGTGGACAACGAGGAGCTGTCTGACGTTGACAGCACCTGGGGCTGGGGCAGCAGCACTTATGGCAGTGACAATGAAAGGACGGCAGGCATCTCTCCTATATATATCCCGGGATACGGCTACCACGTCGGTCTCAAGCCCCCCATCAGAAGTCCCTCCCCAGTTTTTGACGATTATTATGAGGACGATTATGATGAGGACGATTATGAGTAGGAGGACTGATGTAGCCAGGTAGGACTAGTGGTTATAGCTACTTGATACAGGGATGAGATGGACTCAGACATCTGTCTGATGTCGTCAGATCTACCTTGGATGGAACAGGAACGGACTGTAACATATTTAATAAATATCTTGAATATTCTAAAGACTGAATAAACACCGAGATCCGAATTGTGACTGGTATCTAATCTACTGCAACTTGTCAATTCACTTCAACGAAGATCTTATATATCCGTGAACTCCACACTCCTCTACAATATATATCAAATGAGCACAGTTCAATGTTGGCTCTCAACTCATATGTAGTGGTATGCTACAAGATACCTGAAAGCTGTTAGACGTTCAAAGGCTCTTGGATCTTCTGATATAGTCTCATGAATATCTTTCCACAAAATATGGACACATTTCATACGTCAAAGTTCTTCAGAAATTTTATGTAGCGGAATACGAGACCAAACTAACGATAAAAAAGTAAGATGGTCATCCAGATGTATTAATAGAGCCCAGGAAGAGATGGTAGCATTATTTACTTCTTCACTCAAGTCCAAATTAACCAACGAGCCCCCTTTTAAGATCTTGTGCATTATAGAAACGAAAGTATAACACCTCCAGAGTAGACAGAAATACTTAGAGGAGTTCTCCAAATCTTTCTACTGCACCAAGGCTCTTAATAATTACAGCTGTGGATACTGTGGCTGTATTTCTGAGTCGTCTGAGAACTATCCTATCTCCAACCTGTATTCATGGACCTCCATTGTAGAGGCTAACCCCATGGAAAAAACCGAGCGAGCCATGAGCAGTTGAAATCAGTAATCTGTAAAGACCAAAGATGCTATCGTATTCGTTCCCCTTCATCGTTTGTACCATAACTACCTCATGACAACATTTCTCTCCTACACTGCAGGGGCTTGAAGGTAGAAATCTGGCCCGAATAAAAACAGAAATAAGCCAGGCAGTTCTCAAAAAGCTTGCAAGGTCTAGTTAGTTACAATTGACCTTTGGTTCTGTCTATATGAGCTCAGTACGTCACTCTACCCCTTTACAACTTTCCCCGACTAAGTACAGATTCAGATGTAGGTGGAAAGCTAGACAAACTAAGGAAAAGACGAACAGCTGAGAATTGATAAGTTCTTTAGCATCCAATCTACCCCCAACACCTCTCTTTATCACTTCATTTGCTCAATGAAGACTATTTCCACTTTTGAACGTCTAGGTAACATCACAGATTTGTCCCTAACTTACTCAAAAATACTAGTGGCTCTATGAAAACTTGACCAATACATTTATCTGCTCTTGGAGATTCATTTAAAACCAGTCATACATTTCCTTCACACCCCAAATAGCTTTTAACACAGACATCCAGATTTTCTTCTTCAGATACAACGGAGGCCAAATCGACCAAAAATATTGCAATATCTGAAGCCTCCTGACCATTACATTCTCCTATACTAGGAGATTCTAATGGTACCCTTTAAACCCGATTCGCTACTTTCCTTCAATTTTTAACACTCACTCTCTCAATTATACACTTCCACCTAGCTGCCTGGAACTTGACCAAAAATATCAGTATAGTCACAGTTGCCATCTCATATTGTTCCCCAGAGTCAGAAGCAGTAGAGGGTTCCGTTAGTTCCCCTCTTGACCACTCTTTTATCTCTCTAAAATCGAAACATTCTTTATCGACATTTTACAGAACAGCGTCCAACTTTATCAGAAATATTCCCATAGACATGGCAGGTAGATGAGTGCTTTCCTAACACTCTGGAGATGCTGATGATACCAATTACTTCTCTCCTACGTTAACATTACAACTTTCAGGCCAAAGCACACACCTTCTGCTTTCCACCTATCTGCCCCCAGCTCCTTCAAAAATACGCATATCGAGAAGCAGACTTGACCAACGTGATCTGAGTCACTGAGAAACACAGATAATACCAATGATGCTTCTCATAGCTTCTCTTTCTTGTCTATAACACCGAAAAACCAATTTTGTTCATTTTGCGGTTCTGCCGCTAACTGCTTCAGAAATACTCTCATCATAATGAAGAGCTGACCATGTTATTCACTAGCGGGAGGGGATTCATTTGGTTCCATCTAAGCATCTTTTGCTTCTATTTCTCAGCTTTCAGGTCCCACTTTTCATTTGGTCTTGACTACATAGGTGCCTCCAATTAGGTGAGAAGAGTTTATACCCCCATGGAGACTTGGTCTTCACGATTTTTACTGTGTGTAAAACCTATCAACACCTTTCATTTCCCTTCTACTTCTTCTTCACCTATTTTAGCACCAACACCCCATATCTGCCTCCACACATGACTGCTCCTAATTTCCATCAGAAATGCCAGTAATACCACAAAGAGATGATAAACATACTCCCAGAGCCCAACAGATCCTAATTATTCTATCTAATTATACCCTTATACGTCCTGTGCATTTTTGATAGGGACAACCTCCAAGCAACCTTCCACGAGTTTATAAAACTGCCCCTAGCATAATCAAAAATACCCATATCGTCTCATTCTAGAAACGATTCTGTTCCTCTGAGCAAGGCACATCATCTTGGGTTACCTCCACATTTCACTAGTACTTCTTTTACCCTTTTTATAGACACACCCCTACCTACCCACTCCAACTTCCGCCAGTCTTCCAAAAGTAAACCCATCATTATGAAGACTCAGTCATGGTAATTCATCATGTTTGAAGGTTCTAACGGTTCAATACACTGTACCCTTCGTATCTTGTTTACTCCCCAATATCCTCCAAATGTGCCAACACCACTAGTTAATAAAACTCCATAACTCGCCCAGAAATACTCACACCACCATGGAGAGTTAACCATTGTGTTATTTGGAGAAAGGGGAGTCAGAAGATACACACAACTTCTTAACTATGACGTTTTTACAGATTTTTAACTCCAAATCCCAAAAGCTCTTCGACACAGAGCTCGTTCCAACTCTTTCAGAAATAACAGTAGAATTTCGCCGACTGGATCAGAATTCTCCCCTGTCTTGAGATGTCTATCTTATACCTTTTATCTCTCTTCTGCTATCTTCCTCTTCACTCTAACTCCGAAACGCCCCATTTCTACCTTTTTCAGAACAACTTCCAACTTCATCAGAAATACCTGCATCACTATAGGGAGTTGACAAACGAAATCCTCACAGCTAGACAAATCGAATGATAGCTCACAAGCCCCTGATAAGATCTCTTACCCCTGTTTAACACCAACCCTCCCAATTCTGCATAACCACATAACTGACTTCAAATCTTTCAATAATACTCTCATCACTCTGGCAACTTGATCATTCAATTACTACAGTCCAGTTGATTCTAATGATACCTTGAAATTCTACTCCTCTGTCCTTTACTCGTTTTTACATCCCGAATCATAAATCGTCTTTTTTCACAACTTCACTTAACTTCATATATAATACCCTCAGAGTAATGAGGAGTTAACTTGGGTACTGTTCATATATGGTATATTACTACTGTATCCACCATTACTCCCTCAGTATCTCTTCAACTACTTTTAACACCTCCACCCTAAACACCTTCGACCACACAACTGCCTTGAACACACTCAGAAATATTTTCATTGCAAGAGCGAGTTGACTATTCGTTTTACCCCTTCCGTAAAACCCCTTTAGAGCCTTACATGTCTCTCCTGTCACATTCCATTCCATTTCTTTCCCCAAATAACCAATTTCCTAGATTTCAAAGATCGCCCCCAACATTGTCAGAAATACCCACAGATGTGTGGCGACAAAACAAGAGAATTCTTTGTAGCCCGGGGATGAGATCCATACCACACACGATTACCCCAGTGCTTCTTACCCTCATCAAGAATTTACACACCCAATTCTACAGTACGGTATATCGGCCATAATTCATTGAGAAATACACACATAGACAAGTTGACCTGATAAATAGGTTCTCACGAGCCAGGGAATTCATTTGGTACCACCTATACTTCTCCTACTTGTCTTCACAGTTTATAACACCCGAACCCTGAAAGCTGACCCAGACAGAACTGCCCCTAGTTCACTCGAAAATATACGTATTCTTATGGGGACTTAACCGTCTTACTCGCGCGGGTCATGGAATACGGCACCTTTGATTCCATCTCTGCTAGTTCCCGTTATCTATTAAGACTTCCCTTCTCCCTCCTACTTGAACATACAACTCCCCTCAACTCACGCAAAAATACTCTCATGGCCATAGTGACTTGACCAGTGTATTCACCAGCTAAAGAATTATCCTTTTATTCCCATCTTGTCTCTTCTACGACTCTCAATTCTCTTTCCTCATCTGCGACTCCAATTCTACTTAGCCATACAACTGCCCCTAACTCCCCTAAAAATACACATGTAATTGAGGATAGTTAACTGTACGGTTATTCAAGTGTAATATGATCTATGGTACTCTTTACCTCCTTTCCACAGTAATTTACAGGCATTTCTATTCATTTTCCATTTATCACAGTACATGGCAGTTTAGTTTTGGCAGTAAGAAGGATCCAAATATAACGTAATAGACATACATAGGTATTCTGGACAGAGAGATTCCACTGAACCTCTCATAGCAGCAATTTTGATCTCCTTGCTTGAATAATAAGTCGTTTAGGCCCTCTTCACTGTAGTGGGGGTATCTATGACTAGAGATATAGAGGTATAATTTGACTAAATTTACGAGAACAAACACGGGGAGTGGGTGAATTACTCATTAGCAAATGGTGAATTATGTGATACCCATATCTCATCCTACTTCCCCATATATATGTTTACAAGACGTGATTGTTACCTCGAGCGAAAAAGTCCAACTTCAGAAATTGACAAGAATTGGCAAGAAAAATCAAACCAGCTAAGAGAACTCAATCAGACTATTCTAACACTGTCAAAGTATGCAATTGTCCTTTCTCATGTCTTCATTTAGTATTTATAACAAGTATTTTGCCCATTTACTTTTTTAGGCACTCTTTTATAGGGAGTCAGCAGAGGTTATACCATCGAGGAAAACTGAGAGAGCCATAAAAGAAGGCTCCCCTTCTTCTCAGATACGAGAAGCCAGAGATGAACTACCTGTAGTCTTTCTTCGTAACCTCTAAGTCCACATCTACAATTCTCTTCTAGGTCTCTAACAGGACAATATCTGCGGTATGACAACTCGTCAAGTATAGACACCATAGACACGAGGACTTGACCATCCGCTCCATGGCTCCTTTTACTCTCGAACATTAAACTTCTCTTGTTACCACCGTTCTACATCAACGCATAAAAGGGATAGCACCCTTACCAACATTTTGAACCAGAACCTTTGAATTACTAGAAACGTAAGAACTCCCAGAACCTTTGAGATCGAGATAGAGCCATGATGCCACCCATCTACCTACCAAAAACAATGCTAGAATTTCCTATCATCCTACCTATACATAGTTGCTCCAGTCTCCTGCTGATTATTCATATGCTATAATTACATCTATTAGTGTATACATGATTTGTGTTCTGTCAACAATCTCCCCATTCTAACTGCTCTTCTGTAGCTCTCTCCTGCTCTCCTACTCATTTTCGTCCAACAGATAATTCTGGATGGGCAGCTCTATGTCCTTGGCCAGGCGCTCAATCAGACCCCATCCCGCGTTCACCTTCCACTTTGTTCGCGAGTCGAGAGGATCTCCCGACGTTCGGACCAGCAGCTTGAGGGTCGTCAGCGTGGCAATCTGGCCGGGCAAATCGATATTGGACATACTTTGGACTCCAGCAGCGGTTCCAAACTGTTCTTCGGGCGAAATGGAGTGCAGAATCGCCAGCATTCGCTCCAGTTCAAAGGGCGGAGCTTCCAGCATTCGAGGGTTGAGTGTGAGTCGTTTTCGTCGGCCTGTATCTCGTCTTCCCTTTCGGCCGTCTTTTTGTTTCGAGAAAAACCGAATGTCGTACCGTTCGGGATTATACGACGCCAAGTACGCTGCCACAAGAATGTACTTTGAATGCAGAGGCAGGTCGTACGATGCTGTCAAGTCTGCCTCGTTGTTTCGTTTTCGTTTGAGAGCCTCTTCAACTCCTGGTTGAACCAGCGAATCTGCTACTGCAAACTCAGACGAGAAAATGTGCTGGCTCTGAATGTACAATTTGGCTGTTTCTCGCATATCTGTGGTTCCTGTGATGACTGGATCGACGTAAACAGGCCAGATTCGTCGTGCAATCTGCTTGTAAAGACGTACATCAGACGAGGCATAAGGAGAAAGAGCATCAACCAGCACCTGACAGTACGAGCTCCAAAACTGGGCTGACAAAACACGTTGTTCCTCCATCGTTTGGTCTTTGGCAGCCTTTTGAAGAATCTCTTCTGGCAGCTTGCACAGCTGCTGGGCCGACAGAATCTTGACAACCTCGTCTTTTGTGTACCTCGTGAACCGCACGTGCGGAATGCTAGAGGTTATGAGTGCTCGGGGCTCCAGAGTGGAAATGGTGAAGATGAAACACACGTTTCTGATGTTGGTCATTTCACTCAGTCGCGTGAAACAGTGGTAGATTTCACTGGGATTCTCATGCAGCTTGTCCAGTCCGTCCAGAACAATGACGTGAGGCTTATCGAACCCGTATTCCGTCCGAAACCGCTCCAATAACGCCATAAACTGAGTCACGTTCTCACAGATGATTTCAAAGTCGTCATTCAACGTCTTATGACTGTCGTCTACCACTGCTCGAAAGGTCCGTTGCAGCAGAATTCGCGTTGTCAGACACTGCTCCGCCAGCACAATTGAATGGTTGATAAAACTCTGTTTCAGAAGATGTTTCAACACCGTAGATTTACCCGTCGAGGGCTCTCCATGCACCAGGATCGACTGGGGCATTTCCTGCGCATTTTCCGACAGCAAAACACTCAGCAATTTGATCTGGGTGTCGCGACATGCCACCTCGTCCTTGGTAGCTTCCACCACGTGTTTTGGAAGCATTTCTGTGCTGTGTCGTGAAGCTGTTTTTAGGGTGAGTGGTGATAATGAATAGTGGTTGTTTTCGACATGCATATAATCAAAGTTTCAGTGCTAAAGCTTGATCTGATGTGTATGAGACTATAGAGACGAAAAAATGACATACTCAAAATACCCAAAATATATATAGACATGTCATCCTCCCTCTTCTTCTTCCTCTTCACCACTCTCCAACACCACAGTACAAACACAGAAACAAGATACAATGCCGCGGACTCTGTACGGTCTCCAACTCGATGCTATCTTTGTGGACGTGACCCGAAAGGGTGTGGTGGAGGGGGGTCTAGGAGGAGGGTACGTCTTTGATGATGTAATTTCCCTCTTCACAACAATTCGGGGTATGGTGGTGGTGAGTATATCTGTGCTGTTTGGTTACAGGTTACGAGTGACTTTAGAGGCTAAAGCTTAGCCGTATTGGGAATGTATTCATTGCACAGGGATGAGTACGAGTACTTCCACTGGTAGCCGTTTCTATTACCCTTCAACGTCACCCACAGTCACCCAAATCCCCACCCACTTCATTGTCAACCACTTCGTCACTAATATCGTCACCCCCCACCACATGCATGTCATGCAGGTGATGCATATCTATCGAAATTTTGGATCTGTAATTTTGGATCTGTACTCCACATGCTAACCGAAGACCAGAAAGAACACCAGCGCCAAAAGGCCCTCAAGAAATTCGAGGAGGCCAAGCGGCGCATGGCCGAGAAACGAAAGGCCGCAGACGTCCGAGACGCCTCCGCAAAACGGCTCCAGTCCAGAGCCATGGGAGCGCCACCCATCACCCGAGCAAGCTACATTGAGTACGATCTCGCCAACATGAAGGACACCCAGGGCGGTTACCTGGACGACGAAGAAGAGGAGGACGTGGAGGAGTGGAAACGGCGGCAGGCACAGACGTTTGAGGCGGGGCCCATGTCCATCAACCCCTCGGAGAACCCTCGGTGTGTGGAGTGCCAGAGTTTCGATATTGATCCGCAGTTCCAGTCCGTGTTCAAGCTGCTAGTCTGTCGGGCATGCAAGAAGAAGATTCCCGAAAAGTACTCGTTGCTGACGAAAACGGAGGTCAAAAACGATTATCTTTTGACCGAGCCTGAGCTTAGAGATACAGATCTGATTCCGCATCTTGAAAAACCCAACCCGCACAAGAAGACGTACAACAATATGATGCTGTACGTGCGGAAACAGGTGGAGGAGTTTTCCATCAAGAAATGGGGATCTTTGGACGAACTGGACGCCGAGTATGAGAGACGTGTGGAGATGAAGAAACAGAGGAAGGACAAAAAGTACCTGGACAAGCTGAAGGAGATGCGGAAAAAGACGCGAGCCGAAAACTGGACAAAGACGTCAGCAAGGGATGTGCATGTTCACGACTGGTCTGGAGATATTGGAGATGACCCAGACCATATCAAGAGAAGGTGTCAGACCTGTGGCATGGAAACTGAGGAGTTGAAGATGTGACCGTAACACAACACACAAACCCGACCTCACAAACTAACCAAAATGTATTTTATATTTATAGACTTGATATCCATGTGTATCCTGTAGTTTTCCTAACGGTATGTAATTTTTAACGATTTTTCTTGAATTTTTTCAAAAATTTTTAAAGCACTTTTTCACCTTTATATAGGCCATTTTCAGCTCGAAAACTCATCCCAAGAGGACGTGGCGTAATGGTAGCGCATTGGATTTCGGTTCTTCTTGAACGACGTCCTCCAAAGGCTGCGGGTTCGAGTCCTGTCGTCCTCTCTTTTTGCCCTTTCAGGTTTCTATCCTTTTTCCTGTTTCTGGTGGGTATTTCTGTTCTTTTGGTATGATTTGGTGTAGGGACGTCCATTAATTAGTTAAAGTTTTGATTAATTTTAGTTAATTTTTAGTTAAAGCAAATACTTGAAAATACGCAGAATTCGCAAAATAAACAAAAATAATATTGCTCGTGTCTCTAAATTACCCGCTTGAGATTAGATAAAATGAAATGAACATTTAGGGGTCCAATAAATAGGGAGTCATTCTGTTCTACAAAGACAATTTTCCCTGGACAATGACAACACACTTCATGGGTTGTATGTACTGTCCACCTTTACGATCCTACAACCAGTACAGATTCCTTGTACTGCTCAGCAATACCACCCAGGTTTCCCATCACCCACATCTTTCCACACCCCCCTGCCAATCCTCCTCCTCATGTCAAATCAGTTTTAATTATATGCGTGTCGATTACTCGTCATCCTCGTCGTCGCCAGCGGCCTCGACGTACTTGTATCGGATATCCTTCCATTGTTTCTGAGTTAGTAGGTGTATAATGACGTGGTAGCGTAGCTGGTTGTTGCAGGACTGTTGATGAATGTCGATGAATGCTGAACTGTTGCAGCTGGCGAGGTTCATGTTAAACATTTAAGTCAAACACACCAATCAACATTCAAGTCACATTCAAGTCAACAGTCAAACAACGGTCCAGTTTGCAGACAATCTTCAAATCATCTGTTAGAATCGCACTGCACAGATGACGCTTCGCATCATCTGGCATCATCTGTCCTGGTATACTCACGCCAGCGTTGAGTCGGTCCCAGACGTTGTCAATGGCGGTCTCAAAGGTCATGTCAAAGACAAAGGCGGAAGCCAGAATGGTGGCAACGAAGGCCGAGTTTCGCTTAACGAAAACGTTGTAGAAAGTGGTAGCCCAGGCCTGAGTTAGTATGTGTAAGGGTTGAGCAAGGTGTGGTATCTGAGACTAGTGACCACCTCGAAGTTGTGGTTGTGGTTGAGGTGTCGTGTTTGTGTCGTTTCTGTATCGTGTCTGTGTCGTTGTCATAATCCTGCTCATTGTGTCGCTATCTGTGTCGCCATCGTCTGTATCACCACGTCTATGTCGTCATCCTTCTGTTGTGTCCCTATGTCGCGATACACCATCTCTGTGATGTCAATCGGCGTGAAAACCACCGATCCGCTCAGATATACCATCCCGTCTCCTTCCATGTCGTTACCCGCTCTCCCGCGCTCTCCAAACAGCCGCTTTTCGACTCACCATTTTGATGCTGTGAAATATCTCAATGTGAGAACGTGTGAGATGAGTCTGCAAAGCTTCTTGGGGACTGTAAAGGGTGGAGTTTGATTGGCTGGGGGTCGGAAAGCTTATTCCAGTGTCCAGTCGCAGGCTGCTTATATCGAACGATGTGTAGGGTTAGGGGATGACCATAACGTTGGTTCGATTCTAGGTTGGGAATGTGGATGGAGCCCCAACGGTGTGGGTTCGATTCTAGCTTATGACGGACGGGCATATACATCACTGTTCATACACTCCCTCTTCACCATGACTTCGTTAACAGGAACATACGAAAAAGATGGAGAAAGAGTTGTGGGAGGTACGGTGCGATCGGACGGAAGCGTGAGACCCATAGCAAAGGTGCGACCGGGATATATTGCCAAAGAAGACGCCCCAAAGTACAAGCCCAGAGGAGCACGAGAAAGAGATGCAAAACTGGGCATTGTTTCTGCCGAGAGTCCGGTTGTCAAGGTGGACACAAACGCAAGTGGAGACGACAAAAAGGCGGCGATCAAGGCCAGAATTGAGGCTATGAAGGCCGAGTTTGAGCGGAAGAAGAGGGAGAAGGAAGGTAGAGAAGATGACATTGCTAATGTCATTGCTGCTGTCAGTGGTTTGAGTGTGGGTGGAGCAGAAGACTTTGTTAAGGAACACCCTGGTACAGGATCTTCAGGATCAAGAGAATCAAAGGTATCAAATTCGAAATCGAATACTCCAGGTACGAAATCGAATGTATCATCAGTTTCGAAATCATTGGATACATCTTCGCCTACATCTGCATCAACATCTGAATCTACAAAGACTACTTCAAAGACCCCCGGTACATCTACACCTCCTTCTCCTGCTCCACGAACCTCCAAACTGCAATCTAGACATCAAAAGAGGGACAAGCAGGAGGTGAACAGTTCTGACTCTGTCAAGCAAGATACTTCGTCTGACTCTGTCAAGAAAGATACTTCGTCTGACCCTGTCAAACCAGAGACTCAGTCCACAGAGACTAGAACTCCTCTCAAGTCTAGACATGCTCGGAAGACCGAGTCTGAGACCAAGTCTGAGACCAAGGACTCTACGAGCTCAGGCTACGTTCCTCCTCATAAACGAAAGTAATTAGCATATTTATTTATCCATGACTTCGAGAGTACAGCAGTAAGAGGTCAAAACGACGACTACAGTATCGTACTCATCTCATATATCCTCCAAATATTGTATTTAATCACTCTGTCTGTATTTATATTGTATTACATTGTATTTATCCTTCATTATATGGTGTATTTTCTTGAGTTCCCTATTTTTATGATTTTCCCCGATTTTTTATACTTTTATTACTTTAATTTACTTTAATTATTTACCATATATCTGTCACGCATAATTCACCACTCACCACCATGAAATGTACACTCCGTATGGAACGCCAACAAACGGAAACAAAAACAAAGAACAGCGAAACGACTTTGTGTACGATAAACATGGCCTGAGAAGATTCCACGGAGCCTTTGAAGGCGGCTGGTCAGCTGGATATTACAATACCGTCGGCTCAAAAGAAGGATGGACCCCACGACAATGGAACAGCAACAACGATAGGCAGAAAGCCACAAACACGGTGGAGGATTACGTGGACGACGAAGATGAGGTTGGGGAAAAAAACCGGGTGGAAATCGTCAACGTGGGGCCCGAGATATTGGCGAAATGGAGTGCCGATATCTCCGGGGACAGAAAGGAGGCTTTTGAGGTCCTTCCAGAGACACAAAAGGCTTACCATGGTCCAGCAGGGATAGGTTATGACTCCAGGTTGGTTGAGACTGCGTTTGGAGGTTGGGAAAGTGCTACAAGTGCCAGTAATAGTGCTGTCAAACGTCTCACTATGGGCTCTACGGATAAACGCATTTCTCTGGTTCCTGGGTCTGGCAAAAAACGTCCTTTGCTGCTGGAAGACGAAGAAGACGACGAGCTATATCCCGTGACGAAATCGCTTCCCAAATTGCGCAAAGAACGGGACGATTCTGGACAGTCCAAAAGTCTGGTTAAACACAAGTTTCTGACCGCCAAACAGCGACAGATACTGGGACAGAAGGAAAAGCGGGCTGAGTCAGATGGGATTAGTAAGCCCCAGACGGTTATGTGTTCGGATGGAAAGCTGCCGCTTCCAGGGTTCATTCTTGTTCTGGTGTCCAATCCAGTGTTCAAGAAGTATGGACTTAGTCAGCAGAAGGATCAGATTCAGACCAAGGCACAGATTCAGACCAAGACACAGATTCAGACCCCGGCACAGATTCAGAGCCAGGTAGACTCGTTTCTGGACTCGTTGACCTCATTGGAGAAAAACCCGTACAAATCGAAACTGGACTCCAAGTTTCAGCTTGCTGGAACGGCAGCAGAAGGACCCAAAGAGACGGGAGCACGAACAGTGGTGCATGAATGGGTCCCTTCTCAACTGCTGTGCAAGCGAATGGGTGTACAGTATGCGAAACCAAGAGAGGAGGAGGTTGAGGTGAAGGTAGGACAAAGGGTGGACGTGGAGAAAGTCAGGGGACTTTTTCGGTAGCTGAGGAGAGGCAGGCCAGTCTGAAAGAGTTTAGAGCGATTCTGACACTTTCAGAGGAACAGGATCGATTCCGAAGTTGTACAGAGTCTAATTTTACTCTCCTGAAGCTGTACAGTGTCTAGAACGACTCAGAAGTTCTACAGAGACAATGAGAGCTTAGAAATGATTTCTGGCAGCTCTAAAACATCGGAATGCTACTTTCTAAACTGTTCTAAGACTAGAGTCAGACGCTGTGGTCTCAGAAGAGGAACTCGGTTCTAAAGGCATATAGCGAGTTCCGAAGAGACTGCCTGAAGATACACCGTCTCAATTGGTGCGTTTTCATGCTCTCCTGGGATTTTGTTTCCTTATGAAGGCTCATGATGGCTTTCTAAACTTCTCTGTAAAGCTCTAAGTGACTCCACAACTCAATGATAGGTTTAAGACTCTACCGAGTGTTTTGGGCTGTAATATATTTATATCTTTAATATACTTTTTCAGGACCATCTTCTGACCTGGAGATTCATATGGAGTCATTCGTGCCTATGTTACTATCTCCGACTAACTTTTCACACGGACACGTATTTCTAATGGAGCATACAACAGTATCCAACTCGACCAAAAATATAGCCATAACTAAAGCCAGCTGATCACTATATTCCTACAGCTCAGGAGATTCCATCAGTACCCTTCACCACCTTGTATCACCTTTTATTTACTTTTATTAACTCCTATCTACTTGTAATACCATCCCCAATTTATGCCTCCACACAACTCTCCTCAAACTTGACCAAAAATACCTGTATGACCAAATGGACTTGATATTATTGTTCCTAACAGTCAGGAGGTTCATTGGTACCCTTTTTGTCGCTGCTGATAACTCCTCTATCTCTCTAAAATCGAAATACCCCCAAATCAGCTTCTCACAGAAATGCGCCCAACTTGTTCAGAAATACTCCCATAGCCAAGGAAAAATGGTAAGGACGTTCTTCAGGCATTAACAATGCCAACGGTACTCACTTCTTCCCTCCTAATGTAATTCTTCACGTTTTAACACCATATCACACCCTCACGGCTCATCAGGCAACTGCTCCTAACTCCTTCGAAAATACCCGTATCGTTAAGCCGACTTGAACAGTTTGATTAGCGTGGCAAAGCCACTCCTGAAATACCCGTAGTGTCTCTGAAACATAGTCCTTAGCGTTTCTGGCGATTCCCTTGAGAATGCATGACTGAGTTGACAGCACGCTCCAGCGCCACTAAAAGCGCAATCTTTGTCTCCAATGGTTCACAACTTTCCTCTAGTCCACTATAATGGTACAGGAAGATCTCTGCCATGTTATCTTTGCCATTCAAGTTCTCATTTCTCTTCTTTCATTTTCACATCAGGAACTAGATTGAAGAGTAGGACCGATTCCTTTGTTGTATCTAAATAGACCAAAACCGAGCTAGACTATAGCGTACTTTTCCACCACTGTCGTACAGTACAGTACAGTACCTCTTTACAACCTGTCTTATCTCTTTACCAATTGTCTGTCTGGTCTGACTACTGTTCTGTATTGTAAATCTGACAACGTATGATTCTATAGATAGCCCGTAGACAGCCGTAATGACCCTTCTACAAAGAACTACTATAGCCTGTTTGGACGGTGTAGCTTCCCAATTAGTAGATTGAAGTATCTAAAGCTCTCCGACTTCTTCATTCTGCTTCGTATGATAGAGCTGATCACCAGTACCTAGACAGGCCTATACCCTTCTATTCTACATGAATCAATATGTTCTCATTCTCTCTAAGTCATAAATAAATTACTATACAGCTGATTCTGGTGTACTTGAATCTTCCAGATCATTTTTGGAGTGGACAAGACGTGAGACGTAGTCGATAGTTGGAAGAGAAGACTGAGACGTAGGGCGTAAGACGTAACGAAAGACGTAATGTAAGACGTAAGACGCAAGACGTAAAACACCTAGGACTTAATGGCCAAGTGGAGAAATGGTAAAGTTAGAACTCACAGTCTGGTCATGGTACAAGGTCCCAGGTACTCCTCAGTCATAATCTGCTCACGTCTCTCGCTTCAATCTCATCCTTCACGTTTTCGTTCACGTCCTGAGCAAATCGAAAGAGACTCGCTTTGCTCAAGATGTTCGTTTACATCTTTCACTCACGTCTATCGCTTTGCTCAAGACATTCTTTCACATTGGTCCACGTCTCTCGCTTCGCTCTAGACGTTCGTTCACGTCGTTCGTCACATCTTCGCTTCGCTCAGAAGTGCCTCACTACGCGGTCCCTGGAAAAACCACCGCCCTCAAATTCCCCACAAAACCCCTGTCATAAATATTCACCACCGGTTTATGGTCCGTCAACAGCGTCAACGACAGGTCATTCTGGGCAATATATTCCCTCTCCTCCTGCGTCAGAGCCCGATTAGGTCTTCCCTCTTCGTCTTTTTGCAAAATAATGCTTCTATCCGGCTTGAAACCAGGTCGTTGAAACATCCAAACAGTGCCTTCGCCAATAGCAGCGTGAATATCGCCCCATTTGTCTGTTTCATTCGTCGTGGCACCCAGATAAATGTAGTAAAAGTGCATGGCTGTAAAAGCACAGGCCAGAGCTCCAGTAGACACTGACAGCAGAAAGATGATACCAACACGTTTGTTCTCGTTAGTAATCATCACCTGCCACCACTGCGAAAAAATGCTGGGCAGCGGCTTGGGGTGGTTTTTGTACTCCTCTTCAACCATGACGATCATTTTCAAGCCAGCCAAAAGAGCTCCCCAACACAAAGTCCACACGTTGCCTAGCAGAAAAAACATGAACCACCGGTAGTTGTACAGCCCCACAGTGTTGTTAATCCAGAGACAGTAATGGTCGAATTTCGCCACACACTTGTTGGTAAACCGATCGTGTTTCGATCTCGCTGGTTTAGTGAACTTGCACGTGCTACACTCCGTGTCTTCCAGAAACATGAGATTGTCAAACTGGAACTGGTTGAGCAGCTGGGCGTGGTTTTGTTTGGTTATTTTGCCTGGGTCAGAAAAAGTAGCCAAAACAAAAGACACCACAAGCACCGTATACGCCACAGGAGCTAGCCACGTGTAGTACCAGTGGTTTTCGGCAATGAAGGGATGCAAATCTTCATAGTAGGCCGAAAACATGTACGTGGTGAAACAGCAGTAGAGAATAGGCACGCTCCAGGGCGCTGCTGGGGCAACAACAGTGCCACAAAAGTCTCCAATCACAGATAGACGACCTCCACAGTACTTTGAGTCCCACGTTCGAATTGCAGCTGGACGAGATCCAAGCCATTTTCTGAATCTCCACACAGCCGTGCCTTCGAATTGCGGTAGTGCTCCAAACAGGAACACAAACGTGAACACGGAGATGAAGAGAATCGACAGCAGGTAGATTTTCAGCCACATGTGGGGGGTGAGTGTGAGTGTAGGTGTAGATGTAGATGTGAGTGTATCGACTTGAGATGCAAGATATGCATGGATATGCATAGTTATGAGGAGGGGTGTATCTCGAGATGTAGAGGTCTGAGAGGAAAAATGAGAGTGTCAGTGGGTTCAGGAGGTTGTGTTTAGTTGATTTCCGAAAAAACCGGGGCGATTTAGGTGGAATTGACCGAATTGAGGTGTTGGTTGTGGTGTATATTTTGAGATATTTAAAATAAAATAAGATAATGAAAAGAAAAAGAAAATAAAGAATAAAAAGGGAAAGAAAAAAGGATAAGAAATGACCCGAAAATGACACCAAATTTATATATATATACTTATTACATAAGCAGAATACAATCACGATACCCCACCTCATCCCACCACTTACCACAACCACATGCCATCCTGTCTCGGATTTTCTTTTTCCTCTTATTTGCTATTCTATCCACACTGGCTGACTAAGCATTGGGACATCCTGTCTTGTCACGGACTAGCACTGGCAACGTGTCCTCTAGTGTCGAGTTCGATTTCTGTAGACGTCGCATTATTCTCTCCTTACTCAACCATTACTCTTGGCATGTTATTCTCCGCGGTTATATATAGCCCGCATAGGCTTTACAGGCGTGAGATTGAGTGTAGAGGGAGGAAGTGGTAAAGAGAAAAGGGAGAACCCCAAACGAAAAGGGACGAATAAAAGGGGGCAAAAAAAGGAACGAAATAAAACAATTCCTGGATACATATTGGTACCACCACATCTCCTAGCTCCATTTGTCTAATTGCTTCCAAACATCCTACCTCACTTCTGTCACTGTGCTCTGTACTCATACGCATACAGCTTTATCTTCCGCGATAATATCTGTATGCAGTGGAGAGGGGACGGAACAGGACACGACAGTACAACCAGACGAAAATGAGGCAAACGAAAAAGGCCGAAAATCAAGACAAAAACAGGTTATGAGCTGAGTACCACCACAACCACCGCAAAATACTCCTTCTTCACTTCCCCCTACTCCACACGTGCTCCCAAATGCGCTATTACATGGTTTACATGCATACTCCCAATCTTCACTATCGTGCAGGACCTCTTCTCTCTCACAGCTCAACACATACTCCACACACCCTTGAAATGTCGTTTCTCACGTCGCTCAAAAACAAGGCGCTGGAGCTGTTCGAGCCCGAAAACACCTCCGGAGTCATCCAGACTGCCGCAGACACAGCCCAGTTTTCGGACTACAAACGTCGACTCTCCAAAGACGAAAAGTTCCGGCTGCAATTCGGTCTTCCAGACTCACAGAAGCTGCTGGCAGACATCAGCGTCGAGGTGGCGCTCCAGAACGCAGAAAACCCGCCTGTAAACGCTGGTCAGGCGGCCCGGTCAGAGTCGCTCATCGAGTTCTCCAACGTCATCTACCAGGGCAAGCTGTATCTGTCGGACTCGTTTTTGTGTTTCACAGCCACAGACGCACGCCAATGCTCGTTTGCGCTGCCTCTGCTGACCGTCAAGCGCGTCGAACGGCTCCCCCTCAAGTCGTACCTCTTTGCGCTCTCCATCAAGACGTACAACGGCCTGACGCTGGTCATCCAGTTCATCGGCATCAAGTCTGCGTGCGACCGCTTCTCGCTGGCGCTCAAGGCGCAATTGGGCAAAAACCTGGCCCAAATCAAGTCCCTGAAACCGTTTCTCGCCACGCTGTACTCGGAGTACCTGCTGAACGTGATTTCGTCCGGGCAAAAAGGAGACGCTCCTCCTCCTCCACTGGGAGGCCTGGGACAGATCTTCCGGTACCCCGGAGACGCCAAGAAGCTGCGGGACAAGTCCAAAATGCGTCTGTGGCTCGAGTACTTCCAGACGCACGGCCGTAACCTGACCCTGGTGCGCCAACAAACGTTCTACAAGCTCATCCGAGTCGGTCTGCCCAACAGACTGCGAGGCGAAATCTGGGAACTCACGTCTGGGTCCCTTTATCTTCGTCTAGCCCACCAGTCCATGTACAAGGACCTGCTGGAGGAGTACGAGGGCAAGACGTCCCAGGCCACCGAAGAGATTGAAAAGGATCTCAACCGGTCGCTGCCCGAGTACTCGGCGTACCAGGACGAAGAGGGCATTGCGCGGCTGCGAAGAGTACTCACCGTGTACTCGTGGAAGAACCCCGACGTGGGGTACTGCCAGGCCATGAACATTGTCATTGCCGCGTTTCTCATCTACATGTCCGAGGAACAGGCGTTCTGGTGTCTCAACGTGCTGTGCGACAAGATGCTGCCCGGGTACTACTCGCGCAGCATGTACGGCACGCTGCTGGACCAGAAGGTGTTTGAGTCGCTGGTGGAGAAGACCATGCCGCTGCTGTGGGACCATCTGCAGCGGTGCGACGTGCAGCTGTCGGTCGTGTCGCTGCCGTGGTTCCTTTCCATCTTCATCAACTCCATGCCGCTGGTTTTTGCATTCAGAATCATCGACGTGTTTTTCCTGGAGGGCCCGAAGTTGCTGTTTCAGGTTGCCCTAGCCATTCTGCGAATCAATGGAGAACGGCTTCTGGAAGCTGATGATGATGGTCTTATGATTGGTATCATCAAGGAGTACTTCCTGACACTCGACCAGTCGGCTCACCCTACCTCCAAGAACGAAAAGCTGCGGTCCATCACAAAGTTCCAGGAGCTCATGGTAGTCGCCATGAAGGAGTTCAGCGTTATCACTGAACCCCTTATCACCGAACACCGGGCCAAGTACCAGGACCGGGTGCTGGAAGACATTGAGATCTTTGCCAAGCGAACGTCTATCAGAAACCTGCACAAGACCAAGAACCTGAGCCAGGACGACCTGTCGGTGCTGTACGACCGATACCACACTTATCGAGAAATGAATCTGGAAAACTACCAGAACTTCCTCTCGTCCGTGGTCTGTTGGACCGAGCCCCAGGAGCTGTCGATTGACGGCACTCCCGATCTTCTGCGTCGTCTGTACACCCGATGGGACGTGGACATGAAGGGCACTCTGTCTCTGCAGAATGTCGTCACCGGCATTGATGCTCTCAAGCAGTCCGATCTCATGGGTCTCATGACGTACTTCTTTGAGCTGTACGACGACGATGGAGACGGCCAGATTGACCGGGAGGGCATTCTCAGCATGTCCGAGGGCCTGCTCTTCCTGACCAAGGCCTGGAGAGAGGGCACCGTGTACACCGACGGGGCTCCTATTCTCGACCAGATTTCGCTGGTCGAGCTGGATAGACGGGAGCAGGAGCGACAGGAGCTTCTGCAGCAGGAGGAGCTGCGGCTGGCCGAGGAGATGGAGGCGCTGCGTCTGGAGGCCGAACAGCAGAAGCTGGCCGAGGAAAACACCTCGGAGGCCATTTTTGACACTCCGGATACAGACGAGGACGACGCCAGGAGCACCAGGTCCGCCAAGTCCGTCAAGAGTGTGTCTTCGCGGTCCATCAAGTCGACCATTGGCTCCATTGGGGCTGCTGGAGGGGCTGTTGGAGGAGCAGCTATGGGAGCTGTTCGAGGTGCCGTTCGACGCAAGTCCATCAAGGATATCGGAGATCCCATCCAGGAGCGGCAAAAGGTGGCCCACGAGCAGAACGTGCGGTATCTTTCTGCCGTGTCTGCCTTCATCCAGCGTGCTTTCGAGTACGCCAACGAGGCCAAGAAGGAGGCGGACAAGGAGGCGGACAAGAACAAGGACGCCGAGGACTCTGCCGAGACCCACAATGCTGCCCTTGACCCCAGCAAACCTCTGTACATTGACCTGCCTACCTTCCGAATGGTTGTGCTTGCCGACGAGACTCTGGAGACGCTGTTTGCGCTGTCTCTTCCCCAGTCTGTTGTTCTGCGACAGTCTGACGCCGACATGCACAAGCGGGCTTCTCTGCGAGACGTGTTTGACGGTCTGGTGGCTGATGGAATGCGGGTTGCTGGCGAGGTGCGAAAGCGAATCGATATCGACAAGAGTGTCAACGACTCGGAGGACATCGGCGAGGTTGTCAGCGGCAAGGATCGAGATGTGCTGGATGAGGCCATTTAATGAGGGAGGAGTGAATCCAGCGGCATCTCTAAGGACATGTGCCCTGGATTGTAGAGATGATTAATGTAATGTTTATGAGTGAAGGATGACAGTATACAGTAGTGGGAGAGAGGTTATAAACTGAGAAACTAGGACTGTTCTCATACCAAACCCTCTGAGGTTTGAGATTTCTGTCCAATTTAAAGCATACTGAGTTGACACCTTAGTTGACACTTAGTTGACACTTAGTTGACACTTAGTTTGACATTTTCTTAGGAGACTAGATGGAATGTCATGGACGTAAAAATATGTGAAGTTATAATCGAGAAGTAAATGGTAGTAAGATAGTTACCTGAGCCTGATAACTACATATGAAGCCAGTCAGAGCTCTAAGGGTATTTCTGAGAGAGCTAGAGGTTGTATTGTGGTTTGATAGAATTGAAGTTGTCGGTGAAAAGTCTCTGGATATGAGGTGGGTGGAACAAAAAGGGTATAATATGAATAGATTGGCTACTGCAAACACACCAGTCAAGTTGGCTTAACGATTCAGGTATTAATGGAGGAAATGGGGGCATATCTGTGTTAGGTCAGTATTACAGTGTTGGGGTTAAAATCCGAGAAGAAGCAGTAGGAGAGATGCGAAGGGGTTCATTCGAATCTCCTGACCAAGGGGAATATAGTGATCAAGTCGGGCAGGCAATGTCGGTATTATTAAGGGAGTTGAGCCCAGGTTCATGTGAAAGTAGAGTTGGGACGGTAGGTATAAATACAGCTTGGGGAATGATAAGAGAGGCATACATGGTACCATTAGAATCACCAAGCTTAGGAAAATACTCTGGTCAGCTCCCCATGTTGATGTCTGCATTTCTGGTGATGTTGGGGCCGGTTCGATGGAAGGTAGAAAATGAGAGATTTGGATTTATTAATGGAATGAAAAGCGACAGGAGAGATTTAAAGGGGATAATAGGACTTTGTTGATAGGGGATACAGATGGTCAACTAGCTCTTACAATGAGAGTATTTCTGAGTGTGTTGGGGGCAGTTATGTGGTTGAGTATGTTTGGGGGTGGAGGTGTTAAAAGTAGTTTAAGAGGTAATTTCGAAGGAGTGATGGGTACATTGGCAATCTAACGAGTCTGACTAGCATTTTGGTTAACTCCTCATTACTATGCGGGTATTACAGAAGGAATTAAGGGGAGTTGTAAAAAAACGAAGATTTTTGATTATGACTGATGAAGTGAGAAAAATAATGGAAAGAAGACTTTCAAGATACCACTAGAATCCCCTGGCCCATGAGACCTCAATGATCAAGCTGGCAGAGTGAAGGGAGTATTATTGATGGAGTTGAGGACAGGTTCATGTGTAAGTAGAATTGGGAGGGTCGGTATAAATACAACGTGAGGGTTGATAAGAGAGGCATACATGGTACCATTCGAATCATAATGCTTCGGAAAATACTCTTGTTAAATCCCCATTCCGATTCAGGTATTTTTGGTGGTGTTGGGGCCAGTTCGATGGAAAGTAGAAAATGAGATATTTGGTTTCTAAATGGAATGGAAAGGGACATGGGAGATTTAAAGGGCGCAAATAAGACCTTGTTGACAGGAGATATAGATGGTCAACTCGCTCTTGCAATGGGGGTATTTCTGATTGTGTTGGGGGCAGCTCTGTGGTCGAGTATGTTTGGGGGTTGAGGTGTTGAAGTAGTTTCAGAGGCAATTGAGGAGGATTGGAGGGTTAATGTGATATTAATGAGTCCGAACAATACCCAAATCAATTCCTCATTACGATGCTGGTATTATTGAAGGAATTGAGGGGAGTTGTAAAAAACGAAGATATATTATTAGGGGTGTTAAAGTGAATAAACACTTGAAGAGAGGACTTTCAAGGTATCACTAGAATACCCTGGCATGTAGGAATCGAATGATCAAATCGCTAGAGTGATGGGAGTATTATTGAGGGAGTTGCATGCAGTTGAGTTGTAATGTAGAATTGAGAGGGTTGGTGCCAAATGTACATAAGAGAGAGTATAAGAGACTTATATGGTATCGTTAGATTTGCCTCACTATGAGAAAGTCTCTCGTCAATTTGGCTTAATGATGCGAGTATTATCAGTGAAGTTGGGAGAAGTTCTATCAATAGTAGGAATCTAGTACGATAGAAGGGATAGAAGAAGCGAACCAGGTACCAAAAAGAGACACGACGAGTATTGTGTAGGTTAAATCATCTGGAGAAATAGGTTGGTCAAGCCTGCTCAAATACTCGTATTTTTGAAGGAGTTAGAAGGAGGTATGTGTGGGTGCTGGTAGAGTGTCAAGTATAAAAACGGCGTTAAAATCGATTAAAAGTTAGAAAGCAGGGGATATTGGAAATTAAACGAATCCTCTGGACTCAAATATTTCAATGGTCAAGTTGGAATGATCATGTGAATATTTCTGAGGGAATTAGGGGGAGTTGTGTAACTGAGTATTATTGGAGTGAAGGTTTAAGATGCGGGTACTGGTAGGGGAATAGGTAATGGTAGCACCGTTGGAATTGCTAAACTGTGAGGAACTCATTGGCCATATACTTATGTAGACGGTTCCTCTCATTATGTTACATGGAACCCAATAATGTCTTACTAGACCTACAGGTGATTACTGAGAATTACGAGATTGATTCTCAAAGAAGATACCCAGGAAGTATCCGAGTGGTACAAATGGAATGTTTGCGTAACGGTGAATTGCTTACAAAACTCCGATTTCCAATTGGAGTTTTATTGAATGAGTTGGGGTGTATAGTTATTAGATTACGAAATGTGTTTCAGCAGTTAGGACTTAACTTGTTAAATAAACACAGCAATGGAGGAGGATTTGGTCCGATAGAAGCAGTGATACATAAGTAGACCGGGTCTCTTTTATACGAGAATATTCACTCTTTTAGGGCCGTAGGAGACCACATTGCTTCAAGTGGTGATTTTGGGAATCGGTGTAAAAACTTGTAAAAAACTTATATAAAGAGGAGAGTGGCAGGATACGAACCATTCCGTCATGGTGAACCCATTAATATCAATTGATAAGCTCCAAAACCTTTAGAGACTCCAATTGAAGCTGGCTTAAAATTTTGAGGTACCACAGATGCAGGGTGTCTTAGGTGGAAAATTAGTGTTGCGATTTAAATGATAGCCACGAGGTCGTTAACGCGGTCTTATAATCAGGTTTATCAACTCCAACCATCTCTTCTCTCTTTTTTTTGCAATTTATTAACAGTTTTTTCTGAGACGAGAGGTGTCTGTAGAGATACAGAACAGGAAGAAACAGTGAAACAAAAGAGAGCTTGGGATACCTAGCAGGCGAATGACCCAAGCAACCTACAAAACGAACCCTTCCTGACAGAACTTGTCTATCTATCATTTCCTCAGCTACTATGGACAATTTTGGTGCAAGTATTTTCCTCAACATAGTGTAAAAGAGAGAAAGGAACGAATCATGGACAGGTAAAAAGCCCCTACAGTGTCTACAGCACAATAATTTAATAAAGTATCAATGCATTAGTTAGTATTTCTATATTCTATATTTTTCCTCACATCATTCTCTTTCCGATTTCCGACTGCCATTTTGCAGCTCGCTCAAAACCGTTGCTACTGAACTGGTAGTCCATAAAGGCGTTCATAATGCCCTGCTCGGAGGAGGCGACAAAAGGACCGTGGTGAACAGTCTTCTGGTTGAGAATCTGGGCTCCAATAATGATGATTCGAGAATCAGGAGCAGGAGTAAAGTTGATGGTATCGCCCTTGGTAGAGAGAGTAGCGACATCATGAGCCTTGATGACCTTGCCGTTAACAATGGCAGAACCCTTCATGACGTAGAGAAGAGAACTGAAGCCTGCAGGCATAGTTTGGCTCATTTCTGTGCCGTCATAGTTGGACTCGGTGAAGTAGTCCAGGTACCAGACAGGAGTGTATGCTAGGTCTTTGACAGAATCTACACCCAGAGCCTGGCCTGAGATGACTTTGACGGTCAGATCTTTCTTAGCAGACTGGGCAGTAGGAATTTCTGCGGCTTTCAGGTCTCTGTATCGAGGCTCACAGTTCTTGAGATGGTCAGGAAGATCGACCCACAGTTGGATGCCTTCCACAACCTGTACTTCGCCATTAGGACCTGCGGCAGGCATTTCAGCGTGTACAATACCCTTTCCGGCTGTCATAAACTGCAAATCTCCGGCGTTAAGAGTTCCCTTACTTCCTGTAAAGTCCTCATGGTCTACAGCACCCGAAATGACATAAGTGATCGTCTCCTGACCTCGATGAGGATGGTCGGGGAATCCGGCTGTGGAGGGGACCTTGAAGTGGTCAAACATGATGAAGGGGTTGTAACTTCGCAGTTGAGGAGTACCAATAGCTCTTCTGACTCTGGCTCCTACTCCTTCAGACTGTTCGGGAGCAGTGAAGACCTTGTCGATAGTTTTGGTAGTGTTGGTAGTGTTGGTAGTTGTAGTCATTGTTGTTTTTTGTGATGATATTAGAAAAACGGTGCCACAACGTGTCCTTATATATTGCCCCGTTTGACGATGGTATTTTCCAGAATCTTGGTGTAGTGCATTAACGATGCAGTGTAATTTGGTACTAACAAAGGATCATGCGTCTTAGAGGTATTGTAATACATATGTCATGTATGACATCATGGTTATTCACAGAGATAGAGTTGAAGATTAGAAATCAACCTGGGGTGGAAGATGTCGAATGAGTGGTAATCAGGTGATCTGAATCCGTATAACACCATGAAGAAGAGTTTAGACTGGAATGAAGAACTGTCGAAACCAGTTTCAAAATTCTCGAAGATATACAATATCCATTCATTGACCCCAAGGTCGATATTTTGTCAATTAAAGGACTGATGGTTAAAGAACGATTGAAATCCTTGCCAGGGCCCACCAGAAAAGCACTTGTACAAGTACAAGTACAAGTAATTCTATTACAAGTTCAAGTTACTGTAGACATGTGGACTGTTCCGGACTACTAACATAATTCTAGAACTGACCCAACTTCATAAGAAATACCCGTTCCGTCAAGCCAAAGTGGCCGTGGTGTTACTCAGGGACGGGGCTTTCTAATGACACCCATCATGCTTATTCTGCTATCCCTTGCATCTCTAATGAATCGAAACATCCACTTTCCACTTTCTACAGAATGACCCAACTCCACCAGAAATACCCACACCATTAAGCCAGAGTTGTATCTGTGTTCCCCAACGACTGGTATTTCTAACGATACCGTTCATGTCTCTTCTTATATCCTTTTCATCTCAATATACCGAACATGTTCATTTTCTAATTTTTACAGAACAGACCCAACTTGATAAATAATACTCGTAGAACTAAGCCAAGGTGATAAGAGTGTTCCCTAACAACAGGGATTTCCCATGATACCAATCATATCCGTTCTGCTATCTTTCTCATCTCTATAGAACAAAAACTTTCATTTACCTACTTCTCACAGAACTGGCCCAAGTTGACCAATACTACCCGTAGAAATAAACCGAACCGACTGTTGTGTTCCCTGACCTCAGTACTTTATAACGATGCCGGTCATGTCCCGTTTTATTTCTTTCCCACCTCTTAAAAATTGGAACGTTCATTTTCCACTGTATACAGAACTGCCCCAACTTCATCAGAAATACTGGTACCATTTAGCCAAAGTTATAGATGCGTTCCCTGTCGAAATGGCATTCCGACGATACCCTCTATGTCCCTTCTGCTATCTTTTTCATATCTATAAATCGGACACATTCATTATCTACTTTTCATAGAACGGGCCCAACTTGACCAATAATACCCTTAGAACTAAACCGAGTTGACATAATTGTTTCCCAACGAAAAGACTTTCTAATTATACCCAGAAAATCTCATCTTCTATCATATGAAGCCGAAACATTCATTTTCTGCATTTCATAGAACTGCCTCAGTTTGATCAAAAATACCCGTACGATTAATACAAGGTAACACATGCATTATCCAACAATGGACTTTCCAATGGTACCCTTCACATTTCTTCTGCTGCCTTTTTCGTCTATAGAATTCAGAAACGCTCATTTTCTACTTTTTACAGAACTGGCCCATCATCACCAAAAAATACCTGTACCATTAAACCTATGTGGCAATTGTGTTCTCCGACAACGGGACATTCCAATGATCCCATTCATGTCATTTCTTCTATCATTTGCATCTCTATAAAACGAAAGCGTTCTCTTTCTACTTTTCACAGAGCTACCCCTCACTCATCCAAAGATATTTACACAGCCAAGCTGACTTGACCAGGATACTTCTCAGAATCAGCCGATTGCAACGGTACCGTCCATGTCTTGTTTGCTACACCATACCACTTGTTACACCTTCACCACCCTCTCTTCCAAGCTCATACAGCCCCTGCAACTCTGTCAGAAATGCCCCCATTAACACAGCAACTTGACCACTGTGTTCCTTGGGTTCCAAATGTAGTATTAACGCCTTAGATGTCTTCGTCAATACGCCCTACCGACTGTTGACACTTCTCTCCACAGTATCCACACGTTTATCACCTGGACAAACTCCATCAAAAATACCTACATCATCTTGGAGACTCGACCAGAGTATTCTAGAGACTTATGCGTAAAAAAATGATACCATTTAGTACTTCTCTACAACTATCTATCCGTTTTACTACTTCCACCCAGCTCTGGAGAAAGATTGTTACTAGGGATTTTGGGTAGTAATTGAGATCAATTTTAGTCAAAGAGTTGATCATACACCAAATGTACAAGTATCAACTAGCTGACACTACCCCAAGAAGAGTGATGGTCTTATTTCCCCAGATCATCAAATAGTTACTGCAAGTAGAAAAATTGGAAAATGCGTCACTTAAACATGTTTAGAGACCTGAGATTGGTATTATTAAAGCCCGAGAGCCATTTAATCCTCTTCTCAACTTGCTTACACCTCCTGGTCTTATTTATATCTCTATTACGGAATTCACAGTTTTTGGTAAAAAGTGGGTTGTGTAATATGGCCATTAAGGATGTAGAAATGCTAGAAATAAGAGAGCCTGGGCACCAAGCGGAAGCCATGGTCTTCAATTACAAGCTGCATGGGTACTTCTGACTGAATTTGAGCCGATATTACAACTACAACCAACATGAAAAACTTAGCTGCACCGTAAAAAGTGATTATCTTTCTATAAAAAGTGGTGGGAGAGACGTGGAAGGAATTCTAGGGACACTGGAGCTCTGGTGAACGCTCTGATTAAGTTGCTACGATGATGCGGTTATTTCTGACCGTTCTGGGGACAGCTCGGTGAAAACTACATAATAAGTGTTTCGGTTTTATAAGTTGAACAAAAGTAACAGGAGAGAAACGAAACGAATGACTCGGAATTTACGAGTCCAAGGAACCACTAATGAAGTCTCCTCATCTATGGGGGTATTTTTGGAGATGTTGAACGGAGTTTTGTGACGGAGTAGAAGTTCGATGGTTGGGGACAAAAACGTGTACGAAACAGTAGGGGAGGACTGTATGGTGTCATTGGAATTGCCTGACTCTAACGAATATGATAGTGTAGTTGGAATACTGATACGGATATTTATGAGTCAGTTAGGGGGTTGAATAGACAAGTAGACTTTGGGGTATCGGTATTAAAAACAGTACAAAGTGTCGAGGGAGAGTTAAATGGGATCAGAAGAATTGCTAATGCCATAAGAAAGAAATGATCACGTTTCTTTTACGATGGAGGTATTATTGGTGGATCTAGAGGCAGTTGAGTGGTTATGTAGAACTGGGGGTGTATGTATACCAAGTGGAAATGAAGTGGCAAGACAGTCATACAGGGTATCGTTTGAATCTTCCAAGCTCCGAGAATACGCCTGTCAAGTTGCCTTTTCGATAAGGGCATTTTTACCTCTTACTTAATTGGATGTATTACTCTGTGTGCGTATGGGGGAAATACTTGGGGAGTTTACATCTGTAAAAAGGCAACAAGGGAGGTATAATTGGTACCAATCGAATCCTCTGCGCTGGGTTACATCAATGATTCTTTCAGCAGGGCTATGTGAGTATTTCTGAGCGAATTGGCGCCGGTTGTGTAAAACAGTAAACCAGGGGTCTCAGGGCAAAAAGTTGGAAAAACACGATAGGTAGAAGATGAATGGAATTAAACGGACCCTAGGAATCTGAGGATTACAATAGACGACCAGCAATTACAACGTGAGTTTTTTTGGGAAAGTTAGAGCAAGTTGGTAACCAGACCAAATTTGGGACGAAGGGAAAAAAGTGGGCCTGGGGTGGTATTAGATCTTGTGAAAGGTATAATCGAGACCCCCAAAGTCCAAGGACTACGCTGGAGAAGTTGCAAAACGTTTATAAGTATTTCTGAGGAACTTGTGGCCTGTTATGTAAAACGTAAAAAATGAGGGTTTCGGTTTTAGAGAGGATTCTGAGATAGCAGGAGGAACAAGAAGAGAGTATCGTTAATGAAACAGATCCGAGAACATACTTGCCGTGTCGCTATATTCATACAAGTATTTTGACTGAGTTAGAGGTAGGGTCTGTGAACAGAAAATGTGGGAGTGTTAAGGAGGTAAACTTGATATAAGGTACTAAGGAGATAGTTAGATGGTATCGATATGATCAGGAAACCATAATAAACAAGCTGATCAAATCGCTGCGATGATGTGAGTATTTTTGGCCAAGTTATGACAAATATTTTAAATGATAGAAATATGATCGCAAAAAAATAGAATAGGTGAGGAAAAGGTGAAGAAGGAGGGACATCAAGGTATCCATAGGATATATCTAGCCCTATGAATGCCTTAACTAGGCTCCCATGCCGATGTGGATATTTCTGGTCGAGATGAGGGGAGGTTATGTGAAAGGAAGAAATATGTTTTTGGGGTTAAAAGTTGGAAAGAAATAGCAACAAAGACTCCAAACGGCACCAATGGATTCTCATAGCCATGGAAAGAATTGAACTAGGGCTGCCTTGGTTATGGAACTATTTCTGAAGTTTTGCGGGCAGTTATGTGATAAACTAGAATTTGGGGTGGTTGAGCTAAAATTGGGTAGGAGATAGTGGGATAATCATGTAGGGTATTGATGTAATCGAATGGTTCCAGGGAATACTCTGGTCAAGTCCCTGTTTGTATCTGGGCATTTTTAAGTATGCTAGGGGAATTTATGTATGAGGATCAAATAAATGTCGGGTGGACTCTACAAATGAGATAGAGACGTAAGGGAGATATAAACGGTAGAATGAGGATGTAATTCATTCGAGAGATATGATAGTGAAGTGTGCTTTTCGATTCGAGTATTTCTGAGTTAGTAGGAGTCAGTTGTAAGGTGGAGTCGAACTGTGGGTGTAAGGGCTAACTGAGAAAACGGGTACAGTAGGAGAAGAGAGTTGAAAGGTGTTTCAGGAATGGCCTGGCTCATATGAACACGTCAGATAAATCTTCAAGTTTGTGGGACTATTTCTGAGTCAGTTAGACGAGATTGTGTTGAAAATGAGAAGAGCGAGGGTCTGGGTTAAAAGTGGTTAGGAGGCAAGACAAGCCACATTTAGGGTATCATTTGATTTGTCTGATACAGAGGATTACGTTGGTAGTGGCGTCTTGTCGAACTGGGTATTTCTGCGAAAGTTAGGGCTGTTCTATGAAAAGTGGAAATCAGTGATTTGGAGAAATAAGGGGGAAGGGGATTGCGAACAAGAGTATAAGGGTATTTTTGAAATCATCAGACCCCAAGGAATAACAGGGTCAACACCTCACGATGATGTACATATTTCTGAGAGAGTTAGGGCGGCACTTATGAGTGAATAGAATTGAAGGTATCGAGCTCAAAAAAATGAGAGGAGACACAAGAAGAAAAGTTCATGTTACCGTTAGAATCGCCTCATTTCAGAGAATTTGTCAATAGAGCTGGCATAACGATCCTGTTATTTTTGAAGTAGGTAGGAAGATTTCTGATTGGGAGAGGCATGGGTGTGGTTGTTAAAATCAGTGAAGAGTCAGAGGGAAGATATTAATTGGTACTGACACAACCGCTATAACATAGGGAACAATATGATCACACCACAATCTTGGTACAGATATTTTCAGCGAATTTAGGGGCAGTTGTCTGACAAAGTAGAGTTGAGAGCGGAAATGAAATATGAGTGAAACATATAGCAGGGGATCATTACATGGTATCATTGGGCTCCTCTAGCACCAGAAAATTCTCTTGTCAAGTCAAAATATAGATACTGCTATTTTATTAAGAGCTGGGAACATCTCTGTCTGCTGTGATATCGAGGAGGTCGTTGTTATATTTGTAACGAAGCAATAAATGAGAGTTTAAGACATCTAAGAGAACGACCTAGCTCTGAGTAAGTTCATAGTCAACTCAACGTATCGATTGAAGCAATTCTGGTACCTTTAGAGCAGTTCTGATTGGGTTCAGTTGGGTGGGGGGTAGAAAAAGGTGAGAAGAAGTGAGTACAGTAGTAGAGACAGAAAGGCGTACGGGGTGCTGTCTGAAGCCTTTTCATCCGAGGAGCAAGGTAATCAGCTCCCTGTTGTTCTGTGATTAATTCCAAGAAAGTTATGGAGAGTTGTATGACCAAGTAGAATTGGGATGTTGGTGTAAAAATTGGAGAATAGGCCTTAGAGACATACTCAAGGGCTACAGTAACAATGACATCAAAGACGTGTGTAAGTCGACTGAACAAGTCGCGTTCGCTGCGAAAGTTATTCCCAGGTCGTTTGGGGTAGTCCTGTCAAAGGTAGTTGATGAATGTCTCTGTATTAAAGCAGATTAGAGGGTGGTAGGAAAGAAAGACAAGATGATTCTGATCCTTCAGGATTCAGGGATCGTAATGGTCAAGTTGGCTTAGTGATATAATTATTTTAGAAAAAGTTAAGCTCGATTATGTAGGGAGGCGGTTTTCGAGATTTGGTGTCAAAAGTTGCAAATATGTAGTTGGGAGGGGTTACAAGGTGTCATTGGAATTGAATCGCCCCAAGGAACCTTACGGTCAAGTACTTGTAACTATGTGAGTATTTCTGGAAGAGTTGGGCTCAGTTCTATGGAGAGTGTAAAAAGAATGTTTCGGCTCAATGCGTAGAAATGAGAGAGCAGTAGAGTAATAAATGGAATCAAGGGAATTTAACTGACCTGGGAAATACGTTAGTCAACTCACATTAAGTTTATGGGTATTTATGAAAGAGTTACTCCGATTCAGACAGCTGAGGTATAAGACAGGTGGAAGTTTAGGCGATAAAATTGGGAGAAAAGAAATTGGGGATTAATAAGTGGTGCCAAATGATTCATCCGGCTCTCAGAAGCAGAATGAACAAGTACTCTTGACAATGGGAGTATTTTTTGAGGAGTTGTGTTCTGATGTGTCAGACAAATAGAAAGGAGGTGTAGGTGAAAAAAGTTAGAGAAACATGACAGGAGATTGTAGAAGGGGATAATTGGGAACTACTTTGGCACGCGAGTGTAATGGTCAAGGCACCAAGACAAGGGAGGTATTTCTGAGCGAATTAGAAGGAGTTGTCTTGTCATGAAGGGAGAGGGGCTTTAGTTTGAAAAGTGGGTAGGCGGTGATAAGAAGGGTAGGAGTTGTGACGTGGGAATAAACTGATCCGGATGAGGTTTTGGTCAACTCTCCATGGCTGTACAGATATTTTAGGAGTACTGTAGCTGGGGACAGATTCGTAATAAGTAGAGAGTGAGTGCATTATCCTAGAATTTATACAATGACTGTAAGAGAGACATGTGTGGTATCATTAGCATCGCCTGAGTCCCAGAAATACTCCCATCTACAGTCTATGACGATGGGAGTATTTCTGAAGAAGTTGGGGCCAGTTCTGTGAGAATTAACAAGAGAGGTATCAGGGTTAAAAATAGGAAAAGAGGTGGTATTGGGGACTTTGAGGGAACCAGAGGATCCTCTCAACCATGCGAAACAAGATAGTCAAGACGCCATTGTGATGCAGGTTTTTCTACATGAATCAGGCTGAGTTGTGTGTTGGTGTAGAATTGGAGATGGAGGGTTAAAAGTTGGAATCGGGTAGGAATTTAGAGATGTGTGGTAATTGTAGAATCCGCTGACACTGAGGATGATGGTGATCTCATCGGATTTGCTATGTGGGCATTTTTGGAGGAGCTGTACCCGATCAGGTGTCTAGGTTGAAAACTAGTATTTTGATTTTACAAGTTGTGGAGAGATGCAAGGGAGAGAGATCTGATGTGCCAGACTAAACATCCAAGTCCACTCAACAGATTTGGTAGCTTCTATTCTCTGAGGATATTTATGAAGAAGTTGAGGCCAGTTTGTTTTCGGGACAAATCAGGTGTGTACCGTAGGTATTAAAATCTGTGAAGCAGTAGTGAGGGTGGTATAAACGGTCCCAAACGAATCCTATGCGCCGGGTTACAACTATGGCTCATTCGGCAGGGCCATGTGAGCATTTCTGAGCGATTTTCAGGCGGGTACGCAAAACAGTAAAATTGGGGTTTCGGGGCCAATTGTTGGAAAAACGTGGTAAGAAGAGGATGGATGGAACCAAATGGACCCTTGAGATCTGAAGATTACAATAGAGGAGTCGCGACGATGACGTGGGTATTTTTGGGGATGTTAGAGGTAGCTATTAACCAGGTAGAATTTTGGGATGAAGTGATAGAAGGGCTGTTGGGGAGGTAAAAAAAGATATAGAAAGGCACAATTGGATCTCTCAGAGTCTGAGGACTATGCTGGAGAAGTCGCCAAACGTATGTAGGTATTTTTGAGGTCCTTAGGGGCAGTTCCGTGAAATGTACAAAATGAGGTTTGTTGGTTGTAGAAAGAATTGAGAGATAGTAGGAAGAAGCAAAAGGATACCTCGACAATGAAATAGATCCAAGAACACACTGATTAGGTTATCTTAAAACTACAAGTGTTTTGAGAGAGTTAGAGGCGATTCAGTGAACAGGAAAAACTGGGGGTGCAAAGAGGATAAACAGGGTAAAAGGAGCGTAGAAGATAGATAAATGGTATTGATATTATTAAAAAACTATGAGGAATTTACTAGCCAAGTCGCCGTGGTGCTGTGAGTATTTTTGAGCATGTTATGTCAAATCTTGTAAACGAACGGAATATTCTTGTCGCAAAAATAAAAAAACGGCGAATAAAAGGTAAAAGAGGGGAAATCTGGGTATCGTTAGGATGTTAAGAGTCCTGGGAATGTATTGAATATGTCACCATGTCGATGTGGTGATTTTTGGTGGAGATATGGGTCAGTTATGTGAGCGGTAGAAATATGTGTTTGGATTTAAAAGTTGCAAAGCGAAAGCAATAAAGAATTAAGGGGTCCCTGGTGGACCACCTAGATCTAGAAAGAATAATAACTGAGTCTCCTTGATTGTACTGTCATTTCTGAGAAGTTGCGGGCCGTTCTGTGCTCAACGAGAATTGGGAGTGAAAGTGTGAAAAGTGGATAAGAGATAGTGGTATAGGCATACATGGTATCAACCTGATCGAATAGCTTGAGAGAATACTCTGGTCAAGTCGCTGTACATATTCGGGTATTTTTGACGTGGTTGGGGGCAGTTCTGCATGAGGAACCACCAACGTGGTGTGGGCTTTACAAATGATATAGAGATACAAGGAAGATATGAAAGGAAACAGTGAGCTTTAACTACGCCAGGGGAAAATGATGATCAAGTGTGCTTAACGGTTTGACTATTTCTGAGTTAGTTGAGCCCAGTTGTAAGGTCAGGCCAAAGTGGGGTTGTAGGGGCAAAAAGTTGGAAAGAAGTAATGGGTGAAACTTGAATGGTATTTCCACAACCTACCGACTCCTACGACTATAATGATCTAGTCTCCTCGATTATGGGAGTATTATTGAATGAGCTAGGGGAAGTTGGGTGAAAATGTAAAATTGAATGGTAGGTGTCAGAAGTGGGAAAGAGATAGTGCAGGGTTCTGTTATGGGTATCAAAACATTCATCTTAGTCTCTAGAACAATCTGGTAACCTTGAAATTGCTATTGAGGTATTTCCGAGGAAGTTCAGAGCCGTTGTCTAACTTGAGATATTTGGGAGCGTCCGAGTAAAAGTGAATTGGAGAGAGCAAGGGAGACATAACTGGTACCACTTGAATCACCTAAGTCTCTGAAACATGTTGGTCAAGTCGATGTGACAGTGTGAGTAAATCCCCATGAGCTAGCCCCACTTCTGTAAATTGTATATAATGCGTGTTTTGGTTTAAAAGTGGTATAGAGATAAGAGAGAGACATACAAGGTATATACATGTTGACTCGAACCTGGGGAATCCATTGGTTCAATTAACTTGAGGATATGGGTATTTTTAGAGGAGTTAGATCCAGATCTGTGTGGGTCATAGATACAACTTTCGAAGCTAAATCGCTGGAGGAGAAGTAGTATAGATATACAAGGTATCATTAGAGTCCCCTAATCTTGGAACGTTCAGTTATCCAATCGCCACAGCTATGCGTGTATTTCTGAGAGTTTTAGGCCAGTTTTGGTTTGGGGCAGCAATGGGGTGTTGGAGAATTAAGGGGCTTATTTGGTGATAAAATTACCCTGAAAGAGTAGGAAACTTCTACATAGATCGAAACACTCAGATGAAACACATTATCTAGCTCCAGACCTCTTCTTCCAAGTTTTCTCTCCCTCAAATCGATTTTTCAGAATTCCTATACTGGCTACACCATGTTGTGTTGTGGCTTGAAAAACGTATTAAACTGGTCCGTAAGTGGTAAAGATGAATTGAACCAGTCTACAGAACACGTAACAACTCATTCTATCCTTCAAACGGTCAATTTCAGGACAATAACCTCTCACGAGTTTTTTCTCTCACTTGTAGTTATCTATACTTCTATAGAACACCCCAAAGCGCTCCTATAACTGAACTAAAAAGCCGCACTAGTCCGATAAGCGTGTTATAGTCCCCTGCTAACGCCATCACACGACCCAACCGTTTCTTACTACTCTAGTGGCTATTACCCCTCCTTACAGACGAATGCATAGATAACGCGTGATAATGCACGACACCTATTGAGCTAATACAAAACACGGAGAAACTTACCAGAGAGGTTAGAGTATACAAGAGTTACGTTATTTTAAGAGAGTCCGAGATCAGACTGACCGAGTATTTTCGGTTTCAACATGGTTATGAAACCGATTTTTGACGGTTAAGACAATATTGACAGTGTAAAGACAAATGCCTTTAGTGAGAACATACTCCCATTAGTTAAGGCCCCATCCGAGCCACATCTCCAGGGCCAAAGGCTCTGTGACACAAGGGACACTCTTTTGTGGCATCATAGGCCTGCTGATGGCATTCATGAGACCCTCCATCGGTCGAGTTTTCAATGTGTCTAAAAATGACGTAGTCTCGGTTCTTGAGTTTCGCGTGTTCCAGCGAAATATCCTTCAGCAGATCTGCGTCTTCCAGATCTTCTTCCGTCTTTATGTTGTCGAAAGCTAGCCATCTATGCACACTTTCCGTCACCTGTTCCACGGTCGATCTGGAGTCTGTACGAATTTCCCACGACGGCGAATGGTCGTATTTGTACGACAGGGACGACTCGGGGTCCGTCTTGGACGTTTTCGGCACAATTTGTCTGTAAAAGTGCAAAATAGCTTCCAGACGCGCTCTGCTGAGCGTTTTAGACGGCGAAAAAGTGGCATGGTTGGCCGGGTTACCAGCCCCCAAAAACACCGCAGAGCCCAAAAGACCCGGTTCTGCGCCCTGACACGCCGTAATGTACACCAGGTCCCGCTCATAACCTATCTCGTCGTAGTCCACGAGTCGTTGAGACAGCGGAGCTACAACTCCTGACAGGGCATGTTGTCTCATGAGCTGATAGGCGTCTTCTAGACGAGCACACCGGTCTCGGCCAGGATACGAGTAGCCCGTCACCTGGTTTTCTGCGTCTTGCCAGCTGAGAAAAACGCCCCTTCGTCGTCCACCGTAAACGGCGTAGTAGGGCATTGTTGGAAGGGGAGGTCACGTCGATTGAAGGTGAGGAAAGAAAGAGAATTGGTCACATGAGACAGAAGTATATCGACCAATTGGGTCGGGAAAAAGGTACGGCCGATGAGAATTCGGCTAGTGGAAGTTAATCAGGTGGCGAGGAGGAGGGATAGGGTGTGGTAAACTATGGATAGTAAACTTACGTACATGGTGGGGGTTTAAGGAAGGAAGCAGTGGGAAACTTGAGAACTTGAGTAATTAGTGTATGTTTGAAGGAGATATAGTCAGTTTTCTATTAGGTCAATTGTTACTCAACTTCCAGTGTTATGGCTCAACTTCCTCAATTACTCTATGACCTCAATGGCTTCTCAATTGACTCAATTATCAATAGACAGACTCGATTGACTAGTAATACGGCCGTTATACACAATTTCACTCGTTAACTCATTACATCTCTTTTCTTCTTCATTATGCATTAAATAATTACATCTCTTTATCTCTACCTTTATCTAAGCTCTAGAATCAAGCTTTGTTGCAGTGTGGAGTCAGTATGGCCAGAACAAAACAAGTCAAAGGTTAGTGTGTCAACAAATGGTATGAGGTGATGGTGATACTCCAGTTATCGACCGTGTATCACTGTTGATAGTTCTGATAGGTGACTGACTCAATCCTTGACTCAACAGTTGACCCTAAGATGACTCCTTCAGTTGATTTTCAGTTGACTCTATCACCTTCAGCTTCGTCAACTTCCTCTAACGGCACTGCCCAACTTCTCTCTCCATCTGCTCCCACTCCCTCCAGGAGCCGAGATAAACGCCCCGGTTCTCGTATCCACACTGCTCGCCCTGCTTCTCAGCTGCTCGAGCACGAATGCCACTCTGGCAGTAAAAGACAACGTGCATGCTGGGATCTGGTTTAGGGAAGCCCAGGGCAGCTTGAAACTCCTCAGGAGTCTTGCACAGAGCATAAGACTGGCTTCTCAGAGGCATATTGAAAGCTCCCGGAATGTACCCGTTAGCAAACTCGCTGGGTTCTCTGACGTCAATAAGAATGGTGTTCTCAGCAGTTCCATCAACCAGAGACTCGGAAAGCTGTTTGACCTCAGAATACGAGTATTCTTTGGCAGAAGAAGCGACTCCCAGAGTCACGGAGAAAAGGGTGCTGAACAAGGTGCTCAGTTTCATGGCGGTGGTGACGGTCGTTATTTTGGTGGTGGTGAAGGCGACTTCAGTTGAAGAAGGAAGGACTAGGGGAATAAGGTGTTTATATATTTTGAAGATGTTAAAATGTGGGGCAACGGTTGTGCATTGGACATGTATGATAGAGTGGGAAGGTGTCACTTTTGACTGGTGAAACTGACCAGTAAAGTGAAGGAAAATGTGGTAAATAAACAAGGGAAGTCATATCAGCAACTTGATTGGTTATACCCGTTTCATACAATACTTGACCAGTCAATTCATCATCTCACTTCTACTCCTCGTTAATGTCTCCACCCAGTTCAAGAGCAAATGCAGGTCCAAACCCTAAGTTCAGTGGCAAAGGTGGCGCGTGAGTGGCTGTGCAAATGGAGAAAGAACACTGGTAGAGATGCTGAATGTATCTGATAAAGGAGGTATAAAAACGAAAACAGAGCCGACAGACAGGTGATCGTCAGAAGAGGTAGAATAACTGCCTCTTTTGGCCACAAGTAACAAACCCCTATGTTCACCAAATTCGTAGACGAAATATTTTCTCTCGTTTGATATTTTCCGTTTGATCTGCGATTACAAATTAATGGGCATTCTAGACCGCAGAGATCCACTTCCATACATCCAAGTGCTTCTCAGAGGTAGGATGGAAGTGCAGAGTGCAGGTGAGAACCAGTGCGGGTAGGCCCCATGAGTAGAATAAGCAGATGAGCAGAAGCAGCTCACAGCTTCAACTCCCCAGATTTAGTAGTAAATCTATGATACCTGAAACCTGACACTTTGTCTAACAGGCCCAGAGTTATGTTTACCACTTACGTCTTCCCACCACCATAGCACAGGCTTTTAGACTGCAACTCCTAGAAGTGTCAAAATTAGAACTGGTACAGTTTTACCAGAAATACTAACAGAGCTATGGTATATGGACCAGCGATCTTAACGGAACAGGGGCTTTCTAATGGTACCATAAATGCCTAGTTTACTGCCCTATGCCAAGGTTTTACATTCCCCCGTCCAATTCTACATGGTACTACAAGTCCCCTCAACTACCCGGGTAATATCGCTAGAACCACAGAGAGTCAACCATTATAAACCTCAGCTAGAATAGATTCTGAAACTACATCAAATTGTCATCTCCACAACAATTTCCCAACTTTTACCCCTGAACCTCAAATTCTACCTGCTCCCACAACTGAAGCTAACTCTCCCAGAAATACTTGTATATTTACAGGGAATTGATCCCAGCATATATCTGAGTGATGCGATTCTAATGATACCCACTTCCTCTTCTCCAGCTCTTTCTTTCCCACTTAGAACCCCAAGTTGGCATTATATACTATGCACACAACAGAGGAGAGCTCGGATAGAAATACCCGCACTGAAACATACAGTTGACCAACGTATTATTAAAGCTCGGGCGATCATTTTGATACCATTCATGCCTCTCTTACTGTCACCCCCGATGTTTTAACATCACCACCCCCAATTCTACTTTTCCACAAAACTTTCCTCAAATACTTGAAAAATACTAGCAGCGTAAAGCGAGCTTTGCTATCGTGTTTCTATATCATGACCCTTTCAGGTAATACCATTGCTTATCCTCCTAATATCTCTCACTTCTCTCAACATTCGATTTATCAGTTTTACAAAACAGGCTGTAACTTCCCTAAGAATACTCGCATACATATGGTGAACAAACAGACGTATATTCCAGAGAAATAACGTCCCATTTATACCATTAAACTACTCCCTGCTATCTCTGCACATCTTCTATAGCCACGACCCTCATTTACTACTTCTTCCAGAACAGCCCTAACTCCATCAGAAATGCCCGTACAGTTATAGGAACTTGACCAGAATGTTACTTGGAATCAGACCATTCCAATGATACCTTGCATCTCTCCCTTCACTATCTTTTCAGCATTTGACATCCATTTTCCGAAATACACTTACCCATACATCTGCACTCAACTCGTCTGAAACTACTCTCAGAGCTATGATAACTAGATCAACATATTTGTAGAAGCAAGGCGATTCTTTTGATAACCACAATACCCTGTATTATCTTCTTTTCTACTTTTAGCACCCTAACTCTCAATTTCACACTAGGACAATTATCCTCTTCAACTCTATCAGAAATACCCAGATATCCATTGGGAGTTGACTATTATGTTACTAAGGATCAGGAGGGTCTTTAAATACCCCCCTATGTCTATACTAATACTTCTTTCCTCTATTCCACACTGACATTTCCACACCCACATACCGACACAAACCAATTCTCTATTGCTAGATCGTTAAAAATACCTCCATCTTCGCGGAGACTTGACCATTACTTTCACCCCATTCAGGGGATTTATTGAGCTTCTCATTTCCTCCTCCCGTACGCATATTTCCTCATATTCAACACACCCACCATATATATTCAACCACACAACTGCAATCAACTCTTCCAATAATACTCGTATTACCAGGCCGACTTGACCATAATGTTCCTGAAAGCTAGACTATTATGATGGAGCCATTTAAGCCCCAACTATCACCCCCAATCCTCTTTTTACCTCCTCCCATATTTCCACTATATTCCATGCAGCCGCTCCTAGCTCTGTCAGAAATAGCTCTACGATCATAGAAAATTGTTCATTAAATATCTCAAAGGGCGCGATTCAGTATCATACTTCCTCTCTCACCCTCTGCATCTTGCTCCTCTTTCAGCAACGACGTACCTAAATGCTGCCTCCAAAAAGGACAGCCCCCAACTCGTTTAAAAACGCACATGGCTGTGCAGACTTGACCAGTGAGTCTTTCGTAGTCTAGAGGTTCCTCTGGTACCTCTTGTATTTCTACCACTCATTCAATATTTGGTTTTAGAGCCGTGGTTGCCTGGTAGGCTAAGGCAGTAGGCTGAGCCAAAAGGTTGTAAATTGCAGCAGGAGGTATCTCAAGGGCATCAGAAGAATAGACTAGCTCCAACGAATCCATTGATCAACTTGCTATGGCTATACGAGTATTTCTGAAGGAGTTGGGCCCAGTCTTTGGATGAGCAGAGAGCAGTGTTTTGGTGTTTAACGGAATACAGGGATAGTAGGCTTGATTTTGGGGTACCATCGGCATCCCCTGAGTCCCAGGAACACGTTTACCTACTTGCCACGGGTATGTGAGTATTATTGGCAAAGTTGGTCGCAGTTGAAGGGTTCCGACTTGAGCCCAAGTCGTCCCCAGTTTGAACCTCTCACTCCAAACTTAAGGACTCTTCCTGAGAAGTCATACAGTCCACTGGTCAGTGAAAAGCTGAAACTGGCCCACACGAGGCTGTCTCTATAGTCTCAGAGTCTCGTTTTCTATCTCTCTCCGTTCCCGAGAGAGCCAGGGAGCTAGGACAAGAAGTAAGATAGCTAGGCACTTATGATTATCAGGCACTCCACTTCATGGTGGGTCTATGAGCTTTCTTTTCTTTCCTTCTTTTTCCCGCTACGGTTCAGTCCTCTCTCTACTCCAACACTATACTGATACATCCTGAAATGTCTATGCTTTTTTTATTCTATATAAATTGGAGAGCCCTATTCAAGGGCAGACTCTTCACCTCTAGTGAGAAACGGTAGTATTGCGTCCTTTACTCTGGGGCATTAGACTGCAGACTCATTGTCTGTCAGTCAGCTGTGAATAGCTTCAGATCTGTTCAAGTTGACAGTCGTTCTATGGTATCCAGACCTATAGAAGGACTCTTCTTGAAAAGCCAGTGGACCAATGTACCAGACTCCTCCTACCAAACTGCTGCAAATGTACCCAGTGCAAGTTATACCCAGTATCAACTTGCACCCAATATTATCCTGGCAGAGGTTCAGAGTATTGTACAGCAGAGTATCATAGTTGACAGGAACTGAGATGCTGTTTTTGGTCACCACAGTAACCGTCACCCCCGGTTACACATTAATATGAACTCCGTCCTTCATCCAAGCTTTACCCGCATTGCCCCACCACCGTGGCAAACAGCTCATGGGCTCGTAGTCAAAGTTTTTGTACCCGTTTCTGTCTTCGGGACACGCACATCTTCCTGTCTTGTGACTCTGTTCGTCTGCAGGACATCGGAAGAACGGAGGATGATAATATCCGATATCTGCAAACTGGTGGATCTGCGTCTTGTCCATCATGTACCCTACAGCTAGGGAATGAACAGGAGCGTCTCCCCAGCGTTCGTAGAAGAATCCTCCCGCTCTATCGAGCCAGTCAAAGAACTCCATGTACTTTTTTGAGCGGAAAAAGTCCATGTTTCCAATCTCAAAGTTGGACCAGAAATGGCACAGGTTCCATTCTCCGTGCCACTCGGGCATCAGGTCTCCAAAGCGGTTGACTCTTTTGTCCTTGAGAAACGCCACCGACGAGTTTGGATGCACATACTGCGGATTCACGTCAAAAAAGCCCTGAACGTGTTCTGCCAAAGTAGCCACAGTCTGAGGATACTCGTACATGGCCATAACGAAGCCGTACAGCTTGTTGTTTTCGCGCATAAACGTGAACGGGTCGTATTCCTGGTCACAGAAGAGCTCCACGTCTGGTTCTACTCGCCAGTAGTACTTGTATTTGAGCATGGGAGCCATTCTGAAAAAGTAGCCAGAGTTGAACCGACACATTCGTCGATAAGACAGCGAGTCGCCGTAAATGATGCCCTCCTTGGTGTAGTTTTCGACAGACTCAAAAACCCGGTCTCTGTCGATTCCAGGAGTCATTTGCCACGCTTCCTTTGGTACCTTGTAGTACTCAGTTTGACCAGAAGCCATGCCGGTAGTGTACTCTTTGAACTCTTCGGTGAACTCGCGGTCGTTGAGAAACACCCAGGGGTACTTGTATTTCTTGTTGAAGCGGTCTTCGATCGATCTCATGGCCAGTACGGCTTCTTTGAGCTCTCTGTTCCGCACCAGCATCACCAAAGTGGCGTTTTCTCGCCCAATTTGGCGCCGATCTTTCGTGTCCGGCCCCTCCCACGGCTGGTGGGTGAAGTCGTAGATCCACTTGCGGTTTTCATACGGATACGGGTTCACTGCGGAGTTTTTGAGCGAGTTGAGCTTCTCTACGAAAGAGAGAACTCCAACTGTTTGGGACAGCAGCAAAAAGAGGATTCCGACGAGAAGCAGTACCGGAAAGACCAACGTGCGACGCGAGGTAAGTGGTTTGGGCACTTTTTTCTTTTTGTCCGCCATTGTGAGACGTTGTGTGGTTCTGTCTCTTTTTGTTCGTTCGTTGTTTCAAGGTATGATCTCGTATGTCCGAACATGCAGTCGGAAACTTTAATTGCTTCGCTGTGAAAAGGGTGAAGAAGGGAGTCTCTAAAAGGTGGATTTTTGGACAGAAAACGATTTAAAACCGAAAATATGATATATCCCGTGGAATTCTTCCATTTTGCCACTTTTTCCAACATTTTCCGCCCCCCACTCACCCCCCACAAACCCCACAGTCTCACCTGAATCAGCACATGCAAGGCCACATTAATCTTGCCGCAACCTTGCTCACTCCACCATCACCAACATCACCAACCCGAAAAACAATGATGATACACAGACTCGTCCGGACACAGCCGGGAGTCGTGCTGAGGGGGTCGCTGACTAAGCGGTTTCTGCACGGAACACAACTGTCTGTTTCTCCAGTAACCGTTTCTTCACGAACTACCATCCCACTAACTGTTTCTCCACTAACACGATTCTCTCCACTAACAACCACCCCATCTACCATCTCTGTACGTGCCTTTCACTCTCAACAGCCACAAACACAAAAGAAACTCGACGACTACAAAAACGTTTCGCTCAAAGACGTGAAAAACAACCCCATCTACAAGTTTGTCTACCTGTCCAAACCATGGTACAAGTCTACAGGATTCCGGATCCTAGCTGTCACTATTGGTCTCGCCACCCTGCTCTACGTGTTCTCAGACGGAGCTCATAAGGCCTTGCGACACACTGGTCACGCTATTCAGCGTATCAGAGTCGTGATGAGAGCTACTGCTCGATGTGTGTGGTTGTACCGAAACACACTCAAAAAGGAGTACCCTACCGAAGAGGAATACAACGAAGCGCTTTCCAAGTGTCACAAAAAGGCTGCGGAAATCACTCTTCAAGCTATCCGAAAGAATTCCGGTGTTTACATCAAACTGGGTCAACATATTGCTGCTCTGACTTACATTTTCCCTCCCGAGTGGACAGAAACCATGATCGAACTACAAGACCAGTGCCCCGAGTCGTCGATGGAGTCGATTCGCGCGATGATCAAAAAAGACACGGGCAAAAACCTCGACGATCTGTTTCTCGAGTTCAACGAGGTGCCTATGGGAGTGGCTTCTTTGGCCCAGGTTCACAAAGCTGTCACTATTGACGGACGAGAAGTGGCTGTCAAGGTCCAGCATCCGTCGCTGGCTGAATTTGTGCCTCTTGACGTGTACATGACACGAACCATTTTCACTATTGTCGACCACTTTTTCCCCGACTATCCTCTTTCGTGGCTGTCTGACGAGATGCAACGGTCCATTTTCACCGAGCTCGACTTCACCGAGGAGGCCAACAACGCCGTCAAGACCCGGGAGTACTTCAAGGACACGTACAAGACGACTGCTCTTCGAATCCCAGAGGTGTACTGGTCCAAACGACGTATTCTTGTGATGGAGTTTGTGGGCGGTTCAAGACTCGACAACAGACCGTATCTCGAGAATAACCACATCAATCCCGACGAGGTGTCTGCCTGCTTGTCTCATATTTTCGACACCATGATTTTCCGACCCGGAGCAGGTCTTCATTGCGATCCTCATGGTGGTAATCTTGCCATTCGAACACGAGACAACTCGCGAGGTGGCCACAACTTTGAGATTGTGCTTTACGACCACGGACTGTACCGTTTTGTGCCCACCAACATCCAGCGAGACTATGCGCACTTTTGGCTTGCTCTTATTGACGGCAATGAAGCGGATATGCGAAAGTACGCCAAACGGTTTGCCAACATTGGCGACGACAAGTTTCCGTTGTTTGCTGCTGCCATCACCGGTCGAGACTTCAAACACGCGACTTCTGACCTGAAATCGAAGCGATCCAAGGCTGAAATCGAGAACATGGTGTCCACTATTGCCAGTGATGGTCTTCTGTCTGACATCATGACCCTGCTTCACTCTGTGCCAAGAGTGGTACTGCTCATTTTCAAGACCAACGATCTGACGCGACATCTCGACGAGACTCTTAATTCTTCTTTGGGAGTCGAACGGACGTTTCTCATCATGGCCACCTACTGTGCCAAAACAGTGCTGGAGGAGCGACGGGAGAACCTCATCAAGAAGTACTCGCGGCTGGACATCCGACGATGGCTGGGCGAGGGTTTCGCGTGGGCCAGTTATCTGAGACGCCTGTTGCAGCTCAGAGCGTACGACTTTGGACTCATGGTCAGCAACCTTTTTTAACCGTCGCACAGCGATAGAATGTAGATAGTGAAATAATATTAATCGCGAGCAGATCGCGCTATAGAATTAGGTGGAGTGTAGTAGTGAGTGAGAGGAGGTGTTATTACTATAGGTGTATATGACATTTGTATATGACATTTGTATGACTTGTGTATGACTTGTACTTGTATGACCTTTGTATGACCTTTGTATGGCTTTTTTATGACAAGGTGTATATGAATGATGTATGGAGAGCTTTTTTATAGCTCTTTCAAAGGCAATGTTCTAGTCCCTGTTTATACAAGCTTTCCTGGATAAGTTGGAGACACTCGAAACGCCTAGTAGTAAGAGTTGTGTGGATTAAAAGTCGATGGGAGAGGTGGGTAGAGATGTTAGAGGTATAATTATAATCCTCATGTTCCTTAGAATCCTCTGGTCAAGTCTCCATGATGATGCGGGCATTTCTGAAGAATTTAGGGGCAATTCTGAGAAATAAACATAAAAGTGGTTCGGCCCTAAAATGATATAAAAGGTGTTTGGAGAGACGTTAATGGTATCATTCAAATTCTCTGAGTTCGAGGAACAACATTACCAACTCGGCTTAGATGTTGGGGTAATTTTGGAGAAGTTGTGCCGAGTTCTGTTATAAGTAGAAGTGAAATGGTCGGTTTCAAATGTGGAAAAAGGAGAGCAGGAGGGAATTATAAGCTACAACTGGCTTTATTGTGTCCAAGTTTTACGATGATTAACTCGACCAAGTGATACAGGTATTTTTGCGTCAGGTAGAGGGGATTGTACAAGAACCTGTAGAGTTGGGGGTTGTGTTAAAAGTTGTGAAGAATAGGTGGGGGAAACCTCGAAGGTACCAATGGAATCAACAGACTGTAGAGAGAATATAACCCAGTCCCCAAGACTATGGGAATATTTCTGGGGAAATTTGACGCAGTGAAGTCTCCAGGTAGAATTGGAGGCTTAGGTGTAAAACATACAAAATGGTCAGCATCGTAGGCTTGTAGGATATCGTTTAAATCTCCTAACTTCGAGGAATACTCTTGTTATGTTCAAAATAGGCAAGGATATTTTTTATGAAGCTCACTTCTTTTGTACGTGGGGGACGTGTAAGTGTCGGGGTGTAAAAATCTGTTAAGAAGTTATGGAGAAGATATAATTGGTTCCACCTGAATATAACGAGCTATTCTATCACAATGATCAACTTGGTTTCGATATATGGGTATTTTTAAGCAGATATGAGACAGTTACGTAATACGGTAAAAACTGGGCTCTTTGGCTAAAAGAGTATCAGGAGTAGTGGAACCGTATTGGATGGTACCATTAGATCTTTTTGGGGCTGGGGATTTCGTTGATCAAGTCGCCATAAGTATACAGATATTTCTGGAGAAGTTGTAGTTGTTCTGCGAGATGCAGGATGGGAGGGTTTTGATTTTAACAAGAAGTCGGAGATAAGAGGAGGAAAATAATGAGCATTTCCTAAGATTAATACAGTGGATAAGAAGCTTGTTTGACCCCCGTCGAGATATATGTATCCCTGAGAGATTTAGACGCAGTTGTGCTGTAGACGAGAAGTGCAGGGGTTTCAGTTAAGGTGGATAAGCAAAAAAAAATGGACGAGTGTATGGTGTCATTAGATCCTTCTGACTCTAAGGATTACAATGGTACCAGGTATGTCACCATGACAATCTTCTCTGGTGCAATTGCTTAACTATTAACACCTCCTCAAATGCCCCGTTACGCAGAACTCCCTCAATGTTATCAAAATATCTGAATAATTAGGCCGACCTGAGTACCACAATCTCCTAATACGGGACATCCTGACAGTACCATTGATGTTGCTTCTTCTCTTATATATTTGCCTAAAAACCGAAACACTCATTTTCTGCTATTCACAGATCTGGCCCCAACTTGATTAAAAACACTCGTAATGTCACAGAGGCGTGATAGTTGTATTCCTACTATGCCAACGAATCTCCTGATACCTCCGGATGCTCTTCCAATACCCCTTTCTAAAATTTTTAAACCGCCCATTACTCTCCTTGAACATACAACAGTCTCTATATTTACCAAAAATACAGCTATGACACCAGCGACTTGACCATTATAATACTAAGAGGCCAAGAATACGTATAGCTCCATTACACCTGTGTTTAATATCTCATTCACATTTTTACCCCCAATCACTCATCACTACTTATAACAGAACCGGACTCAACTCTCCTAGAAACTACGACAGGGTCATATGGAGTTGATAATAACAATATTCAGACCCCGGAGACTCTGATGGTAGCTCTCACATCTCCCTACGGCCCCCAACAAACATTTAGCACCCACCGCCCCACTTTGACATTTTCACCATGTGTGCCCCAACTTCATCAGAAATGCACCTATCGCTTCTGAAACTAGAGCAGAACATTCTTTACAGTATGGCAGTCGTTGTGGTACCGTTTAAGCTGTTCCTACTATATCCTAATCTCTTTCGATCCCTATACACATACTTTACACATACCACATAACTGGCCGCAGTTCCTTCAAAAATACCCGTATCGTTAAGACGATTTGACCACTGTGATTTGAGTCATCAGGATACCCAGAAAATACCCATAATATCTCTCCTATTACCTCTTGCGTGTCTTTAACACCCAAAACCCCATAATCTCGCTACACAGTTCTGCCCCTAACTGCTTCAGAAATACTCCCATCTTCATGACGAGTTGACCAGCCTATTCCTAGACTCTAGGGGCTTCAGATGAAACCATACATGTACCTCTTACTATCACTAGTGCATCTTCCTACTTTAAATCGCAACCCATACAACAAAACTTGCTCACGCAACAGACTATAACTCCCCCAATAATACCCGTATTGCTACAGCGACTTGATCACAGTTTTTCTTGGAGCCTCAAGACCTTAAAATGCCGTTTTTATCTCACCTGAATTCAGTAAGTCGGTTATACACCGAATCAGTCATGTAGGCAAATCACGGAAATGGAAAAATAGCTACCAGAAATACTGTAACATTCAACTTGCCTGAGCCATACTATTACTGAGAGTGCGGCGGTTCTTTTGATACCAATAAATTACTCACTGATACCTCTCAATCGCTGTTAACTCCCACCCCTTCAACCCGACCATGTCACACAACTGCCCTCGACTGTATCAAAACTATTGATAGAATCACAGAGACTTGGACATGTGGTTACCGGCTTATTTTATTTTCAAGGATACCTTTCACAACCTCTTTACCATGTCTTATCCACTTTAGAGACGCCTTACACCATTTTACTTGTTCACACAATCGAGCTGAATTCCTCCAAAAATAACCGCATCGCCAGGCAGACTTGACCACTTTGTTCACAAGGGCTATTACTACCAGATGGGCCATTCAAATTGTCCCTAACATCTTCCCCCCAGATTTAACACCAGCATCCCCCAGTGCTACGTATTGGTTCAACCCCCCATTACTTGTTAGGAATTAATCGTATAGATACACCACACAGTTTATCGTGCTCCCCCTATCGAGTAGATTAAGGCGATTCCATCTATCCCTCTTTAATACTAATTTCATCCCACTTATTCCACTTGTCACAACACCAGTCCAAATCGTGTGCTAACATAACTGCCTCAATCTCCTCAGTAATACGTACTTCTGTTCAGTGAGTTTACCATTGTTGTCCTTGGACGTCAGAGATTCGATCAAATGCCTTTCAAAGTAGTCCTTACACTTTTACAACTGACACTCAGAATAATGGGCCCAGTCAGAACGGGATATATAATCTCCAAAAATAACCCAATCGATAAAGCGACTTGAGAATATGATTATTTGAGCCTAGACGATCAGTTTAATACCCTTGAATACCCTTCTATTGTCTCTTTAAGTGTCGTAACAACTACCTCCCTGATACTGCCCCCAGACAGAATCTCCTCTGCTTCTTACAAAAATACCACTATCCATATTTTAACTGGACCAACAATTTCCCAGAAGATTGGGGACCAAAATCATACCACGAACTTCCCAGATTTTGGCCTCAATCTTTCATTTCTTCATGCGGGTATTTCTTGAGGTGGGAGTAGTTTGGGCAGAAATGGGATTAAAAATATAAAATGTAAGAGGGAGTGGTAACAGACGTAACCATTGTGCTGGTAAGAGTATGATGATTCTTCCATTATCACTCACTTCTCTCTTTCTATCTCTTGACTACTGTACAGTACTTGCAAAACCAACACTCATTTCACCTAGAAACTCAACTGCCCTCAGCTCCTCCAAAAATACACACAGTATAAAACAGCCTCGACCAGAGATCTATCTGCCTAAAGACCTTTCCATTGATACCCCGATTGCCTAGTCTACTGCTCAATTCCCTCTTTATTCCCACCAACCTCCAATTCTACAATATCACATAACTCTGTTTAATTCCTCAAATAATATTTACATCGCAACTAAGAGTTGCTTGCCTTCTTTATCGTGGCGAATAGGACCGTATGGTGCCTTTGAGATCTCTACTAGTACCTCTTATCAACTTTTAGCAACTGCATCCTTTTTCTCATCTCTACAAATCTGGCCCCAACTTACTCGGAAATACTTCCATCTGTATGGGGAAAAGATAAGACGATTACCCGAGCTCTGAAGATTCTGATGGTACCATCAATATCTTTTCTACTGTAATTGCATGACTTTTAACACGTATACCCCCGAATGCAATTTGCAGCACACCAGAGACTAACTCCTTCAAAAATACTCCCCTAATTATGGGGAGTAGATGATACAATTATTCAAGTTCAGGAGATGCTAATGGTACCATCAATATCTTCTCTACTGTATTTTCACAACTTTTAACATCAACACTCAAATCTACTATCCACCACAACTGGGTCTAACTCGTTCAGAAATGCTCCCATCATTACGGGGAGTTGATATAACAACTGCTGATGCTAGGGCGATTCTGATGATACCAAGAACTTCTCTTTTACTGTATCCTTCGGCCCCAAATGTCCTTTTCCTTCTAAACTCAGTATTACCATATAGAGATGACAAACAAGCATCCAGGAACAGAGACTAGATCTTCTAGCTGGTGTGTCTAGAAAGGGAGTCTCATCGCTTCCCTCGTTCCTTTGTCAATTCATTTCATTCATTAAATCTTTATATAAATACTAACCTGCAACGGGTGGAAGGACTCGGTTTCACTGGCGTCGTCTTCTGCGCCTGTTTCGCTTCTTGGGAAGTTCAGGACACCACTTTTCTTTCATGGATCGGTCGAGATGAGAGACCCAGTTGCAGGAATTAAAGGCTTCACCTAGATAATACAAAAAGTCCGCCCCGCTAGGCACACACTCTTCTAGCTTGCCCAGCAGAGACACGATGTTGAGCTTGTTTTCAGTCAAGGCCCACAGCATGCACCAGACGCGTAGGAAGAGACTCATAGTCGGGAAATGTTTCGCTTTGAGAGACAATCTAGCCGTACCAGCGTAGGCATCCAGATCATCTCCATAGAGCATTTGGATCATTTTTGTTCGACGAGTCATCCAGTTGCCTACAACGACAATGTCCACATGACAGACGCGGATGAACCCGTTCCAGACCTTGCTGATAGGCCATGTGTTCTGGTCATCTGGTCTAGTATGGAAGACTTCTCTATGAAACCTGTCTTCCAGCTCGCAGATGGACCTGATAGCTTTGGCTAGATTTTTGCCTGACAACGGTACATGGACGTTTTTCATGCCAAAATGCTCCCGTTCTTGGGCTGTCATAGCTGTCTCCTGTTTGACATCCATATTGGGAGAGAGACACTCCAGGCTGATGTTGGTTCTGAACAAGACAATAGCCATCAACGCTTCTTCGGTGCTTTTGCACGGGAAGCAGTACCTGTGGAGCTCTGGTACCTCGGTAGGTTGGTTTGTAGCGATCTTTACGAGGTTTCCAGGGGGTATTGATTCAAAGGGAATCAAAGTGTTGACGGGTTTCGTTTTATCCGTTTTATCCGATTTGTCCGTTTTCTTCGTCACGATTTTTTCCGTTTTATTCTCCTTCTCCTCCTTCGACTGTGGTTTCTCGCATGCTTTAGCAAGTTTTCTCCTGAGAGCCCTCTCCCACAGTACCATCTGGCATTTCTTCTCGAACTTGGAAAGTCCATTCTCGTGTTCCTCCGTACGACGTCGCTTGACGGCTTTCTCCTCAGCTATTCTCTTGTCCTCATCTTCTGCGAGAAGTGTCTTGTACGCTGCGAGAAATAGCATGACGCGCTCGACAGACATGTTCTTTTGGTCAGACGGAGAAAGTCGGTTGAAGAGCGACTTGGCTTCCTCGAGGTCAGATCGTGGCCGTATTGGTTGGATGGACATGGTACGATCACAGGTATTGGTGTGCGGTTACCATGTAAACAATAAGTCGTGTCTTGGACGTGAGTGACTGCCCGAGTTTGAAGGTTGTCTGTCTAAGTATAAAGCCAACTAAACTTTGAGACTGGGCAAGAGCAAAGTGAATTTAGTGGAGAATTTTGTATGGCAAGTCTTTAAAAACGACAAAGATTATGAAATGGAATCTCGAGTTTCATCAAACTACACCACTCATGAACCCTCTGGATACCTGGAACCTCGAATTGGCACCCCCATCGGAATTATTTTCTTAACTAAAGTCTAAGTACGAGGACCTTAGATCATGTGAAAATTGATGATAAATGGAAAATAAACAACAATAGAAGTACCAGTAATCAAAAACCCTCAATGAGGTAGTTCTTCACGTTAAAATCTAAGAAAAGAAATCTTCAGGCTAATCAATTGAGGTTTGTCAACTGCACCTGTAAGACATCAAAGATAAGCCTTCTAACATCCAACTAAAGTCTAAGTAAAAATGTCAATACCGCTCCCACAAGAGCAGCCATAGTGTTCAAAATGAGTGGAATATGGTTACTGAAACCACTCAATTACACCTCAACATCATCTAGCACTCTCCAGATCCACTTTTACCTCTTCTACTACCTCTGAAACCCCGAATTAGTACCCCAGCGGACTTCTTGCCTAACAAAACCGTAAGTATACACTATAGGAGTTTTTCTTCTGATAGCCATACAAGCAAGTTGTAATCGAATAGGAAAAAACACTGGTACCTATTAATCCAACTAAAAATACCATAATCCACCACCACAGACAACAATATATCTCGCTCTTGTACTTTCACAATACTCTCACTCCTCTATCTTCACCAACACCACTCTCCTCACTTAGCCGCCTACTTGTAATAAACTTCTCCCATGCATAAGTCCGCAGCGACATGTGGGGGTCGTGCATTATATAACGATAACCGAGAGTCATCCAGATAACACTTCTCTCACCATCTCACACCATCTTCAACCATGTCAGTAGGTTTCTCAGTTCCCAATTGGTCACCTAGATCTCCCTTTGAACTCACCCAAACGCTCCAGGGCCAACACTGCAAACTGGTCCCTCTATCTCTAGAATACACCCAGGACCTGTTTGAAGCGTATGAAACTGCTCCAGCCCAAGACTGGTGGTATTTGCCTATCGAGAAACCGCAATCGCAAGAAGAGCTCAAAACATACCTCCAATCGCATCTAGACACAGATCGGACTCCCTACGCGGTGATTGACCTCAAAACAAACAAACCAGTGGGCTCATGCTGCACGTTCCGAGTGGACCAAAATAACGGAACCATGGAAATCGGCTTCATTGCCTGGAGCCCTAAAATGCAAAAAACTCCACTGTCGACAGAAGCTGTGTTTTTGCAGGCGAAAAACGCCTTTGAAAAGGGCTACAGACGAGTAGAATGGAAATGCGACTCGTGCAACGAACCGTCAAAGAAGGCAGCGAAAAGACTGGGCTTCCAACTCGAAGGAACCTTCAGACAAGCCCAGGTCTACAAGGGCCGAAACAGAGACACCACCTGGTTCTCAATCATCGACTCCGAGTGGCCCGAGCTGGAACAGGGCTTTGTCAACTGGCTCAGCAAAGACAACTTTGACCAGGATGGTAAGCAGAAGACAGCCCTGCACCAGGACAGAAGGAAGTAGTATCTAGACTATGTAATTAATATCATGTGCGCACACACTGTCTACAGTCAATTGACCAATTGAGCCTTCTGTGGTCTCTACATGTTATGCACAAGTGGTCAATTGTATGGCTGGGGTTTGACCCAGCCCACCATCGTCATTCATAAAACTCTCAATTAATACATACCGCTTTTACGCTTAAAGCTGGTTGGGGACGGCCTGTCGAGAGGCGTTAAGAGCCTGCTTCACCTCGTCAACGGCGTGGCTGGCGGAGGGGGCAGGGGCCTTGGAGGGCACAGAAGGGAAAGAGGGCTCGGGCACGGCAACGGGGACGGCCACGGGCACAGGGACGGCAGCAACCTTGACGGGCTCAGAGATCTTGGGCTCGGCAACGGCAGGGACAGCGGCCTTAACAGGGGGGACTCCGCCGGCAGCAGCAGACACGGGCTTGGAGGTGTGCTCGACGGAAGGATCAATGGTGGAGGAGGCGTGGGGGTTGACCTTGTTGACATCAGCCTCGACGGGGAAACCGCCTCGGGTGAGGCCGAGCTGGTCGGTGACCTTGGCAACCTGGTCCTTGACGGTCTTGATGTGGGGGCCGGCGGCAGCATCGATCTGCTTGTGGACCTTGCACAGCTCCTCGTGCACCTTCTCGGAGGCAACGTCAATGGTCTGGTCAATGGGCTCCTGGAACTGGAGGTAGACGGGGGGGATGGCGAAGGCGAGAACGGTGGCGGTGAGGGCAAGGGACCACACGGAAACAACCTTGGTCACATGGTACAGCACCCAGGCGAAGAGAGCGGCGTGGAAAGAGGAGTGCAGGTTGTCGGCGTCGAGGTAGCCCTTGACGTGGTCGAAAGCGGCAACAACGTTCTTGCCGAGCACCTGGGAGAATCGGGTGACGGTGGCCTCGGACAGAGGAATGTAGGAAGAGGGCTTGTAGTAGGAGACAAGACCGTGCTTCTGGCCGGTGGCCTTACCGGTGACAAACTCGGTGACGACGCCCAGACCAATGGCCCAGTAGGACAGACGCAGGGCCAGTCGGAAGAGGTTACCGTACTTGGCGAGGTACAGGAGACCCAGAATGGTCACCAGCGATCGGGCCGAGGCGACGGGGTCGATCCAGGTGAGCACTCGGGGGAAATTGAGCTTGGATTTGCTCACGACGGGAGCGGTGGGGTGGGTGGCGGACTCAACGGAGCCGGGAGCGTGGGCCACGGGGGTGGCAGCGGTGTGGGCGCTGGGGGCGGGGGTAGCAACGGGGGCAGACATTGTTCTTTTGTGTTGGTAGTGTGTGTGTGTGTGTTGGACTGTGTCACTGGGGGTGTAATGGGGTGCTATCTGTGCAACTTTGAGGGTGCGAGATTTCTTTCTGTGGCAAATATCCCTCGGAGAGTAGTCAATTAATCAACAGTTGATGTTGCGCGCAAACTCGAGTAGCTGAGACTTGGGGCAGAGAGAATTCCGGTTTTAGTGTGGTAGAAACGAACCAGAAAAAAGGTGTGTGATGACAAGGTGCAGATGGCTATCTCAAAAAAAAGTCAAGGCAGAAAACCAGACCTTTCTGTGTCTAAGAGTGTGCATGTAGGCCGAGCTTAATGGTCCAATTGTATAACCTAATTTGAGCAATGTATAGGGGTTATCAGAGGATGGACACGTGATGGAAAGTGCAAGTATTAGTTATTTAATTGAGCGAAAGTCGTGAATAAAGAGGATGGCGCAATTAGTAAGCACGAGACAAGAGCACATGATGCTCGTCATTGATCTGCTGCACCAACTACTGCGTGTCTGTACAGTGTCTGTTTTGACTGCCGCAATCTGTAGAGTTTAGCAATCTTGTGTCATTATCAGAGCCACACTTTTAGGAGGGCGATGGCGGTGGAAAAAAGGGCGGAAAAATGTGGGAAAAATGAGAAAAATAGCGGGAAAAATACGCACGCATTTTGGACCACTCCAGCTACCTCCTAACTTCTTTCTTGCGCTCCATTGACCCGATTCAATCTTTTTTCACTCCATTACACACCAATTACAAATGGCTTTCTTTTCTTTTATCTTCTTATTGCCAACATGATCACCGCAGCAACGGATAGGGACTGACAATGTCCTTGTAGAGTCCGATGAGAGCAGAAAAGCTGCTCGCAAGGTTGCAAGGTTGCTAAAGAGTTTGAGTCGTGTGACTGGCAGCCTTTGGAGTTCGATATTGGGTGATCGTGGTTCTTTGAAGGTATTTGGAGAACTGTGAAGAGAAGGGTTACAATAAATGTCATTTATTGACATTTTTTGTATGACAAGTGGCGGATATTATTATATTGTGAAACTCGTGACGGTCTGGAGATTCTATATATGTAAAAATATATACTACTTGCAATACAAACATGTCCTCTTTCAGACCCTTTTGTACACCTTCTCCTTATATACAGTAATACCTCATGCAATAAGAAAAACCAAAAAAACCAACGACCTAGTGAAAATTGCACGGATAAAATTACAGCCGAGCTTTAATACGAGCCGCAACATTGCTTTTCTTTTAGCAAAAGATATTCATCATCTGCCATGAAAAAATAGTTCCAATATCTCCAGTATTAATATTCAGACTGGTTACTCCATTCATGACCTGAAATCACCATGGCAACCGGCACAAGCAATTGTAATGTGCTTCTATCACATGCCCCACCGTGCAGGCGTCGGTCATTGTTTTTTAATTATTTTTTTCACACACAAACTTGCCGCATTTGCACAAACCCCGCCATGAAAAACTAAAAATAAAAATAATAAAGGAATAATAAATACAATAAAAAGATTTTTCAGTTTCAATGACGAAATAGGGGCAGAAAAAGTAGGGATATAAATACGACTGTATGGTGAAAGACGAAATATGTCTGAAGAACGTCTTTTAGCACCACAATGGCTTTTCTACCAACTATCTCCGACCTGTAATCTTTCGGATCGCGTGACCAATTAAAAGGAGGCTTGTTTTAGCGCCATAATACGTGGTCTGTAATGTGACTGGAGAGGAGAAAAGGCGATTGTTCAGGTGACAGAACTACTGATTCAGTCGGTAGTTTCTTGACAGGGAGCATGGTGTGTTTTAATTACACATTAATTTCATTTTCCACATTTAATACTATTTTAAAATCATTTTTCTGAATAAATAAATAAATAAATCTCCTAAATCCCCTCAAGCCCACCCAACTCTGATTCGAACTAACGCCTCCCACACAACCCACTTGTCTGATGCACAACCTGGACACTCTGCAGCTCTCATGCATCTCACCTACTTACTACTGATTGGGTTCACCAAAAATCCTGGATACACATCATGTTCAGAACAGTCCGAAAACTGAGACCGGTAAGCCAGCAGGTCCGATCGTGTGAGTATTACCGGGAACATGTGGTTACGTAACGATTACGTAACGTCACTCACCTGACTATCCCGTCTAACCCAGTTATCGATGTCCGAGTGGCTCAATTTACAAAGATCCAACAGCACCCCAATGCTGACTCATTGTATCTCGGAACCGTCCAAGTAGGTGCTGATCCTAGTGACACAAAGCAGATTTGCTCGGGCTTAGTCAGATTCTACAAACCCGAGGATCTGGAAGGCCGAAAAATCGTCATTGTCAACAATCTGAAACCCGCAAAACTGCGAGGAGAAGCGTCAGAGGTTATGACGCTGTGTTCTGAGATTGTGGACGGTGACAATGTCGAAATTGACCTTCTGGCACCTCCCGCAGGTTCGAATCCAGGCGATCAGCTTGTTTTCGAAGGTCATGAGGAAGAAATTGCCAAATCCGTCAACCCCAAAAAGTTTGCAAAGCTGTCTGGACGGCTTAAGACGAATGGAGAGGGCTTTGTGACTCTTGACGGAAAGGTCTTGAAGGATAGTGAGGGAAACGCAGTCAAGAGTAAGCTGGTTGATGCTCTTGTGAGGTAGATGGGGGTGTTTGTATATAGTGTATATAGTGAAGATATGGATGGAATGGAGATTTATGAAGGGGGAAATGACGTGGTACAGGAGAATATCGATTTCAAATCAGCCGGGTGGTTAATAGTACTCGTGCCCTGTTAGTATATACTCAAGTAGTTGAGTTCTGTCTATAGAAGTCGGAATATCGTAATGATCTCATACTTGTAAATGGTTCGAACTTTACCAGAATTATTCATATGGCTATGCCGAGTAGATATGAACAATCATCTCACGATGGTGATGCTAATGATACCAATTAAATCTCTCCTACTGCCACAGTAGAACTTTTGTCGCCAGAACACACTTTCCACTCATCACGTAACTGCACACAGCTCCACGAAAAATACCAATATCGTTAAGTCAACTTGACCAACGTGATCTAAGTCATTGAGACAAGTAGGAAATACCTATAATTTCTCTCCCATTATATCCTACTTCTCTCCAACACCGAGACTCCATTTTCTTTGTCCCACAAATCCTCCTCTAACAGCTCCGAAAACACCTCCATGGTCACTACGACTTGACCACAGTATTCCTCAGCCCCAGGAGGTTCGTATAATACCAATCAAGTATCTCTTGCTACGTTCTATCATCTTTTATTCCCCACCTCTAAATTCGTCTTCAATACACAACTGCCCCCAACTAAATGGAAAGAACTGATATCCCCATGGAGACTTGATTATTCTTACCGTCGCACTGTTACAAGCAGACCAGATCCCTTCTCTTCTCTGCTACATCTTCTCTAGCTATTTCAGCACCACCACCCCATATCTGCCCCACACATAACAGCCCCTAATTCCTCCAAAAATAACAGTAATGCTAAACAGAGATGGTCAGCATACTCCCGGATACGTACCAGTCCCAATTACTCTACCAATATATCTCCTCTTTTATTCTGTGCACTTTTGACACTGACTACATTACACTCTCTACTTCTTGTAGTTCGTACAACTCCCGTAGCTCGCTCAAAAATAGTCACATTGTTATGGCGAGTTGACCATTGTGTTTGTCAGTGGATGGAGAACCCGAAATACCCTCAACTTCTCGGCTATATCATTTTTACAGGTTTTAACAACCACACCCCCCAGAACCTCTTTGACATAGAACTTGACTCAAAAGGGGTTCTTAGGTCATGTGGGACAGGCAATGGAAAATATACAGACGTAATGTGACTAATAGGAGCTCCCTTATCCTTTGCAGAGTCTGTTAGGGAGATCGAGACAAGTAGGAAGGTCAACTATACTATATTTGAATTACAGTAATATAGAACTGGAAATTGCAGGAGTAAGAATATCAGAGAGAATCAAGTCGCGTAACTAACAGTCACGTAACGGGCGCAGATTGTTTACCACATGACTGCCACATGAATATATAGGTAGATCACGCGTTATACTGAATATCTCATTTAAGGCTGTTCCAAAGACTGTCTGTAGAGTTGGACCAAATTGTCATAAGATGTCTAATAAGGTGGAGGGATCTTTATAGGTCACGTGGCTACATATATAGCACGAGATTATACATACATCACGTCTCCCCCATTCATTTATTACCACCCCTATCACCTCCTAACACCTAAACTTCTTATCTTTACATATCTGTTGACATCATAGTCCAGACCCATACTCGTACATACTCGTACATGCTCTAGGGCCGTACCAACTACCCCAGTTCGCAAAGAATGTCTGTTTACACGCTAGTTAAAGTCCGAGCCATGTTAGTCTGATTCTCGGAGCTAGCCTGGGAGAGGATACGGAGTATGTGGATGGTGTAATATAAGTGGTAAAAGGATGGGATTTGTTTTGGGGGTGAATAACGGGCTCAAATTACCTACAATTGAAGTCCCCGAAGTCGTCTTTATATTTTCCACCATTTTATCCCCTTTCCTGTATTCCTTCCTCCATGCATGACTAGCGTAGGACACCCTGCAAAAAAATAGCTAGCCAGGACCCCGCTAAAGATTTGAAATGCGGGTAAATAGCGACTTGTTGGCATCGCAGTTCGTGTCGTGAACTTCGCGTCTCGATATTTTCCTCAAACATGAAAGTCTCCCTCTTTTACGCTGCTTCGCTGTGCAGTGCCGTTTTGGCCTCCTACACGCCTGTCAAAGGAGAGTGTCCTTCTGGTCCTCTTTTACGACAAAAGCCCCAGGGACTTCAAGCTGACGAGGCCGAGTACATTTCCAGCCGTCAAAACAAGACCAAGCCTGCTCTTGCTGCTTTTTTGAAGAACCAGAACATTTCTGACTTTGACGTGGACGACTTCCTGGAACGAGCTTCTCCTAAATTGGCAATTGCCGCTGCTGGAGGAGGTCTACGGGCCACCTATACTGGTATGGGTACTCTTCAGGCTCTGGACGATCGAACTGAGAACTCCACTTTGGCTGGATATCTCCAGGCCGTGGACTACATGTCTGGACTGTCTGGTGGCTCTTGGCTGGTCGGTTACCTAGCCATCAACGATTATCCTGACTTTGAGGTTCTCTACCGAGCTTTTGACGGCATTTTCAACCTTCCTGGCTCCATGGGAACCCTTGGAATGCTTGCCAAGGTGTTTATCGACACGCTTCAGAAACTCAAGGCCGGATACCAGACTTCTGTGACTGACCAGTGGGGCCGACTAATTTACTTTTTGCTGGGTAACGCTGGTCTTCTGAAAGAAGACTTTAACTGGTCCGATATTCGAAACCTGACGTCGTTTACCTCCCACGAAATGCCCTTTCCCATTATTCTGGGCACCACGACTTTTCCCGGCACTTCTCAGGACGCAGCCTTCATTGGGTTCAACAACTCGATTGTGGAAATGACTCCTTATGAGTTTGGAACGTGGGACAAAAACCTGCGGGAGTTTGTGGACATCAAGTATCTGGGCACAGAAATGGAGGACGGAACTCCAGTTGACCAATGTACCACCAACTACGACAACTCTGGCTTTCTGATGGGCATCTCGTCCAACGTGTTTAATCTCGGCAGTTTGGGTGTTTTTGGAGTTGACGGCATTTTTGGAATTCTCGTCGAAGACCTCATGAAGCTGCTCGAGGTCATCAACAGCGCCTCGTACCGTCTCGGAGTCATTTCCCCCAACCCTTTTTACAAACGAGATGACCTTCCTACCAACCAGACCATTTCGCGGGGTCTTCTTGTTTGCGATGGAGGCTACGACCTGGAAACTATTCCGCTTTTGCCCTTCCTTCAACCTGAACGAGAAGTCGATGTCATCATTGCCCAGGACCCTTCTCTGGATTCACCCGAAGGATGGCCCACTGGAGAATGTATTCGAAACTCTGCTGCCAAAAGCAACTGGGAGTTTGGAGAAGGAGTGTTCCCTGAGATTCCCGACAATCTCACTTTTATCGACAAAGATCTGAACAAAAAGCCCGTCTTTTTCGGATGCGACGTTTCCAAGCTCAAGAAGTACGACGGAACAGACAGATACTCTCCTGTCATTGTCTACGTGCCCAGTACCAACATCACCTACGGCTCCAACTTCTCGACCGGAAAACTGATTTACTCCAAGGAAGAAATGTTTGGAACGGTCAACAACGCGTATAATGTTATGACCCGAACCAATCTGACCCAGGACGAGAACTGGGGCAAGTGTCTCGGCTGTGTTTCTATTCTCAGAGAGACACAGAGACTCAACGAGACTGTGGATGACTGTCAGAGTTGTTTCGATGAGTATTGCTATAACTAGATGGCAACCGTAGAAGACAACCGTTAGGTTGGCCTTTTCTTCTAGTCGTAACTCCAATTATGGACTCATCTCACTTCACTTATAACTAATGAATAACATATGTCAAAATAGAGCTGGTATAGTATCTTTGGGGTGGTGTTAAAAGTTGGAAAAAAAATGAGGGAGATATATGAATGGTATTGGAGGATTTAACGAGCTCTGAGTAACACGTTGGTCAAGTCTGCTCAGCTCTTTGAATATTTTTGGAGAACTTGGAGCAGGACAACAGAGTTGAGCAGGTCAACCAAGACATGTGTGGCATCAACTCCTCCAAAATTACTCACAGAACCCCAGAGACTTTACCAATGCATTACCCGAAAACAGGGGATTACAGTGGTACCCATAGGTCGTACCTCTGTACTTCTTGTCATCTTGTAATACTGACACATACGATTCTACCCTGTGCCACAACTGACTCCAGCTCTCTCGGAAATACTCGTTTAGTTACAAGGGTGAAATTGGAGTGTTTCCAGGGGCAAGACGATCCCTATTGCGCCTTCCATATACTAAATACTAACTCTCAATCGCTGTTAATACCGATTCTCGTTTTTCTTCCTTCTTATACAACCTGTCCTAAAATGGTCGAAAAAGCTCGTATTGCAAAGAAGACTTAGGCAGTGTATTCTCGACGGTCTGGGGATTCGAATGATACACTGAATGTCTCTATTACAATCTTCTTTCCGGTTCTTTGACTTCCACTGCAATTCTACTGAATCACACTTGTCGTCGCCAAATTCTCCAGAGAGTTTCTAACTACGTAATAGGCCTAGAATACCTCTTATTACAATCTGCGAAAGTGCATCTGTCAAGTCGTCATGTTGATAGTGGTATTTTTAATATAAGTTGAGGACGTTTCAATGGTGGGTATGAGATGTTGAGATAGCAGGATTAGATAAACAATGGGGAAAAAAGTGTTAGGATAAGAATACCCGGTACTGTTAGAACCCCCTATTCTCGGAGAGTACACTGGTCAAGTATCCCAAATGATAAGGATATTCTTGGTGAATTTCGGGGCGTTTACGTGTCGGGGACATTTATGGGTGTGGCAGTAAAGATATTTTAAAAAGGTAACGGAGAAGATACAATGCATAATAATTGAAGCTTGTGAGTGATACTACCACATGGTCAACTCGGCTTGAACATATGTGTATTTCTAGAGGAGTTGGAGCTGAGTGTGTAAAATGGTAAAAACGGGGTCTTGCGGGTAAAAGAGGATAAGTCGTCAGGAGAACATGGATGGAGCGAAGAGGATTCTAAAAGGTCTGAGAATAATATGGCGAGCTGTTCATGACACTGCTTGTATTTTTGGTGGAGTTAAGTGGGCTAGGGGTTTTTGAACATGTTGATTGTGGAAGGGATAAAACCGGATTGAGAGGGATGGGGTGGCGTTGAATGGTATCATTAGAAACCGCCGAGCGATATGATCACGCTGATCAAGTCTCCATAAGAATATAGCCTTTTTTTGAAGAACTAGGCGGCAGTTCTATGAAAAGTAAAACAGAGATATGGACTTTGTGACAAAAATATAGATCGCAGGAATAAATGGATGTTCCCTGGAGTTGGAGTGGCTCCTGTTAACACACTTGATTAGGTCCTCATATATATACGTGTATCCCTGAGAGAACTAGAGGTGAATGTGCGAAGATAAAAATTGAGCGTGACGAGGGTAAAAAGGTATAAAACATCTGAAAGATATGTGAATGGTACCGTTGTAATCTACGTACTCTAAAGAACAATATGACCAAGCCCCCTTTACGATGGCGGTATTTTCTATTAAGTTAAGTCAGCTCAGTGAAAATGTAGAATTATGATCGTTGGTGTAAAAGTAGAAATGAAGTAGAAAGAGAAACAAAGCGAGTATCATCAGCATCTTAACAGCTCTGGAATTACCCTGATAAGGTCGCTGTGACTCTGTGAACTTTTCTACAGGCGTTATGTTCGGCTCTGTGAAAGGTAGGAAATTTGTGCTTCAATGTTAACGGTGGGAAAGGGAAGTAAACAAAGTGTTCGTGGCACTATAGCGATCTAAGGGGTGTGGATAGCTGCTAATGAAGTATTCATGACTATCCAGGTATTTCTGAGTAAGTTGAGGGCAGTTACGTCGTTAAATAGAATTGGGGGAGGAAGTGTAAAATGTGGATGGATAATGGTGGAATAGGAATGTAGGGTACCATTCTCATCGCTACATTCTAGAGAATACTCCTATTCAGTCCTTGTGTACGTGCCAGCATTTCTGGAGAGATTGCAGACATATCCTTGGCCGGACTCATTTAGGAGTTTTTGGTTTAAAATACGGAATACAGATATCTGGGGGAAATCGAGGGTAATATATGGATGGCCCTACTGAATGAAACACGTTACCCAAGTCAGCTCACTGATACGAGTATTTAGTAGTTAGCTAGATGCACTTGAAGGTCAAGTATAAGTTTGGGTGTCAGGGCCAAAAGGTTGAGGGATGTAATGAGAGGAGAATTCATAGTAGCATTAGAATCCTATTGACTCATGCAAACACGTTGATGAAGTCCCCGTGACTATGTGAGTATTATTAAGTGAGTTAGGTCGAGTTGTGTGATTTAGTGAAACCGAGGTGTTGAGACTAGAAGTGGACAAGAGGTGATACGGAGATCTAATGGGTACAAAATGAGGCTCCCCGATCTCTGGATAATCAGGCCATCTAGCCATTGTTACGCTGCTGTTATTTTTGAGGGAGTTCAGGGCTGTTGTGTAGTAGGGGAGAATTGAGAGTTACTGTAAAAAAGTGGTAGGAAAGAGTAGAAGAGACAAGAGTGGTCTCAAAAGAATCACTGGGGTCTCAGCAACACATTGGTCAAGTCTAAATATCAATGCCATTATTTTTGCCTAAGATTTCGCCACCTTTGTGAATAGGAGTTATAGGTTTTCAGTTTCAGAGATACCAATAGAGACATGTGAACTCGGTACGTTTCCTACAGCAGTATACCATGAACAGCACCATCTATGGAAGCTGACAAGAAGTTATAACAATCCCTGCGGTATGAGTATCTAAGAACATCCAGGTTATCGTACATTGTATTAACATATCGTACACGTATTTACAGTCAAGTAGAGCCAGACATCTTGCAGACACAAGAAGATCTAATTGGGGACTTAGTCGGATTATGAGTTACTAATGCTCTCAGAACTCCATAGCAAGTACCAGTAGCAAGTAACAGGTAGTACTCCAAGTAACTAGGAGATTGATAAACAGCGCTGTACAATTTGGTGTTGAGATAGCTCACCATAGCGTAAAACATCCAAAGAAGTCCTCACTTCGTTCGTTACTCTTTGTTCGTTCCTGTTCAGGACTTTTCTCTTCATAACTCCATAGTAACTCACTGCGTTCGTTACTCTGTCGTTACTCAAAGTCCACCTCCAGCAAATCAAACAAATGCCCCAGCACCTCCTTTGGATTCGCCCGCAGTCCACCGTGAAAGTACTCGTTAGTAATCCACTGTTTCACATTACCCGTGTTATTGGCAGTCTCCTGAACGAGGTTGAATTCCACGTACATGTCGGAAAAGTACGTGGCAGCCACAATGGGCACCTTGTTGACCTTGAGCTGGTCATAATCGTACAGGTCAGGCCAGTCCTTCTTTTCTGCCAACAAATCTGCCACAGGCTTGAGTTGTCGCAGTTCCACGTAGTCGTCAAACATGCTCTTGTAGATCATTTCTCCAGTCAGAAAAGTAGGCGTTTTGTTCTCTTGCGACACAAAGAGAGGAAAGTCTTCTCTCAGTCGACCAGCAGACCAATTAGAAGCCTCCTTCTGGCAGTAAATGGACTCGTGCAGAATAGCGTAAATGGGGTTGGTGTCGAACGAGTGCATGGCCTGGATCTTGTCGAGAATGAAAAACGAGGGTCGTCCATTGACCTCCAGATCGTCAAACAGTCGCAGCACAATCAGATGGATGGTATCTGCTCCATTGTGGCTTCCCAGAGACAGTCCAAGCTGCTGAAACCGTTCGGGAGAAAGATTTCCGCCATTGGGAAGCACGGTTTTGTTGTTACGCAGATAGTCCAGAATATGAGACACCCGTTTCTGGTCCTCGGGGTACTTGTCGTAGTAGTACTTGTTTCTGTGCGCAACAACAGGATACAGAGCCTTGTAGACCTTGTCTGGGTTGCTAGCAGTAGGAGGAATACCACCGGTGACAATAGCTTCCTTCACAAACTCAGGGAAGAAACTGAGATAGGTGAAACAGCAAAATCCGCCGAAAGACTGGCCCATAATCGACCATTTGCCCTTCTCTCCAACCAGCGCTTTTCTGATCATTTCCGCATCGCGAACAATACTGTCTGCTCGGAAATGCGTCAGGTAGTCAGCTGCCTTTTGTGTCTCCATTTTTCCGAGCTTCAGAGGGTCAATAGCCGTGCTCATACCTGTTCCTCTCTGGTCAAGAGTCAGCACCTGAAATCCTCGCTGAATCAGCTCATCAATGAACCCAGACTTGGACAACGGCGGCGTACACTGGAATCCCGGTCCGCCCTGGAAAAAAACGACATACGGACGTTTTTCGAGCTCTGCAGACTCGGTTTTGGAAGGGTTGATTCTCTGAGCACACACCCGGATTTTGTCACTGGCAGAAGGCTTGGAATGGTCCAGAGGCAGCTCAAACGCCAAGGTCTCGACCACCAGGCCGCGGACGTGATATTTGTCGATTTTCTGCACCATTTTCGAAACCGCAGAGACTAGGGGAGCTGTCTTGATGATCATGGTGAAGAAAAGTGTGGGTTTATATTTGGGACATATTGACGTAATCCGGGGTAACCTTGTTGGGGAGGGGGAGTGGGTAGAAGAAGGGGTAGTGTTGGAATTGGGATGATAGTGGTACGGTTGGAATCATCACGATGAGACGAGTATTATGGTAGCTTTCTATTTCATTTTTGAGACGTTTTACGTCTTATGACCTCCTAGTCCTAACACCATACGGCACTATGCATAGTCAACAATAACCACACGGCTCTGAGAGGGGAGAGCTGGGTTAGAAGAGAGTCATAATCTGTGGGTAGGGAGTAGGTGGTATGTCACGTGATCTACGACTGAGTATGTGTCTAAGAACGTGATGTATCCAAAATCGACGTTACCTTTTTTTCTTATTTTTCTTCATAATCTGTTCTTAATCGAAGGAAAAAACAACTGTATGACGTCTTCCTCATAGGCACTACAGAACATCACCGAATAGACAACATGTACTAAAAATGCGAAATTTGTTAAGAACATGTATCTTACGAACAGTTTCATCTCTTCAGAACTCCCCTCAGACCTTCCTATCACAAAATAGACACCTCCAGCTGACTTTTTCTCCCAACTAATCCCAAGTATTCCCAAGTAATTAACATTTGGTGAGGCACAACTTTTCTCCCATCTTAATTTTTATTTATTTATTTTATTTTTATATTCTGGCGTGTATGAAACACAACACTCCCCAAGCAGAAGGACACGTGGTCCAAGGGTATAGTCACGTGACCTGTTTCCGCTTACTAAGCCACATTTATCCCCCCCCTCTTTGTCCAGTGCGGGGCATTTGTTGTTGTATTCAAATTACGGCAGGAACAAGGTCTTATGAGACGTGTATAAATTAAAAAAGAAGAATGAAATACGAACAATAGAACCAGGGTTGCAGCGTGAGTTTAGATAACAGCAGGGGTGAGGGGTGGTGATGTAAAGAGATTAAGAGGTGTTAGAGGGTGTTAGGGGGTGTGAATAGGTGTATTTTTGTGCACTTTATGGAAATCCGGTTTCAAAAAATTTCTGCCGAATTTATTCAAATTTTTGCGAATATTTACTTTTTCTTTGATCACGCCTCGGCATTAGAGATTAGAGCCTGTTGAATGAGACTATAGAGAGGCTATAAGAGACTCTAGTATAGGAGAAGAATACGGAGAGTAGACAGGTCATATGTAGAAGGGAGATTAAAGAGAAATATAAAAACATAAATACCATCAGGTGAGCTACACAACACAAACACAAGTATATAAATAACGCCACCCTTACTTCATCTCCTTCCTCCCCCTGACCTCGGCTGATCACTTGACTTCAACTCAACAATTCATCTGCACGACAGACGCTTGTCTAATTGAGTTTGGGCGAGTTTATCGCTTACCGTATTGTAGCTACTAAACGCCAGAAACACTCTTGAACCTCTACACTCCACTAGTACTTTCTCTCCACACTAAACCTCTCCTACACAAAGATGCAAACAGACCCGTTGGCGTTTCTCACTCCACAGCCGCTCGTGGACATTTTGCAGCCATATTGCGAAAAAATTGGGTTCCGGTACCTGGCGCCCCATTTGCATGAAATCTTTCTGGCCTTCTCGTTTTACCAGATGCTGTTTCTGCTGTCTGGTCTGCTGAGTCCACAGATCTGGCCCAAGCAGATTCGTGCTCTCAGCCCCAAAAACCGCATTGATTTCGACATCCATGTCGTGTCGCAGTTCCAGGCGCTCATTGTGGTCCCCCTGGCGTTTTTCTGCTTCAACGACCCCATCTTGAGCGCCAACATCATCACCGCGTACACGCCATGGACCGGTTTTCTGGGCTCGTTGGCTACAGGCTACTTTGTGTGGGATCTCATTATTTGTGCCCGGTACGTGAACCTGTTTGGCGTGGGATTTCTGCTCCACGCCATCTGCGCTCTGTTTGTGTTTGTGCAGGGTTTCCGGCCCTACGTCATGGGCATGATGGGCCACTTCCTCATGTTTGAAATGAGCACACCTTTCGTCAACATGAACTGGTTTGTGTCGCGACTGCCCAAGGGTACCTTCCCCTCGTGGTTCGAGGCTGCCAACGGTATCGCTCTGATGACCGTCTTCTTTGGCTGCCGAATGATCTGGGGCAACTACTGGTCCTACGTCACCATCACCAACATGTGGAAGCCCGAGATCCGGCCGCTGTACCCCTTCTGGCTGCCCATTCTCAACACGACCTCCAACCTGACGTTGGTGTCGCTCAACTTTTTCTGGTTCTCCAAGATGGTGCGAATTCTGATCAAGAAGATCAACGGCAGCAAGAAGGAGCTCAAGGAGGACGTCCACAAGCAGGACTAGACGATAGATATAACAGTGAATATAATAGGCATGGTTGGAGTAGGTGGAGTCAGACGAGTACGATACCGGTTCTTGTGCCAGTATAACTACTCGTAACAGTAGCATGACTCTCACTACCTATGGTCAATTACATTATCCACGATCAACTCATCCATGATCAATATATAAAGCTTGGTAACCTCGACTATAATATCATGAGCATGAGGGACAACTAATGGTAGATTCTACAGAGGTGGAAGGGATATACATATATATTAGGTGCCTTCAGAACCTCCAGAATCGAGGGAACAAGTGGATGAGTTACGATAATGGGAATATTGTTGAGATGGTTTTGAGAAGCTGTGTGACTATTTATGGAGGGTGCTATGATAAAAAGTGAGAGAAAAACGTAATGAGATGGTTAAAGGGTACCCAAAGAATCGCACGAGTCTTGGTAATGAGCAGGTCAACTCGTTATAGAGATACAGGTATTTTTGGTAAAGTTAGGGGCGGATCTGTGATGTGTGCGTCACTTGACAAAAGACGTGATTCGGTAATATAGTCATATTAACGATAGAAGGGGACATTTAAATGGTATCATTCGACAGCCCTGACCGGTGAGAATATAGCGAACCAGTCTCAATGGCAATACAGATATTTTTTACCAAGTTGGGGGCAGTTCTGCCAATGGTCAGTATTACGAATGTCGCTGTTAAAACAGGAATAAATATAGCAGGATAGCCTTGATTGGTACTCATTGAATCGTACGAGACTATGGAATACGCTGGTCAAGTCACCAGAGTGATTCTTGTGATTTAGATGGAGTTGGGGGCAGTTGAGTCAGAACAGTAATTGCGAGGGTAGATGTTAAAAGTGAGTAAGGTGTACTATACAAGACATGTGAGGAACCGTTGTAATCCCCTTATTCTCGCGAGTACGTTAGTCAAGTCGTCATAGTTGTGGGACTATTGTTGGTGGAGTTAGAGGGAGGAATTATAGTTGGTAGAATTAGAAGTCTCGGTCTAAATCGCCAGAATGAAGCGGTAACATAGACGCGTATGGCCTTGTTGGCATTGCTCGGTCACAAGGTATACGTCATTTAAGACGCCGTAGCTATACTAGTATTTTTGATCGAGTCGGGGGCAGTTCTTCTTTCATCAGTGTTACGAGTGTTGCAGTTAAAGGAGAATAAAGATAGTGGGGTGAACCTGCTTGGTATTGATCGAATCACGAGAGACAGTAGATTACGCTAGTCAGGTCACCAGATTGATACCTGTATTTTTGAGACAGTTGAGTGTGGGTGTGTAAGGATTGTGACCGGGGAGTCGGTGTTAATAGTGGTTAGGATGGACTATACAAGATATATATGGGATCATTGGAATCTCCAGTCCCACACAAGCATGTTGGTCAACTTGCTACGGTTCTGGGATCATTATCTGATGAGTTAGACGGAGATGTAATCTTGACTAGAGTTAGAAGTCTCGGTCTAAAACGTAAGAATGAAGTGGTGACATAAGCATGTATGGTCTTGTTGTTATCGCTATGTCACAAGGAGTACTCCAGTTAAGATGCCTTGGACATAAAGCTATTATTGACCAAGTTGGGGGCAGTTGGGTGTGGGTGGGTATTGGAGGTAGGAGTTAAAATCTGTAAATAAGTAGTGGAGAAGACTACAAAGAGTCGTATATGAATCGACTGAGTCTGAAGAGCACTGTGTTCAAGCCACCCTTATCATGGGGCTTTTCTGAAAGAGTCTGGGGCCATTCCATGTCCAGATTAAGGATGATATGGGGGAAAATACAACTCAAGATGGTGTGCGGACCTCAAGATGGTATGAGAAACCCAAGATAGTTGTTACGTCATCTACAGGATGATATTGAATACCGTTTGTATACCTTATCTCATTTTATTCAATGTCTACTCTATAGAGTCTTTTTGCGTTGGATGATGATACTGTTCAGTCGTACTACAGTAACAGGTCAAACCTATTCTGGGTGAACTGATCCTACCCAAACAGAGTAATAACAGTGCTTTAAGTACCCAGTAATAACACTGGTATGGCAAGTAGTCCAGTTTGCACAGTACCTGTCTCACTCTTCCCTATCTCACTCCTCTCACTCCTCACAGGAATCAAGTAAGTTCACTTCCCTTGAACGTTCACTTCTGTCAATCTTGAACGAAGTGAAAGATTCGTTAAGACTTCCAGAATCCATCCTTTCTCTCCTCCACACCCTCCATCTTCTCCTGACTAACCCTGATGTCGTTATGAATCTCGTCCACCAGCGCCTCCAGACTAGTGAAATTCTTCTCCGGTCTCAAGTACCCCAGCACCATGACCTTGATGGACGCGCCGTAGAACGTGTGTGCAAACTTGTGGATAATGTGAATTTCCGCTGACTTTTGATCATTTTGGTAAAACGGATTCCAGCCCACACTCATGACCATGGGCAGAACGGCGTTGATTTCCTGCTCGCTCAGCTGGTTGGTGTATTGGAAATCGACGACTCGGTATTTCTGGAACTCGCTTGTCTTTTTTTCGCTCTTTTTGTCCGTTTTCAAAATCTGAACCAGGCCGTAGTAAATGCCTGTTTCCAGAGCGTCCAAAACCGGCACGTCGGAAATGGGAATATTGGCAGTGGGAATGCCGAGATCGGCCGAACCTCGTCCGTAGCCCGGAATGATGGACGACGCAAACTTGAGGGGGTACGACGTGGTGGCAGTCATCAGCGATCGGCGTAGAGGGAGTAGAGCGGTAGAGGTTCGGGTCAAGCAGCTAATCATGATTGGATTGGGTTGGATTGGGAGTGGAAGAATTAGAGTTGGGTGATAAGAAAAGTGGAGGTGGAGGTGAAGAGGAGGTCGTATTAGTATGTGGAAGGGGGAGGAGAATAGGGAAACTGAAGGTGGGTTTTTTGGATTCAGAGTGGGTGGAATGGGATGGTTTTTTCCTGGGGTTTTTTGACTGATTTTGACCGACTTGGAAACGCCTTATATATGTCTAAGGTGGTCCTAATTAAGGTGCATAATGGGCTGATCTGTGATAACGGATGGAAGAGGTTGGAGGACTCAGGAGGAGTGATTTTGGGGTTATGAGGTGATTTTTAGGGGTTATCAGAGGAGGGGAATCAAATGGTAGTTTTGGATTTCCTATGTGAATATTATTGGACGAGTTGGATACGTCTGGCGGAAAGTTGAAGGCGTGGTAAATGAAAGGTAAAGTGGGCTGAAAGGATTGAAAGGAAGAAAAAGAAGAAATAATTGGCAAAGTTCGTTTCATCTTGTGGGTATGAGACTAGTATATCGCGGAGGATTCACTTAAGTGATGAATTCTAACTCTGGTAGCTCCATTCATTGGTGTCCAAGGGGTTTAAGAGAAGACAATGTCTTATAGTCGACTTCTTGCTAGACCTCGCTGACACTCTGAGAACAATCGAAGAGGTGTCAAAAGACTGTTATCGAATTACCTGAACGCTTCGTTGAGACTGACCTACAAATTTATGTAGAACGAAACTTGAGACTGGACTTGGAAAGGAGCCTTAGCTCTGTTGGTAGTAACCAGTGACATAAACCAATCTCCAATGGGACTTAAACAATGTAGTAATCGTACCTAGAGAGATCTGCCAGAGTCCTTCTAGTCATTTGGTTCTATGCTTGGGTTCTATACCTTCAGATATTAATAGTCCTGAGAAGGTCTGAATTACGACCTACGCGGTTAACTCACTGGCCGTCTGTATTCAGTACCTTTGGATAGTACCTTTGGATTGTACATTTGGATCGTGAGATTCTAGCAGGTCAGTCACTTCAAAAATGTTCTCTCTGCTTCCCCAAGTTACCAGCAGAGCTCTTCGAATACTTACTCAACTTCTGGATACAGGTTTCCGACAGACGTCACATAGTCTGAAAGTGTCCCTAATTACAGCTCTAATTACGACATCACAAGATCAATAACTGACCCATAACTGACACAATAGGACTCCTCTACTATTGAAGATTTTAGTCTGTACCAAGACCCCAAGACCTAACTAAGACTCCAAGACCATACCAAGACCTCAAACTTGGCAGGGTCAGGCACAACTACCTCATTCCCAGACCCAGTCAGATTCAAAAGACATACTGTGCCCGGATGATCTTCCAGCTTACTAAACAGTCATACCGTATTCCTGTACCAGCAAGCATCTCCTACCGATCACCTATTACTGTGTCATTAGTCATGTTCACAGCCACCTCGTGTAGACCGATTAACGAGATCTTGGCACTTTTTCGCTTGCTACACCCAACTGTCGCAACTCCGTTTCTCCACCTCAGCCGTGCCAGCGGTTATGGACTAGATTCGTTAGTATGAAAGGGACGTTTATTCCGAGCCGAGATTAGTACGAAAAAAACGTAGACTAACTGAGTGAGGTAAATACTGTAAATAAGATGGAGTCAAGAGCAAGTATGGTAACTTATTGTACCACGTAAAAGTACTCGTACCAAAATCACACCACACACGTTCATATTTGTACTACGCTCAGATGAGCTTTGAAACATGCCTGTTCCCAAATAGGTCACTTTTACGAGCCAGTAAACTTTAGCGGGGTCTCATCGGAACATGCAGCACTATCTCCGAAGTCCGGAAAGAGAGTGGAATGCGGAGTGGAATGAGATGAGTGATCGAGCCGAAAAGGGGGAGAAAATGAAGAGAAGAGTTACAGGGTGGATGTGGTGGGTGTAGAGTAGCCAATGGGGGCGCTACTTTCCGAAAGACGTGTTTTTCATCCATTTCCTACAGTTCTGAGAGGTTGTGAATTGACATATGGAGAAAGTCAAAATATATACCCAAAAATATACCCAAAATAAATGTGAAGAGTAATACGGTCTTCTGCACTCCACATTTAATATCCAGCACATAGAGAACGTCCTAGACTGTTATAAGAATAACTATGTGTCGTTTCCCTCCATTTTCCTCATTTTTCCCCCTTTTCCACTTCCCCAGATTCACATGCCTTCTCTATGATACTGTAGCGCAAAGTTAGCACACATGGTGGGGATGGTGGGGCCCAACAAGTGAAATGAATAATAACCGTCTACCGAAGGTCTGTGCAGCTGACTGGTTGGGAATATGTATGCCAAGCCGAGTTTCTGCACAATAAGTCGGTCCTGACTTCGGTTAATTGTCGAAAAATGGGTACAGTTGTGAGACTCATGTTTTGTTCTCAATCTACGGCTGTGTTCTGAGACTCTTTCTGCCACAGGATCACCTTAGTTTTGGTCTTAGATTACAGTGTAGTAAGACAGTCTAAATGAGTTCATAATGACGTGAGTAGAACGTGTGGTATAAAGACGTATAAAAATGTATATATTAATGTAAAAATAACTGCTTAAGAATAAAAGTGGTCACGTGCAAATATATTTAGACACGTGACTTCTTAAATACCACATACCCCCCCTCGTAAAACGACCTTTTTTCCCTTTCCCTTTCTCCCACTTCTCCAGATTCACTTTAGCTTCGCGTCTTTCACAGGCTCGTACCCTGCTCCAAAGTGGGCGAAGTTTATCTGGCTACATATATATAACCGCTGGAGACCCTTGCTGGGAGCCCAAAAACTCGAAAAACCATGTTTCAATCCGTGGTGCTCGCTCTAGCCATTCTCGTGGCCTATCTGGGCTTTGCCGAGTGGTTTTCGCGGTTCCAACACCGCAGAATGTCCAAGAAAAAGGGCTGTGGAATGCCTGCTATGGCTAATGGAGGCTTTCTGGGCTGGTATGGACTCTACAAGACGTATCAGATCACTGCTGAGCGATCGTATCCTCATTCCATGCGTATGGGTCTCGAGGCGTTTGGCCACACGTTTGTGTATCCCGTTCCAGGCACAGATATGCTGCAGACGATCCATCCCGAAAACATCAAGGCGATTCTGGCGACGCAATTCAAGGACTTTTCTCTCGGAACTAGACACAAAATCATGCTGCCCACGCTGGGAGACGGAATTTTCACTCTGGACGGCGAGGGATGGACCCATTCTCGAGCTCTGTTGAGACCGCAGTTTGCCCGAGATCAGGTTTCTCATGTTCAGTCTTTGGAGCGTCATATTCAGGTGCTTTTCAAGACCATCAAGAAGGAAAACGCGCAGTGTGACGCTGCCAAGGGCTTTGATATCCAGGAGCTGTTCTTTATGCTCACTTTGGATACTGCTACCGAGTTTCTGTGTGGAGATTCGGTTGATTCTCTGACAGATTATCTTGCTGATCCCGAAGCTCCTACTCTGGAACATTCTGGAATCGACGAAAATGTGCGACGAGCTTTCCCCGAAGCGTTCAACACTGCTCAGTGGTTCTGCTCCATCCGAGCCAAGCTCATGAAGCTGTATTTTTTTGCAGGCACCGTTTTCTACAGAAAAAAGTACGCCGACGCCAACAAGATTGTGCACGACTTTACCGACTTTTACGTGTCCAAGGCTCTGGCTGCTCGTAAGGAAAAGTTCCAGGAACTCAACGATGAGGGCAAGTACATTTTCCTGTACGAGCTGGCCAAGGAGACTCGAAACCCCAAGGTGCTGAGAGACCAGATGCTCAACATTCTGCTGGCTGGACGAGATACTACGGCTTCTCTTTTGTCGTGGATCATGTTCCGAATGGCTCGTCAGCCTGAGACTTGGCAGAAACTGAGACAGGCTGTGATTAACGATTTTGGAGAGACTCCCGACGAGTTGTCTTTTGAGTCGCTTAAACGGTGCGAGTACTTGAGATATGTTCTTAACGAGGGTCTACGACTCTATCCTTCTGTGCCTATGAACTTCCGAGTGGCTACAAGAGACACTACTCTTCCCAAGGGTGGAGGACCTGACCTTGACCAGCCCATTTTCATTCCCAAGGGAGGTATTGTGGTTTACTCGGTTTACCATACTCATCGAGCCGAAGAGTACTGGGGCAAAGATACCGAAGAGTTTGTTCCTGAGAGATGGGATCCTGCTGCTGGGTACCAGATTGCTCGAGGATGGGAGTACTTGCCGTTCAACGGAGGTCCTAGAATTTGTTTGGGTCAGCAGTTTGCGTTGACAGAAGCTGGATACGTTCTGGCTCGATTGGCTCAGCAGTTTGAGACGGTCGAGAGTTGTGATGATAAGCCGTTGCCTCCTAAGTATAACACTCATTTGACCATGAGTCATGATGATGGAGTGTGGTTGAAGATGCACTAAGGGAGGTAATTCGAGGACGTAGTCCGAGAGTTACCGACCCAACTTCTCGAGGCGATTTGAGGACGTAGTCCGAGAGTCCCTATCTGATGGAACCTGATACTAGGACTTCATCAGATACTCAGAGTGTTTGAGACGTTCACAGTCTAGCTACTGGATACTCAGTTCACACAGTCAGTCTATCTACAGGACCTGTCTCACGAGCTACTACTAGTACGTCTCAACTGGTCGGATACGGCCAAGTATATGTTATTTATTGTTTGATATTGATGTTGTTGTATTTGTAGGTGTACGGACACGCCGTAAGAACACACTAGATGAGGACAGAGATTGGTCTCTATCGTAATTATAGAGCTGTAGATATGTGGACTGCATGCTGAACTTCTACCAAAATTCTAGAACTGACCCAACTTCGTCAAAAATACTCGTACCATTTAGCCAAAGTGACGGCTGTGTTCCTCAGGGAGAGAGGGCTTTCTAACGATCCCCTTAATTTTTTGTCACTTCTGCTACCTTTTTCGTCTCTAGAAAACATAAACGTCCATTTCCTACTTTTTACAGAACTGCCCAACTTCATAAGAAATACCCATATAAATAAGCCAAGGTGACAGTTATGTTCTCCTACGACAGGACTTTATTATGATACCCATCATGTCTCTTTTGGTTTCTTTCTCACCTCTACAAAACCGAAACGTCTTTTTTCTACTTTTTACAGAACTGCCCTAATTTGATCAATAATATCCGTACCATTAATCCAATGCGACAGATATGCTCCCCAACAACAGGGCTTTCCAATGATACCCTGCATAGCTCTTCTTGCTATCTTTCCCATCTCTAAAAAATCGATACATTCATTTCCACTTTTCACAGAACAATTACGACTTGATCAACAATACCCATAGAACTAAACCAAGATGATAATGATGTTCCCGCACGACAGGGCTTTCCAATGATACCCTTTATGTCTCATCGGCTATCGTGTTCGTCTCGAAAAAATCGAAACGCTCATTTTGGACTTTTAGCAGAACTGACCCAACTTTACCAAGAATACCATTAGAACTAAACCAAGGTAACAGTACTTTTTCCTTGCGAAAGGGCTTTCTAATGATACCCAGAAAGTATTTCCTGTTATCTTTTGCAGGTCTATAAAACCGAAATAGTCTTCTTATACTGTACGTTTGACATAGCTGGCTCAATTTCACCAAAAAATACCTGTACCATTAAACCAGTGTGACAGTTGTGTTCCTAGGCGACAGGGCTTTCTAACGATACCATGAAAGTCTCATCTGCAATCATTGGTGTATTTATAAAGCCGAAACATTTATTTTCTGCTTTTCATATAACTGACCCAACTTGTTCAATAATACCCTAAGAACTAAACCAAGGTGACAGTAGTGTTCTCCGACCACAGAACTTTCCAATGATGTCGCTCATTTCTCTTCTGCTATCTTTTACCTCTCTATATAACCGAGACATTCAGTTTATATATCTCACAGAACTGGTCCAACATTAACAGAAATACTGGTACCATTAAGAGAAAGTGACAGTTGTGTTACTCAGGGACAGGGCTTTCCAATGATACCCGTAGCGTCCCTTCTGCTTTCTTTCCCACCTCCAAAAGAATCGAAACGTTCATTTTCTAATTTACAAAAAAGTACCCAACTTGATCAATAATACCCGTATCGATAAGACAAAACGTCAATTGTGTTCCCCGACAAGAGAACTCTCCAATGATACCGTCCATGTCTGTTCTGCTTTCTTTCTCGTCCCTAAAATTGCGACATGCTCATTTTCCACTTTTTAACAGGACTGACCCGACTTCTCCAAAAATACCCATACAGTTAAGCCAAAGTGGTAGTAGTGTTCCCTGACAACGGGGCTCTCTAACGATACCCTCCACGACCCTTCTGCTATCTGTTGGATCTCTACAAAACCGAAACATCCATTTTCCACTTTTCACAGAACGGGCCCAACTTGATCAATAATACCGGTACAATTGAACCAGTGTGACAAATGTGTTCCCTGACGATAGGGCTTTCTAATGATACCCATCATGTCACTTCTGCCATCGTTTGCATCTCTAAAATATCGACACACCATTTCTCCAGTTTTTCACGGAACTGACCCAACTTCACCAATAATACCCATAAAAACAAACTAAGGTTGTATTGATATTCCCAGGAATAGGGGTTTCCAATGATATCGCTCATTCCTCGCCGGCTATCTTTCCCATCCCTATAAAACCGAAACGTCCATTTTCCACTTTTCACATAACTGACCCAGATTCATGAGAAATACCTGCACCATTATACCAGAGTGGTAGCTGTGTTCGTCAAAGACTGGGCTTTCTAATGATACCCTGAATGTCTCTTTTTCCATCTTTTTCATTTCTATACAGCCAATACATTCATTTCTCATATTTCACAGAACTGCGCCAGCTTGACGAGAAATACCCGTGGAAATAAACCAAGGTTACAATGGTGTTACTCGATCGCGGGGCTTTCCATTAATACCCTTCATGTCTCTTTTGCTATCTTTTTCATTTCTATGAAACCTCAACTTTCATTTTCCATTTTTCACAGAACGGGCCCAACTTCACCAAAAATATCTATACAACTAAATAAAAGTGATTGCTGTGTTCCGTGACGTCGGGGCCTTCTAATGGTACCGCTCACGTCCCTTCTACTGTCTTTCCCACCTCTAAAAATCGTGCGTTGTTAATATTCCATTTTTCACAGAAGAGCCCAACTTGATCAATAATACCCGTCGAATGAAACCAAATTGATAGATGTGTTTCCTGACTACAGGGCTTTCTAATGATATCTTGAATGTCTCATCTACTAACATTGGTGGTTCTATAAACCTGACACATTCATTTTCTGCATTTCATAGAACTTCTTCAATTTGATCAGAATTACCTGTATGATTAAGACAAGGTAACAGTTGTGTTACCCGAAAACAGGGCTTTCTAATGAGACCGTTCATGTCTCGTCTGCTATTATTTTCGTCTCGATAATACCGAAACACTCTTTTCTACTTTTCACAGAACTTGCTCAACTTCGCCAAAAATACCCACACCGTTAAGCCAAAGTCATAGTTGATTTATTCAAAGACGGACCTTTCTCTAGAAACCACCTATTTCTCTTCTGCTATCTTTTTCACCTATTAAAGCCGTTTTTCATTCACTTTTTACTTTTCAGAGAACTGCACCCAACTTCATAAGAAATACTCGTACCCTTAAGCCAATGTAACAGGTGTGTTCCCCGAAAACTGAGAGCTCCAATGATACCCTTGATGCCTCCCCTGCTATCTCTTGCGTCTCGGTATAGCCGAAACATTCATTTTCCACTTTTGACAGAACTGCCCTAACTTCATCGAAAATACCCGTACCATTAAGACAAGGTGAGGTTGTGTTATCGGAAGACGGGGCCCTCCTATGGTGCCTTTCATGCCTCGTCTGCTATCGTTTTCATCTCTCTATAACCCCACATTCATTTTCTACATTTCACAGAACAGGCCCTCACTCCTCCAAAAATATTTACACAGCCAAACTGACTTGACCAACATACTCCTCTTGTTAAGCTGATTGCATCGGTACCATCTATGTTTAGATTGCTACCCCATACCCCTTTTTACACCTTCACAACCGATTCTCCGAGTTCATACAACCCCCTGCAACTCTGACAGAAATACTCACATTACCATAAGTTTTTGACCACTGTGTTCCTCGGGTTCCAAACGTATTATTAACGTCTTGGATGTCTTCGCTCCCTACGTATTACCCACTATAACCACTTCTGTCCACAGTAACCACACGTTCAACATCTGCACTAAACTCCATCAGAAATACCTACAACAGTATGAATACTTGACCAACGCATTCCTGAGACTTATGGTAATTAAAATGATACCATGTATAACCTCTCTACGGCTATCTATCTCTTATTACCACCTCCACCCCCATCTAGAGGAAGACGGTTACTAGGGATTTTGGGTAGTAATTGAGGTCAATTTTCTGCAAATAGTTGAGCAGACACCAATGATTAAGCCAAAAGGCCTAGTGAAGCCCTCCTTTCGACTTTGTTGTCTTTTCTTGTTCTTAATCTAGGGTGTTGCTCAGGACATGGACTTACTGGACACTTTAAATCAGTGGCTACCATCAGGAGGTGAAGTCAACGGTTACTGTCTCTAAATGTGGTGCACTCTCATACTGGTTGGTTTTACTTGCTTGACTTCCTACTCTACTTGATCTATTCTGCATGCTAACCAAAGCTATCTTTTCTTTCAACGAAACAAAAGTTTGTGTTCAGAACATAGATTCCACAATACACACTGCCCTCTCTCATTGCCAAAACGAATAAAATACTGTTACTACAACACTCTCACTTTCAATAAGAATAAAATACTATTATATAAATCAAATGCAGTCTTGTCTAAGATTGGAGTCTACCTGGAAGTCTGTCCAGCAGAGATAGTCAGTTGTAACAGCGTAATGAGTCCTACTGAGCCGTACTGAGCCAGGAAGAGACGTGTAACAGAGTCAACATAGCTCCTAACCGATTAGTAAGCCAGTTACTCACCAGAAACCGTCTTACTATTGTCTTCAGATCTCTCTTCGGGCGACTTCAGCCTAGCCTGTCTTCTCATCACACCTTAGTCATCGGCGCAATACCCTTCACATCTCCCGTCTTGTGCCACTCTTCGCCCATGAGTCTCAGCCGTGCACCTGCCGGGAACCTCTTCTCTCCACAACTAGCAGTCCAGGGGTCCCAAGCAGCCTGGAGCATTTTTCTGCCCTGAATTCCGTATGTAGCCAGGAACCGAACAGCGATAACTTCCCACCACGAAGCCGCAACTGTGAAATGAGCGTTAGTCAGCTTCTCCGTCTCCGTGTTCAGCAACCGGGCAATCATGGTCCAGCTGCAAGACATGGGTCTAGGGTTGAGAGCTGGTGCTGTGAATCTGATCTGAGTAATAGCAGCGTACACAGAAGCAATGCCGCCCATTCGCTCAGAGTACACGGTTTCGTCTTCCCACTTTCCTCCAGGCTTTCTCCAAGCCATTCGTTCTCGGCCTTGTTCAGTGTCAATATCACAAGTGAAGCCAATAACAAAGGGACATTTTTTGACAAACCGAGCAACCAGGAGTTCTGTGAGTTCTGGGAACACAGACATGATTTTGGCTGACAGCATTCCTAGAGGAAGAGCACTTTGGGGAGCCACAATGGTTTCGTTTTCAGCCTGACGAACAATAGACTTGGCGAAAAAGTTGAGCAGCCACAAGTAAACCAGCTTGGAGTGGTTTCTGGCGTCATTGATGATTTCCACAAACTCCTCGCTGATTTCTTTCGTGTGTTTGATTGACGGAGTAAGTTGTCCGAATTTGGGGTTGAGTTTTCGTTTGCTCTGGTTGCAGAACTTTTTGACTTCCGGATCGTTGGCCACAGGTTCCTTGACTTCCTTTTTGATCTGTTCAATCTTGGCCTTCCACTCCAGAAACTCCTTGTCCACGGCTCTCCAGTTGGTGTATTGGCCCTGTTTATTCTTTCGGGCCAGTTCCTCCGCTTCGAGACGTTCTTTTTCCTCCTTTTCGGCCTTTTCTTTGGCCGCTTTTTCTTTCTCCAGACGCTCCTTCTCGAGCCGTTCCTTTTCGAGTCTCTCTTTCTCCTTCTTCTCCTTCTCGGCCTTTTCTCTGGCCACTCTTTCGGCCTCCTCCTTCTCTTTTCGGACCCGTTCAGCCTCAGCTCTTTCTCGCTCAATGCGTTCCTTCTCGAGTCGTTCAGCCTCCAGCCGTTTGCGCTCCTCCTCGCGTTTCTCGGCTTCCCATTGGTCGACTAAATCGCCCACAATGACGCTATTTCGTTTTTCCCGTCTCTTGGCCAGCTCGTCAGAACGCTTCAAACGGTCGTCTCCCATCCGAGACATGAGCACAGACTCGCGACGGGCCACGTCATTGTGTCGCTTGAGCTCCTCAGCTGCCCAAACGTCCTCCACGTGCTGTAGCTCCTGTTCCACCTTGGCCAGAGGAGCACCCCAGTCTATAACAGCAGCAGCAGAAGCAGGTTCGAGAGAAATGGTCTTGACAGAAGAACCGCGTCTGTGGCCACGTTTGAAGTTGCCAACGGGACTCAAATGACACTGATCGAGAATCAAAGAGACTCGATTCAATGTTCCTTCCCACTCGGCAGAAGAGAGATCATGAGTAGTGTTCTCAGGCTCGTTTTTCTGCTCATTTTTCAAAGGAGAAGAAATGGCCGGCTTGGTCACCTGCTTGGACCTCGTGGGACTAATCTCCCCAGCTGGACTGTACTCTGTAGCAAATCTGGACTGAGAAGGAGTCTTGCGAGGAGGCTTGCTAGGAGTACCTTCTTCCTCGAGCGAAATCTCGTACTGGCTAATTTCCTGCGACAGCTCCTCATCGTCCCAGAGCGGGTCGTTGCCGTCGTCGAAATTCGGCAATCGAGACAGCACGGCCGGTCTCAATGGGCTGAATCTCATGGTTGGAGGTGGTGTTGTTTTGGCTGGATTAAAAAATATAAGCGTGCATGAGAGTAGAGATAGAGGTGGGGTGTGTGGAAGTAAGTGGATATTAATGGGGGAAATGGGAGGGTGGTACCAATCGATTGGTGACGAATTTACAACAATTTTTGTATTTTCCTATAAATGAAAGGACCGCTTTCCAGAGTTCCGATGAGTAAGCCTCAATACAGTCAAAACACGATAATGCAGACTGTGGTATACGCGTAAGATCACAGTATAGTTGTATATGTGGTACCGGTTAGAGAGTATCTAAAAGGTGGAATATGGACATAAAACGACCGGAAAAGAGGTAAACCCCATTTAACAAACGCCATTACATCACTCCCGTTCCTTCCATGCCCTTCACTCTCATCCCCATCAACTTCCATCCGGACCACAATATTCGCGCCAAAACCCCAGTCCCGCGTAAATCCTAGTCCGACACGAATACCGCTGAAAATACATACCTCTTCTTCTCCCGCCATTCTAACACCGATCCCGCCCTCTATTCCCCCATTTTCCTCCCCCTTCCCCCTCCCACACTCTCCCGTTCTGCTGACTAACTCCCAAAGTCAATAATTTTCACCCACTTGCAGCTTCCTCTACATCACCACCCAACACGCCAAAATGTCTGTGGTTTTCACCCGCTCCTTCCACGCCTCTGCGGCCGTGTCTCGAGGCGCCAAAATCTCCATCAAGCCGCCGGTGCACCATCTGTACCGGTACAAAAAGAACATTCTCAAGCCTGCGTACACCAAGACGCTTCTGACCCATCCCGGATCCATTGAGTCGTACAAGTATGTGCCTCAGCATACTCGTCAGGACCGGGTGGTGGACCATTACAACAATACTGTAGCGTCGGACATGCTGCTGATGGGCTATGTGCACGAGCAGAGTGTTCGAAAGGGAAACAAGCATCGACCATGGGACTTTTCTTCTCCCTACCATCTGGGACGATCTGCTCTTCCTCCTCGAGGTCCTAACAAGACCCCTACCAAGGACGTTCATCCTCGAACCTGGAAGAACATTCCGGCCATCACCAAGATCACCATCAACTGCACAGACCCTGGTACTGTTTTGGACCACGAAAAGGTGATCAACCAGAAACTGCTGCTTCAGCAGATTACTGGATGTGCTGCCAAGGAGGTCCGATCGCGGTCCAACATCATGACCTGGAAGCTGCGAAAGGGCTACCCTATGGGAGCCAAGGTTGAGGTCACTGGCGAGAAGATTGCCGACTTTATGACCTCGTTGACCGAGCTTGTTCTTCCTCGAGCTGCCAACTTCAACGGTATTCGAAACTCGTCAGGAGACCGAAACGGAAACATTGCCTTCGGTCTGACTCCCGACGACGTCAAGAACTTCCCCGAGGTGGAAGCCAACCAGGACGCGTACATGAAAATGTACGGCATGCACATCACCATCCACACTACTGCCCAGGCCGACTCCGAGGCCCGATCTCTGCTGTCGGCCTTCAACTTTCCCTTTGTCGGCAAGGAAAAGTACCAGGGACGATCTTAGACGTTTTTAGGCGTTTGAGGCGATCTTACGAGATGGAGAAAAGTACATATTTGTATATAGAGCCGTAGGCTAATGATATTCGAAGCGAATGAGAGAGACACGCAGATAAAGAGAGATAGCGACAGCTAATTACACTGGTTGGTGCTTTCCATGATAGAAGGAGAGCCCTAGTATAGCATCTTGCACTGTAGTATGTTGAGTCAAGATGTACTTCAGAGTAGGAGTTGTGTTCAACTATAGATTTGTGAGTAACTGTGAGTTTGGGGTAATATTAAGGGCTAGAATGGTGTGGTTCGAATTGCCTGGGTTTATGGAACTAGATGTTCAAGTTAGCTAGATGTGGGAGTATTTTGGCTCAGTTGGCTGTAGTTGTGAGGCCAAGCAGGATTGATGGTGGTCCGTCTAAAACCCATGAAATTGTTGTAGTCGAGAAATAAAGAGTACCTGGATAAATCCCATGACTGGAGGAACATATTAGTCAAGTCCCCGCGATGGAGGGGGTATTTTTGAAGTCTCTGAAGTATATAATGTTAGGTCACTGTGTATTTCTGGTTGAGTTTTCGTAGCAGAAAAGTGCGATATATGTAACAGGGGAGGTGTGAATGGTGTTGTTGCAATCAGAACACTTTGAGGAACACGTCAGTTTAGTCTGTGCCATGATACCAGTATTTTTGAACAAGTTGGAGGCGCAGTATGAACGAGGGAGAACTGGGACTGAGAGGGTAAAAGGAGGAGAAAAGCTTTAAATAGAGACGTATATGGTCTCATATGAATCTCCAGACTCAGGAGAATACATTAGTTAACTCGCCATCAGTACATCGCTTTTTCCATTGAGTTTGAAGGACATTGGAGAACGTATCCGGGAACCCAAACGGTACTAAGACCTACCGGAGTAAATAGCTGAGTGGTTGAGTGAAGCAAATCGAGTATAGTTATTGAACCAAACTGTCGTATGAGTAAGTCCACTTGGCTATGTGGGTGTTTCTGAGAAAGTTGCTGACACGATTATGACCAAGTAGAATTGGGAGGGTTTCTGTAAAATCTTGGAAAGAGTGGTAGAAGGGGCGTGTATGCTACCATTGGAATCTCCTGGGTCTCAGCAGTACGATGGTCAAGTATCCGTAACTACACGACTAATTTTGAGTGAGTTGGGGTCAGCTCAGGGTAGGAGCAGTAATAGGAGTGATGTTGTTAAAAGTGGTACAGACATAGCAGAGAGATGGCCATGGAACAGTTTGGTTTGTATGAGGTAGGATAACATGCTTGACAAGTCTCCAAGGATACGCATACATTTCTGAGACAGTTAGGGGAGAACTGCATCACAAGTGGGAGCGAGTGGAAGTGTATTAAGAAGGGAATAGGAAAGAAGACGAGGCTTAGATGGTAGCTCCTGATCCGCTTGGTTCTGAAGATTATAACGGTCTGTACACCGTGGCTAAATGAGTATTTCTGAGTTACATAGGTCGAGACGTGTCACCAAGTGGAATTAGGGGTTGAGGTGCTAAAAGTCGTAAAGATACAGTAGGAGAGACTTTATGGGTTTAATTCGATTCTTCTGAGTGACGGAAACACATCCGTCAAGTCTGCTTGGATATGCGGGTATTTCTGAAAGAGCTGAAGGCAGTTCTGTAAAAGGCTACAAACAAGAGCCTGGGATATAAATGATGGTAGAAGGTAGTAAGAGAGAAGTGGATGGTATTATGTGAATCTCTGAGTCGTATAGACCAAATGATCAAATTTCTGTAGTAATGTGGGTATTTTTGGAGAAATTAGGTCCGAGTTCTGAGAGTGCCATGTTAGGGGTGTTGTCGTTAAAATACGTAAAGAAGTAGTAGTGGAGACTTAATGGGTTTTAAAAGAGTCTTTTTGGCACGATGATTACGTTGATCAACTCCTCATCATCACAGTCATATTTTTGGGGGAGCTAGAGCCACACATACTGATAAGCAACATTCTAGCTGCATACATAACAGAGGTATTAAAACTGGGTAGAGATAGTAATAGGATGCGAATGGTATGGCTGGGTTTCCCAGATACGTGGGATTACAATGATCAAATTTGAATTGGTAAACGAATATTTCTGAGAGAGACAGAGAAAGTTTTCGAGTTTATCTCAACTGAGAGAGTTGATGTTAAAACTCGATAAGAGGAGGAATAAGAGAAAGACATGGTAGCATTTGAAACACCTGTTTTGGTATAATGCGCTGATCAAACCCTGAGGCAATGGGATTATTTCTTAGTGAGTTATACTCAGTTGTTATGCCAAGCAGAACTGGGAGCGTAGGGGTTAGAAGTCGATAGAAGATAATAGACTAGTGGTTTGTGGTATCATTATGTTCTCCAGACGTCATATAATCCAGTGGTCAAGTCTGTTTGCTCATGAGGGTATTTTCTGAAAAGTTGAAGAGATGTGGGTGTGCGTTAAGTGTCTGAGGAGAGAAATACAAGGTACCGCACCTCAAGGATTACGCGACTTGCTAGAAAACGAGGAACTCCGCCCTGATGACGCCAAAATGAAACGGGGTAGAGCGACTTTGGTATCCTAAGAGCTAAGTCCCTGTGTTGTTACACGTATTCCTGAGGGAATGAGAGGAGCTAGTTTGGCAGAAATGGGATGAAAAGCGTCAAAACTAAGAGATAGAAGTACCTAACTGAACCATTGTGTTACACGCGCTATAGGGATTCTTCTAATATCACTCAATTTTCTCTTTCTATCTCTTCACAACTTACAACCCCGAAACACATTTTTCACATAGATAATCAACAGCCCCTAACTTCTCCAAAAATGCACAAACAACAAAACAGAGTTGACTGGTATTCTACCTGCCTAGGGACCTTTCCGTTGATACCATGAAAGTCTAGTTTACTGCCCAATTCCCTCTTTGATACACCCACCTCCAATTCTACATCACCCCTCAACTCAATCTAACCACTCGAATAAAAACAGGATTGAAAGACCATGTTGCTAGTCTTTTTCCTAGTAACTATTGGAACTATATACTACCCTTAATATTCCTATTATTACCCCTTGTCCATTTTTAACAACTACATCCCTCATTCCTGCCTTTCACAAATCTGCCCCGAACTTTCTCAAAAATACTCCCATCACTATGGGGACTGGATGGTACGATTCCTCATTTTCCGATAATGCATATGGTACCACTCACCTCTCTTCTACTGTAATTGCATGACTTTTAACGCGTATTTTCCCAACTGCAATTTGCATCACATCAGAGTCCAACTTCTTCAGAAATACTCTCATAATTATGGGGGTAGATGCGACGATTACTCAAGCTAATAAGAAGCTGATAATACCACTCACCTCTTTTATACCGCATCTACACAGCTTGTAACACCGACACCCCCAAATCTACTATGTATCTCAACTGAGTCTAACTCTGTCAGATATACCCCCATAACTGTGGGGAGTTGATTATACGACTTTCCACTCTCCAACAACGTATATAGTACCATGAATCCCTCTTCTCCTGTAACTGCATCACTTTTAACACCGAAACCTCAAATCCACTTCTCATCACAACGGAGCCCAATTCGCTCAGAAATACTCTCATCTTGATGAGGAGTGGGTAGGAATATTGTTCATCTCATGCGGTTTGGAATGAACCATTCACCTCTCTACTATTATCACTGTATTACTTTCAACACGAATATCCCCAATTGTACTCTACATCACAACTGAGTCTAACTCGCTCAGAAATTCTCCCATCACTACGGGGAGTCAATAGGGCGATTTCTCACGCTCCGATGATGTATATACTACCATGTGTCCCTCTTTTACTGTATCTTTATCACCTTTAGCCCCGAATCCCCCGATTGCACTTTGCAGCACAACTGAGTCTAACTTGCTCAAAAAAGCTCCCGTAATTATGGGGAGTTGATACTATGATTAAACAAGCTCTTATTGTGCTGATGGTACCATTCATCTCTCTTCTATTGTTACTGTGACACTTTTAACCCCAATACCCCCTTTTCGACTTTGTATCACAACTGAGTCTAACTTCCTCAGAAATACTCCCATCTCTATGTGGAGTGGCTAGGACGATTCTTCAAGCTCCGGCGATGTATATGGTGCCATTCATCTTTCTTCTACTGTATCTACACAACTTTTAACACCAACGCCTCCAAATATAATATGCATCACAATTGCTCAGAATTTCTCCCATTACTATGGAGAGTCGATAAGACGATTTATCTATCACTGGGAATGTTGTTAGTACCATCCACCTCTCTTGTGCTGTATCTTTATCACTTTTAACACCAATTCCCCCAATTCTACTTCTCATCACTTCAGAGCCCAACTCCCTCAGAAATGCTGACATCATCATGGGGAGTCGATATAACAATTCTTCAAGCGCAGAAGATACTTATAGTATCATAAACCTCTCTTCTACAGTTGCTTTATCACTTTTAACACCAACACCTTCAATTCTACTTTGCGCCACATATGAGTCTAACTCCCTCAGAAATACTCACATTGTCTCAGGGACTTGATCAGCCCGCTCTCCTGAGTCTAGTGTCACAGAATATTGCCTTTACTGTCTCCTATTCCACCTCTTACACATTTTTAACCCCAACATCCCTAATCTTGCCAAATATAGAACTTCCTTCAATCTTTCCGCAAATACCCACACTGCCAAGCCAAGTTGACCATTGTGTACGCACCACTCAGTTGATTCCATTAACACCCTCTCATCTCCTTCCAGGTCTTTACTTTTTTAAAAAAACGGCACCCCCAATAACTCCTCTACAATCTCCATATGCTCGTCACAACGCTAAAAAACAACAAAAACATCTAATAAATTACGTATCTATCCTTCACACCCTGCACTATCCTCAGTTCAACTGCTCAGTGCTCTCAGAAGTCTCTCTCACTCTCTGATCTCTTCCTTTCTCTCCCAGAGCCTTCTCATGTTCCTCCTCACTCATATCAAGACTATCGGAAATACCCTCGATAATAACTCCTTCTCCCGTCTTTTCTCCGTTCTCGTTAACCAGCACGATTCCGTTTCGCAGACAGTCTCTCTTTTCGTCTCGTTTGTAAAAGTACAAAATGACCAACGCCATAATGGCACAGCAACAAGCACAAGCTGCACAGGTACCATATCCTTTTCTGAACCGGGGAGATTCTTTAGTAGGAAACACAAGCACCGATACCCACGCGGATGAACTCTGGCCCAGCATATTCATCATAACAAGCACTATAGCGTAGTGTTGAGGGTCTCGTCTCATGATGTCTGCCCACCAGGTGTACATGATAGGACTCATAGCCCAGGAAATGTACTGGAGACAAAAGGCGAACCATTTGGCGCCTTCTGGAACCTCCCAGACCGCCAGAATGACTGCTCCTATGAAATTGAACATTTGCGTGATGACAATTCCTCCCCATCTGCATCTAGCCAAATCTCCAAATAAAGACGCCAAATAAACGTAGGCAAATCCGAGACCTGGAGCAATGGTACTGAGTTGGTTGACTTTCTGGTTTGTGTATCTTTGGTTTCCATTTTCGTCTGTCAGACTCTTTAGCCAGAGAATAAACGTTCCTGCGTTTCCACTGGTGTTGTTGTAGAAGAAACACGAGATGAGAATGGCTGTAGGGAGGTGCCAGGAGGTGAACAGGGGTTTCCAGAGCGTCCAGTCCGTCAGCTTCTTGAGTTTCTGGCCCTTTTTCTCCGTCACAAACGGCTTTTTTCTCTCTCGACATCTCAGAATCTCCTCGTCCGTCAGAAACAGAGAAGTGCACTTATCTGGCGTTCCAGGAACGATAAAGTAGCCCAAAACTGCCAGTGGAAGCGTACAGATTGAGTCGACAATAAAAACCCATCTCCAACCCTCAAATCCTCCCACTCCATCGAGATTAAGAGCTGCACTAGCTAGGAGACCGGAACTCAACAAGCCAAGAAACTGACCCATGTAAAAGAAACCAGCTCTTCTAGCCACCTCCGAAGGCTTGTACCACGATCCCATGAGGTAGTAGATGGTGGGAATAAATCCTGACTCAAAAGCACCTACCAGAAAACGCAGGGCTTTCAAAGCTCCAACAGAGTGCACTTTGCAGGTCAACAGAGTCATCAAACCCCACATACAATCGACAGCAGGAATGACAATGTTGAGAGGAACTCGGGGAAGCAGAAACATGAACGGCAGCTGGAAAATAACAGCTCCAGCAAGATACATGGACTGAACATGAACGAGATCGTTACCCTGGAAACCAAGATCTTCCTTCATACCACTAACATAGGCATTGTTGACGTTGGTTTGATCCAGGTACTTGACCCAGTACACACAAAGTGAGTACAGCGTCAGCAGAAGGTCCAGCTTGCAAATCAGCTTCTTATCTGATTTGGTATCTCTCTCGTCAAACCACTTGAACCACTTGTGAGTCGCTCGTTCGTACTTGTTCATTCGGTACTCGTACTCATCGAAAAACTTCCACCAAGGCCGGTTGGTTTCGTCTCGGTACTCTAGAGGGAATTCCACCACGTCTGTTTCTCTTTCAGTCTCCAAAGAGCTGCTATCCACAGGATCCTCCACATGTCTCTCTTTAGGCAAAAACCTGGAAAGTCCGCCAAGTTTCATTGAAGTCGTATTTTGCTTGGTACACTTGCGCACTAGGGCCGCCAAGCCGACTAATATATACCCCGCTCATCTGTCATTTGTGTCACCGACATTTGGGCTCTTTGTTATCTTATCATGTTTCACTTTGATGCAGATCTTATAGAGGTGGGGTTACATCTCGAGAAAAGTGGGAGAAAAATGTTAAATACGACTCAGGAAGTTGACCAAACCGTGGAGAACGTGGCAGAGATGAGGACGTCTTTTTCCTGGTTTTCTTCTCGTTTTTTTGACCAAGTTGACGCGAAAACGTGCGCGCAAAGTTCACCCAATTAAGCAGCAAGATTGGGTGATAAGACAGGGTGCTGGGGTATCGTAAAACGGCTGATTTGAGTCGGAAATGGGGAAAGTCGGTACCAGAAGGAGCACAAAACGGCACCCGGGTGACTCCCCGTTTATCTCGATTTATACCATTTTTCACGACTTTTTACAAATATTCCCGTCTCACACAATCCCCACATGAGATAAACTTTGCGCCCCGATAAGAGATAGAAGTCGGATAAGTGTACCGCAAGGGGCCGAAAAGTAAGACACGCTCGTGATTGCAAGATAGGGCTGAGAGAAAGATTGCCGATCAGGATCTCGTACGATACGGTAGGTTAGTGTCGAATTAGGACATGTAAGTGCATGACTCAGAGTAGTGCTGGAGGAGATGATATTGATTGATTGAGGGGTGGGGACCTGTGGGAAGACCTCTACCTGTGTCAATTGAGCATGTAGAGCTGTTTTACGGCTTTTTCTGAATTTTTCTGATTTTCCCCGGTTTTTCCTGGTTTTTTACGAATATTTGGTTTTTCAAAAATTCTGAAAAACGTCGAAATTTTACCAAAAAACACAAACTAATCAAAACTAACGCTCTCTAGCCCATTACTATCGTAAAAACACCTAGAACGGCTCCATTATCGACAGAAAATACCTATATTCTTGGATTCCCAAATTTTCAGTTTTGACAGCCGTTGCACCTCCCAAAACTAAAATACTATGAGTCAAACTTGAAACCAGCAGGTCCAAGAGCACAACGCATGCATAGCAGTAGAGACGCAAAAAGCACAGAAAAAAGAGAGAAGGAGCAAAAATTCAAGACGACCTCGGAGAGGGTCGAACTCTCGATCTTACGATGGCGGCCATTTAGGTGACTAACAGTCGTACGCCTTAACCAACTTGGCCACGAAGTCTTGAGCGTGTGAAAAACCTTGATTGGGCGAATTTGCTAGGCTAAAGAAAGCACGTGACCCCGCCGAACCCTAACCCTGACGAAGTTGGGGTGTCCTTGAAAGGTGGAGGGGGGTAGGTAGAGGGTGGGGAGGTGTTGGAGGTTGTTGAGGGAGTGAAGGAGAGTGAGTTGGTTGTTTTGGGGAGACTGTAGGGTGTTTCTAGGGTGGTATTTGTGTCATGTTCTGTGGGGGATTAAAAAATAAATTCTTGAAAATAAAAATAAAATGTCTAAATGCAAAAGGCCCAGAAAAACACGGAAAAAAGGGAAAAACAAGTGGAAAAAAGTGGGAAAAAATTGTAGTAACAACTAATAGCCTTTACGCCCTTGCCACATTGACTATACTCTCTTATATATAAAACTCCCCAGTTTAACAACCTCCTCCATCGCCACAACAGATGCATGTGAGACGCACGAAAAGTTGAAAATCAGGCATAGCAAAAAGACAATCTACCATTCCTTCAAACCACCCTCAAACGCCCTACAAACGCCCCAGACATGTCCAAGGTGAAGCGGTTGACGCCGTATGTGGGCCAGATCCATAATCGGGCTCGTCAGGGGTTTGCGGATGTTCCCGCACTTGAAAAAATGCTCAAAAAAAGTGGATTACAGGACTTTTACAGCAAGAGCAAAAATCTCACCATTGTCGATGCTTATGCTGGATACGGATGGTTTTCTACGGCTCTGTACAACTCGTTACAGCCCAAAAAGATGTTTTTGATGGACCCCACTCAATATTCCAGAGCTCCTTTGACTGGCCTTCAAGAACAGGCTCCCAAGGTTATTACTCAGAGCAGTTTTGATCCGTTTCAGTGGCGGTCGTTTTATCCAGTCTACGAAAGCATTCCCAAAAAATACAACAAGCCCGATCGGTCCGAGGTGAGTCGCGATTTTCTCTTTGTGGCCAACCTGTGCTACATTCGAGGAGAGTCTCTTTTGTACCAGTACATTATGTGTATTTTGCATCAGAACTGGCTCCAGCGATACGGACGAGTTCGCATGTTGATTTGGATGTCTGCTACCTGTGCCGAAAAACTGACCCATGGACAGCAGCGAATCGGAATTGCTGGAAAGCAGGCTCTGGTGGCGTACCAGGATAAGCGTATTTTGGAGCTGGAGGGTCTGATTGCCAAGTCTGAAGAGATTGTCAACGACCCCAGATCCAAGCCGAAAATGGTGGCTATGCACAAGAACCGAATCATCAACAACACGGCGATGATGGAGAAATGCGAGCAGAAAAAAGACGACGCTTTGTTCCGCATGGAAAACAAACGGTTCAAAAGCACAATTCTACGAGAACTCACATGCGACTACAGATACCTGATTGGAGGCGATTTCCGGCTCAACAAACGAGAAAAGACGCTCAACGCCACCATGAACAATGCCACCCGAGTCAAACAGATCAGAAAACGAATGGCTGGAGAACCCCCTAAGCCCACAGTCGTGCATTGTCCTTATGATAAGGAGGCTGTGGTGTACTACAAGGAGGGCTACCAAGACATGTTTGTGCCGAAAAAACACACGTCTCTCGGCGGACTGGTACTGGTGGAATTCACGCCCAAAAACATCAAGCTGGATCGACACGAGGAGTGGTGGTTCGTCATCACCAGACTCTTTGTCGTCACAGGACTGCCCGTAGGCAAGTCTCTCGAGACTCTGGGCCCTGGAGCCACCGAGTGGATGACTCCTCATCTCACAGAGTCCATTTTGAAAAACAGAATCAGCCAGCTGACCCTGGATGAAATGAGCGAGCTGGTCGAGGTGTTCTGGAGATGGCCTTTCAAGCCCCAGGTGCTCATGGACACATACGAGGAGCGGGTGGTCAGTACTCCCGATGAGAGTACCTTTGAGAACTCCATGTTTGACGCTGAGGAAGATGGAGATGGAGAAGACATGGACGACGATATCGTCTAGGCTCACAGAGCCATGTACATAGTGAAGCATGACAGTTAAGGTCTTGAGACTACAGTCATAGTAGACTGGGATAATTATTTACAACTACAAGTAGTTGGAGTTGGAGTTTGGAAAAACTTACAAGTACAAAAATGTAGAAAAGATAATACTTGTAGCCATTCCATACAAGTACAAGTAGGTGAGAAATATGTTACTTGTACTGGTGTTCGAATGAGCAAAAGAAGTCAGCTCACCAGTTTGAAAGTTGTCTTTGAGATTTTGAAATCGGTTCTCTATTTTTCCAAGTTCTCAAATTGTACACCTTAACTCATGGACATATATTGACTCAAATCGTATAAAAAGACAACATCAGAACAAAGAATTTGCGAAAAGAGCCCCAATTAACCACCCCATTTGCATCAAAATGAGCAATAAACAGTCTGTGAAAAAAATCAATCCGGTTTTCTCATAATACGCCTATTTACAGAATTTCCGCCATTTACAATTTATTATGCAACAAATTCTATCATAACTCAAATAAATGAAATGAAAATAAATGCAGCTAAAGTGAAGCTATCCAACCTAATTGTACGAATTTTCGTCTCTCTCTACTTCTCTGCTCATTCTTCTACTCGTACTCTATCGCCTTTTCTACTCACTCATTCTTATACTCAAACACCTTTATTACTCTTAACATATATTACCAATGCTCATTACTATCATACATATATCCAAAACCTCCGTCGTCCCTCGTCTTAATCCAATCTAAACACACGTCGCAGCTTGCCAAACTTCTTCTGCTTGCCGTTGGAGCCAATGGCGCCGGGGTGCTCAATCACCTGGGGCTCAGGAGCAGCAACAGACTGCTGGGTGAACTGGGCGTAGCCGCCCTGAGCCTCAGCCTGCTGCTTCTTGAGCGTCTTGGTCGAAGAAAAGAGCTTCTTGCCAAGACCAGGCTCCACGGTAGAAACGGGAGCAGCAGGTCGCATCTCCTCCTTGGAAGAAGAGAAGAACCGCATGCCTCGCTTCTTTCGAGGAGATGTGTTGGAGCCCGAGAACATGCCAGGGCCATCGTCGTCAGAGTCCGAGTCGGCGAACCGAGATCCAGAGTGAACCGGACCTGCAGACACGCCGGCGGGCAGGGCGGGCACGGGAGGCACGTCCTGTCGCAGTGACGTTCGAGGCTCTCGCATGGAGCCCATTCGGAAGGCGCTCATGGAGTTGGCCCGCGAACCTCGGTCAAACGAAGATGCAGAATTTGACCGCACAAGAGTAGGCTGGGAGGGAACAGAGCCTCGTCGAGGCTGGGGCTGCAGAGAAGCCCGGCCAGCTCGGCCCTGGTTCTGCTGCTCTCGAACGGCAGCAAAGCCGTACTGAGGCTCCTGGGCTCGAGCAGGAGACTGCTCCCGGAAGTCCTCCTTGGGCTTTCGGAACTGAGGAGCCCGCATGGAGTAGGGCTCCTGGGGCACGTCTCGTCCGTAGCCAGCGTCGTCTCGCAGAGTGAGCCGGTATCCCTCGTCGGAGACTCCTCCGTTGGTGGAGTTGATACCTCCTCGGCCTCCCCGTCGCTCCCGTCGCCACGACGAGTCGGAGTCGATGGAAGCAGTGTCGTCCATGGGGCCCTCGGGGTGGGGCACGTGCTCCACGACCTCCTCCTCCTCGGCAAAACCAACCTTTTTAGCAGGAGAGGGCTGTCGAGGAGCGTTGGGAGATCCAGGATCGAGAGTGGGGTACTCCACGGGCACGGGGGCCGAAGCAGAAGCACCGGCAGTATGCACAGAAGCCTTGGGCGAAGAAGCGGCCAGGGCAGGCACGGATCCAGGGCCCTCAGAGGCACCGAGTCGAGGACTGGTCTTGAGGTTGCCAAAAGGCTTGACAGGCACATCTTCCTCATCGTCGTCATCCTCGGCAGCGGTGGGCTGCGACACAAACTGAGAGGCAGTAGACTCGAACTGAGCCTCGTCTCCGTAGTTGCTGTCGGCGTACACCGAGTCTCGGGGCTTCTCCACATCAACAGAGTAGTCGGGAATGTTGGCGGCAGCAACTCCAACAGCAGCTCCAGTAGTAGGAGGGCCAGTAGAGGTGTAGTTGGAGCCAATGGAGCCCGAAGAAGGAGAAAACTTGTGATGGGAAGGAGACACAGCGTCAATGTCCATGGAAGAGGGCACGGGCATGTCTCCCAGAGCGTACTGTCGGTAGTTTCGTCGCGACGAGGGCGAAGAAGGAGAACCGGAAAACTGCGAAGACGACAGCTTGGGAGTGGGCAGATCGTCCACATCCGAAGCGGCGTTGGCAGCCTTGGTGTTGACATGCAGCTGGGCGGGAGGCTGCAGGCCACCCTTCTCCTCCTCGTCTCCGTAGACGGAGTCGCCCTCGTTGTCGACCGACTCGAGCGTCGACTCGCTGGGGTTGAATTGCATCTGCTTGCCAAACTTGTCGGCAGCAGCCACAGCTCCAGACACGGCGCTGGCGACAGAGCCAAAGACGCCGGCTCCGAATCTGCTGGGAGAGTCGGGCACGGCGGCCTTGGATCCGACAGGCTCCTCCGGGTCGCCCATGACCTCGTTGTAAGCCTTGGCCTCGTCCTGGGCCTCCTGAACATCGCCAATGGTGGTGACAATGGGAGGCTCAATCTCGTGGCCGGTCTCAGGCTCAGTCTTGGCCTCGACAGCACCCTTGTTGACGGGCTTGACAGGCACGGGAGCCTTGACCTCGGCCCGCTGCAGCAGATCCGTCTTGGAGCCGTTCTTGGTGAGGTGCTCGTGGGCGTCCTGGAACATGGACAGATCCTCCTCGGACTCTGTGGAGTGGTTAGACACCAGATGAGCCTGCTGTCGGGGCTTGGCCTTGGGCTGCACGTACGCAGGCTTGGACTGCACGTACTGCTGCGACTCTCGCTTTCGCTGGGGAGTGTGCATCTTGGCGTGCTTGAGAGCCTGCTGGTGGGCCTGTTCCTGCGCCAGCTGCGACTGCCGTTCGGGCGTCTTGACCACCTTGGGCAGACCGTTGCTGGCGAGCTGGTTGTTGCTGATGGGCACCACAGTGCCGGGCGCAAACTGCTTGGGCCGAGGCTGCAGCGGCTGCTTGGCGGGCTGCTGGGGCATGGACAGCAGAGCCTTTTGTCGCTGCGACTCCTGCGCAATGAAGTTGCTCTCGCTCTCGGACGAGAACGACACCCGCTGCTTACGCGTTCGGCTGGGCGAATCCAGAGACGAATGCGGCGACAGCGAGTTGGAGTCCTGGGTGAACGAGTTGCGGGGCGAGTCGCCGGACATTTTGAGCGCGGGCTTCATGGGCGACAGCGTTCGCGGGGGAGGCATGTGCCGGTTGCCCGAGCCGACAGAGCCATTGGGAGACGTCAGAGACGACTCGGGATACTCGGACACGGTGTTGAGGTCCGACTCGTACGACAGAACGGACGAGGCGTAGTGCGCAGGCGAGGCTGGAGGCTCGGGTTCGCGCACCACGGGGACCTGCTGCTGCTGCCGCAGCCGCTGCTCCTTCTGGGCCTTGGCGCGGTTGGTTTTGTTGAGCTGCTGCTGACGCGCTTCTCGCTCCTGGCGCTGCTGAGTCAGCAGGTCACGGGTCTGGTAGACCGGCTTTGCGGGCTGTTGACTCAGCCGGCTTCGGGCTGCTCCGGCCGCCGGGACCTCGTGGGTCTTTGTGGTGATGACGTGGAACGAGCCCATTCGCTTGATGGTCGTTGTGGTGGACGTGAGCGAGTGGGTTCGTTCCGTGTTTGTGGTGGTTGACGTCATTGAGCCGCGTCTAAGCGAGCCTGAGGACGGGGCACCACGCAGGGACTGTCGCAGGGACGACGTTCGACCTGGAGACGAAATGGACGAGATGGAGTTGTTGGGCGAGATGCCTGGGGACGCTCCGTGGCCCAGTCCTCCGTCTTCGAACCCTTCGAACGGGGTGGTCAGCGAGTACGTCCGGGTGCCTCGCTTGCCCTTTCTGACGTTGGGCAGGGCGCCCACCGAGCCGCTTTCTTCCTCAATGAGGTCCGGGGTGCGGCCGGAGGCGTTGGTGCCGTTGACGGACGCAAACCCGCCGCTCTGGCTGGTTCGGAGCGACGACTTGCGGCCTCCCATGAGCGAGTTTGTGCGGCCTCCCATGAGCGAGCTTGTGCGGCCTTCTCGGCCACCTCGCAGACTGCCGTTGCGGGCCTGCATGTTGGGCTGGCTGGTGGAGGAGGTGAGCGAGTGGCGTCGGATGGCTGCTGCTGCTGCTGCGGAGGAGAGTCCGCTGTTGGCCCGTTCGTTGGGGTTGACAGCAACTGACGAGGCTGCCGCTCGGGCCATGGAGTTGACGTCCGGCTGGCTCGGATGTGCCTGGCCCACGCCCGTGTACGAGTACGACGAGAAGGAAAAAGTTCGTTGTCCCCAGCCCATGGTGGATGATGTGGGATTTGTGGGATTTGTGGGTGGTTTTTGTGGGAGGTTTTTGTGGGATGAGCGTAGCGATGAGATTAGCTAGTGTAGCGTCTAAGCACAATGGGTGCTATTAATGGGTCAATTAGGAGGCCTGGTGTGGAAAGTAGGGTGTAGAGAGTAAGGTGTAGAGTGTGGTGTGGTGTCCAAGTCTGCCGCGTGAAATTCAGAGTGTGTGTGACAATAAAATTGACTTTTATTGTTTGGGGGCTGGTTTAACTTTGCGGTTGTTTGCTCAGCAATGATCACCGTAGGTAACAGGTGGGTAGTTGGGGCTTGGGGCGGTTTTATTGTGCTAATTGACTGGTCGATTTTATCACTGAGACTGTGTTCCTACAGAGTATGTGTCACAGTACTCTCTGTATCGTACCTGTCACACCTCTCACAGCATTGCTCCTCATCCTGTCTTGCACCTGCCGCCTCGCTCTACAGTTGTACTGTATGTACAGCGCAGAGTGCAGACCTGGGTGCATCGTGGAATGTATAATATGCCACTGAGTGCTGTATCGCACGGAGAATATCTGGTGAGGCTAGGACCAGGTACGAGTGCGAGTACAAGTATCGTACGTACCACTGGTACTCATACCTGGTACTCCCATACCACCGTATAGCAACCAACTATAATGGTCACTGAGGTCCCATCTGTAACAGGTGAACACGTCAAGTAGCAAGTCACCAGTAACAGTCACCAGTCAACAGTCACCAGGTCAATTATATCCAGGACCGTTGTCAGGAACCCGTAGCAATCTGTCTCTGAATCGGTCACCCGTCTTTCTCATCCCCTTCACTCGATTGCTACTTCTGGCCTCTCTTCTTCCCAGCTCCACTTGTCTCAAGTCCCAACTCTTTCGACGCACGGCTGTGAACCCAAGCACGAGGCTGACGGAGAGGTGACAAGTCACAACGAGCAAAGAATAAAGACCAGGAAAAGAAAAATGCCGCAGTTCCAAGATATATATACACGCCCAGAACTGCTCACCAGAGACCCCACAACACGCCCAGTGTCAGCCCCAAAACCTATATATACTCCTCCTCGCCCTCTAATTCGCTCACCCAGCAGCTGCATATGGAACATGCCACACATGCCGGAAATCGGCAGGGCCAGAGGCGACGTGTTCGTGTCGTTTGCAGCCGAGGCAAAGTCGGTTTGTGGGCGAGCAGAAGGGTGGCATGGCGTGGTATTTGTGATTAGTCACGTTATTAAAATATCGCCGTGATTCCACTGTCCTCGTACCCTCCACTTTTCTCTATCCCGTATTAGCCCCATTCAAACTTTCTCTAGTCTCTGTTATCTCCATTTGGGAAAGAGTAAGCAAGAGAAGGTCTGGAGGCAGGTGGGAGGGCATGGGTGCCAAGGGGTGGATAGGAGGTGAATAGTGTGGAAAAGGAGGGAAATAAAAGGACAAAAATGTGGAAAATGGCAGAAAATGCAGAAAATGGGAAAAACGGAAAAAACGGGAAAAAAATCAGGAAAAAACGACTGACTGAAAATGATTACTCGAAATTGTTTTGTTCCTCCCCTTTGAGGCTTCCTTTCTGGTGCCCTGGTTGATGTTTCTGAACAGATCTTAACAATAGAACATCTACAGACGATCTGCAGGCAGGATGAAACAGAACAACTACTGAGAAGAGTAATGTTCTTGTATCGGGATTTTTCTTGAACCATCATTTGAATCATTCTACACGAACTCCAATCAACTCTTGCTGATTCAAGGCTATATAACATAACCTCATCCGCTCGTATAACTCGGCAAACAAGCCTTGGGGAGCAGGAAGGACGCTAAAAATGTTCTAAAAAAAGCAGCCGGATTGGAACATCTGAAACATTTGAACTTTGTCTGGGTGGAGGAAGAGAGAGAGTACTGGCAGCTTGGGAGGAAAAGAGTGCCAGGTCACGTGTTTGGGAAGAAAAAAGTACATAGGTCACGTGTTTGGAGGGAGAAAAATACACAGGTCACGTGAACAACTACTAGGAGAGAACAACGCTAGTTATGATAGTTGTATTCAACAGGGCAATCTGTATAAACGCTCCATATTTGGTGAGCTTTTTACGAGAACATCTGACAGGCAAAAACTTGTAGAATAACATCTGTCTTCTATCTGCTTTCTAGTTGACTGAGGGCACTGACTATGATTCTTACGTACTCGTACTGCTAATACTGATGATGAAGTCAAGACAAGTTCATATAGCAGTTCTGGAGGACTAAGGTGTTCTCTTTCAGTTTGACTTGGGTTAGTGTGCATCAAACGGTTCAACTTCATTTCATCCAAGATACACCTGAAACTAGACTCGTAGATAACCACTCTCAATGAGCTATAACCTCAACCAACTTACCTCTATCAACCTATAACCTCACCCTATATCTCAGTTAACTATAACTCACTTGACCTATAATCTCATTTCCCTGTTCACCTATAACTCGTCTCCATACCCCTCAACTGTCTCATTCTGAGTCATGTCTGAGTCCGGATAAACTGGTTAAATCTGTTGGAACCTGTCCATCTAGAAGACCATCTACAAGACGCAATTAAAACCATTTTTTTCCACTTCCTTTTCTCTCCAAAAAAACAACTCCTCACACCATCTCTAAGGCCTAGATACAGCATTGAGGCGCATGGATAATGCATGGGAGGAGTATAGTCTGGAAAATGGCAAAAAATCGTTTCTCGGGCGGGGTTGGCTGTTTAGTGTGGTTTTAGCGTGCATCTGGGTCCTAGGGGAGAGGATGATGACAAATTCGGCTTGGATATAGCCAAACGTATGTTTATAGAAACAACCAGAAAGACTCAATTGATTTAATGGAATTCTTTTTTTTTCTACAATACGTCACAATCTCTCTATCCTATCGCTATACACCTCTTTCCCCGCTTTTTAGTGTCTTACTGAACCCGCTAGTTCACGTTGGTATAGGACCTACTCTACAGAGCTGGTAAGAAGACGTCTTGCTCTCCAAACATCAATGTACGCTCAACTCATGAATATCAGCAGAGGAAGGGAAAAGACAGAGTTCCCACCGTGCTCCTGGTCCTATGTGGACGACGAAGGACAGCCCAGACACATTGTCTACGTTTATGGAACAAGCTGTAAGACCGGTAGAGAGCTTCCTTCTGCCGCCTGTGGAGTCAGTTTTGGCAAAATCGCCGAAAACAATCTCTTTTACTACCTGGAAGACGACACAAACCCCCAACACGCGCTCAGAGAGGTCCAGGACGCTCTGCAGGCAGAGGCAGCTGGTCTGTACCTCGCTTTTTCAGAAATCCTGCTCCGAAGAACAGATGGAACCAAATACGAAATCAGAACCAACACTCGCAAGTGTCTGGAGCTGCTGGAAACGTGGAAAAACCTGTCGTGGGAAAACTACGTCATGGACAGTTACAACGGCAACAAGGCCGCGGACTTTATTGTCAAGGCACTACAGATCCAGGACCAGCTACCTGCCGATGCTGTGACTCTCAAGGTGATCGATCCTCTGCTGGACGAAGACGGAATCCATACTGCTTTCACGCTGGCGTGGGACGGTATACACGAGTGTCGCATTAGGAGGAAGAAACCGAGTCCAAAGAAGATGTGGAAAGACAAGTTTATCACAGAGACGATTGATGAGAAGGCGTCACTATGGGGCGAGTCTTTGGTGATTGAGTGACTCTAGTCAGAGACTGTTTCTATCAGCCAAGACCAGGAGGATGAGTTGTGTTGTAACATCCAGGGATACCAGTCAGAGTATAGCAAAAAAATCAAGGCAAAAAAAATAACAACAACTTTCATAACTCAGTTCGTAACAAGTATCATACCACGTCTCTCTCATGTACCAGTACTGTACTCATAGTATGTCGTATCCAAATAAATTAGCATATATACACTCGATCAAGTACCACCTTGTAGTTCTTCCTATTTGTAAACTCAGATGACTCAAGAGAGTGTCGATCAGAAAATAACATCAGTCATTTACACGAGTGTCTGATAGAGTCATTATCAGATATGAGATATTCTGTGTCTGAGTAGACTGCGTATGTCTAGGGTTACTTTGTTCTGTGCTGATATCGCATGCTGACCTCTCTAATAAAGAGCATCATCATCCTCCTCAGACTCCTCCTCAGACTCCTCTGCAGTCTCCACACCCCCTCCAATCACAAGTTTGTGTCCAGTCACTGTTTCCACAACAGGTTCAGCTTCTTCAATCTCAACAGGGATTGCTTCTGGTGCTTCTGTTTCAACTGTCTCAGGAATAACAGGCTCTTCTTCAACAGCCTCAGGAACAACAGCCTCATCAAAACCAGTCATTTCAACCTCCTCCACCATCTGATCACCCTCTGCCTTCCTCTCAACATGAATACTTGTAGAACTCTCCTCTTCAATCTCCTCCATCATAGGATGAGACGAAGGCTTAGCAGTGTCTGACTTTGTAGCCTCTGGCTTTGAATCCTCTGTACCCTCTAACTCTTCCGACTTCTCCGTATCCAAGGCAACCTCCTCCCTCTTCCTCTTCAACTGAACCTGGCGAGGAACAAACCGAGCAGCTTCAGCAGCAAGATTCCGAACCTGAGGACCAGACTCGTAAACATCCTTGGCCTCGATTTTGGGGGCGGGAACACGTGACTCACGTGACACATCACGTGCCACATCCTTCCCTGCTGACTCAGCATCCTTCTCTTTACTCTCCTCCTCTTGCTTCCACCGAGGAACTTCAGACGGCAACGGAATATCGACCACCTCGTCATCAGACGAAAACTCAACGTCTTCGCCATCAGCCTTGTCAATCGGCTTGCGTAACACTCCTTTACTAATGTAAGGGAACCCCCTTGGAGATATTCCTCGATGGTTGAAAACAGGATCCCAAAATACACTCTCCCTCTGTTGACCTTGGGGAGGAGAGTTGTAGTCTGACACTTCCCCTAACCCATGTTTAAAACGCTTGAATCGCGTCTCCCGCTTCTTTTGCTGGTCCAACATATCTTTCCAATCGTCTTCTGAAATCCCCTTGGATCTTTTGAGGTCAGCTAGGTCCTGTTCTAGTCTGGCAATTTGTTTTTGTTCATGGTGTGGAATGTACACTTTTTTGAATCCACTGTTTTGGTATTTTTGCTGCAATTGCGTCAGACGCCAATGAACACGCAGCGGATCCAGACCTTCCAGTCGCGATTCTTTTTGCTGTCGTTTTTGCCGGTTTTGTTTCTTGAGCTCAGCAGCTCGTTGCTCTTTTCTGTATGCGTCCATCGCTAAAGGGGTGGGAAATGCTTAGTAAGCGTGGAGGTGGCGCGTAGTGTGATTAGTAATGTCGGTTTAGTTGAATGGCGGCGAAAATTCTGTCCAAAACGGTTCAGATCAGACCCAGATGTTGTGTGAATAGGTGGATGGAGAGGTTTAGAATTAATTGAATATTCATGCATAGATGGAGGTGCGTCGGAACTTTAATTGGGTATTAAAAGGGAAATATGATATATAATGGGTAAAATGTTAGTAAAATTGAGGAGATGGAATTATCAGTGAGAGAGCAACTATGGAGATGATACAACTCTTTAGACGCCTCTGGTCTCTCTTTCCTCATGTCATTTAATGCTGCATCCACAACTCTACCAAAACTTGCCATATCGTGACAGAAACGGTACCGTTCCATTGGTGAGAAGCGGGGCTTTCAAACGATACCAGACATCCTTTATCTAAGAGCTTTTCTAGTAAGTCAAGTTCCTTACAGGTTTCAGTTGTGGTTATGTTAGAGTGTAGTAACCAAGGTCTGTTCTTGGGTGCCTCTAAATGACCCAATTTTCAATTAATCAGCACCAAATTTTCACGGTAGCCTCAATATCATTCTCAGAGCCCATTAAACCATCTTCCTGCTTTAAACCACTTCCCTACCTCATTCTACAATCCTCTCTACTTCCTCCTCATCTGAAATAAAGTTTACCATACATCACCACCTTAACCAACCTCACCACCTTAATCAACAACACTCATCACACACCTTCTCTTCTTACACACAGAAAATGAACCAGCCAATAGAACCCGACCACATCAACGTTCCCACGGAAGCTCTGGAATCGCTGAGACTGCGATTGACTCAGGTGAGCCACTCGCTCAACACTCTACAGGGACAACTTCACCAGCCAACTCTGCCTCCGTGGTCTTCTCTACACAACCAGTTCAATGTGCTGCTGACACAGCTGGTGTCGTTATCATCGACGATTACTCACCAGAGCGACATTCTGCAACAGACAGTGACGTTCCCTCTGCCAGCGTTTCCTACAGCCACAGAAGCCGGTCTGATGGCTACTCTGCTGCGAAAGAAGATCTTGCCCGAGGTGGAAGAGTGGTGTGAGGAGGTGAAGCAAAAGGCGTTGGGCGTCAAGATCCGAACCGTCGACCAGTACGGAGAGTGGGCCGCAGAAACGGTGGAGGAGGCAAAACAGGAGTACGAATGGTACGGCCTGATGACCAGAGAAGAGGTGGACAATGGAGTCAAGCCACCGGTATACGTGGAACCCGAAGAGGAGGTGGGAGAAGGCGCAAAGCTGACTATTGAGCAGATTCTGCAGTATACTTGCGCCGGAAAGATGCCAGCTGTTGCGTAACCGTTGCGTAGCGACGGTTGGGGTGCTAGATTCAGCCAGATACAGTCATGACACAGACGTTACACCATGGACGCGTGATAGATGGCTTTATGTCTTCAAGTGCAGCTCAGATTCGTTACAGTTTGAGTGGTTCTGGCATGCGTCTACGCTTAGAGGTAGTATCATGCACGTGTATGGATAGGAACAGAAGTTTCTACCTCATGGGATACTTAAGAACCGAGTGGTGTGGTGTATGACTAGGGTTTTCTCCTGGTTCTTCATTTTAAGGACAGTCAAAATGGTCTCGTTGGTAACACACCATGCCAAAAACAGTACAATATCTTTCTAATTGTACCATCATAGAACTAATGCATTACTCATCATAGTCAGTGGAAGACTTTGTAGACGACCTGATCAATCAATCATTTATTAATGAACCATTATTACTTATTACTGAACTACCAACACCAGTTACATCCAACCACACTGGCGTACTATTGAGAACTATCCAGATCAACTATCTAGATCAAAGAAAAAACTGATTCACAGGAATTAACTTGTTCGGGGAAGTACTATTCCATCAAAGGTCATGTATCCGTTGTACGGAAGGGCGCATACAGGTCTCCGACATTGTTGGTGAGGTTTCAAGGAGCCCAATCACCAAAGTGAAGAACTAGAAACGTTGTAAAAATCTGTAAAGAGAAGATAAAAGAATAGTGGATGGCACTGTTGGAATCAGCTGGACCTGAATAATACAGTGGCGAAGACACCATAACAATATGGGTATTTTTAAAGGTTTTGGGGGCAGTGGTAAGTCCAGTACATTTTGTTGTTTTGGCAGGAACAGACGTAATAAATTTGTAGGAGAGAAATTGCAGGTACAAGAAGATTCTACTGACGGAGACGAATTCGTTGATCAAGTTGCTCTAGTTATGATGGTATTTTTAAAGGAGTTTCGGGCTGAGTAGTAGGAAGTAGAAATAGTGGGTAGGTGATTATAGTCGACAAGAGGGGCTAGAAGAGACTTGAAAGATATTGACAGGTTTGTGCATTTTTGTAGAATACAATGGTCAAATCTGCATATCTATCGGACTATTTTTGTGTGTGTTAATGGCAAGTCATTAAGACTCAGAGGTGGATGTGTTGAACTTGCTGAAGAAATATACTTGTAAGAAGAGATTTATTGGTATTAAACGAAACTTCTATATCTAAGGAACGTAACGGTCAAATCCCTGAGGCGATTACATTATTATCGGGAATGTTATGTGCAGTTGTGTGAATTGCTAGAAGTGGGAGGGTCAGTGCAAATTGTGGGAGGGAGGTTAAAGGGGAGGCTTATAGGGTATCGTTGAACTCGCACAGGACCGTGGGATTCTCTTGTCAACAAGCCATTATGGTGTGATTAGTTTTGAACGAGTTGAGCCGAGTTGCCTCAACCACTACTATTAGTATATTTGGTGATAAATGTGTTCAAAAACTAGCAAGATAGATGTGAACGGGACCTTAAGAATCCCTGGAGCCTGTGAATTATAGTAAATGACTTGCTGTAACGATGCGTGTATTACTTACCGAGTTCAAGGCACATGTATGGTTAAGTAGAACTGGGATGTAAAAGTAAAAGCCGGAACAATGGCAGCACAAAAAGCTTGAATGGTATCATTTTGATTAGCTCGATTGTGTCAACAAAATTCTCTAGTCAACGTTATAATAGGGGTATTCCCCATGAACCTTTGGGCAGTTCGGTGACAAGGTAAAACTGAGAATGTTGTATGTAATTGCAGATGTAAGGATGTAAGATACATGTAGGTGATACCTTTCTGACAGTTAGGCTCAGGATAATACCTCGGTTAAGTCCCCTTAAAGGTACTAGTTTTATTGAACAAGGTAGAGGCCACACCTGTAATTCTGCACCCATACACAACTGCCCTGAACGCCTCGGGTAATACTCACATCGTAATGGGAACCTGACCACAGTAATCCTTAGAGACAGTAGATTTGTATAATACCAAGAACTACTTGTTTATGACTTCCTGTCGCATTTTGACACTACCACCCCTACTTCTATCTGGGCACTTAATTGAAACCAACTCTCTCAGAAACACTCATATAACCACAGAGAACCTCTCAGAGTATTTAAATATGGCATTCAGTTCTTATGGTACCTTCCACATTTCATTATCACATTTCCCCAACCCATGACGTCGACTCTCGCGTTTCTACCTGTACGCACCACACAATCCAACTTCTTCAAAAATACTCTCATTGCCAAGGTGACTAGACATGCGTATTCTCCTGGTTTAGAGGACTTATTTGATACCAAATAACACCCTCGTATATGCTCCTATTTAAATTCTACAACTACTCTCCTGGTTCTAGTTCACCACACAAATCGACGTAACTCCCTTAAAAATATCCACAAAAGTGCAGTGACTAGATTATTTTGTTCCTCCAGTCCAGTAGATTCACCTGGCTCACTTCATGACTTCCCTGCCGTTTTCTTAACAGGTGCTATCACCTGCCCCCCACACTGCCCCCTACTGAGAACTGCCCATAAGTTGTTCAGGAATACTTGAATCAATATATCGAGTTGTCCTAGGCTTTAGAGGAAGCCATATTAGTGTAATGATACCATTCAAGTCTTTTATTCTATTTCTTGTTCACTTTTAGCACCAACCATCTCGATTCCACTTGTCCACCCAACTTCGTTTTACTCCGTCAAGAATACTCATATCAGGAAGGCGACTTGACCATTGTGTTACTTGAGCATATTAGTTTCCTATTATACCTTGTATTTATCTCCTAATGCTTTTTCTTATGTTATAATACCCGTTGTGTGGCGCGGTGGAAAACGGGGTAAAGGACTAAAACTTGGAGAGACAATTGAAGAGAAAGTTGGTCGGTATTATTGGAATTCACTCGCTTATACGATGCCATTGAATAAGTCTCCAATAATGTGAAGGTATTTCTCTGAGATTTAGACGAAGTTGTCCTGTGGGTGAGAAATGCGGGTGTCTGGGATAAAGTGGTTAGGAAGATACATGTGAAGTATATGGGATAGCATTGGATTTGCCTGATTCCAAGGATTACTCTGGTAAGGGAGTTTTACCGAACCTGGCATTCCTGAGGAAGTTGGGTCTGTTCTAAGAAAGGTCGAATACCTGTGTTTTGGAGAACAAAGGAGAAGGGAACAGTATTCAGGAGGTTATAGGTATCATAAAATCCTCCCTAGCCTGGGGATTAAAATGATGAACACCCCATGACTCTACAGATATTTCTGAGGGAGTTAGGACGTGTTGGATGGTCAGTTAGAATTGGGCTGTCGCTTTCAGAACTTGAGAGGGCTCAGATGGGGAGGATTTATGGCACCGTAAGAATCACCCAGATCCAGGGACTCTTCATGTTTGTTTGGTATAACAGTACTGGTACACTGATCCCGATAGGAGGAATTCTGTTTGGGAGCGGCATTCGGGTGAGTAGTTAAAATCTGTCCAGTTGCTAATAAATCCAGCGATACTGGAGGAAGGGTTTATTAGTCCATAATAATCCATGATAGCAACATAAGGGGATCTACCATGTTGTTTTGGCTACCTACAATGTCTTCTCTCATAGCTCTCCAGTTCATGAGGGTGCTGCAGATGAAAGAAAAAGGTGTAGGCGGCAAAGAAGCTAAGGAGGAGAACAAGTAGCCGGTAGCCAAACGATCTATCCAGTCTCAAACTGACCAAACTGTTCCAAGATGATCTCCCTGATTGATACAGACATTTTTGAGCCAGTTGAGACAGGTGTTCTGAAAATGTAGGTGGTAGAATCTGTGAAAGGGCTTTGGTAGTGAAACGAAGGTCACCATTGGAATCCCCTGATCAGTGGGGACATGATGGTCAAGTCGTCATTGTCATGGGAATTATATTGGTGAAGATACAGCAAGTATGGTGAAACAAAAGAATCGGGGAGGGGCTGTGAAAGGATCTGGCATATATAGAGTGCATGTTTTAGGGACACGATGAGTACTATTGGAGAGGTAGCCTCCCGATCAATAATCAGGTTAAGTCTTTGTGATTATGGGGCTATTTCTGGAGTAACTGGGGGTAGCTCTGTATGCAGGCGTTGTAATAGTGTGAGTGGTAGAAGTTGTGTAAGAACGCTGGGTGTTGAATGAAGATGACCATCGTAATCTCCTGGTTTTTGGGGTCACGATACATAAGTTGGAATTGTCATGAGGATTTTCTTGGTAAAGATAAGGTCAGTTATGTGAACTAGAAAAATAGGAAGAGGAGTGTAAAAGGAACAGGCAAAAAAGTAGGAGATATTTTGGGGAAAATCAAGGGACAACTTGGGTATTAGCACCATAGACAACATGCTGTTCAAGTCGCTGAGACTCTGGGATTATTTCTGGGGTAGCTGGGGGGAGTTGGGTGGTGATGTACAACAGGAAGGTAGGAGTCAAAATGTGGGATGAAGTAGTAAATGAAATATGTATGGAATTAATGAATCACCTCGCCTCGAGGATTGCTGTGGTCAACTCGCCATAGTGATATGAGTACTTCTGAATATTTTGAGGGCAGTTCTATGTGAAGTGGCACATGTGCGTTCCGGTTTGAAAAGTTAACAGACATAGCAGGTGGTACATTGTAACTAAACGGGGTGGTTGGAATTACATACAGTACCCTAGGTATTACGATGATTAACTCACCAAAGCAATAGTAGTAATTTTGTTGAGTTTAAGGGAAGTTGTCTGGTGAGTGAATATTTGATGATGGGTGTTAAAAGAGGAAGAGAAGAGTGAATCAAGATACGTGTGGTATCAATAGAATCCCCTAACGTAGGGGGAATGTAAGGGTCAAGTCTCCCTTTAATTTATGCCTGTTTTAGGAGAATAGGGCAAGATGCGGTACCGGGTAAAAGTGGGTTGGTAAGATATCAGTGTTTCAGAAAGTGAAAGTGATACAAAACGCTGTACAACTAGAATCCATTTGCGCTAAGGAACATGATTCTCAAGTCGTCTAGTCGATGCCTGTATTTCTGCGGGAATAAAGTGCAGTTGTGTGAAGAGTGCAGTTGGGTGTGTCGGAGTTAATAGTCGGAAAAACATATGACGGGGAACCTGAGTGGTATTAAAGGAACCCCAGGCCTCATTAGATCTCCGTGGCTATGACCTCATGGCGATGGGACCATTTTTGAGTAAGATATTCCAAGTTGCGTCTGAAACTAGAAATGCTAGGGCCGAAGTCAAATGTGAGTAGGATATTGTAATGGAGGCATGTAGGGTACCGTTAAATTTGTATGGCTCCAAAGATTACTCTGGTCAAGTCTCCTTGACCAACCGCGCATTTCTCATAAAGTTAGGGCTGTTCTCTAAAAGTTGGAAAAAGTTAATGAGTGTTTTGGTGTAACAAGAAGTGAGAGATACTAAACAAGACTTCTAACGATCTCTGCGACACCTGAATGACCATGTTCAGCACCCCAAAATGATGCTTATATTTTTGAGAGAGTTTCACGACAGTTTTTGAACGAGTAGAACTTGGGGTGTAGATCTGAAAAGATGACAGGAGGTCGATAGGGAGAAGTTTATGGTATCATTGCGATCGTCTCGCTTTCAATACTTCAATGGTGCAATGGGTAATATGTTCCGAGTATATTTGGATTAAGCAGGATCACTTCTGTCATGGGAGGCATTGGGGCGTAATTGTTAAAATCGGGGATATGTAAGGGGATGAAATATAACTGGTATCGTGACAATCTCTATCATCTAAGGAGAGCAATGGTAAAGCCACTTTGATTATACTGATATTCTAGGAGGAGTTAAGCGCAGTTGCATGATAAAGTAGAATTGAGAGTGGAAGTAGTAGAAGTGTTTAAGATGTGCCAGGACATACTTAATTGGTATCGTTGTAATCCACTCGATCTAGAGAATACTCCTGTCAAGTCCTCCTATTGCTACTAGTATTTTTTCGAGAGGAGGACGGAACCCAGTTGAGAGGCAGTACAGTAGTAGGAGAGTGCCGTTGTAAAAAATTGTGAAGCGGTACTACAAGAGGTTGGATGGTAACTCGAGAATCAACTAACAATGGGGAACAAAATCTGTTAATTCACCTTGGTTATGGTAGCTTTTCTATTGAATGTGGAAGAGTTCTGCGTTCAGCCAGTATTACGAATGTTGGTATAAAAGTGTACAAGGGGTAGAAGGAAAGACGTTAAAGGTGAAATGGGCTAAATGCACTCCAACAGTTTCAATGGTGGACCTGCTGTGTTCGGGCCTGTATTTCTAGATAAGTTAATAACCGTTGTGGACTTTTAGGAATTGCGGGTGGTGGTGATAAAAGTGGAACGAAGGTAGTAATGGAGACGAACGGGGTATATCTTGATTCGCTCACTTCGGGAAAAGTTTTGGTTAAGTCGTCATACTGATGTAGGATGTTTTGATGGAGTTGGAGGCACCTCTGTGAATAACAGAAAAAGTGTTTTTGTTCTAGAGATATGAATGAGATAGCAAAGAAAGTGTAAATGCTAGCACGTGTATCATAAGGGTCACTTTAACTGACAGATAAGTTTGCAGCTATTCTGAGGGTATCTATGATCGAGTGTAACGCAAGTCTGTATGGAGCAGTATGAAGGGCGCTGCTATTAAAATTTGTTAGAAGGTTGTAGTTGGGACTCAGAGGGAACTAAATGATCAATGAAACCCTAAGAATATTTTGGTTAAGTGGTTGCTAAGATGCAAGTATTTCTGAGAGAGTTAAGGCAGTTATCAGAGCAAGTAAACTTAGGGAGCTAGTCATTAAAAGTTGTGGGATGACAGTAGGGAATAATGAATAGGATCATTGGACATCTATGACCCTAGGAACACACTAATCCTGTCAATATAATTATATGGGTAATTCTGATGAATCTGCGGGCAGTTATGTGGGTGGAGCATAAGGAGGAAGGGTGTCAAATCCTGGCAAGATGTGGTTGGTATAAAGCTATCGGTTCCACCGAACTGATTGGAATAGAGCAACATATTGATCAAGTAGCCATAACGGTACAAGTATTTACGGAGGAGTTAGGGGCAGTTGCGTCCCAAAGTAGAATTGGGAGTGGAAGTGGTAACAGCATGTAAAAGGGAGTAGCGGATTGTTGTTTGGTATCATTCGAATCTCCTCGCACTCACAATTACAGCCAGAAAGTTGAAATTCGTGTGTCGGTATTTTTGAAGGAGGTGGATGATGTTCTTCGTGGAGGACCTTTCTAGGGTGACGTTCTTAAAAGTGTGTTACGACATGATGGTGAGAGTATAGCGGGTATTTGATCAATACGATGACCCAGATCGACTTGACGATCAAGTCGTCAATGTAATCTGACTATTTTTGGCGAAATTGAGGGCAGTTCTATAGTTGGGTGAAACTGGGAGGGTGGGGATTAAAACTAGACATGACTTAGTAGAATCAGATTAGCGGGTACCATCTGAATCGCATTGCCTGGTGGATCATAGTGGTCAAGTTTCTGTGGCATTTCAAGTATTTCTGGTGGATATATAGACAGGAGAGTGGATACATACACATGGGACAGGCTGTGAAAAAAAATGATAGGGTACAGTGGTGTACGGTTAGTGGGGGTTATAGGAATCGTACGACCTCGGGGATCATGCTAATCAAATCTGTGTGTTTGTAAGGGTATTATTGGAGGAGTTAGGGGCTGTTGTGTGAATAGGTAGAATTAGGAGGGTTGGTCTATAAGTGGCAAATACCTAGTAATATAGGCATAGATGGTATCATCAGAATTACGCGACCATATAGAGCACGATAGGCTAGTCTGTGTGTTTGTACGAGTATTTCTGGGCGAATTAGAAGCAGTTGTATGAATAGGTAGAAATACGAGTCGCAACGTTAAAACTAGATATGATATAGTAATCTAGACCTGATTAATCTTCTAACGATCAGATGACTCCAGGGAACATGATGATGAAGTGCCTGTTGTTATACGGGTATTATTGGAAGAGCCAGGTACAGTTCTGTGAACTCATAGATTATGAGGTTGGGAGCTAAAAGTATACAGGATATAGTAATGTAGGCTTGGCGGGTACCAATGGATTTGTGAGCCCTCAAGGATCACGATGATTAAGTCCTTGTGTTTGTAGGACTATTATTGGAGGACTTAGACACAGCTCTGTGAACACGTACATTGGGGCGTTTGGTGCAAAAACTATATATGATACAGTAGAACAGGATTAGTCGGTCTCACCAGATCAGCGTGACCCTAGTGGAGCAGATTGGACAAGTCCCCGTAACTGTACGACTATTATCGGAGGAGTTAGAGACAGCTGTGTCAATAGGTAGAATTAAGAGTCGCAGTGCTAAAACTAGACATGATATCGTAACCTAGACATGGTTGGTATCATAACGATCAGAAGAATTCAGAGAGCACGATGATCAAGTCTGTACGTTTTTTAGAGTATTATTGGAGGAGTTACACAGTCATGTGAAAAAGTAGATATTTGGAGGGGTGAGTCTAGAAGTCAAAAACATGTTAGAGAAGGATTGGTGGGAACCGTGAGTATTGCGTGAGCTTGAGGAATTCAATGATTAAGTCCCTATATTCGTAAGGGTATTATTGATCGAGTTTGAGGCAGCTGTGCCAATAGGTTCAATTATGAGGGTTGGTGTAAAAGTCAGAAGTGGCTAGTACTATAGGCCCAGATGGTGTCATCTGAATTGCGCGACCCCAGGGAATACAATAACCAAATCCCTGTGGTTATACAACTATTATTGGGCGAGCTAGACACAGCATTGTAGACAAATAGATATTAGAGGGTGGGGCTAAATACATACAGGATATCGTAACGGAGGATCAGTGGGTACCAGTAGAAGCTAATCACCTCGGGGAACACAATGACGAAGTTCTTGTAGTCGTACGAGTATTTTTGGATGAGTAAGAGCCAACTGTGTGAAAACGTAAATTTGGGAGGGTTGGTATAGAAGTTGGAAAAACATATCAGCATTGGATTGGTGGGTATCATAAGAGCCGCACCATCTCTAGTAATGCTATGGTCAAGTCCGTATCTTTGTAAAAGTATTATTCGAAGAGTTAGGCACAGTTATGTGATGATGAGGAAATGGGAGAGTTTGCGCTAAAACCTCGAGAATCATAGTAGTATGGGGATAAATGACATCGTCAGAATGGTGGAATGACACTGGTCAAGGTGGTCAAGTCTCCGTTGCTGTGCGAGTATTATTGGGTGAGTTAGACACGTTTGGGCAAATACCTATATATTGGGTGTTAGTTCTAAAAACTGTAAACCCATAGTAATACAGGTCCGAATGGTACCAATCGAATAGTGCAAGCTCTGTGATCACCGTGGTCAATTCCCCATGGTTGTATGACTATTCTTGGAGGAGTTAGACTCAGTTGTGTGCATACGTAAATATGGAAAGGTAGGACCTAAAACTAGACAGAACATAGCTGCATCGGATTGATAGGTACCATCAGAATCACATAGCGTAATGGAACACAGTGGTCAAGTCCCCATGGTTGTATGAATATTATTGGGCAAGTTAGACATAGGTGTGTAAATTCAAATAAATGGGAGGGGGCGCGATAAAAGTAAATAGGGTACGATTTCATAGGATTAGTGGGTATCGTCAGATCCGCGAGACCTTGGGGAACATGTTGCACAAGCCCGTATGACTGTACGAGTATTATAACAGGAGTTGGAACCAGGTGCGTGAATAGGTAGAATTGAGAGCCGCAGTGCTAAAAGTATACATGACATCGTAACTTAGGATTGGTTGGTATTATAACGATCAGATGACCTCAGGATCATGTTGATCAAGTCCCGGTTGTTGTGTAAGTATTATTGGAGAAGTTAGACTCAGTTGTGCAGATAGGTAGAATTGAGAGTATTAGCGTTAAAACTAGATAGGATATCGTTACCTAGGAATGGCTGGTATTATAAAGATTGGGGGACCTGCCAAAACATGATGGTCAAGTTCCTGTGATAGTACGTGAATTATTGGAGGAGTTAGACCCAGATATGTGGAAACGTAGACATTAAGAGGGTTGGTCTAGAAGTTGGGAAAATATATTAACATAGGATTGGTGGGTACCGTAAGAGTCGTACAACATCTGGGATCATGATGATCCATCTCTTTTCTTTGTACAGCTATTCTTGGAGGAGTTGGATGCAGCTATGTGAATAGGTAGAAATTGGGATTTTGGTGTAAAAGCTGGAAATATCTAGTAATACAGGCCAAGATGGTACCACTGGAATGTTAACGACTCGGAAAACACAGTGGTTAAGTCCTTGAGGTTGTGCAAGTATTATTGAAGGAGATAGGGACTATTGTGTGAATAGGCAAATATTGAAGGTTGGGAGCTAAAACAAGACAGGACATATTTGAACCGGAATGGTGGGTATCATAGGAATCGCACAGCTTGGTGAAACACAACGGTCAAGTCCTTGTAGTTGTACGGCTATTATTGGAGGAGTTAAGCACAGTTGCGTAAATATATAGATATTGGAAGGTGGGAGCTAAAAGTAGATAGGATACAGTAAGCCAGGCCTGGTTAGTATTATAACGAACAGGCAAACTCGGAGAATACGATGGTTAAATCCCAGGGTTTGTGCGAGTAATTCTGAAGGAGTTAGACCCAGTTGTGTGATTAATGAAGCAATTGGAGTGTTGTGCTAAAAGTTGTAAAATTGCAGTAATACAGGTCCAAATGGCACCATTGAAACAATACATGCTTAGGGAACACAACGGTTATGCTCCCAGGACTTTATGACTATTTTTGGGATAGTTAGACACAATTGTGTGAAAGCGTATAATATGAGAGGGTCGGTTTAGAAGTTGGAAAAACATATTGGTGTAGGATTGGTGGGTATCATATGAATCGCGCGACCTTGGGGAACACGATGACTGATACTGTGTGTTTGTATGTGTATTATTATAGGAGTTAGAGACAGTTGCATGAGTACTTAATAAACCAAGGGTGGAGGCTAAAACTAGACAGGACATTGTAGAAACAGATTGGTGGGTACCCTCAGAATCGCATAGCGGAATAGAACACAATGGTCAAGTCCCTGTGGCTGTACGAATATATTTGGTTGAGTTGGGTACAGGTACGTGTATTCATAAAAGTTGGAGGGGCTGTGCTAAAAAAAGATACGGTAAAGTGGTGTAGGGTTAGTCGGTATCATAAGAATTGCGATACCAAGGAGATCATGATGATCAACACCGCGTTGATATACAGGTATTTTTGGAAGAGTTAGGGGCAGATATGTGTACATGTATAATTTGCAGAGTTGGTGCTAAAAGTAGATAGGGAAGAGCAGAAGTGGTTTGGTGTGTAAAATACGAATCTATCAGCCGAGGGGAACACGCTGGTCAAGTCTCTGTGTTTTCACGAGTATTATTGGAGGTGTTAGATGCAGTTATGTGAGCACAAAACAACTGAAAATCACAGAGCAAAAAGGTAGAAAAGCACAGCAGAAACATATTTACGGTGCTACTAGAAACGTCCGGTGAAGGGGATCAAGGGGATTCAGTCCCCATATCAATAAGAGCATTATTGAAGAAGTTAGAAACAGATGTGTGATTACGTGAATATTGGGGTGTTATGCTAAAACTTGGAAAACTATAGTAATACAAGAACTAATGGTCCCATCAGACCCGCAAAAGTTGGAGTATTACAATGCTCAAGTCCCTGTGGTTATATGACTATTTTTGGAGGAGCTAGATGCAGTTGTGTGAATAGGTAGAATCAAGAGTCGCTACCCTAAAACTAGACAGGATGTCGCAATCTAGGCATGGTTGTTATTTTTACAATCAGAATACCGCAGGTGACATGATAATCTAGTCCCCTTTGTTATATGAGTATTTCTTGAGCCGTCAGGCACAGTTGTGTTGAAAAGTAGATATTGAGTGTGTGGGCCTAGAAGTTGGTAAAAAACATACAGGCATAGGATCTATGGGTCCCATAAGAATCGTGCGACCTCAGGGAATGCGATGGTCAAGTCCCTGTAGTTATACGAGTATTATTGGACAAGTTTGAGGCAGCTGTGTGAATACTGAAATATCTGAGTGTGGAAGCTAAAATTAGACAGGAAATCGTAGAATGGGATTGTTTGGTACAGTCGTGGTGGCGTGGAAGCAGTGTGTGTCGTTGGGAGGAAAGCGGATGGCGAAAAAACCTTATTCCGAAAACCTTAGTGTTGTGTCCACTAAATTGCATCCATATATGTTCCATGTCATGTATTGGGAACAAATAATCTTAACACCGCTAGTTAAGTTTGGCGTTTTACCCGGCTTTCGAGACGTAAAAAATAGCCCGAAAATCAGGAATAATACATCATTCACCACCAAAACTTGCATAATAAATGGCAATAACGACGCGTACAAGTAAACTGCGAAACCCTAAAAAAACAGCGAATTTTACACAATCCCATGACCAGGGATGACGAAATATAGTGCTACACAAGAGGATACAGCGTCTACAAAGAGCGAATAAGTAGCAGAAGGGAACGAATTAACTATAAAACAACTAAAATCACATACAAAAACACGCCTTGCCAAGCCTACGCCTGTTCAAGCGTGTAAACACCACTCTGTCCAGGCACCAAGGTGATCTCACGTGTTGTCCCGGGAGTGTAGAACAGGATCGAGCCACAAGGAACGCTGTAAGACAAAGTCCCCTTCCTCGGGATCTCAAACGGCTCCACGGAGCTTCCATCAGGGAGTCCTGGCACCAGGCGCTGTCGGAAGCTACTAGCCGGGCAGCTCAACTCGGACCCTGGAGGAAAGCAGAACAACTGGGTTTTCGCTGACGGGCGCGCATACGTGAATGGTGTCCGAATAGGAGGCACGATATCCCGGGTGCGAATGTCATTGAATGAAGAGCATACCGATCAGACGTAGGGGGGACCGTGAAATATCCATTTCAGCGGTATATTCGCGTTCATGAATCGCGTCGGCGCATAGCAATGGCAGGGTTAACGTAGGAGACGGAGAAAAACCAGCCACGACACGAGTCGCGTCACTGGGTGGCTGGCTGTGCCTTGCCTGATCGGGTGGCTGGCTGTTTCTTGGCTGTTATCGCCGCGTTCTGAAGTTGTGTTAGTTCGTTGTTCGAGTGATTCCATTTCTCTTGCCTTCCTCAGATACTTACTCAAGCTTGTAGTCTTGTTATTTTCGTTCTGAATGAAACATCGTCGGTTGGTGGTGGTGGGTGAGTGGGTGGGTGAGTGAGTAGGTGAGTGGGTGGTTCTGTGGTGGATGAGGAATTTTAGGAATAAAGTTTACCTTGATCCGTTACGCGTTTTATACGTGTATTTTCTCTGAATTTATCCCGAATATTCCAACGATGTTGGGAGTTTTGAAAGTCAACTAAACACAACTAATGCAAAAAAACCTTAATATTTGAGGTTAGGGAACACCATGGTCAACTCCCCATGGTTGTATGACTATTTTTGGAGGAGTTAGACACTTTTGTGCGGATATTTAGATATTGGAGTGCTTGTGCTAAAAGTTGGAAAACATAGTAATACAGGTCAAGATGGTAATATTTGAATAATACTTCCACTGGGTGGTCATGTACAGTACTGTACAGTCGTTTTCATGAACTGGGTTCCAAATTATTAGAATTTTGGGATGCATAATCACATGACCTATGGTTCGAGCCAAAAACAGTGCATGATATCTGCAAGTTTTAGCACGGTATCCCAGGTAACCAACTGAAAAATAAGCTGTTTTACGTAAGCCAGATGTGTAAAAGAAGTAATGATCGGCCAATATAGCATTTTAAAGCTGGCCTAATAGTCGAATTGTACCCGAAATTTCGTACAACACTGTATTTTAGCAGTTTGTGCAATCCCTCCATGGGACAGCAATGAAGAGGTAGGAACGGTTGTTAAATCTCTTGTACAAGTGCCAGTTCACACATATCCAATACTTGGATGTCCCCTATTGAAGACTTCCTCTTCTTGGGTGCCGTTAAGACGATAGAAGTCCGTATCAACCTTGTACACACTTGTAACAGGCCCCAGGTACACACTTGTATAATTCTCGGAAAGGTCGGAAGGATGCTTGAATCGTGATATTCGATAAGTAATAATTGCAGATGATCGTTCTTTTTTCTAACAAAACTCTTATAATATCACTATTCGAGCATAGAGCTCAACCACACCTCAACAAACTACAAGTAGTACCGAGTGACCCTGGAGGACGGATTTTACCATTTTCCTAAAATGTGATGAGAAAGATTGAAGGGGATGCTGGCAGTAGATGGGGTTTAGAAGGACAAGCAACATTCCTAACAAAATTAAACAACAATAATCGATATAGTGTATTGCTCTGTTCAGAAGACAAATACCTCATGTTGAAAGCTCTATCTGAACTTTTTGTACAGTGTGGACAGAACGAGCCAGATATGACGAAGCAGGCACAAGAGTGGGCAGCTGTTTGCAGTATATATACATAGTGGAATACCCTAGGTTAAAATTGGAGCATCTCAGCATAACAAGCCCCTCAGGCTGGGGGATTCTCCTGTTTCAGCTCACTCGACCTCGGGCGTGCTACCCAGGAACGAAGTTGTCGTGAACAGAACTGAACATTCCAATCTGCTCAGCGAGCTCGTCGAAAACAGGTGGTGTGCTCTAAGATCCCCAGGAATCCTACAATACAGAGATGTCGTCTCAACCGGTGATTTTAGTGTGATTGTTGTCAATGCTGATGTCGAAAGTGGTGGGTAGGAAGTAGGGGGTAAACGAATGGATTAGGGGTCTTATATATCAATGGAATTAGAGCCTCTACAGTCAATCCTGTGAATTCTAGTTTTCGTCATCATAACATCAGGCCCAGAACGGACATGTCAACAAGTCTAACAAAAACTAAACGGACTTTAGTTTTGTCTCAGATATGGGTGATTTAACCAATGTTAAGTCCATTTTCTGATTTTGAGTTGGAAATTTTGGAACCCAGTTCATGGAAACGACTGTACCCAAGTCTGTATAACTATTTTTGGACGAGTTTGAGGCAGCGATGTGAATCGGTAAATATCGAAGGGTAGAAGCTAAAAGTAGACAGTGTGTAGCAGACTCGGATTGGTGGACACCATAAGAATTGCTTCTCTTGGAGGAACACTATGGTCAACTCCCTGTGACTATACGAGTATTTCTGAGGGAGATAGAACCAGGAGTGTGGATACATAAAACTTGGAGGGGCTGTGATAAAATTGGATAGGGTATAGTATCATAGGGTTCGTGAGTATCATCGGATTCATGAGACCTTGGGGAACACTGTGATCAAGTCCGTATCTTTGTAAGAGTATTATAAGAGGACTTGGAACCAGGTGCGTGATCTGTAGCTGTTGAGAGTGGTGGCGCTACAAGTTAAGAAATCATAGTAATACAAGTGCAAATGCTACCGTTATAATCTTGCTACTTGTGGTAACACAATGGTCAAGTCCAGGTGGTTGTATGACTATTTTTGGATGAGTTCGATACAGTTGTGTGAAAACGTAGATATTGAGAGGGTTGATCTAGAATTTGGAAAAGCCTAGAAATACACACCCAGCAGGTACCATCTGAATCGCCCAACTTCGGAGAACACGATGGTCAAGCCTCTGTGTTTGTAGGACTATTTTTGGATGAGTTAGACACCGCTCTGTGAACACGTACAGTTGGGGAGTTTGATGCAAAAACTAAATATGGTACAGTGATAACAATTAGTGGGTATCACAAGATTCGCGCAACCTGGTGGAGTAGAATGGCCAAGCCCCCATGGCTCTATGAATATTATTGAAGGAATTAGACACAGTTGTGTAAATAGGTAGAATTATAAGTGGTAGTGATAATAGCTCAGAAATCATAGTAATACAAGTACAAATGAAATCATCAGAATCATGCTACTTGGAGGAACATGATGATCAAGTCCCCATCGCTTTATGACTATTCTTGGACAAGTTAGATGCAGTTGTGCAGATTCGGATATCTTGAATGCCGAAGTGCTAAAACTAGAACGGATATCGTGACCTAGGATTGGTTGGTATTTTTATGATCAGGATACCTCGGGGAAAACGGTGGTCAAGTCCCCATGGTGGTACAGGTATTATTGGAAGAATCAGACACAGTTATGTGAAAACGTAGATTTTAAGAGGATTGGTCTATAACTTGGAAAAACATATTGGCATATTATTTTTGGGTATCATATGAATTGCGCGACCTCACGAAACACGCTGGTCAAGTCCCTGTAGTTGTATGAGTATTATTGGAGAAGTTAGACACAGCTGTGCCAAATGGTGGAAATGGAAGGGTTGGTGATAAAACCTAAGGAATCATAGTAGCACAGGTTAAATGGTATAGTCAGAATGGTGGAATTATGCTGGTCAAGGTGATTAAGTCCCTGTAGTTGTACGAGTATTAGTGATGGAAATAGACACAGTTGTGTGAATAGGTAGAATTGAGAGTAGCAGTGCTAAAACTAGACATGAAATAGTAACCTAGGTCTGGTTGGTATTAAAATGATGAGGCAGCCTATGGATGCACATTGATCAAGTCCCGGTTATTGTGCAAGTATTATTGAAGGAGTTAAGCTCAGTCCTGTGAATATGTAGATATTAAGAGGGTTGGTCTAGAACTTGTAAAAATGTAGTAGTAGAATTCCACATGGTACCATTGAAATAGTGGTACCTCAAGGAACACGATGATTAAATCTCTGTTTTTGTATGACTATTTTTAGACGAGCTATAGCCAGTTGTTTGAAAACGCGAATATTGAAGGGTGAAAGCTAAAACAAGACAGGACACATTTGAACTGGAATGGTGGGTATCATAGGAATCGTACAGCTTGGTGGAACATGTTGGTCAAGTCCTTGTAGTTGTACGGCTATTATCGGAAGAGCTAAGCACAGTTGCGTGAATATATAGATATTGGAAGGTAGGAGCTAAAAATGGATAGGACACTTTATCATGAACTTGGTGAGTACCATCAGAATTGTGCGATCTCAGGCAACATGATGATCTAGTCCCTGTGGTTGTAAGAGCGCTGTTCGAGGAGTTAGAAACAGATTTGTGAATACGTAAATGAGGGAGGGTTGGTGATAAAAACTGCAAAAACATAATACTTTTGGGCCGGGAAGGTATCATCAAATTCGCGTGGATTGTATGAACACAATGATATAGTCCCCGTGGTTGTATGAGTGTTTTTGGAGGAGTTAGACACAGTTGAGCGAAAACGTATATATTAAGAGTGTTGGTCTAGAAGTTGGAAAATCACATTATCATAGAATTGGTGGGTATCACAAGTAACATGCAACCCCGAGAAGCACGATGATTAAATCTGTGTGCTTGTACGTGTATTATTGGAGGAGTTACAGACAGTTGTATGAATACGTAATAATCCAAGGGTGGAGGCTAAAACTAGACAGGAAATAGTAGAATCGGATTGGTGGGTACCCTAATAATCGCATTCCCCGGTAGATCACAGTGGTCATGTCCCTGTGACTGTACGAGTATTTCAGGTGGAGTTGGGGACAGACACGTGTATTCATAAAATTTGGAGGGGCTGTGATAAAAAAAGATAGGGTAATGTGGTGTAGGATTAGTTGACCTCATCAGATTCGCGTGGTTTCAGGGAACACTATAATTAAACCCCATGGATGTATAGGTAATTTTGGAAGAGCTAGAGGCAGATATGTGTACATGTATAATTTGGAGAATTGGTGCTAAAAGTAAATAGGGAAGAGCAGAAGTGGTTTGGTGGGTAAAATGTGACTCTAACAGCCGAAGGGAACACACTGGTCAAGTCCCCATGGTTGTATGGGTATTCCTGGGCTAGTTAGATACAGATGTGTGAAAACGTAGAAATGGGAGAGTTGGTCTAGAGGTTGGAAAAACATATTAACATTGGATTAGCGACTCCCGTACAAATTGCGCAATCTCAGGAAACGTGGTAATCAAAGCTGTGTGCTTGTTCGCATATTATTGGATGAGCAGGAGGCAGCTGTATGACTACGGAGATATTTGAGTGTCGTGCTAAAAGTTGGAAACATATAGTAATAGAGATCCTAATGGTACAATTCGAATGTTACAAGCTTGAGGAACACAGTTGTTAATTCCCTGTGGCAGTACGAGCATTATTGGAGGAGCTAGACCCAGTTGTGTGAATAGGTAAAAGTGAGAGTCGCAGAGCTAAAAGTAGGTAGGATATAGTAAAATTGGATTGGTGGGTATGATCCGGATTGCATAGCTCGGTGGAATACGTTGGTCAAGTCCTGGTGGTTGTATAGGTATTTCAGGTGGAGTTAGAGCCGGCTGTGTGTGTACGGTGAAATTAGGGGGTTGCAATAAAAGCTGGAGAACCACAGTATAGAGGTCCAGGTTATATCGTCGCACAATGCGACCTAAGGGATTACAATGGGCAACACCTCATGGCTGTATGGGCATTTTTGGATGAGTTGGACACGATTGTGTGAATACGTAAATATCGAGAGGGATGGTCTAGAATTTGGAAAAACATATTAATATTGGATTGGTGGGTACCATCCGAATCGCTCGATAGCGGGAAACACAATGATCAAGTTCACGTCGTTCTACGAGTGTTTTTGGGGAAGATATCACAGTTGTATGGATAGCTTGAAATAGAAGGATTGGTGTGAAAATTGGGAAAACCTAGTGATATGGGCCCAAATTGAACCAGAAGAATCATGTAAAAATAGAGATGAAGGAGGTCTATTCCTTACTCCTGTATGAATATTATTGGATGAGTTAGACGCAGTTGTGTGATTATGTAGATATTGAGAGGGTAGGTCTAGAGATTGGAAATACCTAGTAATACACACCCAGATGATATCAACCGAATCGCGCGAACTTAGGGGGAGACAATGGTCATGTCCCCGTTGTTGTACGACTAATATTGGAGAAGTTAAATGCAGTTCTGTCAGCACGGAGAATTGGGAGGGTGGGAGCTAAAACAGTACAGGGCACAGTTGTTGAGGATTAGTGGGAATCATTACAGTCGCGTGTCAGCGGAGAACACGATGATCAAGTTCCCATGAGTGGACGCGTATTGTTTGAGGAGTTAGATACAGTTGTGCGCATATGGAAATATTTAAGTGTTGTTATATAAGTTGGAAAACTATATTATAACAGGAAACGATGGTACCATTAGAAAAGTACAACCTCGGGGAGTATAGTGGTCACCTTGCCTTGGGTGTATGAGCATTATTGAAGGACTTAGAGGCGATTGTATGATTACGTAAATATTTGAGTGTGGAAGCTAAAACTAGACAGGACATAGTAGAAGAAGATTGGTGAGTTCCATTAGAGTAAAATTGCTTTGTGCAACATAGTGGTCAAGTCCCTGTGACTGTACGAGCATTTCTGATGGAGATAGAGGCAGGGATGTGAATACATAAACTTGGGAGGGGTTGAGATAAAATGAAACAGGATACAGTAGTAGAGGGTTATTAGGTATCATCAGATTCGCGAGACCTCAAGGAACACGATGATTGACGCCCCGTGGATTTATAGGTATTTTTGGAGGAGTTTAAAGCAGATATGTGAATAGGTAAAATTAGGAGGGTAGGAGATAAAACCAGGAAAAACGTAATAGTTCAAGTTCCAATGGTACCATTAGAATCGCGCAACGTTGGTAAACATGATGAACAAGTGCCCATGTTTATACTGGTATTATTGGAGGAGTTGGACCCAGATGTGTTGTTGTTGTTGTTGTAAATCATTTATTAATCAGTCTATTTAACCTAACCCAGATGTGTGAAAACGTAAATATTGATTGGACTGGTCTAGGAGTTGTAATAACACATAAACATATGATCTATGGGTACCATACGAATGGGGAGACCCCAGGAAACCTCATGATCAAGTCCCCAATGTTTTATATGTATTATAGGAGGAGTTAGACACAGCTGTATTATAAGTGGTGGAAATCCAGAGTTGGCACTAAAACCTGAGGAATCATAGCACCACAGGTTTGAATGGTACCATCTGAATGGTAAGTCAGTGCTGGTTAATGTGGTCAAGTCGCCGTGGTTGTATGAGCATTTTTGGTGAAGTTGGAGACAGGTGGGTAAATATGTAGATATTGAGAGTGGTAGACATATAAACTAAGGAATCATAAAAATACAAATTCAGGCGGTCCCATCAGAACCGCGTATCCTAGGAGCTCACAATGGTTAATTCGCCATGACTGTATGACTATTTCTGGGGAAGTTAGACACAGTTGTGTGATTACGGAGATAATTGAGTGTCGTGCTAAAAATTGGAAAGCTGCAGTAGTACAGGTCCAAATGGTACAATTGTAATAGTGCCACTTCATTGATCACAGTGGTGATGTTCCTGTGACTGTACGAGTATTTTTGAGAGAAATAGAGCTTGGGGTGTGAATACATAAAATTGAGAGGGGTGTGATAAAATTAGATAAGGTAAAGTAGAATTGGATTAGTGGGTATTATCAGATTTGTGAGACATAGGAGAACACAATAATCTAGCGCTTGTATTTGTATGGGTATTATTGGAAGAGTTAGCAATAGTTGCGTGCATATAGGTAGAATTGGGAGAGTTGGTCTAGTGGAAAAACATAGTGGCATAAGGCTGGTGCATACTATTAGAATCATGGAGCTTTAATGATCACGATTACTAAGTCCCCATGGTTGTACAAGTATTATTGGGCAAGTTAGAGTCAGCTGTGGGTGCACGTAGAATTTGGTGGCTGGGTCTAGAAGTTGGAAAAACATATTAGCATAGGATTGGTGGGTACAATAGGAATCACACGGCATCGGGGACCATGTTAATCAAGTCTCTGTGCTTGTATGAGCATTATTGGAGGAGTTGGGCGCAGTTGTATGAATAGGTAGAATTATGAGAGTTGGTGTAAAAGTGTGAAATACTTAGTAATATAGGTCCAAATGTTATCATCAGATTCGTGTGACTTGGAAGAGCACAATGGCTACGTTCCTGTGGTTTTACGAGTATTTCTGGAGGAGTTTGGGACAGCATCGTGAACATATAGCTATTGGAGAGTGGGAACTAAACCTAGATAGAGTACAGTAGAAGGGGTTTAGTAGGTACCCCCAGAATTGCGTAACATCAGGAATCACGATTTTCAAGTCCATTTGAATTTACGTGTATTATTAGAGGAGTTGGGGGAGTTGGGGGCAGAAGATGTATCAATATGCAGAATTGAATGTGGTGGTGCTAAAAGTAGATTAGACACAGTAGAAGTGGTCTTGTGGGTACCATTATAATAGCAAAGATCGGGAGATCCAGATGATCAAGTCCCTGTAGTCGTGCGGGTATTACTGTAAATGTTAGAAACAGATAAGTGAATATGCAAAATCGAAAGTCGCAGTGCTAAAAGTAGACAAGACATAGTAAACTAGACCTGGGGGGTACCACCATAATCCCTAGGAAAGGGGAAATAAAATGGTGAAGTTGCCATTGAGCTGGTGTTATTATTAGGGAAGTTAGCAACTGCTGTGTGAATACGTCGATAAGGAGGGTGGGAGATAAAAGTAGACAGGATACTTTAGCATATCATTGGTGGGTACCATTTGACTTGTGTAGATTGGAGGAACACGCTGGTTTAGTATTTGTTTCTCTGGGAGTTTTATTGGAGAAGTTGGAGGCGGATGGATGAATACGTAGAACCGAAGGCCTCAGTTCTAAAAGTTGGGAAAACATAGGTGGTAAGGTGCAAATGGCAACAATAGAACGGGCTCGCGATGAGGATAAAGAGGGTTAAGTCCTTGTGGCAGTGAGAGTATTTCTGGAGAATCTAGGGGCAGATGGGTGAATACGCAGAGATGGAGGGTCTGGTCTAAAAGTTCGAAATACCTTGTAGTACAGCCTTAGATGGTACCGTAGGAATCGTATGGCCCGGGGGAACACAATGGTCTAGTCCTCGTGGTTGTTCAAATATTATTGGTCGAGCTAGACATAGGTCAGTGGGCACGTAGCTTTTGAGGGTGGGTGCTAAATGTTGGCACGAGCTAGTAAACAGGACAAAAAGAGGTTCAATAGGCTCCCTAAAGCCAATTTGAAACACCGGCCAAACCCTTTCACCTGTTCTGGTTTTATTGGTATTTCCGATGGCTGGTTTATGAGACGTATGTTAATGGTTCTGGAATTTTCGTGTGAAAAAAGCGATGGAATTATCGCTGGGAGTAAATGAGGATATGTATATCTGTAGTAATGACGATACTGTTATGATGGTCAAGGCTCCCAGGTAATGGAAGTATTTCTGAACTGGTTAAGTGCAGTTGTGCAAACTGGTTGAAATTGGAGAGCTGGAGTCGAAAGAGGTATAAGGGCAGTAGGAGGTACCTCAATAGTACAAATGAGACCCCAGAAGCCTCAGGGGTAACCCACCTATGTCTCCGATACAGCGCGAGTATTTCCTCTGAAATATTTGGCAGTTCTGTAGCCAGTAGAATTGGAGGTGTGAGCGTATAATGTTTTTGGGAGCTTTCAGGGATAACATAAGTGGTATCAATCGAACTCCCAGGCAACAAGGATTACCTTGGTCTCGTAGCTGTATCAGTGGAAGCAATTCTGAACAAGTTGGGTCAATTCTCAGTTAAGTCTATTTCAGAGCTTCGGGGTTAAATACAAGAAAGGAATAGTAAATACCGCTCGAAAGTTATTGGTAGAAACTCCAACCTACGAGAAACACTCTGGCTATTTCAAAAAAGTTGTGGGAGTATTTTTGAGCCGTTTGAGGTCACATATATGGGATACAAGGTAAATACAAGTAGGGAGTGTATGTGAAAAAGAGGGGAACGATATAAAAGGGAATCTGAAAGGGTATCATAAGAAGCGATTCACATGAAAAACTGAGTTATTGGTTTACTGAGACTATCTGGACGCTTCTGGGTGTTTTAGGGGAACCCCTCTCATTTCTACGTCTTCACGCAACTGACCCTAACATTGTCAGAAATACATGAGCAGTAGAGCCTCTTGATTGTGGACTTCTCCGTTCTCAGGGCAGTCCCGTTTTTCAGCTCACATCCTTCCTACGGGCACCTTACGATTTTTAATCCCCAACACCCTCACTCTGCTTGGCCCTACAACTGCCCTTATCTCCCTCAGAAATACTCCCACAATAGTGGGGAGTTGATTAATAGGTTCCTAGAATTGATGAGATTCACTCTGGACCCATTCAGTTCCCTCTACAACCTTTTCTCGGATTTTCGCAAAGACACTCTATATTCTGTGACACACAGGGTGGCCCTCAACTCCGCCAAAAATATCTCCAGTGTAAGGGGAAGGTAACCATTATATTAAAACAACTCAGATGTTCAATCAAAAACCTCTCATTTCTCTCCTTTCATCTCTATACAACTTGTAAACTCACAACACTCATTTTGCCCCAAAACACCGAACTGCCCAAAATCCTAGAATAATACCTACATAGCCAAATAGACTTGAAAAACGATCTCTACAGCGCTGGAGGATTACATCGATACCATACATGCCTATTTTACGACGAAACTACTGCTGTTTACACCTCCACCCTCGATTCTACATTACTGCACAATTCCGCCCAACTCCTTCAGAAATACCCATGTCACAATGCCATTTTTTCCATCCTGCTCCTCAGGATAACAGAAATACGATGGTGAAGACTCCATGATGATGTAGGTATTTCTGATGGAGATCGGTTCAGATGTTGGACATGTACAACTGTGGATGAAGGCGCTAATAGTGGGGAGAACGTATGAAAGAACACTCCAAAGGTATTAGGACAATAGATAGAGGTCAAGGATCATTATGGTCAAGTCCTTATGGTAATGTGAGTATTTCTGGCAGAGTTACATGGAGTTATATGGGCTTGTAGAATCGGTGGAGGAGGTGCGACAAAGGGTATAGAACAGCAAATCACACATGTGTGGTATTATTACAATCGGTTTAATCGGAGGAGTACGTTTGTTTGATCTTCTTGTTTACGTAGATTCTGTTGAAGGAGTGAGGGGCAGTTCTCTATAGTGTATAAAATGTTATTTCGGCTTTAGAGATGGAAATGATAACCAAAACAGATACTCAGGGAATCATTAGAATTAACTTTCGTAAGGTAACACGACAGTTACCTTGGCTTAATAGTAAGGGTATTTCCGATGAAGTAAGATCAGTTCTGTTCTGTGAACCTACAGAACTGTCGGTGTCCGTGTTAAAGCTGTTCAGTTGCAACATTAGATATGTGCATGGTATCAGCGCATCTTTAAGGCTTGTATGATCCTAATCGTCAACTCACCATAGCATTACGGTTACTCTTGCAGTATCTGGGGAGAGTTCTAAGTTGGAGTAGAAATGTTAGATCGCTTGTGTAAAAATCTTCAAAGATGTATTGGGGAGGTATAAATGGCATCAGACGCATCTAAAATCTCGTGAAATTGTAATGATCAAGTTGCCGTCACTGAGAGGCTAATATTGAAGGAGTTAGGGCAGTTGCGTGTAGTAGTTATCTAGAATTGGAGGCCACAAGTTGGTAAATAGTAGCAGGAAGAATTTTGAAGGTATCATGATAGCCACCTGGAGGCCAGGAATACGCTGGTACCATAAGATTAATTATACAGGTATTTCTAAGAGAGCTAGGGGCGGATTTCGAGTTTACTAAAATTGAGATAATCGGTGTTCAGAGACATAGGGGAGGTGTAGGAGGGCATGAACGGGGACCATGCGGTTCTCTCATCTGCTTAGAACTCAACGCACAGTTCCTCCTGATGGAATGGGTAGTTTTTAACGAGCTATGGGGATTCTACAAACAAGTGGAACTTTGAGAGTCGTTGACAATAGTTGGTAGGAGGTGGGAAACAATACGTATGTTATACCATAGGATTCACATGGCTCTTATCAATACATTGGCAGACTCGCTACTACTATGTAGATATTTCTGAGGAAAATAGACGGTTTTATGTGATGGTGAAAAAAGGGTTTCGAGATAAAACCTGGGGAAGAGGTTATGCGCCTACATTCCCAAACACTGCCTGATTAGGCAGTGACAGGGTTAGGAGCTGAGCTTGGCGACACATCATTTTCTCACAAATATTTTGAAAATAATGTCTTAAAAACAGAAAAAGAAATACCTGTTTCAGAATTTGTCTTGACTTGATTTTATCTGTTCCCAAAACAATCAGCCAACGCCGATCACATCACGCTAAACTCTCCCATCTTAGTAAGCACATTCCTCCTTCTCGCCTAAACTCAATGAACATCTCCGACGACGTGGCGAGACTGATTCTCGAACAGTGCGATGTTGATGACAGTGTGGCGCTTAGTCAGACGAGTCGTCGTTTTCGTGCCCTCTTTTTCGCCAACGATGGGTTGATCGAGAAACAGGTCAAGGCGGCGTGTCCGTGGATGGAGAAACTGGAGTCCTGGCCCAAAACAGCTCTACTTTGTGCTGTTCGAAACAAAGGTGGCGACAAGTGGTTTCGAGTTTCTGCCGAGTCCGAATTTGTACCTGAATACGGCCATTATCGCTTCGAAATGGCGACTCTGGGTAAAACCGTGATGAATGCCCCCAGACGAGACATGGCCGAGTACAATGGCGTGTTTGAAGACGTGCAACTGCCCATGAAGCCGTCCATGTTTTTTGTTCGAAATGGAGCGATTCATGTCAGAGAAAGCGATTCTTACGAAAACCGAGATTATTCTCGAATCCATCTGAATCTCAAGGACATGCGTCTTATCGAGAGTCCCACAGTGCTCAAACTACCCCCCGAGGACGCGCAGGAGCTCGTTTTTACCAATCACATAGTGTCGCCTGTGTCTGGCATCCAGGTCTGTGCTGCTGACGACTCGTACGAAGAAACTATCAGGTTCGTTGACGAAAACGATACCGTCATGATCGTGGGCAGGGGCTACGACACGTATTACATCTACAAACCAGAAGCCGACATTGTGGACAACAAGCTGACATTCCACTACCAAGACTGGAAACGTTCGGCCATGGACGAAAACGAACCTCCGCAGCTTGTAGGAAACTCGTCCTATGTCGCTGTAGTCAAGGACATTGAAGAAAACACGTGGGCGTGTCTGGAACATGCCAGTCGCCATGATACCGAGCTTATCCAGCTCATGCTCATGGAGTATGAAACTCGAGTTTTCTGCGTCCAGGTCTACAACGGACTGCTGTTTGTGTACAAGAACCTCGGAGGACTGGGCTTTTTGTATCCCATCTGGGTCAACTTGGGCGAAAAACAAACCGTGTCGAACGACTGTCTGTATCCCGAAGAACAGGGCAAATACACCGTTGGCAAGGTGACGCCTGCCATGATCCATGACTGGCAGGCTGTTGGAGGCTGGGAAACGTACAGAATGAGGCCGGTTCCTAGTTTCGCCAGAGGCGATAATGGACGTTTTATCACCGTGCGAGAGTTCCGAAAAGGAGGAGGATACCGGATTGGAGATCTAGAAACAGGAATCACCTACCAAGCCTCAGTTCTCCACCGAAACGCCGACGGAAAAGCCGAGTGTGTGTTTCCTTCCATCACCAGCGACAAGACCATCAAGTTCTTTACTTGGTATGAGCCGTGGGGTCGTGACATTTTGAAGCATCTGGAAAAAGTGGTTGATGAATATCGATCTGAAGAAGCACCCCCCTTCGACAGCAAGAGCCAGACTGAGGCCTTTCAAATTTTATACGACGAGTTGGGCTACGAGGAACGCTCAGACACTGGAAGCATCTGGAGTTGGGGCAGCAGCGAATATGCCAGTGACGATGAACGGGAACTATTCATGCCGTCTCCATCGGATAATTCAGAAGACGGGTACGGCGACGCCTGCAGCGTCGATTCCATGACCAGTAACGAGTGGGCTCGATTAACTATGGGCGGCGATATTCCCGAGGAGCTTTATGATCAGTTGGACTTTGTGTAGGATCGATTGAATTAAAATTGTATAATATAATTATTTTAACAGGAAAGAAATGAATATTCTAGGGACAACTGATGATACGACTCAGGTACAGTAGACGTATTACCAGGGTCCACAGTGGTCGCTTTTACTTCTTCATATAGCAGAATGACTTATATTGGCCTTTCTCTTTAGTTTGAATGTCACTGAAATGAGAGCCAAGTTCCTCCACAGTTTACAGAGAAACATATAACAGTTGTTCAAGTCAACCATTGCAACTAAAACTCAGTATAATATCAGCTGAGGAAACTGTAGTTGTATTTCCGAGTCTTCTGAGAAGTATCTATTTCTAACCTGTATTTGTGGACTCAGTTATAGAGGCCAGCTCGATGAAAAAAACCAGGCGAAACAGGAGTAGTTAAATTTATCAATATACTGAGACCAGAGTTGCCGTTATATCCGTTTCCCCCCTTTTTTTCCTACCATAACTGCCTCATCACGACTTAAATCCCTAAACTGAGTGAGAAGCAAGAAACGAGAATTTATTTTGAAACTGAATAAAAAGTGATAGAGGAGGCTGGAAGGAACTTAGTGGCTCTTATGGCGGGTAGAAATAACATGGTCAAGACGTCCTCGCGAAACAGGTATCTCTGAATATGCTGGGGAAATTTATATCCTCATGTGAGACATGGTCATTTTGCCATGCTCAGTTCCTAACCCTGACACTGCCTAATTAGGCAGTGTTTGAGTATGTGAGCCCCATAAACCACCTTACTCTATTTGTGTCGTTACTGTGTGCCTTTATATAAATACCCTCTAAACCCATATTTCAATGTTATCCGATTCTCACTTTACTTTTCTTTCGACTTGATCGCTACTTGCACCCGTCGCCGTAATCCGCCGCCTAAACAACCGCCGACCACCGCCACCGACTGCCACAGGTTAGTACTTGCTTGATTGAATCATCGTGATCCGTTTGCACCGACGACATTGTCTGTGACACATACCTGTTTCAACCTTTGTGTCACAGATGGGGACCCCCGGGTTACATGAACCCCAGTGCCATACCAAGGAGAGGAGCCCGTCCACGGAAGTCGCTTAGTGGGAACCACTCCGGGCCTAGCCAGCCTAACTCCTCTTGTCGCTGACAGAAGGTCGTCATGGACTACCCTTGGAAAGAGTTACCCCCTGGAATCCCGTGTACCGCTAGGATGGAAAAGGATACTTCAGGTCATTCCCATATTGAATTAAAAACTAACAACAGCCTACAGGAAGAAGGACACCGAAGAGAGAAAAGGAAACCTGCTGACTACCGGCACTGTTCGCACTGCGGAGTCTTGCAAGTGAGTTGTGCTATTTGATTGCTCAGACACTATGACGCCCAACCACAGGCTGTCTGCTGTGACGACCACTAACGTTAGGTAACCAACTGGTACTACCCTAGCCCTCACTCGCAATTCAAAGCTAACTTCCCTTTTACTCACACCTCAATTAGGATTGGTGTGCAAAGTTATAAAAGTGTTTTAAGAGGTAGGGGGAAGGAATTAAAGGTAATATTATGACGCCCCGAATGAGACAAATCATTGGTCCACTCCCCATACTTATATGGGTATTATTTGAGGAGTTGCAGGATATTCTTTGAAAAGAAGATTTATGAGTATCGGCGTTAATAGTGAGAATGAGGTGATAATGTATAAGGTAAAGGTTCTATTGGAAGCCCCTAACAGGGTGGAACTGAATGATCAAGTTGTCAGGGTGTCGTGAATATTATTGAGGAAGTTCAAGGCAGTTGTGTGGTTATATAGAATTGGGAGAGCCAGTGCCAAACGTTGATACAAGAGCAGAGAAGAGGCTTTTATAGTATCGTTAGATTCACCCCATCTCGAGTAATTCTCAGCTTAAGTCGCCTCGACTATTCAGATATTCCCTGTGAAGCTGGATGGAGTTCTGTGAAAAGTTAGAAATTAGTATTTCGGCTTTACTACGAAAAGAAGAGATATGAGGGCTGCAACTTGGGGATATATCAAATTGACTAGCCTCGGGTAACACGCTGATCAAGTCTTCACTGCGACACTGGTATTTTTGAAGGAATTAGGGCAGTTATAGCTAGAGGTAGTATCTGAGGTGTTGGTGCTAAAATATGAAACGTGAACATAGCAGAGACACGACGGTGGTTCATCCAATCTCCAGGCCCTGGTAATAACTTAGGCAAGTCACCATAGTGGTTTACATACTTTCCACCTAGTTGGAGGCAGTTGCATAACCAGGAGGAAAGGAGAGGGGGACCAAAAATTGATACGCAACAGTAAGAGATACTTGAATGGGATCATAAGAATCTACTACGGCTAAGGAGTATGTCGCTACTAAGTACATTATGGTGGAAATATTTCCGAGTCAGTTAGAGGCAGAAATGTGAAATTAGGAAAATGCGAGTTTTGGTGTGGGGGAGAAGCAAGAGATAGCAAGTAAAAGATAAGATTATTTCCTGAGAGACATGAAGACTCCAATTGCACAGCTCAAGTCGGCTTTCCGATACGGGTATTTTTGGAGGAGCTGGGAGCAACTACGTGATCAGCAGAATATGCGTACGTCAGGGTTAAAACTGGAACAGTGAGATAAGGATAGAGGTAAACGGTACTGGGATTATCCTAGCTTCAAGGAAATGTTTATTTCTAAGCGCCATGGCTGTCACATTATTTCTGACAAAGCTAGAAGGTGTTCTGTGGGGAGCTGAAAATGAATGTTTCGATTTCAGGGAGATAAATGAGACATCGATTACAGTAATAAGGACTAGTATTACTCGCCCGACATCAGAGAACAGGATTAGAAATACCACTTGGTCATACCGGTATTTCTGGTCAAGTTTAGGGGGGTTGTGTGGAAATGTAAAAATGGGAGAGTCCAGAGTAAAGGTATAGAGGAGGCTGAAGAGGCGATGTGATAGGTATTATATGAGATTCCGAAGAGTGAGAATCAATATAGTGCACTTGCCTGAAGTCTATTAGTATATTTGAGAGAGTTGAGCGCAGTTTAGTGCCAAAGTAGAATTAGGGGCAACAATGAAAAATCTTGATGCTACATAGGAAGGGGGGCGTTCAGGGTATCAATAGAATCGTCTAGGTACGAAAGATACGCTGGTTTGTCCCATATCTTCCTTTAGACAGTTCCGAAGGAAATATAAAAAGTTGTCTGATTAGCATTAGCCAAAACTGGGGATGTCGTGGTTAAAATCTAAAAAGAGATAGTAGGAGAGAATTGGATAGGACCAGAAGACTCCTCCATTGGTGCAGTCATAACGAAAGACTTCCCGTTGCATTGTTGCCATTTCTGTCGAAGTTAGACAGTTATACCATCGGTGGTGATGTTAGGGGAGTTGAGAATAGAAGCAGGAAATATGTGAAATTGAGACTGTGAAGGTATCCTAGGACTCGCCTGGTCCTAGAGAGTACAATGGTGAATTCTCCATGTTGATGAGAGTATTTTTGATGAATCTAGCCTCAGTTGTGATGTTCACTAGAATTTTGGAGATGGAATTAAAAGTTGTGCTGTTACGTTAGGTGAGGAGTTCATGGTATTAAACGATTCGGCAGATGCTTGTGTGCCTAATTATCAACTTGCCATAATGATGCAGGTATTACTGAGTACTTTATGAGCAGACCTATATGGTTGGTATTCCAGAGAAAGAAGAACAAACAATAGCGAATTAGCCGGTAGAATAGTTACGGATATTAGCACTAACCCTACCTGGTTAAAAGAAAAACATTGATCCTCTGCAATAGTAATGCGAGTATTTTTTCCCAGAAAAATTTGAGAGAAAAGTTCAGTTCGAACCACCGTCTTATCATACCAATCATGCATGGATAATGTGGGTGGATTTCAAAATATCGGCAAAACAGAGTTTTAACAAGCTAGGGGGATATTTCCCGGTGTTAACATTATACTGGACCTTTTAAAATCCCATATAACGCCTTAGTCGCCAATATTTACCTCATTTCATATTTTTCATAGTGAAAAACGAGGGACCAAAAAGCACTTTAAACGTCCAATATTCGTGCAAGAAACGATCTGTATGCACCAGAGAGATCGCACCATTCCATCCATCCCCCTAACCCCATTTGTGAGCGACGACCAGCAATATTATAGAAATTTTCAAATTCTCGTTTTTCTCCTGACCCACACCCCATCATTTCTTTGATTTTTGGCAGTTTTGAGGCAGGACGGGAATTTTTATCTCGCTCAATAATGGACCAACCAGAAACCTAAGAGCATATTTGAAATCGGCGTCAGATGTATAGTAGAGTAGGACTACTTTCATTCCGATTGGAGTGCCGGAACACATTCAAATTCGCCAATGTATTTTGAAAATGTCTGATTCGGGCCTTTTTGGAATTTTTCCACTTTCAGAGATCGAAAAAACCTTAAATCGCAGATTTTGACGAAAGTCGGTTGAAGTTGAGAAAAAAAATAAAAAAAACCGAAATCCTGATCTAGCCAACGGAATGATTCAAGAGTAGGCTTATTAGAAAGACACTGTCCTAATTAGATGGAAAGTGCTTTCATAATAGTGATTTGGCCTATATTCAAGAAGTTTAGGTAAATATTCATTTTTTCGCAACTTCAACAGTCTCTAAATCATCATCTATATAGTCAAGATGATCCGGATGGTAGCTGAAATATTTGCTGAGCTTTCCGCTACAAGCTAGTTATATCATATTCTTCTTTAGTCATGATTCACACATGTTCTGATGGTATTTGTGGTATTTTAAAAACACTTCGTCGTTTAAAAACCGGCTCAAAACCTTAAATATACCACACAAAACCGATTAGTCGAGAATTCTCGAAACATATCTCTAATACCTTAACTAACTATATATTTGAGGTCGTGAGACTTGGGGCATTCTAATGGTACCGCCAGATATCTCTTTACATCGCTATTGCCCGTTTTCGGTTTTTTTTATTTTTTTTCTCAACTTCAACCAACTTTGGGACTTTTGGCGAATTAAGCTTTTTTACGACTCCCAAAAATACAAAAAAATAAAAAAGCCGAAAAAGCCCGAATCAAGGGTAAACTTGAAAAAAAATAGTTTGTTTGGAGGAAAAAACCACATAGACGGAATCACAGAGGGATAAAAGTAATACCATCGTAACGGGAGGGGTCGGAAGATTCCTATGGGGTACTTTATATTGCTCTAGGACCGTTATTTAAAAATTTTGTGATTCTGATTTTTCCAAAATCTCGGTTTTTTCCTGACCCACTGTCAGGCGTTTTTGACGATTTTGACATTTTTGAAAAACGCGGATATAGCGCTTCGAAAACAGGTCTACACGATTGTACCGATCCTAGCGAGTCCGATGGTATGTTTCTTTCTGTCCTGTCGTGTTTCAGCAGACTGTTTGGGGCTGTTAAAGTCTGAATTTTAGGGGTTACCCGGCCTTGGAGAAACCGAGAAACCTCTCTAAAATAGGTACCGTCGCTCGAGACATGATGGGAACTAAATAGGTGTGTTCAGCAACATCAGCTGGTCATTTTAATACCTCTTTTATTGTATTTAGGAAACATTTTTGGAACATGTCTTTTTTTCTCAAGTGCTCCGAAGTATACCTAAGTATGCCTTAACTGTTGTCTTTAACTATTCTCAGTGGTTATACTTGAAGGTTTAGTTAAGAATACATACAACACTCAAGGAACCCATCATGCGACAAGAAGAAGACATTTAAAATGTATGAGAGTTCAACAGAAGTATTTCTGGCACTAGTTCTACCATCTTATCCCTCCACATTCTTTTTTATCCCCTGACTAGTTGTTTGACGGAGTTGGAGGGAATTACTATAGTGTATTGTAGGAGGGGTGGGCATACAGATGAACAGGAATTAGGGCTCAGTGTATAGGGTTACTTCTAGAGGAGCATTTATAGCTCACATGAATACGTCGGTCAAGTTGTCAAGAGCCTTGAACTTATATTAAAGGAGTTGAGTACAGGTGTATATGGTCAGGTATAATTTTGAGAGATGGTGTTAAAACTGAGATCGTAAGAGAAAAGGATAAGTGAAAGTGAACATGAGCGCTTCAAGATCCGAATAACGATCTGGTAAAGCCGCCGTAACTGTACGAGTATTTCTGATGAAGTTAGAGTCTCCTCTGTAGGAAGTAGTCCTGGGACTAAAAAAGAGGCAGGAATATCAGGGAGTAAATGAGTGGTACATTTGTGACTTCCATCATTCGATGAACGAGTTTTTCAAGCTGCCATCAGTATGCAACTTTTATTGTTGAAGTTGGATGATGTTCAGTAAAAAGGAGAAAAAATTATGTTTCGATTTACAGAGCGGTAAGAGAGAGTAAGTCGGTCGTCAACAGTCTTATGCTGATATACAGATGACAGGGAATACGATGGTGGAAACGGCATAGTGGTATGAACATTTTTGGTGAATTTGAAGTGATTTATACGGAAATATAGAATTGGGGGTGGAAGTGATAAAAGTTGTTTGGGCATAGTAGTATAGGCATAAACGGTACCAAATGGATAGACTGTTGCGTACCAATTCGATGGTCAGGTCTGTGTTTCGGTCTGGGTGTTTTTTAGGGAGCTTGCAGCAGTTCTACAAATAATAGAATATCGGCGTTTCGAAATTGCAAGCAGCTACGTGATATCTGGGGATGGAGGAGATGTATTCTTGGAAGAATCTGACGTCAATAAATATACATATCAAGTCGCGGTATGTATTCAGGCATTTCTGGGATAGTTATACCCAAGTGAGAGAGGAGGTGGAGATAGAGGTGGAGGTGTAGAATGTTGCTGGACAGAAGTTATGAGCTGTACTACTAGATCTATTATGATCTGGGGATTACAATGGTATGCTTCTCATGACGATGGGGATATTTTTAGAAAAGTTAGGTGAACATCTGTGATCATGTAGAAGTGGAGTCGAAAGTGTAAATAGTGGCAAAGGGGTAGTAACATAGTCATTTTTGGTACCGTTAGGATCGTAATGTCTAGGGAAATACTCTGATCAAGTCATAATAGAGATAGGAGTATTTTTGGTGCAGTCAGAGGAGTTCATATTCTACTTATCAAAATATGTGTCTTCGAGTAGCTCATAAATTCCAGAAGTACCCGTGTGACAACCAAAAGTTGACCAATATAATCTGACGACTCGAGTCATTCGAATGGTACCGATTACAGAGTATCTGCTATGTTTTTCCAGTTTTTATGTGAAGACTCCTAATTTATGTTGAATTTTCACCCGCACCTAACTTTGCCAAAAATACCCGCAACATTACAAGGACTTCTCCAGCGTGTTCCCATTCCTCTTCTAATTGCAACGGTCCCGTGATAAACTGCTCCACTGTTTTTGCGCCTGTTTTAACAGCCACTCTCCCAAAATAGACCTCACTCAGAACGGCCCCTAGCTCACCCGAAAATATCCATGAGAATATACCAAGCAGACACTATAGTTCTTTAGAGTCAAAAGAATCTAGTTTATCTCCTCCATTCCCTCCCACTATATTCATAAGACAAGCAGAACCGAACAACACAATTTTTGGCTAAATACAGAACTGTCGTTAGACTCGTCATAAATACTCTCACTATAGCTCGTAGCTAGTCATTGTACTACCCGGGTCCAGGAGATTCTATTGATACCGTTTATTCCTCTCCTTCAACAACATGGCAGCTTTTGGCACTGACACTCTCTTCACATTTGTATGACCACACCTCCCTTGCTAACTCCCTTAGATGTGTTCCCTGGACTATGGGGACTTAGCCATCGTGTTTAATGTTTAATGTGGGTCTGAGATACTCATGCTACCCCCTCATTCTTCTTCTACCGTACTATTCTTTGATACGATTTGCTCCACCTTCAGGTTCTACAGAGGTATTGGGTGTCGTTGTTAAAACTTGTAAAAATAATGTGGTAGAGACATAAAGGGTTAAATATGTATATTCAGCGCGGGTTATTGTGCTGGGAAAATCTTCTTTATGATTGTGGTAATATTAAGGGGGTAGAGAGCCGTTGTCTTCTCAAGTAGAGTTGGGAGGGTGGGGATAAAAATCCTATGGCCGGTGATAAGGGGGGCATTCATGGTATCGTTGGAAACGTATGATTCAGGGTATCACTCTTGTGAGTTCTCTGAGGTGATAAAGGTATTCCCCATGATTCTGAGGGCGGTTGGGTGGATAGTGCGAAATGAGAAAATTGAGATTAAAATGGATAAGAAGTGGTTGGAGACACTGGAAAGGGGTCAAATGATCCTTGTAGCTGGTAGGAATATAATAGTAAAGGCGCCCTTTCTATTCAAGTATTTTTTAGTATTTTGGGGACAGTCATGTGGTCAATCAGTAATGGGGGTAGATTTGTTACAGGAATTCAAAGAGGAAAGAAGGATGAATGAAGGTGTCATTGTTATTAATGAGATGAAAGGATCTGGCCACATAACTCTCCATAACTATACTGGTATTATTGCAGGAGTTGAGACAAGCTCCGTAAAGGTAAGATTTACGAGTATCGATGATAATGGTGAGAAAGAGATGGTGGTGTAGACGTGAGAGGTGAATTTAGAAACAACTTCGATGTGGGATAGGATTGATCTATCTCTCGGAACAGTGGCAGTATTATTGAGCGAGTTGAGTCCAGTTGTGAGGGAATGTAGAATTGGGAGGGCTAGTGCCAAATGATCGTAAGAGAGAGTATAATGAGCATGTTTGATACCATTTGATCCGTCTTGTAGCAAGGATTTCGTTGGTTAACTTGTTATATTGATGCCATTAATCCTGATGAAGTTGTAAGCAGCTCTGAGGAACGTGAATAACAGGAGATTCGGCGTTGCAGTTAAAGAAGAGATAGCAGGAGAGGCAAGGTGGGTATTATCTGGGCGATCTCATCTAGGGGAGATCTCTGGTCAAGTCTTACAAATTCTACTGGTATTTCTGAAAGAGCTGGAAGGAGGTTTGTGTCGGAGTGATTTTGTGGGGCTGTGGTTAAAACTAAGTAAAAACGCTATGGAGAAGAGGTAGAAGGTATAATCCAGCTCCGCTTTTACTTACCACCACTACGGTGAAGTCGCCGTATTAATGGGTGTATTTTTGAGTAGACTACGCGAGTTATATGAACTGCTGTAGTATAGTGTGGGATGGGTACAGTAGTAAATATGAGTAAAAGAGAGTGAACGAGACTTGAGGGGTACTGTAGCGTCTGAAGCACCCTAATTAGGTGAAGTATCACAGTCAAGTCTTCGTCGTTCTAGTTTTTTGGAAGAGTTGGGAGCTGGACGGAATTGTTGAGATATAGGATAGGATGTACTTGTAGGTACAACACCGGGGGAAGAAGTGCTAGCGAAACGTGAAGATAACAATAGCTGTGTCTAATCTAATAGAACAATGAACTGCTGATTGAGATGACACTGGTATTCTTGATGAGGTTTGGGGCAGTTGTATAAATGTGTAAAAATGGGGTGTGGTTGTCAAAAGTGAACAGAACATATAAGGGGATACTTTGGCAGTATATTTCCGATCTGTCTGTCTCAGGGAGTATGCCTGTCGTCTCTGCGTAGAACTACCAGTATTTTTGGAGAGATTAGAGGCAGTATGTGTGGAGACGTAATTTCGGGTATAGGAGCTAAAATAGGCAAGGGGGATGTGAATAAGTTTTGATGGGTGTTATTCAGCTTTCCGTAGCTTGGAATTCTCAATGATGAAGTCTCCATGGTGGTTTAAATTCTTTCCATCTAGTTAATGACAGTTGTATACTGAAGGCGAAATGAAAGGGGGGCACAAAAACCTGAGAAGAAGTAGCAAAAGGCATTTGAATGGTATTAGGGAGATCGCCAAGGGCAATGGAATGCCCTGGTCAAGCTGACATTCTGATGAGAGTATTTCCGAAAAGTTAGCGGCAGAAATGCGAGATCAGGAAAATGAGAGTTCCGGTGTTAGACAAGCAAACGATAACAGGTGAGTAATTGTGGGTATTTCCTGACCTGCCACAGTATGTTGAACACGCTGGTCAAGTCGTTTTAGCGATATGGGTATTTTTTAAGTAGCTGAAGCAATTATGTGAAGTTGAAAATGTGTTTTCGCGGTTGAAAGTTATACTGTGAAAGGTAGGAGAGAAGTAATTGGGATCATCAGTTTTGCCAGCATGTTAGGCTTGTTCTCATCTACTGGATATAGCCATGTGATTGTTGCTGATAAAGTTGCAATCTTTTCTGAGAAATACTGTAAATGAGAATTTCGATTTTAGAGATGTAAAATCATATTCAAGAATAAAAAAAAGGGTACTATTTACACACCCTTGTTCTCCGCAACTGTATGGGCCAGTCTATTTGGCTATATAAGTATTATTAGCCAATTTAGAAGAATTAATGTGAAAATGTAGAATTAGGAGGCCTGATGTTAAAAGTTGACTAGAGACAGTATAGAAGGCTTATATGGTATCAATTGAATCGCCTGGTTCATAGAATTACTTTGGTCAACTCCATGAGATAATGCGGGTATCTTCTATAGGTTTTACACGAGTTCATTAATTAGTAAAGAATCTGTGTTTCGGTATTGTAAGCGATTACGACATAGCAGGAGAAGTATAAAAGGACCTGTAGGATTAACCTGGCTACATTGTGTACCCTGCTCAGGTCGTGGTACGTGTACAGGTATTTCTGCGGATGTTACATCCAAGTGAGCGAGGAGGTAGAGCTAAAGGTTGAGGTGTAGAAGCTGGGAAATGAGCTAAATGGATGGTATGAAGGTATTTGTGGATCTGTACCACTCCGCTGATTCCGATGGAACATCCTTCATGGTCACACTGATATTTCAGCGGAGTTAGGTGGACATCTGTATTCATGTAGAGTTGGAGGGGGGAATGTAAAAAGCGGGCAAGAACTGGTAAACTAGACGTTTATGGTATCATTATGATCGTCATGACCCGATATATACTCTCGCTAGCCCAACATAGTTATGAAAATAAATTTGGTGGGGTTACATGAGTTCTTAGTGTGGGCTATATTATGGGTTTCGGCGATAAAAATGAGCTCGAGGTATAAAGAGAGAAGAGTCGGGTGCACTTCGAATCACATTGGTCCGAGGATCTCATTAGTTGATCTGGTATGACATTGTCAATATTTCTGAATATATGAGGGAAGTTGTCATGTCAAGTATATTCGGTGTCTGGTGGTCGAAAGTAGGAAAGAAGTAGCAGTCAGATTTTTGAGGGCACATTGGGAGCCTCCTAAGCTCTAGAATTCATTGGTCTAATCGACTTCATGATACAGCTATTTCTAGCAGAGTTGGAGGCAATTCTGTTCCGGGTCAATCTTGTGGGCGGCAGTAGTTGGAATTGCGATGGGCTAATAAGAAGGCCATATGGCAATAAACCATAATTGAGGCTAGCAAGATTAGTATGATTAAGTCTGCTTAAAGAAATAAGTATTTATGGTCAAGTTGAGGCACTTCTGTTATCAGGCGATTTTAAGGGAGTAGGTGATAACGGAGCTGAAAGAAGCAACAGGTGAGAGATACGTGGTACCAAATCGTTTTCCATACTGACATAAGACCTCTTATGATCACACTTAAGTGATTCCGGTATTTCTAGTGAATTTCAGGCCAGATCTGTGAAAAACAAATATGAGTATTTCAGATGCAGAAGTCGAGTAAAGATAGTGGGAGAAGAATACACGGTATCACTGGGGTCGGCCACACTCGATTGCCCCTAAAATCAAGTCGGAATAATCATGAGTGTTTTTTTGAGTGAGTTAGGGGCAGGTCCTAGTGCGGGTCAAATTGGGGTGTCGCGTTTAAAAGTCGTGAATTGGTGGTTGGGGGAGCATGAGCGGTACCATTTGAATTGTACCATACCAGGGAATATGAGGGTCAAGTGTTTGTGGCGATGTGGTTAGTATTGATGTTGTTACGGGCAGTTCTGTGAAACTTAGATGAGAGGCACGGGATATATTGAGGCGTTAAGATTTATAGGAGATACATGGGGAGTCTTTTCTGCGTTGACAGATGGCAAGGAACACGTAAGTCTAGTGGGTTTAGCAGTACAGGTAAGACTGATAAAGTTGGGCCAGTTCAGCGAATATGTAGAGTTGGAGGGTTGAGGCCAAAAGTTGGGAAGATGAAGCAGGAGATAGGTATATGGAATCATTGGAATCACCAGGCATCAAAAGAATATGTCAGTTAATTCACTATATGTTTTCTAATATTTTCGAGTGAGCATAGGGCATATTTCTAAATACTATGTTGACAGTGTCGGCATTAAAAGTGGGAGGGAGAGTGAGGACAAGACTCAAATCAGAGAGGAGATATTATCGACACGGGGAAATTGTATGGTCAAGTTGATATGGCGATGTAAATATTTCTGATTGAATTGGAGACAGTTGTTTGAAAAGAAGAATTGGGAGGGTTTGTGGTAAAATTGTGTTAGAGGGATTATAAGCGACTTGTATGGTATCGTTAGAATCGCCTCATTCTGAGAAATTCTCTCGTCAAATCGCCATAACTTTGCGGGTACTATCAATGGAGTTGAAAGAAGTTCTGTGAATACTTGGAAAAAAGTAAATGATATGGAAGAAGCGGCACATGTATCAAACAGAGATACAGCGGGTATTACACTGTATAACACACCCAGGGAAACTGGCTGGTCAAGTCTGCTTTAGGATACTCGTATTTTTGAAGGAGTTGGAATGAGGTCTGTCTTGGTTTTGGGTAGTGTGGTAAGATAAAAACTGCGTAGAAATCGACTAAAAGACAACAAGTAGGAGAAGCGGGTATGAAACTAATCCCCTGGATCCTATCATCCTAATGTTAAAATCGGAATGACCATGTCAATATTTTTGAGGGAGTTAGGGGGAGCTGTGTGGTGAGTATAATTGGCATGAAGGTTTCGAACGAGGGTACAAGTAGGGCTAATAGACAATGGTGATACCTTTGAAATAGCCTTGCATTGGGGAACCAATTGGCCAAATATCTAGACCATTCCGCTCATTAAGCAGTATGGGATCCAAAATCTGTTCCTGGTGCAGGTACTGTACTGGATCCACATGAGTTATGAGATACATCGGCGGGGGAGAAACTCAGGGGGTAATCAAATGGTACAGATGGAGAGATGATGTAACGGGGAATCACTTGTCCAACTCTTCTGTCCAATTGGGGTTTTATTGAGCCAGTTGGGATCTGTAGTCCTTAGGTCACGAAAAGTGTTTCAATAGTTAGGACTTAACTTGCTAAAAAAAGACTAGAATGGAAATAGCAGGAGGAGAAATAGAAGGAGAGATCTGTTAGTGGAACATGTATCTTTTATTCCCCGGTAGTATATCTTCTAGAGCCATAGAGGGCCATATAGTTACAAGGGGTGAAATATGAAATGGGTGTAGAAACTAGTAAAATAGATACATGAAGAAGAGAGAGTTGGGATACGAACTATCCCTTCATTATGTTCTCTTTACTACCAATATATCTGATCCAAAGCGTTACAAGCTTCATTTGGAGCTGACTTCGAATTTTGAGGAAACACATGAACAAGGTATTTTAGATGGGGATTTAGTAGTATCATTTAAACGATAGTCACCATGTCTTTAACACGGATGTATTATTAGGTATTTCAGCTCCAACCATCTATTTTCTCATTTGTTTACAAAATATTCCCTGCTTCCCTGATACTAGAAAAAGCCTGTAGAGATACAGATCAGTAAGAAAATAGTGAGACAAGAGGGTGCAAGGGATACTTAGGTTCAAAGGAGGCACAGAATGAACCCTACCTGGCGGCGGTTGTTCATCAAACAATTGCTCAGCTATTACGAACCATTTTGGTACAAGTAGTTTCCTCAACATAGTGGAAAGAAAGAATAAAAATGAGTTATGGAGTGAAGCACATCCCTACTATCGTCTACTGCACACTAATCTAGTAAATTATCAATGCATTTAGTTAGTATTTATATTCTATATTTTTTCCTTCACATCATTCTCTTTCCAATTTCCGACTGCCATTTTGCGGCTCGCTCGAATCCGTTGCTGCTGAACTGGTAGTCCATAAAGGCGTTCATAATGCCTTGCTCGGACGAGGCGACAAAAGGACCGTGGTGAACAGTGTTCTGGTTGAGAATTTGGGCTCCAATAATGATGATTCGAGAATCGGGAGCAGGAGTAAAGTTGATGGTATCGCCCTTGGTAGATAGAGTGGCGACATCATGGGCCTTGATGACCTTGCCATTGACAATAGCAGAACCCTTCATAACATAAAGAAGGGAACTGAAGCCTGCAGGCATAGTTTGGCTCATTTCTGTGCCATCATACTGCGACTCGGTAAAGTAGTCGAGGTACCAGACAGGAGTGTATGCTAGGTCTTTGACCGAGTCTACACCCAGAGCCTGGCCAGAGATGACTTTCACAGTCAGATCTTTCTTGGCAGACTGAGCTGTAGGAATTTCAGCTGCTTTCAGGTCTCTGTATCGAGGCTCACAATTCTTGAGATGGTCAGGAAGGTCAACCCACAGTTGGATTCCTTCCACAACCTGTACTTCGCCATTGGGGCCAGCAGCAGGCATCTCGGCGTGAACAATGCCCTTTCCAGCAGTCATAAACTGCAAATCGCCGGCGTTAAGAGTTCCCTTACTTCCTGTAAAGTCCTCATGGTCAACAGCACCAGAAATGACATAAGTGATAGTCTCCTGACCTCTGTGAGGATGATCGGGGAATCCAGCTGTGGAAGGGACCTTGAAGTGGTCAAACATGATGAAGGGGTTGTAACTTCGTAGTTGAGGGGTACCAATAGCTCTTCGGACTCTGGCTCCTACTCCCTCAGACTGTTCGGGAGCAGTGAAGACCTTGTCGATAGTCTTGGCCATGGTAGTGTTTGTAGTAGTTGTAGTCATTGTTGTTTTTTCTGAAGATAATTTCAAAACTGCGCCGTAGCGTGTCCTTATATATTGTCCCGTCTCGCGATGGTATTTTCCAGAATCTTGGTGTAATGCTTTACAGTGCATTAACGATGTAGTGTAATTAGGTTGGAACAAAGGATCGTGCTGCTCAGATGCACTGTAATACATGTGTCATGCATGACATCATGGTTATTCAGAGAGATAGAGTTGAGGATTAGAAATCAGCTCAGAGGTGGAAAGATATCGAATAAATGGTGATCAGGTGACCAAAATTCTCACAGCTCCATGCAGACGTGTTTTTAAGCTCGATTGCAGATCTGTCGAAATGTCTTGAAATATTCGAGCATATATGATATCCATTCAACCACCCCAATCCCGCAAAGCTTGATTTTTTGTCACTTTAAGAGCTCAAGGATGGAGGACAGTTGAGATCTCTTTTGGGAATAAGCAGAGCCAGATCGAAGGCCACATCTTGGTGGCGTTGCTCCAAGAGGAGTTTTGGTCTCATTTCATCAGAAAGTCAACTACTTGTAGTTACTGAATTAGGAAAGTGGAAGCAATGTCATTATTATAAGCAAGTTTGGAGAACTGAAACTGGTATTATTGAAGCTTAGAAGGCCTTGAATCCTCTTACAAACTTCCAAGCACCGCCTTGTATGGTTTATAGGTGTATAGTAGATTTCACATTTGTTGGTTAAGGTGTGGGTTGGGTTATGTAGTCGATAAAGAGATAGAAAAAGATAGAATGATGAGAGCGGGGGCGTCATGAGGAAGCCACAGTCTTAACCTACATGCTATATGGATTTTTATTCCCACCTTTAACCGATATTACAATTAGAACAAAAATGAATAAATTAACGGCAGTGTAAAAAGTGAATATCTTTTTATATAAAGTGGCAGGGGATACGTGGAAGCCACCCGTGGAATACTAGAGCCCCAGGGGATGCTTTGATACAGTCTCTGTGACGATGCAGTTATTTCTAATGAAGTTGGGGACAACTCTGTGCAAAGTATAAAATATGTGTTTCGATGATATAAGTGGAACAGAAGCATCAGGAGAGTAATGAAACAAATGGTTCGCCTCTCTTAGAGTCTGAGGAGCTAATTATCAAGTCTCCTCAACTATGGGGGTATTTTTGGAGATGTTGAGTGAAATTATGTGACGGAGTAGAAGTGCAATGGGTTGGGTCAAAAACATGTAGGAGATAGCAAGTGAGACTTGTATGATATCATCGGAATAGCTAGACCCTAAGGAATACAATAATCAAGTTTGCCCAACGATACGGATATTTTTGCGTCTGTTAGAGGGGGATGGTTCGTAATATGCACTCGGGGGTATCGGGATTAAAACCAGTACAAAAGCGGCGGGAGAGACTCCAATGAGGCAATCAGAATGGCTATTGTGGCTAGAGGAAATGACCCATTTCCTATCACATTGGGAGTGTTGTTGGTGGATTCAGAGGCAGTTGAGTGGTTAGATAGAACTAGAGGTGTAGGTATACAGAGCAGTAAAGAGATGATAGGATAGTCATATAGGGTATCATTCGAAGCTCCGAATGTTGAAGAATACGGCATTCATGTCCCCGTATCGATAAGGGGCACTACTATGTCCCACTTAGTTGCATGCATTTCTGCGTACAGTGGGGGGAATTATTTGAGGTGTTCAAAAACAGTAAAGTGATAAAGATGAAGATATTGAAGGTCCCAAACGAATCCACTGGGACAAGTTATAACGGTGGTTTATCTGGCCTCACTATGTGGGTATTTATGAGCGAATTGGAGGCGGTTGTGTAAAGCAGCAAAAGTGGGAGTCTTGGGGTTAAAAGTTGGTAGGACTTGATATGAAGAGGTTAAATGGAACTAAAAGGATGCACAAGGTCTAGGAATTATAATGAAGGATGCCTCCTGACTATGTTGGTATTTTTGGGAATTCTAGAGGGAGTTAGTGACCAGGTATAATTTGGTGTGAAGTTATATTAGGCGGTTAGGGAGGTACTAGAGATATAGAAAAGTAAATTTGAAATGATCAGGAGCCGAGTAATATGCTGGTGAAGTTGCGAGAAGCATACAGACATTTTAGATGAACTTGGGGGCAGTTCTGCGAAAAGTGAGAAGTGAGGGTTTTGGTTTTAGAGAGAATTGAGAGCAAAGAGAGATAGCAGGAGATTCCGAAAGAGAGTTACGTTAATGGAATAGATCCGAGAACATGCTGATTTGGTTGTCATAAGTCTACGATTATATCTACAGAGTTTGAAGGGATTCTGTGACTCAGAACAACAAGAGTATTACGGAGGTAAAAATGGTATAAGTAACCTAGGAGATAGCTAATTGGTATTGCCATGATTGGTAAACCGACAAGAATACACTGGTCAGGATTCTGCGATTCTGCAGGTATTTCTGGCCAAGTTATGGCAAGTATAGTAAAATGTAGAATCCTGATCGTCTGACATTAACAGTGGAAAAGAGATAGAAAAGGGTCAATCAGGGCATAGTTGTAACGTGAGTAGTCCCTAGAATGCCATGGGTACGTAACCATACCAATGTGTATTTTCTGGTGGAGTTGAGGGGCATTTCTGTGAATAGTAGAAAAATTCTATGGTGTTAAAAGTTGAGAGATGAGAGTAAACCAGACTTCAATGGTACCAATGGGTTCCCCCAGATCTATAAGGAATGATACTAGAGTTGTCTTAACTATTCATATATTTCTAAGAAAGTTAGGGGCTGCTAAGTGATCGAGTAGAATTGGGGGTGGAAGTGTTAAAAGTGGGTGGGATATAGAAGAACAGGCATGTATGGTATCGATTTAATCGCCTAGAGATAGGGAATACTCTGGTCAAGTCCCTGTACGTATTTGAGTATTTCTGAGGGTGTTGCGCGCTGACCTGCTCAAGGAGTCAAATACGTGTTTTGGGATTTACAAATGATATAGAGATAGAAGGGTGATATGAACGGTAGCATAGGGATTCTAACATGCTGAGAAAGAGGCAGGTCAGCTGTTCCTAACGATACAAGAATTAATGAGGTAGTTAGAGGCAGCTGTAAAGTCAGACCAAGTGAGGCTGTCGGCGGTTAAAAGCAGGTAGGAGATTCCAGAGGAGATCTACGAGGTATCGAACGTATTGACACATGACGGGAATGCTATAAATAAGTCCCCATGACTATACGAGCATTTTTGAAGAAGTTCGGTCCAGTTATGTGAAATGTACAAAAATGTGATTCAGACCTACAAGAAGATGAAAGGTGGCAGGAGAGAAATACAGGGAATATTTCAAATCTAATTAGACTGAAGAACCTGTTTATCCAATTGGTGTAGATATGGGGGTATTTTTGGAGGAGTTGTCCCTAGTCCGCTAGTCAGGTGGAAATGCAAATGTCAGTGTCAATAAGGGGAAATGGAGAGAAAAGGATGCATGTCAGGCACCACAGGACTTGCTGGTTCTTAACTAATAAGATAGTCAAGTCGGCTGAATGTTACGGCTATTTATGGGTCAGTTAGAGGAGTTGTCCAACCCAACAGACTTGGGGTTTGGGGTTAAAAGTTGTGAGGAATGGATGGGTGAGGGCTCACCAGTACCAAATGAAAGGCCGAGATCCGAAGAGAATGATGGTCCAACACCCAAGTTCATTGAAGCATTTTTGGAGAAGCTGGAGGCAGGGAAGTGATAGGGTAGAAGTGGAGGTCTAGGCATAAAAACAGAGAAAGAGAATATAGCAAAGGAATTCAAGGTATAGTTAGAAACTCCTAGGATTGGGGAGTATGCTGGTTACGCCCCTGTAATGATACAAGCATTTTTTATGACGTTATGGGCGGATATGTGTGATGAACATTTAGGGATGCGGCTGCTAAAGTATGTATAGGTGAAGTGGGAAAGATGTAACGGGCTCTAATCGAATCTACCGAACAATAAGTTAAGAAAGATCTACTCAGCATTAGGTTGGAGGTATTTCTAAGCAAATTGGAGGGAGTTGCGTGAAATGATAAAAACAGGGATCTCGGGGTTAAAACAGGGAAAGGATTGATAGGGAGAGATAAAAAGGGCGAGAGTGGTCCCACAACGTTTGAGAATCCTATGTCGGACTGGCCATGACGCTGCTACTATTTTTGGAGAAGTTGAGGGCGAATTGGTGACCAGGTAGAATTGGGGGAGGAAGTGAGAAAACGTGATCAGGAGTGGTAGTATGGTGTTGCATGGTATTATTGGGATCTGACAAGCTGTAGGATTACTCTGGTAGAGTCGCTATAACTATATAGACATTTTTGACCAATTTGGGGCCCGTTCTGAGAAACGTAAGAAATAGGGGTTTTGTTTTTACGAGAAACTAGAGATAGGAGAAGGAAATAAAGGGAGTTTGTCGTAGAAACAGACACAGTAATACTCTTGGTTAGGCTCCCCTACTTTCATAGACAATACTGGGAGAGTTAGCAGCAGGTGTGGGAAGATCAAAACTTGGAGTGTTGAGGGTATGCAAGATAATACACACTTACAACCCAGGTACATAGTACTATTACAATCCCCAAGCTCTGAGGTACAGGTTGATCCAATCTCTGTAGCGATGACTATTTTTTTGCCCAAGTTCAGGCAAGTTCATCAAATATGTAGAATTACGTTCGCCGTGTTAAAAGTGGATATAAGTTAGAGAGTTCGATAAAGAGGGGATCATACGAATTCTGGAGGCCCTGGAAACTCTCAGATTAGGTCGCTGTGACCGTGTGTAAATTTCTAGTTGAGTTGAGTTCAGTTCTGGGAAAGGTGGGAATTGGTGCTGCGATGGTAACAGTGGGAAAGGGATAACCAGGATGATGGGCTTCAAACAGGATATTGACTGGCTCCATCCAATGTAAGGAAAGGAATTACAACCGTGTCATCCCAGTCCTTGTTCTAGAAAGATGTATATTCTGGTTGGACGGTTGGAGGTGGTATAGGGGGTTCCTGGGACAAAAGGACCATAATAATTGCCAAAGTGATTCAATCAGACTTTACTCCTGATTCAGACCAAGCTGTATGTCTCTAGCTGTCTCCATCAGCTTCATTTTGATGGCAATAAATCAATATCCTCCACCCAAAGTTGGTGGAGTTTTTACCACGTGGGTTGAGGGAGTGGAAATATATAGAGAGAGGGAAAAAGAAAGGAGAGGAAAGTCGATGCTGCTCTTCTCTTGGTAATAAAAGCTCTCCAATCTCTCTGCCTATATTATCCACTACATTACACCGTGTAGTGCTATAGCTCCAGTCGACGCTCATTAACTTTCAACCTTCTCTTTCTACGACGATCTTGCCGAAAAAGGAAGGGTTATTGCCTCGGGTGCGTGTGGTTATGCAGACCAGAAGGCGGGTGGGCAACGGCGTAATCCAGGGTCCGACAGGAGTATTTTTTTTGTGAGTAAAAAAAAAAAGACGCATGCACTAACCTTTCAGCAGAACAGACAAACAATAGCAATCAGTCAGATGACATTAAGATCTAAATACCAGCCTGTACAAACTACAATGTTCACTGCCGTTCTCTCTTCATTTGCTTTCCACGGAACCCTCGGGTTCAGAGCCGTTGCAGAAATCCAATAAAGTGAAACATGTCTTATGGACTGGATTAAAGCAAACTTTTGAGTCTCTGGTGACTCCGCGGAAGTAGCTTATTACGTGTGTAACGGCAGTACACCTGATTGAGTCTGGTCAATGAAGATCTTAGCAGGTGGAGTGGGAGGAAGAGTGTTTTGGTCGGTAGTTGGAGGAAAGAAAGTGGTTACGAGGCATAACGAATATAAATAAGACATAAATCAACCATCTACCACCCACAAAGCCCCCTCTCCATTTCTCTGGCTTCTTTTTCCTTTTCCTCTTATTTCTATCCCAATACGACCTCCACTTATCTCATTTTCCTGCAGAACTTTACGGCCAAACGTGGTGTCGATCATCGAGTTAAATCTACGGGGAGATGATAGACGGATAGTAGGTGACTGTGACAGTGATGAATTGAAGTCGTCGTTTTTCCTGGCACTTTTGTTCAGTTTTTACCACTCAGACATTTTTCCACATTATATCCTCCTGCTTGACCTCCCTCCACCAACATCACCACTCTACAGATAACCTCCGTTCAGGCACAATCAGTCCCGAAACTTACCTGGAGGAGTCTATCAGAGTTAAGAAAGTTCGGGGAACATCATATTGGTCTTGGACGAGTTACACATGTTACAAGCTGATCAAGTGGAGGAGGTAGGAACTATACAGACATGGGAAAAGGTATATAAATAAGCGACAAATGCCCCATAGACCTCCTCTCCAAGACACTTCTCTTCTGTTCCCTCCTCCACCACCATGGTCAACGTGCGAACCCTCCTAGTTGCTACTGCTGCTACTCTGGCTGTAGCTGCTCCCGTGGCTCAAAACGAGTCTGCTCCCGAATCTACTGCCGCAGCCATCTTTCCTCTGCCCCATATTCCCGGTCTGGAGGCTGCTGGAGACCTCATTCATGTCATTGAGATCTTTGCCAGTGTGCTTACTGGAACCATCGATGTCATCACCAAGCCCCAGGGAACCCGTCCTCAGGAAATGCAGGTGATCCAGGAAGCCATCACCAAGCTCAATGCTGCCATTGAACAGGCTGCCAAGGATGTGTCTAAACTGCCTATTATTGGAGGTGTTGCTGGCCAGGTGGTTACTGCTGTTGTGCTCAACCCCATTGTCCACACTCTGGCTGTTGTTGTGGAGCAGATTCTTGCCGTAGTTGGCTCGTTCTGGGGCGACTGGGTCGGTGCTTCTTTCGGAACTGTTCTCCATAACCTCATTACCAACATTTCCACTTTTATTGGAGTTCTTGCTGGAGCTTACCCCAAGATCAATGATGACCAATCTGGACTCAACGAAGCCACTTCTTCTCTCTTCTCTCTTCTATCTGCTCACTCTGCTTAATCGCAGAGTCTACTTCTTATTTCTGCTTCCTTTGAAGCCTCTGACTCCCTTTGGAGTGTTACCTCTCAACTACAAAAACCGACCGACCATCGACCTTTTATTAGTATATATTTATAATACCACTGCTGGCCAGTGCTTTCATTACACGACTGTAAACACCTTCACAGACTGTGACTCTACACTCTTTCTGACTGTTCACTTTTTAATAACTGTAGATACCATCACTTGCTGTCCAATAATAAATCTCCTGAAGATCATAGATCAACCAAGGAACTGATCGACCGAGTTAAAAGGAAAATGGTTGGATGATAGATAGACATAGGAAAGGTAGTAACGGCGTCAATGAAGTCGCTGGAACTTTTTCTGACCCGATATGAGATTTGCATATTTCCATTCAATTTCAGAGTAAGAAAAAAGTGAGCTATAAACGACAGGAGATAGCAGTAACAAGTTTTACAGAACATTATGTATTGAATAAACCTCTTTAGATCAACTCCCCACGTTAATATCGCTATTATTGATCATTTTAAAGAAACCTGCAGTGAAGGTGGAATAAGACACCAACTAGGATCGGATGTAAAGAAGGTAAAAAAGAGGAGAGGGCTACGGGGACTTGACTATTGAGTTGGTAGACGCAATGCGATGGCCTCAAATCACCTCCACAGTCTCAATCAAGGCTTTAATACCCTTTTGACAAGCTCTCTGGAAATCCCTCGTGTGCTAATGTAGAGAATATTAGATGAAGACAAATCATGAGCAAAATGTGGAGCTACAGCGTAAGTAGTACAATTGATTAAAGATCAAAACTACTATCGCGCTTGTCCCTACACTTTTTTTCCTCTCTTTTTGCTCGCATTTGCTATTTCTCAAAAATGATAAACGCATATTAGACATGAATAAAACTCCCCAGTACTATAACGCGGACGTATAGACTTAATACAACTGTCCTAGTCGTATATTACTGCAGGCATATCTTCTCTTCTTAACTCAGCTCTCTTTAGTCTTGTTTTCATTGCTCCGTTTGCGATAGTTGCTGTAAACCAGAAGGGGCTATAGGGCCCATTATGACATTTTTGCAGCAAAGAAGGGATGTCAGGAAGTCTGCTAAGTGTACAACTAAGCATGGGTTGCCATCTGCTTCTCTAGTCTGTGTTCCAGACTGTTTAAAGGCCATTCTCAAAAGACACAAATTTTGTTCAGAGGGAACTCCTTCTACAACTCAGTGGAAAATAGTCGAGCTGCCACTACGATGAATTTTCTGTACCCAACAGTGGCTGTACATTGCAATGGTCCAGTTTATGTACATCTTACAGATATTTCACCCTGTTTATGGCAATAGACCCAATCATATCTTGTCACCCCCGTGCCCTTAACTCATTCAAAAATACCCACATAGCTATGAACACCTGGCCAGAATGAAGTTAGTAATCGCTAGAGAATGATAGGACCTCTCCTCTTTCTCATATATCCTCTTAATGCTAGTTGCGCTTCAACACATCATTTTCCACTTCCTAGAGAGTTGTCCATAACTTTACCAAAGGTACATGTACAACTATGGCAGCTTGATCTGTGTATTTGGTAGTTCCATACGATGCGAACGATACCAAACATTTCCCCTCTACTCCTCCGTAGGAACGTTTTTCACCAACACCTTCAATTCTACTTCACCACGCAACTCCGTGTAACTCCCCAAAAAATACTCGTACCGTTAATCCAGATGGTCCATTGTGTTGATATTGCCAAGGGGAATCATCTGGTTCCCTTCATTATCTAATCACCATCTTTTCTATTCCATAAAACTAACATAGCTCAACAGTTATTTCTCTAAGTAACATTAGTTGAAAGTTCTCGTACATATAATTGAATCAACGGATTACTGTTTGATAATTAAATTGATAGTTGGGATACATTACTTGGGCAATAAACTCTAGTTGAGCACCCCTATGCACCCCTGAGAGTGCTTATCGACAATCTCCTGAACAATTCCCTCAATATGGCTAATAGTCGTTTGATTAACTGGTTCTGGAAGGAAATAATAAAATATACTGAGAAAATATTCCCACCCTCCAAATATTAAACTCACTTACATTTCCATACATGTCCGAGAAATCCGCATTTAATATTTTATTTTATTTTTATTTTTATTTTTATTTTTACCCCACAAGGTTCGACTTGTTAGCTGCATTGGAACGCACCACCAAATAGTCCCAGAAACCTCCAAAACTCACCAAAAAACACACAAATGACAAACAAGACTCCCCGACAGGAGGCTTCTCGTGGATTTCTCTTTTCATCACAGCTGCGATCGTCTATGCTGCTTCTCAGCTAGGTGAAAGAATCATTAACAAACAGACAACAGAGCCAACAGGTGAAGGGTTGATTCATGAAGTGAAACAGTTCGGTACATCGTTTGGCGTCCACGGAGCTCTGGGAGTATTCGCCATCGTTGTTGCCATTGTCGTTCAATTGGCCATTGTTCAGTTCAAACAGTATCTCAATAAGGCCAATGTTGTCCCGGAGAATGCTATGCTGAAAGACAAAGTGTTGAAGATATAAGAGGTGGCAGTGAACCAGGTGGTAGTTTCGGAGAGACAGATAGTTGTCAGGCTGGTTCCGACGTTAACCTTCTTCCAAGTGTACGGCTACTATGTTGTTCACTGTTGCTTTTGCTGGTGTTACATCATGGATGGTGTCTGGAGAAGCTGAAGCAGGGAAAATTGGGACTGCCAAAGGTTGTATGTTACGGAAATGTCACCCATTGTGCTATACGTGGAAACTAACTGCAGTATCTCTCCTTCGTCACCTATCTATGTCTACTTTGAGTCCCTCTGCAGGTATCATGGTGATGGCAAGCATGACTCACGTGTATGGATGATGACTCATGGACCTGTGACTACACTGAGAATGGATGATTGTGGCAATTATGCTTACCTTCTATGCTCTGAACGGTTTCGTAAGTTCCCTAAGAGCCTCCAAGATACTATGGACTGTTGCATCAGAAGTGGTTGTGTGTATAGGTCTTAAAACAGCTGTTCTAGGAGCTGCATCCTTTCGATACGATACTGCTGACCTGAGAACTTTCAACTTTGTTCTATTATCTCCGTTTCAAAGGACTGGGGAGATACCTGGTAGTTAAACAAGAGGTGTTCTTCACGTCAACCAGGATGACCAGATATAAGAACTAGCAGGAGTTAGGAATACATTCCAACTGACATCTTTTCCTCTATGGCACTCTTATGAATGGTAAAGAGACGGCTCTTTATTCACTTTGCCTTCAATGGCCTATTGGAAGAAGTTTGTCCTACTTGTTTGTAATAAGATGTTATATATGGTCACGCAGGGTGCATACAATAGACAATACCATTCTCCAAACAGTCATTGAATGACGCATATTCTTGAAGAGCCTCTGAGACAGCAGAAGAGGGCTGTCTTTCAGCCTGTAGACAGCAATGGCCATCTTTCCAAGTTGCTCTATATAGTCACACATTAGAACATCTACCAAGACAGTCTAGTGAGGCTACAAGTTCAGAGTATCTTTCCGTCTCTTCCTCTGTCACCCCCACGACCCCCACTCTTTCTCCTGTCTTCCCCAAAATATTTCCAATTTCCTCCTTTCAATTCTCCTTTCCATTTCTCCCGCCCAATCTCGCCCTTTCTACCCCTCTCAGTAACTTGGCAACGGGTGTACATACATAATCGAGGCCTGTCAAAAAATAGAGTTCCGAGGGTGTTTGCCTTGGACTAATGAGAGGAAAGCGGTCAAGTAGAACAGGTTGGAAAACAGGTAGAAAACATACGTAAGAGGGTGTAAATGGATCACCTAGTACCAAAAATCCGCTGGTACACGTGAGAATGCGGTATTTCCAATTTTTCCCGCTTACTCCATTTTCTCCCGATTTTCCCCGATTTTCCGTTTTTTTCGGAGATACCCCATTATTCAAAATAACCGCTAAAAATCAGCTAAAATCGCCACCGCCAATTTGACATTGTAGACGTGTTAAGCATCAGTGTAGGTCCATTTTGCGACCAAAAAACCACCGCAAATACCGCACGTTGGGGACTTACACGTTACTGAAAAAACCCACGTTCATGTGTCATTCAGAACAATGCACGTCAGTCAGAAACGCACGTCAACGTCAAAACGGTAGGGTAATAAGCCGTTGAGCACGTGACTATCGCCGGTGGAACATTCTAGCAATAGCATCCCCTTTTGTACCCCAAATACACCCATTTGTGCCAACTCACCCGTTCTTATAAGTCCCGTCAGTCATTCTCGCGAATTGAGTTTGTCGGAAATTTTCGGACTTGAGGCACATGTAAGCGGTAGGTTATCACCGAGTGGCCGAAGCCGAGGTGCTCCACACTGCACGCGCGTCAATAATTGGCGCCAGCTTGAATCATACGATGGGTCTGGTATATGACAGGTGAGACATGAGTCAGAGCGACACAGACGGAAGTAGGCAGAAAAGAGAAGATTTCAGCCCCAAAAAGTAGGGGCCAAAGAGGGGCGCATTCTGTGTGTCTTCTCTCTGTCTGTGTCTCCGCCCACATCTCCGTCTTTCTCAAACCCATTCACCCGACCCCGCACGAGTTGCAGCGGTTGTGTGGTGTTACGTGTGTGTGGTGTGTCTTGTCTATTGTCTTTTAGAATAAGTCTTGAGGGTTACTTTTTTTGTTTGGGACTTTGACTTGGGTTAAGTCCGACAAGAGGGAGGGTGAGTCAAACGGGCCAATTGGGGGCCAAAAAGCCCGGGAAAAAGCGCAAACGGGTTCTCCTTTAGCAATTGACCCATATACCGGTAAAACTACGCCCCATTTCCCTCCCCCTTCTCCCCCTCGACACACCTCTCAGCTCGTCTTCACATGCGAACTCTAATCTAAATAATTACTCACCACGTATTACACTACAGTCGTGCACTGCATACACGTTTAAGGACTGGCACTAACCTCTTCTTCTTCTCCACACTCCACACAACACTCACAACTTCACGATGCTCCGAACCATCGCCCGAACCCACGCCCTGGCCGCCTCCAAGGCCGTGCGAGCCTCCACCTTCACCCCCGCCGTTTCTTTTGTGCGATTCCAGTCCGTCTGGGCCAAGGTCCCCCAGGGTCCTCCCGACGCCATTCTGGGTATCACCGAGGCCTTCAAGAAGGACACCTTTGAGCAGAAGATCAACCTCGGAGTTGGTGCCTACCGAGACGACGGCGGAAAGCCTTTTGTGCTCCCCTCCGTCCGAACTGCCGAGAAGGAGGTCGTGAACCAGGAGCTCGACAAGGAGTACGCTCCCATCACCGGAGTCCCTGCCTTCACCAAGGCTGCCGCTGAGCTCGCCTACGGAGCCGACTCTCCCGCCGTGCTCGAGGACCGAATCGCCATCACCCAGACCATTTCCGGAACCGGTGCTCTGCGAATTGGCGCTGAGTTCCTCAACAAGTTCTACGGCTCCAAGAAGATTCTGCTCCCCCAGCCCTCGTGGGCCAACCACAAGGCCGTCTTCACCGCCGCCGGCCTCGAGCCCGCCACCTACCGGTACTACGACCCCAAGAACATTGCTCTCGACTTTGAGGGTCTTCTTGCCGACCTGGAGGCTGCCCCCAACGGAACCGCCGTTCTTCTCCACGCCTGTGCCCACAACCCTACCGGTGTTGACCCCACTCCCGAGCAGTGGCGAAAGATTGAGGAGGTCGTCAAGGCCAAGGGCCACTTCCCCTTCTTCGACATGGCCTACCAGGGCTTTGCTACCGGTGACGTCAACCGAGACGCCTACCCCATCCGATACTTTGTCGAGCAGGGCCACGAGGTTGCTCTGTGCCAGTCCTTCGCCAAGAACATGGGTCTGTACGGTGAGCGAGTCGGTGCCTTCTCTCTTGTCTGCGAGGACACCGCCGAGAAGGTCCGAGTCGACTCCCAGCTGAAGATCATCATCCGACCCTTCTACTCCAACCCCCCCGTGCACGGCGCCCGAATCGCCGCCACCATCCTCAACAACCCCGAGCTCAAGGAGCAGTGGCTCGGCGAGGTCAAGCAGATGGCCGACCGAATGATCAAGATGCGAGCTCTGCTCAAGGAGAACCTCGAGAAGCTCGGCTCCCAGCAGAACTGGGACCACGTCACCTCCCAGATCGGTATGTTCTGCTACACCGGCCTCTCTCCCGAGCAGGTTGAGCGTCTGGCCACCGAGTTCTCCGTCTACGGAACCAAGGACGGCCGAATCTCCATTGCCGGAATCACCTCCCAGAACGTCGGCCGACTGGCCCAGGCTATCTACGAGGTGACCAAATAGATTATGATTAACGAGTAATGAGATTGATGCACCCCGGTCCGCCGGAGAGTGTTTGAATGAGTTTGAATGAGTTTACTGTGGACAGTGGATGTAGTAATTGTATGCACAATGACGCAGGTACAATGTGTTATTGGAGTTGAAAGGGGATATGAAATGTCTCAAAATTGTTTTTTTTTTTTTGGTATTGGTAGTGCTTACTACGTGGAACACTTCTACAACTGCAATTTTTTACTCTCGTAAGAGTCTTTTCCATCCTTACCCAAGTTGAGGCAAGGCGAGCTGAGTTAATGAAGTAACAAGTCCTTTACGATGACGAGATCACTGTATGATTAATACTGGTCATGGGGACTTTTCAAAAGAGTTTCTGCTTCGACCTGATGACAACTGCGGAAATTAAAATCTCATTCTCCCAGTGATAGACGATTGAGATATTAAATAATGTAGATTAGCCGAAATGGCTGGTATTTACCATTTACCGACAGGAAATAAGTGATACGAGACTCATGTAGATGATAATGGTATTTGTTGGTCTTTTACAGTGAATGGATGTCCTTTTGAGAGCCACACCTGATACATCCTTAAACAAAGGTTGTAGATCAGTGTTTTGTTTGAAAAAGAATGAAATGGGGCATATTCCAGTAATTAAGGGTATGATTGAAATCAACTGAGCTTGAGGAATGACATGGTCAACAACCCTTGAATATCTAGATATTTCTGAGCGCGATAGACTGTGTTGTATGAACTGATATCAATTATATTAAGTTTCCAACTGCATTATCGGAACTCAATCAGCTCGCCAAGATAATATTATTATATCAGAATCAGGGTAAGAGATGTTTTATTTGTACTAATGATGATTCAATAGCACACGCGAGTTGTTTCCAAGGCGTTATCTCGCATACATCTACATTTATCACACTTTACATCCTGGGTCAGTCCTTTTTTGTCCACATGAAACAGCCCTAAAACCAGGGTTAATGACACTAAGAAGATAACAACCACACTCACAGGGTCCTGGAAACACAGTGGTCAGCCTGACACCTCATTAGAACCTATACCACCGATATTTCCAAAAATTCGAAAATCGTCAATTTCGCATGACCCCTACCTAGGGATTTTTTCGATTCTCGACATTTTTGGGCAGTCACCGAACTTTCTATCTCGCTCAATATTAGTCATACTGAGAATATAAGACTATATATGACATATTTGAGTTTGCAGTATAATAGCCATTTAGTTATTTAGTCCCCCAGATCACTGAAACACCGTCATCTACACTTCTCCATTTCAGAAACATCTAGATTCGGCCTTTTTCAACAAAATCTGAAATTTGGGAGGTTTGAAAACCTTAATTCCGGATTTTGGGGCAAAGTGACGAGACTTGGGTAAAAAAAAATAAAACTGAGAAAAAAATGAAATGTCGCCAGTTTTAGTATGATTCAAACAAGAGCGGTGTCAAACGAAAGCCCCAGCGCCCAATATGACAAATATATCCTCGAAATATGGATTTTCAATTTATTCCGGCTGTTTGAAACGGTTTTCTGAAACACAAAATACTAAACAGCCCCAAACACAACAACCAGGGCCGATAAATATTATTAGAGCCATTCCTGAGATAGCCCGCATCAATTAGTGTCTACTTACCCACTTATGTATATTATATTCGGGTTAATAGTGTCCCGTTCTGCTGGCTGAAAATTTCCACTACCCTACTTAGTATTTTTCTCAGTTTTTATTTTTTTTCTCAGTTCTGTTTTTTTTTCTCAGTTTTCAAAACTTGGAACGACTTTGGGACTTTTGGGGAAAAATCCCAATTTAAGCTTTTTTCAATTTTCCAATTTTGAAAAAAAACCCGAAAAAGCCCGAATCAAGGGTAAACTTGAAAAAAATATTTTCATTTGGAGAAAAAAACCACATTAAAGGCATATGAGAGGACTGAAAGTAATACCATTCGAACGGGAGGTGTCTGGAGGTTCCTCAGGTATACTTTATATTGCTCTAGGCCCGTTATTGGAAAATTTCATAATTTCATTTTTGCCAAAATCTGGGATTTTTCATGGCCCACTGTCAGGCGATTTTGGCGTTTTTGACATTTTTGTAAAACGCGTTGATAACGCCTCAAAACCTGGTTTATATGATTGTTCAGATCCTAACGAGTCTGCTGGTATATTTTTTTTCTGTCCTGACCTGCTTCATGAGGCTGTTTGAGGCTGTTGAAGTCTGATTTTTAGGGGTTACCCGGCCGAAGAAATATGGAGAACTGTCTTTAAAACTGGTATAGGTGATGTAGACAGGATGAAAACTAGATAGATGTATTCACTGACTGTCAGTGATCACGCTGGTACCTCTTTTGTCGTATTTGGGAAATATTTTTGGAACATGCCTTTTTTTCGATTGATCGAAGGAGGCCTTTAACTACGAATCCAAAAGTAAATTTTGATTCTACTTGGATATTTAGTTAAGAAAATATTAAATTATGGGCTCCCATATTATAACAACTACTAGGTATTGGAACTGTATAAAAGTGTCACAGGGGTATCTTTGGCACATATCTATCATTTTATTTAGCTACTTCATATGAATACACCCTGAAAGTCTTTTTGAGTGCAGATGTTTGATGAGGTATGATTTGGAGAATTGGTGTTAAAAGTGTGAGCGAGGCATAAGGGAGAAAGGGAGGAAGGCGATAGTGTATTTAAGCCCTCAGAGTCATGTTGGCCAAGTCCTTGTAGCGACAATAGTATTTTTGATAAGGCTGGGGGCTGTTCTGTGGGAGGTGGGATATGAGGATCCTGGATATAAAAGTATTGTAGAGATATCAAGGAGCAGCTGATTGGAATAATAATAATGAATAATCATTGAGGAATACGTGTGTCAAGCCTCCATAGTGATATGACTATTCCTGGTGAAGTTAGAAGCTATTCTGTGAGAAGAAGAAAACTGGTGTTTCGATTTTAGAGAAATTGAAAGGAAGCAGGAGGGTTATAACCTGTATTATCGGAATGGGTGAACGACGGGTAGGTTGTTGGAAAAGCTGGTTCCGCGATATGAGCATTTTTGAACTACTTGGACCGAGTTCTACGATAGAGTAGAAGTGGGAGTGGGAGTTTTAAAACTGAATTGGGGAGGGTAAGATAGGCATGAATGGTACCAAATAAATTGAAAGCCGCTGTACAATACACAGGTCAAGTCTGTATGTCTATGTTGGCATTATCTAGTGAGTAAGCGGCTAATATGTGAACAGTAGCCCATGAGTGTTTCGGCATTGTAAGTCGGTAAAAGATAGCTGGCGAGACAAAGATGGCCCAGTTAGAATGTAAAGGCTCCAAGAAGCGTTATGGTCAAGTCTTGGTAAGTATACAGGTATTCCTGGGGTGCTTAGATCCAGGTGTGAGAAGGTTGAAATAAGACGTTGAGCTGGACAAGTAGGGAAAAGTACAATAGAAACTGAATGAAGGGGGTTTCTTCAGGTAATGAACTTCGACAATCGTACGGATGACCTTCCGTTGCTATATAGATATTTCTAGAAGAGTTAGAGTGTCATATGCCACCATGTAGAACTGGAGGTGGAAGTGTAGGGAACAGGAATGGTGAAGTAAACGAGACTTATATGGTGTCGTTTTAATCCCCAGACCTCATAAAATACGCTTGTCAAGTCGCGATATCCGTGTGGGTATTTTTGATAAACTTGGGGCAGTTCTACAGTCAAGTCAAATTACAGGTGTTAGTGTGTAAGAAGTGTGCGAGAGGTAGCAGGAGTTTAAGAAAGAGATTTGTAGTCTTCTCGGCTCTTAGAACGCAATGATCAGCTCCGCTTAACTTAATGGGTATTTCTGAGGAAGTTTTAAACAGTTGTGTGAAGAGGTAGAGTTGGGGTGGTAGCTGTTAAACGCAGATAGGAAGTAGAATGAACAGAATTAAAGGTGGTTTCTGAATAATTGGACCTCTAGTAGCATTCTGATCAACTCGCTACGTAGATGTGGGTATTTCTCATGAAGTTGGGAACTTTAGTCTGGAAAGTACAGAAAACAATCTTCAGTTCTATAAGTGAATAATAGAATGAAAGGTAGCAGGGGAGTAGCAAAGAGGTTTTTATAGATTTAATTGACTCTGGAAACGAACTTGAAAGTTGACTTAACTGATGGGGTATCTTTGGAGGAGTTGGACTAAGTTCTGTGAAATCGCAGAATGGAGCTAGATGAGTAGAAGTACGATAAAAGTGGATAAGGGACAACAGGGAAGAACTACTGGTGTCAATAGTTTTAAATGACTCCGATAAACACACATATTGATCTGGAAAAGTTATGCGGATGTTTTTGAAGAGGTTAGAGGGGGATGTGTAGTAGTGAACACTTGGAGAAGTCGGACTATAAAGGAGAAAAAAGATGAGGGAGAGAATTAAACGGAGCCAGCAGTAAGCTGGGCAAGGAAGGAAGAGGTTATTGGCTTCTTACACCCATGGGAGTATTATTGGTGAATTTGAACGCAGTTGAGTCGAAAGGTAGAATTGGAGGCGTAAGTGTAAAAGATGAAGAAGGTGTGTAACAGTAGTCGTGCATGGTACCGTTCAAATCAGCAAGATCCGGAGAGTACATTCGTCAAGTCCCCATAGCTGCCCGTATTTTCTCATGAAGTTGAGGTCGTATCTGTGCTGGGTTGTTGAAAGGATTATGGTTGCTAAAGTCTGTAAAGAGATTACAGGGGATCTATAAAAGTGTTTATCGGTTCCCATGGGCCACATAAATTAGTGGCCTCTTTCTCTTTGTTAATCTGGGTATTTCTAGCAAAATTGTAGGCGGTTACGTAAAACAGCAATTCTAGGAGTTTGGGGTTGAAAGTTGCTAAAAAGTGATATGAGGCGTTAGAATGAAATTGAAAGCTTTGCGGGATCGAAAAATTGAAATGAGTGACTTGTTAACCTGACATATTTCCATATATGTCTCTACAACTTGTAAAGCGAAAATACCAGTTTTCAACATAAGCACCAAATTCTGTTCGACTCCATTTGAAACACCCACAGAGCTTAGACAACTTGAGGGCAGCGATTCCCAGTGTCAGGGGATTCCGTCAATACCACACACGTCTAAGTTTCTAACCAGAATCCACTTTTTAAACATCCACTTCCGATTCTACATCACCACACAACTCAATCTAACTCCTGTAGAAATATCTGCATAGCAATGAGGCCTTGACTATCCCATTCAGTGGAGCTCATTGGATTGCCTGGGTCCAGTTATATCTCCAATACTATGTCTTGTAGATTTTTAACCCCAATATCCCAAAGGTCACACTCACAGAACTGCTCCCAGCCATCTCAGAAATACTCCCACATCAATGGGAAGTAGATTATAGAATTCCGTAAGCTCAAATTACCCTAATAGTACCATTCACGTCTTTCTTACTGTCACTGCATAACTTCTACCTCCAAAACACCCGCATTCTACTTCTCGCGTAATTGACCCAGATCCTTCAAAATTAACAGAATAAACATGTCAAGTTGACCACCAACTCACTAAATAGTTGTTATTTCGCATATTTCCATGCAAGCCCTCCCTCTAAGCCCCTACCCAGTTTTCAAGCCAAAACGCATATCTCTACTTGTCAAGATAACTTTTCAAACTCGGCCAGAAATGCTCCCAATTTCTCGGTTGCTAGATTAATACATTTATACACCTCAATTAATCCTAATCATTACCTTCTACAGTCTCCTTTTACCCTTTTCCAGCTTTTTGTACCTACACCCACTCATACATACTACCAGCACAGTTGTCTCCAACTCCTCCAATAATACTCTCATGGTAAAGCAGGCCTTATCATTATTCTCCCATGGGTGGGGTGATTCGTCAGGTATCTATTATAAATCTCCTACCTCTTTTCTCACAAAAATTATGCACCTATACTCTCATATGTGGTAGCTCGAAACATGTCTACCAGGGTAGCTCTCTCAGAAATACCGACATGCTTACGGGAAGTTGACCCACATATTTTGCATAACGGGTAGATGCCTTGGTGCCGTTTGAGACTTTACTGCTCTCTCATGGCCCCCTTGGAAACTGACACATTCTCTTCACATTATCACACCATTCATAGAATGTCACATGACTCCGCCAGAAATGATCACAGAGTCACACTGACTTGACCATCCTGTTGGCTCCGGTAATTAGGTCCCAATGACTTCTTATTAGCTCCCCTGACTACATATTTCCACTTCTACAGCAAACCTCACAATTATACCTCCCAGCCCAACTGGGCCTAACTTCTCCCAAAATAACTGCATTGTCTAACAGACTTGATCATTTCGTACTCTTAGATATACAGGTTCAGATAATCCTGTCCTTCTCTCCCACAACCCCTGATTCCACCAATAAACCAAAACCCTTATCTGCTACTTTTCACAGAACTCGCCGTACTTCCCCAGGAAAAGATTCTATAGCAAATGCGACTCGCTCATTGTATTATACGAGTCACGAATATCATAGTGAGCTCTCAAAGCTGTCTCCAATACTTTTTCCCCAATTTTTACACCGACATCTCAATTTTACTAAGTCGTTCAACTCCCCATAACTTTCTTGAAATTAATCACACAGTGTCAACGAGTTCTCTAACTGAAACACAAACTTCAAACGGCACCCTCTATTTCTTTCCGTGTCTTCTACGAACTGTTCCACACTTTACACCTCTACCCTCAATTCTTAACACCAACGCAACAGCTTCAACTCTCTCAGTAATACGAGCAGGATGTTAGTGAATCCATCATAAATTAGGGTATTAGGTCTTAATGAGTCTTCAGATTCACTTGAAGCCCTTAACATTTCCCCTATAACATTTTTACAATGTTTATCACCTTTATACTGAGAAGTCCAATTCTACCCATACAGACAGCAGCACGCAACTCCACCAGTAATACCCACAATCACAAGAACACTTAAACAATGTGATTCCTCATGGAGTGTGATGCGTATATCACCACCAATAATTAATCTACTATCCCTTTACATCTCATAAAACCAAAACACCCATTTTCGTGAAATGACAGAACTGCTCTTATATATGTTAAAAAGAAGTAAATGATAAATAGAGAGTTAATCGCTGTGTCATCTGGAGCACCAAGATCACCTCAATACCATCCGCATCACTCTCTCATATTTTTTTGTCCTGTTATCACCATCAAGTCCAACTCTACAAGACATAGAATTCCAATAACTCTCTCAGAATTACTTACATAACCTAGCCAGATAGACCAACGTATTTCTACGAATTGGGGATTTCCAACGGTACCAAACACAACTACATTACTACCTTGGATCAACATTTTACACCACACTGTACCCATTCCAGTAAGTCACATGAAGACTGGTAAGCCGAAAAAGAAGTTTTTGAATAGGCAAGTGCGGTATTAAATGAATTCCCTGGCTGATGGCATCCCATTGGTAAACCGAAAACTGCATTACAAGTATTTTTGAATGAGTTGCAGCCAGTTATGTAAAGAACTAGAACTGGGGGTGGCAGTTTTACAAGATGAAGGTTGGTCATGGTAGAACCTCACATGGTATTAAATGAAACGTCTGACGTCTCTGGTTTCTCCTGTCAACACCCCGTTATTATTTCGGTAAATCTGGCGGAGTTGTTCACACCTTTTGGGTGGATTCAGTTTAGGGGCTTACGGATATCTTTCTAAAAGTGCAAAAAGTGATGGTTGCTGTTGAAGGCAGATATTTAAAAGACTTTAGGGTCTGAGTATTCCAATGGTCAAGTAGACATTGCGATAGAGATATCTTTAGTGAAGTTATCCCCATTTTCTTATGTAGAAGGTTCTGCAGTATGGTGTAGAAAATATGTAGGAAGGAGCAGGAGATATTTTGGGGGTAGTATGTTGACCATTGGGACGTTTCAATAGCCTCATTCAAGGCTGTAGGATGATACCAACATTTTTGGAGCAGTTAGAAGGGCACACATAACCGTCAGAAAAGGGATGTGAAGTGGAATTGATGTGTAGATTGTAGTAAATGTTAAAGGGTTGGTACGATTAGAATCTCAGGGACTTGGGGGAACTGATGGACAAGTCAGCTTACTGGTGAGTGTATTTTTGGGAGAGTTAGAGACAACTGTGTGATTAGGTACAAATGTCGGCTAGGGGTAAAATTCCGAATACTGTAGGAGAATAATGTTGAATGGTATTTTCTGAATTGCCCTGGTTATATGAATTCACAGATCCAGGTCCTAAGAATGTGGGAATACTTTTGAACGAGTTAGGTCAAGTTGTGCTGTGGACTAGAAGTGGGGTGGGGAGTTAATTGTTATTAATAGGCAAGAAGGGAGACATATGACATACTGTTGAGCTCAGATGATCCCAATAACTACGATGGACCCAGCTCCTTGATGACCGAGACGATTTTGGGACGTTAGGGCTGTTCTATGAAAAATGTAGAATCAGTCTTTTAATGAAAAAAGGAGAGAGGGCTAGTAAATGAGAGCTTAAGGGGATTTATGAGTCAATTCCCGCATAACAAATTCCATGGTTTCTCCCCCAAACCAGTGAAGATTTTTCCGAGAGCGTTGGGGAATAACCCGAGCTTATAGAACTGGGGTGGTTGCAGTCAAAACATGGACAAAAGTAGGAAGGGAAAGGTTTATGGTACCGTTCGAATCTCCCTGGTTTCGAGAGTCCTCTGATCACCTTGTTATAAGCATACAGATATTTTTAACCCACATAGGCAAAGTTCTGTGTGGTAGCAGTATAGGATCAGGTTGCTAAAATGTGTGAAGAGTTAATGGGGAAGAATTCTTTGGCACAGTATTATCTGTCTCTTACCAGAGACACTGGGGTCATTTCATTATAGTGGTTAAAATATTTTTGGACGAGTTAGGCGTGTTTGCATGTCATAGTAGAATTGAGAGTGGAAATGGTTCAGGCGTGCAAGAGATCGTAGAACATCCTTAAATGGTCTCATTCGAATCGTCTAGCCGCCTCAAATACTCCTGTCAAGCCCCGATATAGATGCCAGTATTCTTGTACGGTGTGGCGCGAAATCTGTCAGAGCTAGTATAAGGGTGTCGTTGACAGCATATGGAATGAGGTAATCGATTGGTATAAGGGGTGTCATTTTAATCGGTAGGTCTCAAAAAATCGTTTGATCAACTCCCAGGTCCAATATCAGTAGTTCTGGTGAATTTAGAGCAGTTCTGCGTCGGCACAGTCTTTTGATCTCAATTATAAAAGTTTAGAGAGAGCTATTATGATAATGTTGAACGGGAAGGTTACACTCACTGATGTCGTCGGACTACGCGGAATCCAGTGATTCAGTTATCTAATCGAAGTGCGTATTATTGATGGAGTTGAATGGAGTTGCGTTGAGACAACATTTTGAGTGATTGTGTAATAAGTGAGAAAAGATTCGTAGTAGAGAGGGAAGGATGGCACCGTGGTAATCTGGCTGTGTTTGTGATCAATTTAATCAACTGTTTGTCAGAGTGTGATTAATTCTGGAAAGTTATGGCGAGTTGTATGACTAAGCAGATTCATTGGCGGGTGCTAGAAGTGGAGAATAGGAGGAAGGATACGCTTAATAGCTACTATTGGAATCTTCTCGATTGGTAAATCACCCCATATAAGTCGCCGTAAGTATATAGATATTGTTGATGTAGCTGAGTGTTGTTCTGAAGAAATTAGAATAAAGGTCTCCGGATAAAAAAGGAGAGAGTGTAAGTAGGGATTATATCCCAGGCATTAGATGAATCTCTAAAGCATGACGGATATCTTGGTCAAGTCGTAGTAATAATGCGACTATTTTTGACGAAGATATATGGAGTTGTGAGTCTTAGGAGAATTAGGGGTGAAATTTTTAAAAGTAATTCGAGGGTGGTAGGAGGATATTATATGATACCATTATAATCTCCTGGAGGTATAGAGTACTCCCGATTAATCCTCGTGACAATGATCCTAGTTTTGAATGAGTTGGGGTCGCTTATTGAATTAGCTGAAAATTAGAATTTGCGATTAAAATGTTTTATTGAAGTGAAGACAAGATCTCAATGGTACTGATGGATTTATCGGTCCTCATGGGTCATATTGACGAGGCACTTATTACTTTTCTGTTATTCTTGCATAAGTTGGCCCCAGTTCTGAATGGGGTTGTCTGTTGAAGCGTAGCTGTCAGAATGCGAGAAGAAACGTTGGGACGTACACGAAGGGCACCAGATGCAACCTTGTGCGTGGGTAAGAATATTATTGAACTTGAGATCGTGTTACGAGTATTTCTCAGGGTATTACAGGCTGTTGCATTGTAGAGTTGAACTGGGGAGTTGGTGCAAAAATCTCTACAGGGGAGTAGACAAGATATAGAAGATATCTTTAGCATTTTAAGAGCTTTTGAAATACACTTATGAAATCGCTTTGATATTGCGGGTGTTTTTGGTGTTGTTGCAGGGATTTTTCATTCTCGTGGATTTAATAGCTGTCGATGTCCAAGTTGATGAGATATAATAGGAAGTTCTTGAGAGGTAATTTCTGAAAGGCCCCATACCAATGGTAATTTTTCTCAAATCTCCTCAGAGATTCTCTTAGTTTTGGTGAAACCCAGGGCTGTTCTCTAGATGACTGTTTTAGGAAGCTGAGAAAATATGCATGATGCTAATAGGGATACAGTGGAATATGGGGTTGTTTGAGTTAACTAGCCCCCAGGAAACGGTTTGTCTAGTCTCTGTGACGGTTCATATATTTCTGAGAGAGTTCTGTGGAATTATGCGAGTGAATAATTTTCCGGTGTGGATGTTAAAAGCGAACGGGATGGATAACGGGGGACATAAGGGAATCATTGAAAGCCCTGGCCTCAGGAAAATCTCCTGTTCAACTTGCAACAATTATACGAGTGTTTTGAAGCAATTGAGGGAAGTTATGTAAAAATGTAAATTATGAATGTAGGTTGTAAAACTGGTAATAAGAAGTATGGGAGGGCCTGAAAGGTCTCATTGTATTTATTCATATCATAAAAACATCATCGTCAAGTTGTCATTCCCATACAGGTTCTATTCGGGATGTTTGGTTAATTCTTCGAGTTGTAGGATATGAGGGTTTCGGTCGTAAAAACTGCAAAAAAATAGCAGAGTGTTATTTGCTGGCATCATTCGAATTATAGGGATCGTAGTAATGCGATGGTGAAGTCAGCGCATCTATGTGGATATTTATGATGGAGTTGGAGAAATTCTTGTAGCAAGTTAAAATTGACAGTTTTGGATATGGAAGTTTATAAGAGTTGATAGACGGGAGATAGAAGGCATCAAGTTTATCCGCTGGTCGGAAATATCATACGAGCCAATTACTTAGTGACTAAGAGTATTTCTGGTTGAGTTGAGGGCAAGTGTGTGTTGGTGCAATATCAGAGATCTTGAGATGTGCAGGCATAAACTTATGAAAAGGAAGTAGTTTGAATAGGAAGGGATATATAGGAGTCTACCGCGTCCCGGGAGTGCCTTGGACAGCTCTCTACTACCATGGGGGTATTTCTGGAAAAATTGCGGCTCGTTGTATTAGAAAGTGAATTTCGGGTATTCGCTTTAAAAGTCGAATAACAACGGTTGGAGATATGGGAGAGCATTGATAGGTTACCACTACAACTCTGATGTTTGAAGACAAGTCCGCTTAACGATTAATGTATTTCAGGTGAAGTTGTGGGCAGTTATGTGAGGAGGTATGAACAGGAGGGGTGGTGTTGAAAGTGAAATAGAGATAGTAGAAGAGAGATGTGAGTGGTTTATGAGTATTCCGAGACTGATCAATTCATTGGTTAAGTCGTCATATATGTACAGGTATTTTTGGTGAAGTTGAGGGTAGTCGAATGTGGAGGAAAACTGTGGGTGTAGCTGTTAAAAGTACTAAAACGAAGGAAAAAGAGATATACGCGGTATCTGAGGAAGCTCCATCGTCTGAATATCAGATTAATCTAGTCTTCACGGTGATGGAGTGTCTAGGACATTTTCTATAAGCTACTAAAAATGAGTATTCGGACTGAAACTTTGAAATTGGTAGTAGAAGTAGAATTAGCAACATTATACCTATACCCAGACGCGTTGTAACACGCCAGATATGTCTCTTTAGCGATGTGAGTATCTCTACGCCAGTTACGTGAGTTGTATGAATCAGTTGTAGTTGAAGGGTTGGAGTAAAACACCTTAACTAGAGCAAACGAGTGACAAATATGGGATTGAATTAATCCTCTGGGCCTGTAGAACTTACTTGTTCACTCATAATAGTCATTTAGATATTTCTGATGGTACAACAGGCATTTCTGTAATTATACGAAAAAGTGAGTTTCAGATTTTGAAGCGGAATTGAGAGAATAGGATGGGATTTCAGTGTCAAATGATCCCTTACTTTGTCTGTGTAACATATCTGGCCACTTGTGATTTCTGTTTGTATAATTCTTTGAGGTATATACGCTGTTCGCTGCCTAGGCAGTGTTGGCTTCTCAGGGTGAGATGGGCGTTGAGGGTACAACGGGAGACAAGAGTGTGTTCAAACCCATCACCAGGGTCTGCGTGCTTCGATCATCAAGTCTTCATGGCCCTGTGAAAATTTCTGGAAGAGTCAGGGAGGTTGTATTATCAAGAATATGTGAATTTACAGGTCTCCAATTCAAATGAGAAGAAAGGGGAGGTTTGATAGAGTCATACTGATCTCACGGCTCGTTGGAGAACAGTGATTAAGTACCCATAGCAATACGGATATTTTTGAGTGTGTTGGGCCTGTTCTTCGCAGCAGGCACGTCAGGAGTGTCGCTTTTATATGTAGTGCAGATAGAGGGGGGAAGGTGTAACAGGTACCATTCGAATCTTCTAGATTGGGAGAGAATACCTGTCAAGCCGTAATGGCTGTTCAAGTATTTTTAAGGAACATACACTCGGCTGTGTGTTACAGGTGAATATGGAAGGTTGGCGGTAATGGGGATGAAATGTTGTAGATAATAATGATGAGGAAATGTAAAGCGTTCTGCCAATCTTCAGACTCATCTTAGTGGACTGGTCCAGTCTTCATGACACAGGAAGTTTTTCTAAGCGAGTCAACAAGAGTTGCGTTATCTTGTAAAATTTACGATTTTAGAATTGGGGTAGAAATAACGTGCTATTGACTATGATATGTTTTTGAGAGCTTCGGTTGCTAGTCTGTCTCTTAATTACTATACCCAAGTCTTCTAGATCATCTTTTAACTTCTACGACCCTTACTACAGCAGTTTTCATCTCATTTTCACCTAGACTTATTCCGACTAAAACTCATGCAACACTTTACAATATATTCACTGAAAGAGCCCATAAGAGCTTGGTGCATACCTTCAAATGACAATGTATTTTACTGTACTCTGTTAAGAATCAGTACAACTATGTATACAATTTGACTGCTAGCATATAGCATTCTACTATCTTACATAACCCAGTGAAAACTTGAGAGTTATAATTGTATTTTCCTAGATCCATAGTTACTTTTGCGATTTCACCACCATCTCAATGCTTCTGGCTCTCCCCATAGCAATATCAACCTCTTCAGCTTTTTTCCACACCTTTTCCAAGCTGGTGAAGGCCCATCCTGATTTCATATGGGTTGGAGTAAATCCCTGCAAAATTGCCCGTTTATAGCAGCATTCTGAATGGGCCTCAAACCCCCCTTTTGCAGTAGAATCTGTTCTCATATGATCACTAACAAACCGTTTAAAGGCCTTGTCAACAAGTTCAAAGGGGATGTTCAAGTTGGTGTTTAGGGAAACAATGGGGCTCAAATGAACCACTCTCAGGTTTCGCACTTTCAGAAATTTTTGGAATTCCGGATCTGGCGTCATTTCATGCACTAGTGAGCCCAGAAAACTCTCAACCAGCAAAACTCGAGGATGCTCTGGACGCGGCTCAAAAATCATTCTGAGCCATTGTTTGAACCGGTGGTGTCTGCCAAATAGCACCATTGACACTCCAGGACTTAAAAGTTGTCCTCCAGCACTGTAGCATTCGAGAATACAAGGGTAGATGCTTGGCTCTGCGAAAAAAGCGCCCACAGAGACGTAAAAAGTGTTATCTCTGACTTCCTTAGGCACGGTAATTGGCGAAGAGGAGTAGGAAGGTACTGGAGCGATGAGAATCAGCGGTTTTCGAGGGTCTCTTGAAGACGCATGTTCGTACAGGGGAATTCGCATGACTTCGTGGGTAGGAGATACTGTGGGAGTCGGAATGGGAGGTGGTGGAAGAATTTGAGCTTGAGCTTGGTGAGGAGGCTGGACAGCTTGGGGAGGTTGAGCGTGTTGAGGAGGTTTGTCATAATGAACTGCTTGAACTGGTTGAGGAGCTTGAGCATGTTGGACAGGTTGAGGAAGTTGATGAGCTTGAGGTGGCTGATGGGCTTGAGGTGGCTGAAGAGCTTGAGGAGCTTGAGCTGGTTGAATTTGAGGGGGTTGATGGATTTGGGGAGCTTGATGAGGTTGAGGAGTTTGAGCCTGTTGAACATGTTGAAGAGGTTGAGGTTGAAGATGAACCTGTGGAGGGGGTTCAGATTGAGAACGAGGATGAGGATGAGGAGGTTCAGATTGACGTTGAGGTTGAGGTTGAGGTTGAGGTTGAGGTTGAGGTTGAGGTTGGGCAGGGCGAGAATGAACTTGGGGTGGAGGATGAGGACAGTAACAAAGAGCTGGAACCTGCTGAGGATGGGGAGGTTGAACCTGTTGAGGATGAGCATGAGCATGAGGGTGTTGAGGAATAGGGGGAGCAGATTGAACCTGTGGAGGATGCTGGGGAGGATGAGGGTGTTGGGGAGGATGTTGATATTGAGGATGTTGTTGATATTGAGGATGTTGTTGATATTGAGGGGGAGGAGGTTGAGTATTCTGGGGCTGTCCATGAGGGTGTTGGTAGTATTGGTAATACTGGTGATGGAGGGGATGCTGGGGATGTTCGATAGGTACGAGAACCGTGGTAGGCTGAGGATTTTGGGGAGGCTGGGGATTTTTGGGAGGCTGGGGACTATTGAGAAGTTGGGTAGCTTTTCGAGGAACCGGAGCTTGAAGTGGAGGACCTTTCTCAGGTTGGTGTTGAGGTATAGGTGTATGGGGATAACTAGGGGTAGTCATTTTGACTCAAGATCCCTCTTCTGCTGTCTTTCTGACTCTGAGGTTCCATTACAGAACCACTGTAGCTCTTATATAGATATATTCATGACACTGAGGCTTGTGAGATTCAGACTGGTGATGGAGTATCTGGTGAGAGAAAGCCGTGAAACAGCCCTATGTTAAGGCCGGGGTTGAGGTTCATCGTGATATCAGATGAGAGATAATATAATGGTTTTAAGGATGTCGAATATTACTGTTCATTTCTGAGGCTCTTCATGAACCTCATGCTCGGTGGTAGAGTTTAATATGCGTCAGATTTGTTGAACTGACCAGCCTGATGCATGTACACAATGACGTAGAAACTATAAAGATATCTACAAGTAACATTAATGTCATCATAAAGATATTCTTGTTAGTACGATACTCGAGCCGAAGGTGATGCTTGTACTGTAGTGAAGAGTTCCACAATTCAGATGAGAGCACAGATGTATCTGTTTTCGTTACATTTTACAAATGTAACATGCTCTATACAAGTAGAATATTATTCACAAAGTACTGTGAACCTGCTTCTACAAGTAGAAGACATGAGGTGATCCCTGCTTTGGAAAATATACTCGATGATTTGTATGAACACGACCAAAGAACAAACACGATACAAGTACCGGTGGTTATATGCACTCCGTTGCATTGAACAAATCAATTGAGGCTCCTTATTGAAGCCTCAGAATTGGTCATGTGTCTGTGGCAAAAATTGGGGCTTCAATTTGAGCCTCACCATGTGGCTGATATGGACATCCAATTTAAGCATTCCAATTTTTGAACAGACAACGGAAACGACTTGGATGACAGATATTGCAAGTCTCGTTGCTTATTCAGCGTCAGACAATACAAGTACCACAAGTTCAAATACTACAAGTAGAAATTGTGTAAAGACGCATTCTAGTTTTGAGGCAAAAATCACAGCCTCAAGATCCGACAGGTCAAACAGCCTCATCGCATATGCATGAAACACGCACACTATCAGGCGCACACTATCAGGTCGAAAAGTTTAAAGTTTGTGGATTTTAGCCCCAAGGAGAGCCCCAACATGAATATATAATGGATCTCATTTTCCTGGAAAGATCTGTATATTAGATCAGTCCAGTCTTCAGATATAGCAGCCCATAGGTGTAGATGATTAAGCTGTAGTTGTAGTAGGAGCTCTTACAAGCAGCTTCGTCTTTGCACTAAGTATAATGAGGAAGTGTAGCAGTAGTAGGTGTGGCAGTAGTGCTCGTAGTTCTTCGTGACCATGTGTAGACGTGTAAAACTGTTAGTAATAGTGCCACAGAGCTGCGAGCTTTGTACGTGTAAGAGGAGGTGTGAGTGTCGGCATTTGGGGTGCATGGAGTAGGTAAAAATGAATGTTCAAGCTGAGCCCAGTATATATATGCTTCAAATGTTAAGAAACTCTGCTATATTATCATTACATTTTGTAAATATTAGTACAACCTCTCAAGTCATTAAACTTACCATACACCTTCAACCATCCCCTCCATCTCTTTGTATCTAAAGCACCTAGACGCACATGTTCTACTTTTCTCAGGGAGGCTTTCACTTCATAGAAAATACTCGAATAACTATGGCACCTTAACCAATGGACTCCTCTGAGATACGAGATTCACCTAGTGTCTTGCAATTTATTTCATACTTAGTCTTACACATTTTAAGGCCTAAACTCTCAATTGTAACTCCTAAGGGACTGCACCTGGCTACCCCAAAAATAGCCATATACAAATTGCGACTTGATAGGAGTCGTTTGCCAGTCTAGACGATTCAGATGGTACCCTGCAAGCCTATCTTTCCACCTGTCTTCCACTTTTTACACCGACCCTCCGAACTCTACTTGGTCAGATAACTGCCTTTAATACCACCAGTAATGCGAGAATAGTAAATCCAATTAAACAGCGTAATCACAAAGGGTTAATTTGTTCTTTTAATCACCTCGCAAATCTGCTGCTACCGCTTCTCGACTTTTTTCACCGATCAACCAAATTGTATCTCACCACTCAACACACCCTAACGGCCGTAGAAATATTTCCATCTGAAGTACAGATTGGCCAGCTTGTCAATTGGGGAAGAAAGGCTCTTTATTCACTTCCAAATCCCTCCCTTTCACTTCTTCGCAACCGTATGACACCGGTACCCGAGATTACTTAACACGACATACAAGCCAACTCCTCCTGATATACCCACATCACTACGAGAACTGAACCAACGTATTACTTGAAGACAGTAGATTCCAATGATGCTAACAATACCTTGTTTCCTACCTCTTGTCACAATTTAACCCCAACACCCCAACTCTACTTCACTATACATCTGCACGCAGTATTCGGAGAAATACAAATATTGTAACGGTCAGTTGGTCACTGTATTTCTCGTATATCTGTGATTCGAAAAATACCACACATGTCTAACGTCTAACTTAAGTTCACATTTACCACCGAATCCCATAATACTGTCAGATATAGAAGTACCCCCAAGTTCACCAAAAATACTACCATCCGCTAGAAATTTGACCAGAGTACCTCTCGGGTCCAGGAGATCCCAATGCTACCATTGATAGCTAGTTTACCATCCCGCAACCACTTTGTCCGAACCTCCCAGTTCCATACCTGTTCCATTCTCCTCAACATGACACAAGAAGCCGTTGGGAGAACTTTTTCTATGATTTTTAGATTCGAGGGAATATTATAAACCTAATAAAGACAATTACTGTGATATCCAGTAACCCAGATCCCGCGAACGGTTTTTAATTCGTATTTTTAGGCGGGGATTACGTAATCGTGCGACACATTTACTCTCACCTATTTTTCAATTTTTAACTGTCAGAATCCAAACCCGGTCTCCTCTGCAATTCACCCAAGACCAGCGGGACGCTGGTCTCGTCTACAGAGTACAAACTTGATACTCTGGAAGTTGTCGGTAGTAAACTTGATTAACTAAATACACATAAAAGTCCCTAATATACTGCACCCTGTGCGGGGAAACCTTAAACAATCAGGTTTCCCATTCCAGGTCACGTGCTAGGCACGTGACACCCTCTAGACACCCTCTAGACGTCCGACCGGACGTCTCGATATTCCTCTAGTAAGAGATCACTCGATGACTAATCCTAGAACATCTTATGAGTAAATCTGATCTCTTACACTCGCCCACCTTTCATAAAGGACACGTCCACGTGTCCTGAGTCACACTCTCAATGTCTTCGGGTCGGGCTGCGGTTCCTATCTCCTCCTGTCTAGTCTCCTCCTGTCCACTCTCCTCCTGTCCAATATCCTCCTGTCCAATATCCTCCTGTCCAATCTCCTCCTGTTCAATCTCCTCCTGCACTGTCTCCTCCTGTATCTGACTGTCTGTCTCATTCAACTGTAGCACTGCTTCATCCTTCACAGTTTTACCACGTCGATAGTCTTACCGTGGCCAGTATCAGTGACTCCTCCTGATCGATCTGTGTCTGTCAAACTTCACAGTCCTTTCGGTGTACTTCGGTATCAGCAACTCGCTATTCTCAAAGTTTTCGATCTTCACAGTAGCACTCAAACTGCTCTTCGCCTCCCCAAAAAATTCCTCGTCTTCTTCTCGTCTTTTTCCATCACGTATCTTTGGCCTGTAATCGCCTCCGACACCACTCCTCCTCGGCTCCTTCCAAGAGAACCAGTCGTGGTCCTCCTCTTGTAGCTCGCGTCCTCGGCTCTTGCACTTCCTCCTCTCTACCTGATCCTTCTCCTCCTCTCAGGACTGTTACCTCACGGCTCCATTCCGTCCTCTCTGCTTTCTGCTTTCCTGTAAACACATGTCGTAGCTCATCAGTACTCACTCCTCCACTCATGCTCGGCTTGGCTGTCTTTTACCTCGCAATCGACTGTCTAGAACAACTGTATCCTTATGGGCTACTTAGCTTCACCCTCGGTTCAAACTGCTCCATTCCTCTGTGGTCCAGTCACTTCCTATCCTCTCGTTCTCCTCCCACATCCAGCGTCTCGCGACCGTCAGTGTCTCCGACAGCGCATCACCGCCTTATTCTCCACCATGATCTGTTCGTAGCTCTCAGCGGTCTCCCGGCTTCCAGCACTCCACGGCTTCCACATCTCTCCTCCTCAGCATATCACAACCACACTCACTAACGTTCGCCGTTTCAATGCTTAAGTCAAACTGTTCAGACTCAGCTCCACAGACTCTTCGTCACTTCATCGTTCAGGTCGGTCATACTCACTTCCAGGGGTCACAGCATTCCTTGTCGTTCCTGCCGATCTCTCACATGCCCCTGGCGTTCACATACTGCTGAACATCGTTTCCTCCGAGGCCATCGTCTTCATTGACGTTCCAACGAATGGCCAGTGGACCCGCACTCTCTCTCTCGCAAGTCCACAGCGTCCTTTCAACGTACTTCCTTTCGTCAGTCCATCTCCATTCCGCTAAGCTCGTCACATTCAATGCTCTCATGTAACTCGCAGATGCTTCACTCCAAGCTACTCATGTCTTCGTAAGCTCTTCGATCATCATCATGATGCTTCACTCCTCGTCACGCGTTGTCTTGTAACTCGTCGCTCATCACCATCGGTCGTCGTTCGATCTCTTCTCGACTTCCCTTCCTCCTCACATCCTTATCCTCCTCGAGGGAGCTCGCGCCGGTCGCTCTCCTCAAGCATTCCATCTGTCCATCCCTCTGCATACCTCTCTGTCTAGCAAGCACCACTCCAGCCTCTCGTGTGCGCTGCCACTGTCTTCCTCCAAGCTGTCTTCCTCCACGCTGTCTTCCTTGACCACCAGCTTTCTATCCCTTTCCTCCTTACTCCTCCTGGTCGGTTGCACCTCGTTACACTTCATTCAGCATCATTTCTTTCTGCATCATTCCGCTTCACTCCATGCTCTATTGTGTGTGCGTGTGACTTCGCCTCGCTGCACTCCACTCGTCCCACGACTATCACACACCCTCCCCTCTTTCAAACACTCAAACCTCTCCCCCTTTTAAAAAACTCGGACGTCCTCGTCCGACGACACCATCAGTACGGTTTGTGGCTGCACTGCGAAGTGGGGTGGGTTATCTTGCGTCAAGCTTATCTGTGTCAAGCTGCTGTCTGTGTCCCACGGCTGTCTGTGTCAAACTGTCTGTGTCCAACGGCTGTCTGTGTTTCGCTGTTGTCAAACTGTCTGTGTCAAACTATTGTCGAACTGTTGGGCTAGTTTTACATGATCGCACATGGTTCGGTGTTTTGAAGTTCCGCAACTCGCCGGTGTAGTTTTATATGCTCACGCATAGATGTTAACATGTTTTTCCTCATGACCACAACTTTGTGGGTTTTCTCAGCTGCATCAAATCACTTCACGGCATCATCCAATCGGATAACAGGGCTCATAATTTTTCTCAACTGCTGTCGGTGGTGTGTTTAACGTGACAGCTCACGGCGGTCCCCTTGCGGAGACCCAGCTGCTGCTCGGTTGCTGCTGCTGGCTTTGTGCCATATCGATAGGCGGTGTAGGCTCACTCGGGTAAGCACTGGTGTGCTTCTGTAACTGTAACTCTGATTTATACGTGTCATTTCCACGGTGCTGTATGACTGTAGTTTTAGGTGAGCGTCACTCACATCAGCGGTATGACTGTAGTTTTCGGTGAGCGTCACTCACATCAGCGGTATGACTGTAGTTTTCGGTGAGCGTCACTCACATCAGCGGTATGACTGTAGTTTTCGGTGAGCGTCACTCACATCAGCGGTATGACTGTAGTTTTCGGTGAGCGTCACTCACATCAGCGGTATGACTGTAGTTTTCGGTGAGCGTCACTCACATCAGCGGTATGACTGTAGTTTTCGGTGAGCGTCACTCACATCAGCGGCGGTATGACTGTAGTTTTCGGTGAGCGTCACTCACATCAGCGGCGGTATGACTGTAGTTTAAGGTGAGTGTCACTCACTTCGGCGACGGCTACCCCACTCGGCGGAGGTTGTATCCATCGGACAGGTCATTGGTGCTTACGTGGCAATCTCACGGCTGCGCCAGTCTCGCGGTAGGACTTCACAGCACTTCACCATAGGCCATCTCTGTCAGTGTCTCGAGCGACATTCCGTCTCTGCAACCTCCTCGCAGGTTAATCATTGCACCTCTTTCAGCGCCCGTGCACATGCTTCGGTCCGGTCCATCTCCGTCAGGGGCACAAATCACTTGCCTGGTACCGAGACCATCCACATTCGACTCAGTCGGTCTGTCTGGTTGTCTGTCTGTCTTCCTTCTGTCTGTGACTCAATGCTATCAACATTGAACCGGATTCGGCCTGAATGGACCATTCTCATGGCCCTCTCTCCCCCTTAAAATTCAGGGGTAAAAAAAAATTCAGCTCCTCCCTGGATCGCGAACCAAAGTGCCGCTACCATGTGTCAGAATCCAAACCCGGTCTCCTCTGCAATTCACCCAAGACCAGCGGGACGCTGGTCTCGTCTACAGAGTACAAACTTGATACTCTGGAAGTTGTCGGTAGTAAACTTGATTAACTAAATACACATAAAAGTCCCTAATATACTGCACCCTGTGCGGGGAAACCTTAAACAATCAGGTTTCCCATTCCAGGTCACGTGCTAGGCACGTGACACCCTCTAGACACCCTCTAGACGTCCGACCGGACGTCTCGATATTCCTCTAGTAAGAGATCACTCTTTTTTTGATTCTAGGGAAATACATTTAGCTAAATAAGGCCTATACAATGTTAAACCCGCACTCTTTTTTTGATTCTCTCATTTTTTTGATTCTAGGGAAATACAATTTTTTTTTTGATTCTAGGGAAATACATTTAGCTAAATAAGGCCTATAACAATGTTAAACCCGCACGTCGGATTCGGATTCGGATTTGCAAAAAAGCTGTAAAGACGTAACAAGCGATTTTCGAGTTCGCTGTTCCTCTTGTCCTCGTCGTGACCGGATAAATATCAACAATCAAACAAAGCAAATAAACTGGGGTGTCGTGTCACGCAAACCACTCTGGGCAGCTGATTAACGAAGAAACTGGAAGCTGGGTACCATGATATCAGGGTAGGATAAATAGTGTAAACATGGGATGGGTGGTCATGAAGACGGTGATGTTTGTGATACAGAAAGCCATGTGGGCTGGGTTCTGTGAAATTGTGAAAATGTGGAAATGTGGGGTCTGTGAAACTTGTAGTCGGTTCGACGGATGCCTGGTGAAGTGTGCGCCTGGTGTTCTGGGAAATGATGTGACTTGTGTTCTGATGATTCGGATGACTAAAAGTCGGGTCCTTTTGGATAAGACCGGGTGAACGGGGGGACAACAAATTTTTTTTTTGCAAATTTTTTTTTTTTTTTTTTGATTCTAGGGAAATACATTTAGCTAAATAAGGCCTATACAATGTTAAACCCGCACGTCGGATTCGGATTCGGATTTGCAAAAAAAAAGCTGTAAAGACGTAACAAGCGATTTTCGAGTTCGCTGTTCCTCTTGTCCTCGTCGTGACCGGATATTTTTTGATGACTAATCCTAGAACATCTTATGAGTAAATCTGATCTCTTACATTTAACGTTCCAGCCTGGCTAGCTCAATCGGTAGAGCGTGAGACTCTTATTCATAAGCAATCTCAAGGCTGTGGGTTCAAGCCCCACGTCGGGCTATTTTTTTGGAGTTGTTGGGAGGGTATTTTTTTGCCTGAGAATAGCGAGAACATGCTTATTTTGAACGTCGAATCATCATTGTTTTCTTTGGTTTCAGTTCTACCAACTCCCCCTAGTACAACTTTCTTCTTCCCCCTGTCTCAACTCTTCCTCTTACAACTCACTTTTCATGCCCAAAAAGTATACCAAACAATACAAACGATACCCTAGCGTGCCGAATCAGCCAAATACACCTGCTGTTGCTGATTCAGCGCAAAAGCCGTCGTTGGCAGCTATTTTTGGCGTTCCTCTCAGTCGAGAAGAACTGGTAGAAGCAAAGCGTCGAGCAAGAGGAGGAGGGTCTCTGAGCAAGACTGTGGGTCAAGCAGTACAATCAGAGCCATGTATGGACCCTGAGATTGCTAAATTTGTGCAAAAACAGTCGAATATCAGCTTTTTGCCGCCAGTGAAGGCTGGGCCTCCTGCACCAGCTAGCTGGATGGTGAAGAAAAGTTATAAAGAGCCAGAATTCAAACGTGTTCACAAACCCAAGGAGGAGGGCGTTTCTAGCCTGAAACAACTGTGTATCAGGAGCATTGCTGAGTTTTATCCGGAACATAGAGCTCTGTTGGAGGTGTACAGTGAGTACCTGTCTACCAACCTGGTTCTGGAGCTGTTACCTCAGATTTCGCATTTTAGCAAGTACACTGTTTCTCCACAGGCGTATCGGATGCTGTTACCGCAGTGAACGTACCCGGATATCACCCATCTGGATTTGTCTGGTCTTGATTTGAGAGAAACAGTGGTACTGATTGACTGGCTAGTGAGTCGTCAAGAAAAAGAACAGGAAGAAAAAGAGGAGGACCTTGATTGGGAAGACGTAAATGAGCAGCTTGAGACTCTGGACAAGTTTCCCAACCTCACATCTCTCTGTTTGGCGTACCCTTCACACCACAATACTCGGTTATGGCCCATGTTGTTGACCTTGACAAAACACTTTAAACTGAGCAAACTGGACATTTCAGGCTGGCCAGCTCCTCCTAGAGCAGAGTACGACTTACGGAAACTAACTCAGAACACGCTGTTCCTCGAGTCTTTAGCTGTCAAAGATTGTTCATGGACTTCATTACTTGTTAGCGAGTCAGTTGTTCCGTTGTGGAAAACTAGTTGGGTGAAAATGAAGACTGTGTACGCAGACAGTCATCAGGAGGTTCTTCAGAGAGTGAGAGGACCAGGACGGTGGTTGCATGTTGAGTAGGTGGGAGGAGACTATAAAAGAAAGATATTGTCGTATTTGCTGCTATTGTAGATTGTGCAGATTCTAAGTACAGTTACAAGAAACCTCAACCAATGTCAACTGACATAATTTGCTCAAAAATACATCCATCAATGAGGTGACTTGATTAGAGCCATATCCAGAGCGAGGGTATTCAATTGGTACCCTTCATACTTGTATTACTCCACTCCTAATGCAGTTAACTCCAAGACCTGTAGATCTGTACCCACACAGAACTGCACCTAACTCCTTCGAAAATAATCATATATATAAGTGAAATGGACAACTGTGATCCATAAGTGTGTGTTAAAGTGGTAATACCTATTACACTTGCCCAGATATCTCTATACCAGTTTAACCAAAACACGTAATATACACTATTTAGATAAATGCCACTAACTCACGGGCAAATGTTCGGACGGCCAATTGGACTTGACCAGAGAATTCCCACGACAAAACTGATTCATTTGATGCCATCTACATCTCCCCAACTCTCTCCTATCAAGTTTTACACCAACGCTCTCAATTCTCTAAAATTATTCATGTACCTTAAAACTACTCAGAAATGTTTACACAGACAGATAGGACTAACTACAGTGTTAAGGAGACGGGTGTGATTCATTTGGTACCCATATTGAACCCATCACTTTCTTGTTTCTAATTCTGCATCCGATCACCCAATTATACATCTTCCCTTAGCTCCCTCTAACTGATCCAATAATACCCTCACAGTCATGGGAACTGGACCACTGTAGTCTTACGGATATGTGGATAACAATGGCGCCATACACGTTTCACCTATTACTTCCTTCCGACGCCTATCTCCCCCACTCTCAATTCCACCATTTACAAAACTGCCGCTAACTGGACCTCTAATATCTATACAAATAGACAGACGAGAGGCAATAGCATTCCTGATAGATACAGATCCCTATGATACCGATTAATCCTTTCCCACTAACTCTTCACAGATTATATGAATTACCCATATGCCATTCCAACATAGAACTCGACCTAGCTGCTTTAAAAATGCCAGGATCATTATACAGAGTTGATAAGCCGATTCTGTTGATCGAGGCGATTCTAATGGTTCCATAAACCTCTCCTCTTCCACCTCTTCTCAAGTTTTGACGCTACACTCCCGATTCTACTCGTCCATGTAATGTGCTAAACTCTTTCAGAAATATCTGCACTATCTTGAGGTGTGGACCATATTGTTCATTGAGATACAACGGTTCAAATGATACCTTTAAGCTCTTCTCATTACTGCTTATTTCCCCCATGGAGATTCCATAACACTTTTACTATCATTTTTAGAACACGTCTGAATTTCTCAGAAATACCCGGGTTGTCAAACCACCCATACCAACGTAATCTTCTGAGTCACGCAATTCAAATGATACCCTACATGTATCTCCTGCTTCCCCCTGACCACTTTAAAGTATTCCCCTTGCACTTCTCATTTCAAACACAGTCTGCCCTAGCTCACTCAGAAATACCCTTACGATCATGGAGAGTAGATTGACGTGTTAATATGGGCCTGTTTACACTAGAAATACCTCTCAACTTTTTCCTTTCGTGGTTTTCACCGTTTTAGTCCTTGAGCACTGTTCAAATTGACCTTCCAACTTCCTCCAATTCTATACGGAAATACCCAAACTGTTAGGCACACTTAATAGAAGATTTTTATTAACACCCATTACTGTTTTAATTTATATTTTGGAGTTATCTTCGACAACGGAGTTCCCTCTATTGTGAATTGAGATATGTCCATTATTGGCTCTTGATATTTCGACTGAAAATTGTACTGAAAGCCGCAGAAGGCTCTATGGTGAAGATCATCTAGTTGCGGGGTGGCGCTGGCATTCATTATGATGTCACTCGTCACTTGACTCAAGTTATACACATCTGATTGCCCCTATTAAGCCTTTCTAGCTGGAAGAGCGGACATACTCCTCTACACAACTGCACTTGATTGAATCAGAAATATCTGCATCGACACAGGGACTTGAATATTGCAATCAGTCATCCCGGAGAAGACGTTTGGTACCTTCTAGTCTCTTATTGTACCTCTGTAACACATCTAAATCCGACATGCTTAGTTTCCATGTTTTACAGAACTGCCCACTGGTTAACCAGAAATACCAGCAATGAGAAGTGAGCTTGACCAGTCAATATATAACGACCTGATATCTCTTGTAGTACCACTCACCTATCTCTTTCTACGTTCTATCTATTTTCAATACCGACATTCGCAAATATACAATTTAATAATCAGCCTCTAATTCGCCCGAAAATAATGCAACGAACATGGGAGGTTAACCATCATACTCCCGGATGTCACTGGAGTTGTCTACTATGTCCCTGTCTTTCTCATCCTCCCTTAACAAGTTTCAGGCTGGAACACCAATTATACCTTTCACACAACTTCCTATAGCTTTCACAGGAGTATCCTCTTTGATACAGTGAGTTGCCTAGTATTCCTTCCAACTGAGTTGATCTTAGGGCCATAACTAAAATTCCTTCTCCAACCGCTCTCCGACTTTAGGCAGTGTTGCCTCTAAATGTGACCCACATAAAATTCCTCCAGCTTCTTAGGAAATAGTCCTACGACAATAGCAACTTCACCTGCGTATTCTTCTCGCGATGAGGATTCATTTTGTAGTCGCGATTTCCCTGTCACCATCTCTTTCCTGGTTTTATCCCCCAGTCTACCAACTCATCTTCTTCATATACCTGCGCTCAAATTTGCTAATAACACTCTCCTTGCCACAGAAGCTTCGCTGTAGGGTTGATTCGCGGCTTCTCTTTCTATTAATTCCATTCATCTCCCTTAAACAAACATTCTATGTCCCGTAACCGGAAATGCGCAATTCAAATTTTCACAGAACAGCCTATATTCCACTCAGTAAAATCGGTGGCTGGATGGGGACTTCACCTTTCTATTCTTTAGTCTCAGGGAATCAATAAATTCCATTTAGTTCATCCTACTTCCCCAAGGGCACTTGTTGAAGTTACACCCCCAACCCCACATTACAGCACAACTGAGGCTAACTACCTCAAAAATACACTCATAGCCATGGGGACTTGAATATTGTATTTGGAATAGGGAGCAGATATATGAAGTGCCGTTACCTTTCCCCTCTCAACCTTTTTGCTACTTGCAGAAGTACCACCCCCAATGCCACAATCATGCAACCCTTCCTCCAATTTCTTCAAAAATACCCATAGAGTTGTACAGACTTGACCATTATATACCCTGAGGTTGGAACAATCGTAACATACCCTTTATGATTCTCTTGTTATAACCCCCATCAATTTACAGCCGAAACCCTCTACTCAACATTTCACAGAAATGCTTCCAACTTCACCAAAACTACTGGGATCCTCCTGGAGACTTGATAATAGATTTACCTTAAACTGAAATAACCTAACTGCTCCGTTCCCATTGCACCTAACGTCCCCTACCAATTTCTAGCCCCCATCCTCCTCACCACCTAAACCCGCACAACTGGCCTCTACTCTGTCAATAATAGACACATTCCTCTAGCTGCTAGATATTTATGGACCCATAGGATGGTCGGCTCAAATGATACCTTTCACATCTTCTCTTCCTTCTCGTACTCGGTTCTCACGCCAATAACCAAAAAATACCTTTTAGAAAATCCCCCTGAACTACTTCCAGATTATCTATATTGCTACAGAGAGTTGATTCTGGTAATTCTCAGGCTTAGGGGATTCCGGAAATACCTATCTTGCCTTCCTTATTATCTCCTCACACATGTTAGCAACGAACTTCTAACACGTCCACCCACAGAACTACAACTAGGTTCTCCGAAAAAATACCCATAGCCATGGTGACTTGATCAAGTTAACTCCACGTCGATGCCAGCCCTTGTGGTTCTATGAATTTGTCCTCAACTACCATTACCCCTATTTAACCCTTCGTTTCACAATTTCAGGTATTCACATAACTGCACTTAACTCACCCAAAAATACTCTCATCATAGTGACCGTAGTACAACAAGATCATATCAGCCTGGTCTTCATGTGATCCCCTTTATTCCTCTCGTACTGCTTTTTATCCATGTTTAACCCTGATAGTCCCTATTCCACGTTGCCACCCAACTGTCTGTAACTTCTTTAAAAAAATTAGTACGGTACTGTACACCTACATCGACTTGACATGCATACTGCCCCATTTTTGAGGATTCGAATGGTACCATCTATACCTCCCCCAGTATCTCTTCATCACTTTTAGTTCAACACTTCTAATATGCCCGCATCAAGAATTGGTGCCAAATCATTCAAGAATGTGTGTATAGCTATGGAGACTTCACTGATGAGTTAAATTGAGTCAATGGGTTCAATCAACCCTTTTAATGATGTCTATTCTAGATCCTACACTCTTTTGCGACTCACCATTCCAGTCTTACCTGATCAACCAACTCCTCTCAACTCCTACAGAAATACCCCTACGACTATGGGAACTTGATTAACCTATTTATGGGGCCGGGAGCTTTGTCTCAAACCTTCTATTCCATTTCCACCATCCCAAAACTCCCATTTATCAGTTGCAAACTCATTTGTCACTGACAACTCCAATTATAATATCTGCCCCTAACTCTCTTAGAAATGAGTACATAAGCATGGCGTATAATCGGGATGTTAATTAGCAGCCAGCGGTCTCTTGTGTACTCCATTAACTCCTCCTTCTATCTCTATATCACTTTCAAAACTGAAACACTCATTTTCTGCTCATTACTGAAACGCCCCTAACTTTGTCGGGAATATTCCCATCACTAGTCTGAGTTAACCGACGTAATCCCCTTGTCATTTAGGCTCAAATAATACCCCTCATGTCTCTCCTCTAAGTTCCTGGTAGCTTTAGCACAGACCCTCCCATTTCTACATAACTACACAACCTACTCTAACTCCTGTGGAAAAAATCCTATCCTTGTGGCGACTTGACCAATGTATTCCTGGCAAGCGTGCAATTCGTTTTGTTCTTTCAACTTCTCTTCCACTACAACTTACTGAGTTTAGCATCAGTTCTTCAGATACTCCCCGTTCATTGAAGATCATCTAACTCGTGAAGGAATACTCTCATGATAATAGAGATTTGTGCATGTTATTCCCCAAGCTCAAACCTCTCCTTCGCGACCTTTGTGGACCCTTTAAGATATACTCACGGCTTGTGACACCTGCATCTTAAATCTGCCCCTAATGAGAACTGACCACAATTTTACTAAGAGTGCCTGAATATATACAGCAACTTGAAAAACATATTCCCTGGCTTCAGACGACTTAGCTGGTACCTTCAACTTCTCTGTTTCTACCTCCTTTCCCCTTTTAACACCACCTCCATTTATCTTCATCTTCACGCAGCTGCCCACAACATCATCAGAAATACTTGGAAAGTTTAGCCAACTTGACTGTGGGATTCCCCTCACTAAGTACAATCTATTTCTCTAGTTCGTAACTTTTCTACTGTCAATCCTCGACTTTTATTCCCCAACACACCCACTCCACTTTGTCGTACAACTGGCCTTATCTAACTCAGAAATACCCCCATTATTACGGCGACTTGACCAATGTGTTCCTGGGGCTAAGGGGATTCATTCTAGACTGTTGCAGCCTCCATTGTAATCATTTCAGAGATGTTAGCAACGACGGTCCTGAAATTACCCAAATAGAATTGGTCGCAACTCCGCTGAAAATACCCCCAGCGTACGGGGTCGGTTAGTCATTGTGTTTTAACAACTCAGGTATTCAATTTAGAACCTCTCATATCTACCCCTTCATCTTTATTCAACTTGTAAGCCCACATAACTCATTTTGCACATAGAGACACAGGTCCCCCATCTACTCCAAAATTACCCATAATGCCAAGCAGACTTGACCAACGGTATTTTCTGAGCTGACTGATCTCGTTGATACCATATACGCCGTGTTTACGGCCCATTTTACCCCATTTACAATTCCACCCCCAATTCTGCATTACCACCCAACTCCGTCTAATTCGTCCAGAAATACCCACACAGCAACAGCGTCTTTTCTAACGACATTTAGAGGTCTCGATTATTCCATTAATACCATACATGTCCAGGTTGCCACTCAAATTCCTCTTATATACCTCTGCTCCCAATTCAACACATCCACACAACTCGACATAACTCTTCCAGAAATACCCGCATAACAACGGCGGTTTTTCCAAGGACATTAGGAGATCAAAACGATTCCATTGAGGCCATATATTCCTGCTTTACGGCCGATTTCACCCTTTTTACAACTCCACCCCTAATTCTGCAGTACCACCCAACTCGGTCTAACTCGTCCAAAAATACTCACATGACAACTGCGTCTTTCCTATCTACATTTAGAGATCTAGTCGATTCCATTAATACCACCCATGTCTAGTTTGTTTTTCAACTCCCTCTTTTACACCTCCACCACAAATCCTACTCCACCACACAGCCCGACCTAACTCTTCCAGAAATACTCACACAACAACGGCGTTTGATCCAATGAACTTCCGAGATCGTTGCGATTCCATTAGGACCATATATGTCTAGTTTAGGGCCCGATTCTGTCACTTTACATTTCAACTCCCAATTCTACATTTCCATACAGCCTCGTCTAACTCCTCTAGAAGTACCCGCAGAACAACGGCATCTCTCCTAATGATCTTCCGGGACCTACCCGATTCATTCAATACCATATATGTCTAGTTTTCTTCTCAATTCCCTCTTATATGCCTCTTCTCCCAATTCAACATATCCACACAACTCGACCTAACTCCTCTAGGAATAACCACATAACCACAGGGTCTTTTCCAATGACATTCGGAGATCTAACCGATTCCATTAATATCATAAATGTCTAGTTTACCACCCGATTCCAAGTGTTTTCGCCTCCACCCTTAATTCTACATTTCTCTACAACCCAGCATAATTCGTCTAGAAATACCCACAGGGCAACAGGGTCTCTTCTAATGACCCTCAGAGCTTTAGTTAATCCCATTGATACCATATACGCTTAGTTTACAGTCCATTTCCCTCTGTTTACAACTCCATCCCCAATTCTACATTTCCATACAGCCCCGTCTAACTCCTCCAGAAATACCCCCAGAGCAACAGAGTCTTTTCTAATGACCTTCACAGATCTAGACGATTCCATTAATATCATTTATGTCTAGCTTGCTACTCGATTTCCTCTTATATATCTCTTCCCCCCAATTCAACATATCCATCCAGCACCACCTAACACCTCCAAAAATTTCCGTATCACAATGAAGTCTTTTTTATCGTGTTCCTCGGAATCAGTAGAATGCCTTAATGCCTGCTATTTCTCCTTTTCTATATTTTCCAGTCCAATTGTTGAAACATCACGATCTTACAGAATGGGTGTTCCACAACCTCTGACTCAAGAAAACCAACGACTACAGAAAGATCAATTATCAATCATCAATGAACACTTGTCTCCTTTGTGTCTCTATTCCTCACGCATCATACTCTTGATACACCTATACATAACCTCCACTCATACAAAAATACATCATAATCTATACATACCTCTAACCTTCATTCTGCTCGTTGGCGACCTCGTCATCGTCCTCCTCCAGCTTCTTAATCTCCTTGCCCTCTTCCTTGGCCTTTTTGTTCATGTAGTCGGTAGTGCACTCCTTTGTGATTCCCTGCTTCAGCAAGAAATCAAAGGAAGCGTCTCCGGTGAAGACATCAACAAACGAAAAGAAGGCGTGGAACACATGCTGGCCCTTCTCCTCGGCGTAGATTTTGTCGTAGATGAACTTGTGTTTGAACGCCTCGATCTGCTCGTTCCAGTTGTCAAAGTGCACTCCTTCTCGTCCGAATTCGCCCTGCAGCTTTCGGTTGTACGAGTCGTAGACAGGTCTCTCCAGCAACAGACCGAGAGCAGGGGCCTTGGGAATGTTGATTCGGGCCTTTTCGAATGTCTGGGGAATCAGCTTTTGAGGGTCAGCATTGCATCGAACACTGAGAGCAACCATGGAGATCATTTTTCGAATCTGATGCAGCATGAAGGACTGGCCGTGGATCTTGATGCTGACCCACTCAGTTCCGTCAATAAGGAAGGGATCGCTGCAGGTCAAAGACTTCATGGTTCGCATGGCCGAGGGGTCCTTGAAAGACTTGCCCAGAGTGAAGTTGTGGAAGTTGTGCGTTCCCTCGTAGATTTTCAAAATCTCTCTGATCTTGGCGAGTCTCTCAGCCGAGATTCGGAATTCCTCTCGATGTCGACGCTCCACAGCCTTGATTTTTTCCAGAGTGGAAGCACCAGACTGGGCCTTGTCGGCAGACTCGTCTTCCTTGGTCTCAGACTCTTTTTCGGCCTTTTCAGCCTCCTTCTCGTCAATACAGGCTCTCTTCATCCACTCGTCGTAAGACACGCCCTGGGACTCGAGATCGGCAGCAACAGACTCCCAATACTTCTTTCCCTCCTCGTCGGGACTGGTGCCGTCCTTGAGCAGCTTTTCAGACATGACAGTGCCCGGACGAGGGTTGAGGAAAGAGTAGGTGGGCATGAGGTACTCGTAGACTCGAGAAGAACACAGTTTTCGACACTCAAAGGCTTTGTTGGTTCTGGACACGCCCCAGACACGCAGCTGTTCGGGAAGATGGCTGTTGATTTTCTCAACAATGTTTTCGTCCTCAATAATCATCTTCAGCGAAATCACGTTGCCGGCAGCATGAACACCCTTATCTGTTCGAGCAGCACGCATAAACGCGGATTTTTTGGGATCATCAGCGTTGTTCTGCGAAATGGCACCGGCCTTGACAAACGCAGCAAAAATATCGCCCTCAATCGTCTTTTGAGGAGGATTCAGCTGCATGCCATGGTACCCAGTTCCACAGTATCCAATCATACAGGCCACTTTTCGCTTGGGCTGTCGAACCTCATCAGCAACCAGAGGTCCGTCTGTCTTGCGACGAGTGTCTCGACCCTCGCCTTGTTTCTCCTGCTCCTTTTGACGGTCTCCTCTTCTGTCCATCTTCTGCTTCTTGGCCTTGTGGTCGCCCCGGGGACGGTTCCAGTTGCCTCCCTTGCCTCGTTTCTGGCCCAAATCGTGCTGCTCGGCCTGGTCGCCAGACGCACTGTTGCCGACGGGGGTGGTGGAGGGTGTTTCGCTCATTTTGAAGGGCAAAAGTCGGCTTTCAAAGGGAATCAGACGTTTGATCACTTGCAAAAAATTGGCTTTCATGCAGTCGAAAAAACAGCAGCAAATGCAGAGGAATACAAGTCCAGAGTTTGGAGAAAAACGGACGACGGTGCGTTAAAGAGGCAGAAGGGCGGGTTAGGAAGAGGGAGGAGAGGGGAGGTGGTAGGGGAGTTTTTGGATTTATTTGGATTTATTTGGGATTTTGGAGATTTTAAAAAAAGATTTTCGAATAAAAGTTGGAAAAGTGGGGAAATATTTCATAACTAGAGAACGAAAGTATCTGTGGGCGTGAGATATGCAGAAAAGATCTTTTACGTAGCTTCATATCCATATCCTCGTCCAAATCAATTATTACGAATTTATTCAGTTTTTGGAGGAATTTATTCGTCGCCTGAAAAATACCCATAAAATGTGGAAAACCTTAAATTAAAAATTTCAACAAGCTTGCATTGGTCGATGCATCGGGTTGATGTATCAGTTTTTGCGGCTCTTCTTTGATTTTAGTTTTAATTGATTTTAAAATATTAATAAATGTTTTACCCGTTAATTCGTTTTAATTCATTTTTATTGTACAACTACAGTTAACCATACATCAGAGATAGAAAGAACATGCCATAAAATCGCTGTAATCATTTTAAATACCGATTGTATTCCTGAAACAGTTATATGCCTCAAAATAGATCCAAAAACAGGTTAGAAATATAGTCGTAAATGCAATGGTGGCCATTGGAAGACCAAAGAACCGTTGTAGAATGTATCCTGTTCCAACTGATTGTAGACTTCCTACATCAGCCGACTAATTCCCTCCTTCAGAAGAACTGTTCATTTTTCCCAGATCGTTCATCTCTTCCTGTTGATCTTCCTGAACTCCTTTATTTCTCCCACAAAGTGTACACAAAGGAAAAGCCCTTCTCCTCAACCGAAGTATCTCGTCCTGGAAGATCCACCTGGTCTCCTACAAACTCCTGGAGACGTTCATAAGGCTGTTTCTTCCAGAGACCCTGGTCGAATCCCTCAAAAAAGGTATCGCATTCCACATGGCCATCAGGACAAGTGATTTCCGTCAAAAGAACTGCCTTGGTGTGTTCATGAACAAGAGCAGTCTTGTACACCTGAGATCCTCCAATAACGTAGACTGTAGAGTTCTCAGGACACTTTGTAAGGGCTTCATCGAACGATTTCGCCACAAGAACCTCTTCCGGAGCATCGGTCATGGGTCTGGAAGTGAGCACGATGTTCGTTCTGTCTGGCAGAGGTCTGAATTTGGGTGGAATTGAGTCCCAGGTGGTTCTTCCCATGATGACGACTGCGTTTTTTTGGGCCGTAGTCACCTGTTTGAAAAACTTCATTTCTTTGGCGAGTCTCCATGGCAACCCGCCATTGAGTCCGATTCCATATCTCGGCACTGTAGCTGCCAGAATGAGGGTAGTTGAAGGGGGCATTGTGTTGGAGGTTTTAGAGAGACGCGTTTTCAGACGCGAATTGATGCATTAAGAGAGGAATCTTAATTAAAACGTAAATATATGAGGAAGTCGATATTCGAACTGACGATATTGGGAGATGCTGAAACCTTAATTTACGCCCAACATCGCGATGGAACAATAGATGGTCTCGAAGGTCTAACACCACACAACAACCACCATGAACGTGTCGACAAGTACTGTTCAGCAACAGCGACGAAAACCAACCACCGTCAACGCCGTGCAGGACGAAGATGCCGCGCAGCTGAAGCTGGGACCCGAGTTTGACGTGACTCAATACACACACGACGGCTTTGAGACCGCTCTCACGGCTCTGTCGACTTCTGAGGCTCGATCTCTCATCAATCACACGCTCAAAAAGCGAAAGAACGACGCATTGGGCATCGAAAACACAGAGGACGATACGCTGGACGACGAGGAGGAAATCAACGCCAACGAGGTGCTGCGAAAGACTCGAGAGTACATGAACATCTTCTCTCGGTTCCGAGAACAGCAAAAGGTGGCTGCGGTGGCCCAGATTCTGCGTCACCAGGACAACGCGGACCTGCATCCCTTTGAAATCGCCCAGCTTGGAACTCTGTCTTGTGACGGAGCTGAGGAGGCCAAGACTCTGATTCCGTCTTTGGCCGCAAAGAGAACCGATGCCCAGCTCCAGGAACTGCTGGACCTGGTTCGAGAGCATGACCGGGAGAACTAGACGGTTTTTGGAGGTTGGATAAGCAGAAAAAGGTCCATATAGACTGTGGGGTAATATATATTGTATAACAGGGTTGGAGTAGGAGAGAGGTTGGTGAACACTAAACGTTTCTCAGTCCACATGGATTAATTCTTCAGTTTCTGGGACTAGCAAAGGGGTGTATCTCTCTAAGTGTGGTAACACTGTAGTTAAGGAGTCTGGAAGGAGATACTTACAGTACGGTACAGTAGTGTTCTGATGACTTGGTTGTGGGTGTAGAATCGGCTGAAAGGGAAAGAAGACATGTAGGTCATTAGAGAGAGTCTCTCACGTCGAGTATATATGCCAAGGACATCATACTTACTTTTCCAAACATCGATACTATGGTTTAAGCACTATCTCTACTGGCTAGTCCAGCTTTTGTAATAGAGACATTACTAACCAAAAAAGACATCAGCGACTTACGATCTCGCTCTTCCCTGTGTTCCCTGAGTATGGAGAGCGTGATGGTGGAATCAAATGTATTTTAGTGGGATTTTTTGACGAAGTTGGGGCACGTCTTTAAGAAGTATAAAAAAAGTGATTCGATTTTAAAAGTGGTTTTGAGACATAAAAAGTGGCATGAAAGGAGCTCATGGATGCCTCAGACTAGGAGGATTAATTTGGTAAAGTATCCGTAACGATGCGAGTATTTCTGATTAAGTAGGGTGCTGGATGCTGTTTTGTTAAATATACAAAATATGTTCTTCAGTAGATTATTGACCCAACCCTCAGAATAACAGCAAGCTTGTCATTTCTGTGTAAGGACACTGATGCAAACTCTGGTGTATATGACCTCTCTCCCTATTGATATCTACACAACTTCTCAAACCAAAATAACAATTTTCAACGTAGCACCCAAATCCGCTCAACTCCTCTAAAAGTACATACAGAGCTATGGCGAGTTATTCACTGTCATTTCGAGTGTCGGTGGATTCCACGGATACCAAATACATCTGATTTCCTATCCAATTCCCAATTTTTACCCTCCACCTCCAATTCAACTACATCACACAACTCAACCTAACTCCTGAAGAAATATCCGCATGGTAATATAGTCTTAGTTTACTTGTTTAAGATGATCAATAGGCTCATATGATGCCTTTAATGTCTCCATTACCACCTCTTGTCCCTTTTTAACCCCAAGTCCCCTCAAACTAGGTAGTACAGAAATGTTCCTAACTTCTTCAGAAATGCTCCCATCTTCATGGAAAGTGGATGGGGGGATTCATTGCACTCATGCGAAGCGTATGATATCTCACACTACTCTCATACAGTCACTGAATAACTTTCAACACCTAAGCCCTTGCTCTCTACTTCTCATGCAACTGTCCCCAACTGCTTCAAAAATATATGTATAACCTTGGAGAGTTGGCCAAAATCTAATCAATACTATAGTATTTCACATCACAAGTCCTATCGTCCCTATCACTCCCTACACACTTTTCTACTCCTGCCCCTCTCTGTGTGTGCCAAGTGAACTCCTTCTAACTCGCTCAGAAAAATTTCCATGTGTCTTTGTGACTTTACCACTACATTCACGTGTCTACTAAGAGTCCAGTGATAGCCTTCTATTATCTCCTATTACGTCTTTTCCATTTTTTCACTTACACCCTCACTCTATATTTTCAACACATGTGCTCAACTGTTCCAATAATACTCGTATTACCAAGTGGGCTTTATCATTGTGTTTGCACGGGTAGGTGGACTCGTCTGGTTCCACCTATACATGTCCTACTTCTTCCTTCCCATTTTCAGCTCCAATACAGTGCCACCTGTCTTACACCTCAACTGTCTCTATGATGTTAGCTCTCTCATAAATACCCATAAACTTACGGGGAGTTGCCTAACATATTTACCATTCTGAGTACAGTAGGTTCCTTCAGTACCGTTTATTACTCTGTTGCTAACTCATCTCTAACTTTCAAAACCGCAACTCTTTACACTTTTCATAAAACTGTCCTAACTCCTTCAGAAATATTCACAGAAATGCAGTAACTTGACCGAATAGTTCCTTGGGTCATCTTATTCCAGTGACGCCTTTTAACTCCTCCCAGCTAAGTAATTCCCACTTTTGACAGCGAATCTCGCATCCCCACCCCTCATACAGCTGAGCCTAACTTCTCCGTAAATGGCGGCATCACCTGGCAAAGTTGACCGCTACGTTTCCAGGGGTCTGATGTTTCATATTCGTCATCTCTTTCTTTCCTACTACTCCTTATACCTCAATAAAACAAAAACTCTTATATACAAAATTTCACAAAACTGCCCTAACTTACTCAGGGAAATAACCATAGCGAAGTCAACTGGATCAGTTGACTCCACCTAGTCATTGATGTTATTTTTAGCCCTTGAAGCTGTTCCTAAGATCTCTTCCCCAATTATTACACCGACATCTCGATTTCACTTAGTAACGCAACTGGTCATAAATTTCTTGGAATTAATCACATAACAATAGTGAGTTCTCTACCTTGCTCCTTAGAAAACCCAGCTTCTGGCGGTACCCTGTATGCCATCCTGCCTCTACCACTCACTTCCTCCCACTTTTTACACCTCCACCTCCAATTCTACTTGCCAACACAACTGGATTCAACTCCCTCAGTGATACATGTATTGTCTCAGTAAGTCCACCCTGTAGTTCTTGGACATCAGACAGTCTTACCATGCCGCTGATAACTCCCTTATTATCTCTTTAGCTCTTATAATGGCGAAACCCACAATACTGTGCCTGCGCAGAACTGCACTAAATTTACCAGAAATAATCCGATCGTAACTGTGACTAGATCACTCATTTCCCCTGACCAATCTGGTTCATTTGATACCATCAGATACTCATATATTGCTTCTTTACCTATTTTAACAACCACACCCTTGATACCATCCTTGTGCGTGTTCTCTCCATCCGTTGCAAAAATGCCAGAATTAGTATTTAGACCTAACAGGAGTTTTCTCTGGGACTAGAGGAACCCAATGATACCATGAAATGATCCCCTGCTGCATGTTATACTCTTCTCTCACTTCCGCTCTCAATTCTTCATTCACATGCAACTGCCCCTAACTCTTCCTAAAATATCCGCACCATTATTGTGAACTGACCATATTGTTCCTGGTGTGATGTCAGTTGTTATCGGATCAATTAATCATTCCCCACTAACTCTTCACAGATTTTACCAACCACACCCAAATGTAACTCCACGCAGAACTCCTCTAACTCGCTTCAAAATACCTGTACTATTAGGCCAAGCTAACAAGAATAGAGCCTGAAGCTAGGCGGTTCTATTGGTACCATAGATTCCCTCTCTTCTAACTCCTCTCGTGCTTTGACCCTGACAACCCCAATTCTGTCAGCTAATGCAACTCCTCCTAACTCCCTCAGAAATATCTACATCACATTGGGGTGTGAATCACGATATTACACGCCCTAATACAGTGTCAATTACACCCTTAATAATAATGTAAGCCATCTCCTTCCCCCTTGTTTCTTCAAAACACTGATTTTCGACTTTTCGTACAACAGCCCTAACTTCCACAGAAATGTCTGATTCACCAGGGCGTCTGTACCAGCGTAATCCTTGGGGAAAGAGAATTCCAATGATATCTTGAATGTATACTTTGCTACCTCTGGGTCACTTTTAATCCGGACCCTCTCACTTCTCATTTACAAGCCAATCTCGTCTAACTAGCTCAGAAATAGTCCCACATTCTAGGAAACTTATTTGCTGTGCTCCCAGGAGATCGGTGATTTCCTCCATCCCTATCACTTTTCTCCTCGTGTGTCTTTCGCACTTTTAGCCCTCGCACCCTTGCATCCACAGTTCTGCTTGAACACGCAGCTGTCTCCAACTTTCTTATAAAAATTCGCACCGTTAAACGGACTGGGCCCACATGTTTCTCAGTCTCTTACCATTCCTATGGTGCCATTAAAATTCCCCCATCAAATCTGTACGACTTTTAACAGCCATTCTCCTAATATGGTACCTACTCATAACTGGCCCCAACCCATTCAAAAATATATGTGTAGCTATGGAGACTTGACCAGCGTACTTCCTAGGTCCAGGGGATTCTTTTGGTGGCCGCGCATCTCTTCTACTGATATTTATCAAGATTTTACTTTGATTCGCCAAATTCTGCTTGGTCATACATTAACCGACAACTTTCTCAGGAATACCCCCACGGCCTAGCCGACTAGATAATTATGGTTTTAAAACATCAACGATTCAGTCGGTACTGTACCACTCATTTTTCACACACAGCATTTTTAGAGATTTTACTGGTCGTATCAGAATCTCTTGAGGCAGTATTGGGGGTGTCGCTCTCCAGCTCCTTTAGAAATACAAACAGAGACAGGAGGGGCTGGTCAGTGTGATGTGTGATGGTCTGGGTCGGAGGAGTCTTTTCATACTCTGTACATCTCTGTAATTACTTGTTTTCCATCTCATTCGCCGATGCATCTATTTCTACTATCTTATACAACTTCCTCTAAATCTTTGAAAGATACGTCCATTATAATGACTACTTGACCATATTGATTCCCTGTCCTCGGGAAGGATTCTGGTTCCATTTTACCTCTCCTAATGCTTCTTTACAGCATCATTCCTTGGCCACCACCTCATGGAGTTTACAGCACAACTGCACATAACTCCTCCAATAATACTCCTATTAGAATTTTGTCTTGATCATCTTTCTCTCCAGTCCCTTGCAGTTCGTATGACACCACTCATTCCTTACCTATTGCCCCTGCCCACTTCTAACCCCTCCATTCCCATTTCTACTATTTTACACAACTGGGCCAAGCTTCCTCAGAAATACACTTACAACCGAAGCAACTTGGCTATAGAGTTTTTAGAGTGGGTTACTAACAGATACCACCTTTCTTTTCGTCTCCTCTGTGCCATTCCCCTTTTTATTTGCACCACCCCTAACACATCCTTCACATAGAACCGATCCAACTCGTTCAGAAATAGTCCCATAACTATGGAGACTTGACCAGAGAGTTTCTCGCCGTCATAATATCTGTGTGAAGCCTCTTATTTCTCTTCTTCAGCTTCTCTATAAATTTAAAAGGGGAGAGCTATATTTTTGTTTTTGCATTTCTCTGTAATGAGCTGGACTTATCTCCTCCAAGAATATCAATATTAAGAAGGGGACTAAACTAGAGGGTTCCTATTTGTCTTATCACACTGGAAAAACCTTTTATTTCTCTACCTGCATTTCTATGACTTTTAAATCAGAAACACCTATCAACCCCTTTCACAGATGTGCCGATATTTCAAGCAGAATTAGCCGCAGTGATATGTCGTCTTGTTCATCGTCTTTATGAGGACAGTGTGAATCTTCTGAATCCATTCATGCCTTTCTAGTCCCTTTTACCCACTTTATACTATTAACACCCCACACACACACACACACACTCAGTAACACAACTCCCCCTAACTGACTTAATAATACGCCCATAGTCATGGGGACTTGATCGCTATGCCTGGAGCGGATGGGGGAATCAACTACTACTGCTAAATATACTGTCATTACATCTCTCAAAATTTTGGCACCTACACTTCAACTTCAACTTGACCTTGCAACTGCGTCCAGCTAACTAAAGAATATTCGTATCAGTAAGTAGGCTTGAAATGTATGATCCTCCACGTTTGGTCATTCATGATTTGCCCATCTTTTTCCCCTTATATCTGTACATATTTTGTGGAACCAAAACACGTATTTGGGTCTTCACACAGCGACGTTCCCAGCTTCACCAGAAATACTCGTATATGTATAAGGACTGGACAGGAGTATTCCCTGAATCTAAGCGAAGATAATGATACCATACATGCTTAGTTTACCATCCTCCATCCGCATTTAACACTTCCACCCCCAGTTCTACATAACCACGTAACTGCCTCCAACTTACTCAGAAATATCTGAATAAATAAGGCGACTTTACAGACGTTTGTTTTGGTCCTATACTTTACTATGGTACCGTTGAAATCTTGTACCTATTCCTTTCCCACGCTTAACATCGAAGAACTTATTTCCTCCCTTACACAGAACTGCACTCAACTCCAGTAGAAATTTTCACACAGTCACAGCGACCTGATATGAGTATTCCCAGAACTCCAGAGATTCCAATGATACACATTATATCTCCCTTCTCCCTTTTTTCCACTTTTATCACCAAGCAAAATAAAAATTATGCAACTCCATTAATGAGCATACTCCATAACTTACTCAATAATAGAGCCATAATAATAGAGACTTGATCATCTTGTTCATTTGAGTATGTAGATTGCGACAATACCATTTACATATCTCCTAAGTGCTTTGTACCTTATATACCCTCAACACCATGCCTTTCACGTTCCACACAGCGACCTCTAGCTTTCTCAGGGTTACATGTATCATTTTGAGAAACTAATTAAGAGTATTCCCCAGCGTTTCTCCAATAGTGGAAAGCCTACATTTACTTCCTTCTATCCCTGATCTGTCACTAAATCCAATACTCTCTTTTCATGCTTTTCGCGGAACGGCTCCCAGTTGCTTAGAAATATCTGTAGACTTTTGGAGACTCAACCAACGTAATCCTACCGCTCCGGAGATTCAGATGATACCATGCAATGCGGTCCTTCACCTCCTAATCAGGTTGTGTCACCTCCACGCCTACTTGGACCTGGTCCCCAACTCCAACCTAACTCCTCCAAAAATACCAGTAGCGTTATGGCAAGTTCATAATAGAATTCTCTGACCAGTTTGGTCCTATTTGTTCGATCAATATTCTTCTAACTATGGCTTCTCCTCTTATGACTCTGAGAACCCCGTTTATACCAGCTCAAGCAACTGGGTCCAAAACACCTAAAATAGCCGTATTTCCAAGCCGAGTTGACCATGGTGATATGATCGTTCACTTTATTCTACTGATGCAAATTATGCCTTCCTCATTACCTCTTTACAGGTTTTAGCAGCCACACTCCTAAATGTCCCCGACACATATATGCCCCTAACTTCATAAATAATATCCATATCACTCCAGAGACATAACCTGCATACTCCCCGCAGTTGGGAGGTTCTAATTTCACCCTATATTCTTATAGTAATACCTCTTCCTTTGTAATACCTATCCCTAAGACTTCGTGCCCACAGGTGCACCAATTTTAAATCCACTCAACAGCTCCAATAATACCACTATCATCATGGCGACTTGAGGGTACTACTTCCACGAGGTAGACTATTCAGCCATTACCATTGGAATATCTCCTAACCCATCTGTACCATTTTTAACCCCACCTCTTCAATTCTTACGAACCACAAAACAGCCTCTAGCGGTCTCAGAAATACCTTCATGATTATGGTGACTTCACTGATGTGATTTAGAACGCTCTGTTTTTAAGAATCGTCTCCCTTATGTCTCAATTCCAACTTCTTTACAGTTTTTAACGACATCACCCCAAAAGTGTCAAAACGAAGCACTGAGCCTACCTCACTCAGAAATACACACGCCATCAATACTTCTTCATTATTGGATTCTCTCGGGCCTAGTGATTTTAATAAATCTCTGCATGTCTCGTTACCATCTCTGCCTGCGTTTGTAGGTCCGCAATACATATTTATCACATTTCAAGAGCTGTCTCCAACTCCAGCCTAAATCCTCCAATCGTTGCTAGGGCTTGACCAGAGATATTTCATTCCCCAGGGGATTCCAATGGTACCATATAAGCCCAACTTACTATGGCCTTACGTCCTTTTCAAACCTCAACCTCAATTCTACTTTTTCACAGAATCCCTAATATCCTCTTCAGAAATATCCGCATACTTATGAGGACTTCACTAGCATTATGTTAGGCTGCCGAAATTGTATAGATTGCTTTATCGTATCTCTTACTACGTTTAACCGCTTTATTACCTGACCTTCCAATTCTACTTCCTCATGCAGGTGCCTCTAGTTCGCTCAGAAAACCTCCCATCTCCATTTAAACTGGATCATCCTGCTCTTGAAATCACGCAGTTTCATTTGGTACAGTTCAGCTCTCTTCTATGTTTTCTTCAGTTCTTTTATCAACGACACCACTTAGATCTCATCATACTGAACTGCTCTGACTTTCTACAGAGTCCCTACATCATTAATCCGACAGGGCTAACCTATTCTAGAAAGCTAGAGGCTCCCAACAGTGCCTATTATAAACGTCTTACGTCACCTTAACCGCTTTTACACTCCGAGCCCCATTTCTTCGTGAAAATAGAACTCCCTCAAACATACCAAAAATACTCTCATAATAACAGGAATTTCTGTAATGTGTCCCATACATCCATTAAGATCTTTTGGTGCCCATTAGGCCTCTATTACAGCCTATTATCCACTTTTATCATTCCAACCTCCTAACCATTGGAATCATGAGCTGCCCATAGATTCATCAGTAATATTCGCGTCGTCTAGAGATTTGACTAATCGATTACTAGGAATAAGACAGCTCTTTTGATACCGTTTAAGTCTCTCAACCAGCTCTTACCCGCTTCTAATCCCCACACTCACGCTATACTGCACTACACAGAACTCCCCGTATCTAATTCAGATATACCCGCACCATCATGGGGACTTGACCAGAGTGTTCTCCAGAGCTAGATGATTCGATTAATACCATGTATGCCTCTCTAACTCTCTCTGCGCCACTTTTAACCCCAGCACTCCTATTTCCGTTTGTTTGCAACACATGTCATATCTCCCTTATATATATCTCCACAGATCTGGGACTTCACCACTGTATTACGCTGGGGACTACCTCTCCGTTGGTTCCCTTCATGTCTCTATTACTACCACTTCACAGGTTCTAACACCTACACCTATTGAACTCACCTGCGCAGGACAGCCTCTAACTCACTCAATAATACCCATACGTTCTCACAGACTTGACCAGTGTACTTCTGAGGCTGAGTTAATTCCAATGGTACCCTTCATGCCTCTCATACTATTTTTTTCAGCAATTATAACACCTGCACTCTTTTATTTCCAGATCTCAAAAATGACCCAACTTCACCAGAAGTATCTACGTCACAAAGGCTTATACAGCAAAACCCCTTTGTCAACTTCCCATGGAGCTGCTTCTGATAACTTCAAAAATACTTACATAATTTTGGTGCCTCCACCAATGTATTTAGAAGGGTCGGTTCGTTTTTGAGACTTTTTGCACGACGGGATCAAAGATCTATCATAGTGGGTGATGAATAATGGGTACCATTAGAGTCCCCTGTATCATACAAACACAATGACCAGATGGGCTAAGCTATGTTTATATTTCTTGTTGAGTTGGAGACACATCATTGATCAGGTAGAATCGGGTTCGTCGCTGCAAAAAGGGGGAAAGATGCGGTAACCTGGAAGTGAGTGGGTTCAAATTAATCTCCTAGGTGTTAGGATTACAATGGTGAACTTGTCATTGTTTTGTGAATAGTTTAGGAGGAGTTATGTCGAATAATGTGTGTATGTAGAATTGATGGTGTTGTTGCTAAACGTTGCTACGAAGGATTAGTGGAGACTTATAGGGTATCATTAGATTCGTCTGAGCATGGGTAATACGTTGATGAAGTCTCCATAGTGATGCAGATATTTACGGTGAAGTTGAGGGCAGCGCTGATGGAAATTGTAAATTGTAATATCGGGAATTTTTTGGGATAAAAGGTAGCAGGGGGAGTTTCAAGGGAATGGAAGAGCAAACAGAGGTAGAAGAATCGTTTAATCAAGACGCAGTGGTCATGGGAGTATTTTTGATCAACTTCTGGGCAGATGTATGATCAAGTAGAATCTGGGGTGTGGGTGATAAAAGCTAGTGGGAAGTAGTGGGGGAGATATAAATGGTATCGTTATAATACCCGGGGTCTAAGGAACACATTGGTATAGTCTCTGAGGCTATGGTCGTAATTCTGAGAGAGTTAAGTTGAGGTGTATGTATGCTAACACTTCGGGATCTCTGTCTTAAAGGTCCAGACGAGGCAACTGGAGATACTTTCGGGATACCGATGGAATCGTAACGTATCAAAGGGTCGTAGTCTTAAGTCTTCATTGTGTCTTGGATATTATTCGTGGGGTTGGCAGCAGTTCTGTTAAATGTATGAAATACGAGTCTTGTGTTTTAACAGAGATGAAATAGATGGTAGGAGAGGTATAGTGAGATATAATGAGTATCACCAGTATGGTAGCTCCTCTTAGAACCCAGTGATCAAGTCGGCTTCACTATATGGGTATTTTTGGAGGAGTTATGGGCTGATATGAGTGGGGGCTGTTATGGGATGTCGCAGTTAGAATATGTAAAGAGGAATATTGGGAGAAGTTATGAGACCTAATAGATTCCCCTGTGTTATACTAACCCAATGGTGAAGACTCCATTATGGTATGAGTATTTTTGGTAGTTATAAACCCATGTGGTCAGTAGAGGAGAATTGAGAGTGAGGGTAAAAAGTCGGTATGAAGTAACAATAGCAACATAGATGGTACCATAGGAATCCCTAGGTGAATAGTAACACGATATTTAGCTGGCAATGGCAATGCATGTATTTATGAAGCTGTTAGGGTCAGTTCAATAAAACGAAGAAGTTATGTGGCTCGCATTATAGAAACGTAACAGATAGCAAAGGTGGAATAGGCTGTATCATATGAATCTAATGGTTCTGGGGATCACTACGGTCAAGTCAGCTAAATAATATGGGTATTTTTGAAGGAGGTAGAGAGACCCCCATGCGGGGCTGTAAAACGGCTTTTGAGGTTAAAGTGGGTATGGAGTGGAAGAGAAGACTTGAAAGGTGTCAGCAGATTCATCCATACTCGTGGAACACAATAGACGAGTTGTTATAGCGATGCGAGTATTTCTGAGAGAGTTAGGTTCAATTGTGTGATAGTAGGATCTGCCACATCGGATGGTTGATGCCCTATGGTGTGATTATAATATTGGATAAATTAAAAGGAGCACTTTAGCAGTACCTGTGGTTTAGTATATAACCCATTCAATCAAATAACTTAAGTCTTTGCTCTCTCTGACAAAAAGTATTCCTGTCGCAGAATTACGCTTACTAATCTCACCGACATACAACAGAAACTCCCAACAAAAAAGATAGCCCGACGTGGGGCTTGAACCCACAGCCTTGAGATGACCTTTGAATAAGAGTCTCACGCTCTACCGATTGAGCTAGCCAGGCGGCTGATTTTTTGAAAATCGAAAAAAGTTGACGATAATATCTGAGGTTTGTCGTAAAAAAAAATTAAATGTATTTCCCTAGAATCAAAAAAAAAATTAACACAAAAAATTTGCTAAAATGCACTTTCCTAGGCTTTAAAAACAAATAAAAAGAAGTAAATGTATCTCTGGCAGCCTGTAAAATCTTTGGTTTACAGATTATCGTTCTCAAGGCCCTTTTTCGTCAGAAATCCCATAAAGTATGTTTTCTAGATACGCATAAATATGATTTAAATGTGTAAAAAATAAGAGGACAAATGAAAGCTTTGGTAGATAAAATAAACCTCATATTTATTCACCTTGACCCTCACCAATGCCCTACTTGTATTCCGACAATTTTATCAAAATCAACACTCACCCGACTTCATGTACTTGTACTTGTAAAATGTACAAGTACTTGTATACACCTCCCATCTATGCAACATAACCTGTCAACTTTCTTATGGTACTTGTATCGTACAAGTACTTGTACAAGTACAAGTACAATAAAACCAGTCTCTCTCCAACCACCACCGAAATCATGTCTGAATCAGATGTCCAACACGTGATTACAAGTAGATCTTCTTTCTTGGTACAAGTACGAGCACAAGTACAAGTAGTCCAGTTCTTGCAACTTCTAAAATGCTGAAAGATACAACTTTCATCATTGACAAGGCCTCTAAGAAACTTGTAGAGATCAAAAGCTACTACAGAGATATCCACTATCTGAGGAATTGTATTTACTTAGGACGCTCCTACGAATGTTCTCCGACACTCCTACTCACTTGATCATTAAGAATGTTATTAAATAGGTTAGAATACATGTACTTAGTTTCGCTTTGCCCGTCCAATATGGGTATTGTTGACCTTTGTGGCAAAACGCAGAGAGTTGATGGTCTCGGAAGCATGGGCCTGCATGGGCGAGACATTGACCAGCATCAGGGTCTTGGAGTTGCCGCCAAGCGAGTACTGCAACAGATACGTGAGCTTGGAGTTTCTGTAGGGAATGTGAGAACCCTCTTTTGCAGTTCCAAGGGCGTGAATCACGTCTCCCAGACAAGCCAACGACTTGTTGATGTTCTGAGTCTCTCGTAATCGGTCTCCAGTCGCTCCACTGTGGTTCAGACGTTCACTTCCAGCCAAATCAATCAGATTCAGCCGACCGTCACACGACTCGCCAGTGACGTGGTTCTGGCCCTTGAGACTGACAATGAAGACGGAATGCGACCGCGACGACCGCTCGTTGGCCTTGGTGGCAGCCACCATCCGGTTCTTGTCCGACTTGCGCAACAGCCGGTTCACAAACTCAATGTCAGACAAAACAACAGGTTCCACGCCCAACACAGACGTGGTCTCGCTCTTCATGTCGTGTCTGATTTCGAGCTTTTTGGAATCCATGTCGGACGCCGAGCCAAGCAGATCGTTGAGATTCTCATTGTAGATTTCAATAAACTGGCCCGAAATCACATAGTCCCAGCCCTTGTCGCGCAGCTGATGTGTCTGCTGGAAAATCAGCTGTAACGTCTCGGGAATCACACCTCCATCTCCAGACATGGTATGCGTCTTTCCGGAACCCGTCTGGCCGTATGCAAAAATGCACACATTGAATCCATCCAAAGCAGACTGCACAAGCTGCGACACCTCCACAAACACCTCCGAGTTGGACGCTGTGGGCTTGAACACACGGTCAAACTTGAACGTCTGCGTCTTGGAGCCCATCTGGCCCGTTATCGAGTCCACCTGCGGCGTGGAAATGGACATGTTTTCGTCGTCCAAAAAGTCCATCTGGACCGCAGCAGCGTTGGGACCCTGGGACTCGGATTCCAGCATCGGTCGCACCCGCGAAAAGACCCGAATGTTGCCACGCAGCTCCTGGATCTCATTGTGCAGCTTTCTCCGCTTGGTTTCCTCCACCAACAGCCGCTGACACGCCTCATCTCGCTCCCGGTTGGCCTGAGCCACAGCAGCCTTCATCTGCTCCATGGTGCCATACTGGCTCTCGTTCTGGTGCTGCAGCTTGTCAATCTGGGACTGCAGCACCGTCGTGAGAGAAGACGCCTGATTGGACGAGATGGACAGCTCGTGAATCTGGCCCTTGAGCGTGCTGTTCTCCTGCTCAAAAGCTGCACACTTGAGCTTCTGGCCCTCCAGCTGCTCCGACACGCCCTCAAACTGCTGTTCAAACGACTGGACCCGCTGGGACATGTGGGTTCGAGACTCCTCATGTCGTCGGTTCAGCTCCTCAATGGCACGTTTGTGCTGTTCCTCAAACTTGTCACGGAGCTGAGATTCATCCCGTCGAACGTTCTGAATCTGCACGTCCATCTCGCGCTTCAGCTCGTCCACCCGCTGCTGCGACTGGGTCTGGAGAGACGCCAGCAGCTCTGTTTTTTCCTCCATCTGCACGCGAATCTGCTCCAACGTGCGTTCCAGCTCCTCTACACGCCGCTCCTTTTCCTCCAGCCTGGAAACCAACTCCTTCACGTGACTCTCCTTGTCCTCCTTCTCCTTGTCCATGTCTTTAACCGACGACTCCCACAACGACATGAGATTGTCTGCGTTCTCACTCAGCTCTTTTATCCGCGCAGAACCCTCGGTAATCTCGTGTTGCTGGTGCTCGTTTTCACGCCGCAAACTGTCCACCTTTCTCCGCAGCGCGTCGTTGTCGTCCTCCAGCTTCTGCTTTTCAAAACACATGCGATTGAGCTCGTTCAACACCTGCATGTGCTTGTTGGCATTGTCCTGGAACTCCTGCCGTTTTTGCTCCAGCTCCTTGTCCTTCTCGCCCAGCCGCACCCACATTTCCTTGACCATGGTGGACGCATACGAGTCGTCCTCGCCACTGCTGCTGCTGCCTTTAGAAGCTCCACCTCCCATCTTGTTGCGAATCTGAGCAGGAGCAGTATGAGAAGGCGTAGGAGGCACAGACGGAACTGCTGTTGCCGCAGAAACCGCTCCTCCACTTTGTATCCCACTTCTGCGTCCGTAAAGTGTGTCGTCTTTGTGTAACCGAGAAACTGGAACTGGAAGAGCTCCAGGAGCAGGACGTTTGGAACCTATCGCAATGTTTTCGTTGTTGGCAGGAATGCTTTTGTGTTCAAACGACTTCGCTGGCTTGGCCACAAATCGCGGAATACCCGAATTTGCAGCCTTGTGGGGCTGAAGCACATTGTCCATGTTGTGTGTCATGTATCGTCGGTGGAGGTGTAAAGTGGTGGATTTCAATTAAAGCGTGATAGTGTATGTTTTGATTTAACCTTTCCTTGTTTGGGGTGTGGTTGCCCAGCAACGGGTTACGCGTTGTGATCGACGTTTTGGGAGATCGAACTGTGGGATTGGAGAAAGTGGGAAAGTGGGGTTAATTGGGGAAATTGTGGTATAGTGGGAATCGCCAGGACCTGAGGAGTATGGTGATATTATCAGTTTCTCACTGAGAAGATTATTCGTCCTTTTATACCCTCACTTCTTGTAGTATTCCTAGCTAACCAAAGTCTAAGTATATGCAATCCTCTTGTTGTACTCCCAACTAAAATACAGAAACTGTTTTGAGCCGTTCCAGGGTTCAATTTGAGCTGAAATTTTGCCAGCGATTTTAAAAAGTGTCTAGTAATTGATTCCACTCGTTGCCAATCCATTACTGATAAATTTCACATGTGCTCGTTTCGTTCCTCATAACCTGTTTAAACTCTTCAGCATGCATGCCACAAGCACACCACCAAAAAAATCCTGGGAGAGGAAAAAGCTGAAATTCTATTTCGATATTTTTGCACACACTTTTTCCGAAATCAGCATGGGTCAGAAATCAGGAGCCAAGGGCAAAGTGACCATTTCGGTCGAGAAGAAGGACGGCAGCAAGGCGGTGACTAAGCCTGTGTCCAAGAAGCAGGTGACTAAGCAGGTGGAGCAGGAGGCAGACTCTTCTGAGGAGGAAGATCTCGAGGAGCTTGAAGGAGGAGATGGAGAAGATGACGAAGAGCATGATGATGATGAGTCAGACGACGACTCTGAGGATGACTCAGAAGACGACTCAATGATGGAGGACGAGTTTGATATCGATGAAGAGGAGTCTGATGACGAGGAGGGAATGGATGCTAGTGCACTACACAAGGCCAAGAAGGCAAAAAAAGATGAGGCGTTTGGAAAGGCGTTTTCCGCCATTCTGGGCTCGTCCATCAAGGCACATGCCAAGGAAAACCCCATTCTTATTCGATCCACAAAGTCTGCCAAGGAGCTGGAAGACCAGAAGCTGGAGGCCAAGGCTCGACGTCTGATCAAGCTGGAGAAGCGAAAAGCTGCTGAGAAGGATCGAGTCAAGACCCTGGTGCCGTTCGACGATCCCGAGCGGGCCAAGGAGGTGCTTGCTAACGAAAAGAAGCTGAAAAAGGTGGCTCAGCGAGGAGCTATCCGAATGTTCAACGCCATTCTGGCTGCCCAGACGGGAGCAAAGTCGTTGGACGAGACCAGCGTGTTGGGCGCGAAAAAACGAGACGAAATGGCCTCGCAGATGTCCAAGGAGAGTTTCCTCGACGCCGTTCGAGAGGGTTAAGGAGGAGGATTATAGATATAGTTAAGGATGGGATTATGATATGTGGAGGACTGGATACTTAGGTATAAGTGTCAGAGTATTAACAGATTACTGATTTCAGAGTGATCAAGTCTCTTGTGGTAGAGGTGTGTGTATCATTACCTTCTGATATTAGAAAATATGACTAGAGACTCTTACAGTTGGTATCAGACTATTCTAAGTTGGGGTCAGACTCTTGGCAGTTGGAATAGTATATAAATACTACAAATATAATAGTAATTAAATGTATCTTACATGAATCCTCTGGGTCTCATAATGGTGTACTATCTGTAGGGATTTGATATATGCACTTCCGCTGGCCTCTAAGAAAATGAGCAGTAGAATGATGAATATCTAAGAGTGTAAACGTACAAGATCATATTTCATTCGTCCAGATGATTATAGACTAATATGAAGACATTCCAAGTCAATATCAATGTCTCCAGAAGTATCAACGTAGAATCTACTTACCCGACAAAAATCAAACAAAAATCGTCTTCTTTCTGCTACTAGTAGTTATCTGGATCTTCAATACCCATCTCACCTAACTAAAACCACAACTACCTCCCACACCACCAACTAAAGCCAAGTACTCCAATACACAGCAACCTTGCCTCAGCCACACTTACTCAGCTCTATACGACACAAACCTTAATAGCGCACATTTGACGCAACGTTCTTACTAAGAGCAAGATATGAGTGGTTAGACGTAGATAGGACGTAAAAGAGGGCACAACAGAGGAAAAGAGAAGAGGACCAAAATATAATGGTTTTTGAGGGCGTAGAAAAATACCTCCGTACTCACTTTCTCCCCTAACCCTTCCAATATCCCCATATCTACTCCAACTGCCGCATTCATCTCACCTGGGTTAGGGTTCCGCGCTCCCTGCATGATCAAGATATTCCATCATGCACGAAAAGAAATTGTGTCTAGTATTTCTGACTTAATTGTCTAACATCTCGAAACTCACATAATAATGGGCTGGTTCTGGAGTGTGAGTATTTGATACAAACAGAGGGCAGGTAACGGACACAAAGAGGAACTACTGCTGTGTCTTATCTGTCCAAGAGGTGTGATACCAAGCGGAATTTGTTATCAGTGTGAGAAGTGTCATGGGTTGTGTGGTGAGGAGGACACAGATAGTTGTGGAAAGGAGGCTTTGGTGGTGACATGGAAGGGCAGCAGTGTGGCTGTCTTCTGAGTGTTTACTCAGCTTTGCTGTCTCTGTTGTCGTCTGTTGCCACCTACGACAGTGTCGTGTGAGGTCGTGTGAGTGTCGTGTGATCTGAGACAGTCATTATAAAACCACATTACAACGGGATGTATGTGTTCATATCGTGACCACGTCTCTGACACCATCTCACAGTTCTCCTCACCACCACAGTGCTATACGCCTGATATCACCACACACCATGTCACGGTTACCCGTCTTATATGCTAACCCAGGAAACACCTAAAGACTTGGAGAAGCCCATGGGCCACCCCAAAGGCGACATTTCACAGTGTCCCATCGACCACAGCAAGTTCAGCAAGCAGTTTGAAAAGAAGAAGGTCGAGGCCGAAACCGCGGGAGCCACAAAGTGCCCCGTGGACCACAGCCAGCGGTCGTCGTGGTTCTCGTGGGCCAAGCCTAGCGGTCCCGATGCTGACAACAACAAGCTGAACCCCCTCAACATGATGCCCGACCTGTCTTCGCAGCGGGCTCCTGGCCAGACCGTGGACCTTCCTCTGGAACGAACCTGGTCCACCATCCCCAAGGGTAAGGAGGCCAGTGCTGGCGTGTGGGAGTACCCCTCTCCCCAGCAGATGTACAACGCCATGCTGCGAAAGGGCGGAGGAGAGATCCCCGAGGACGCCGTCGAGTCCATGGTGGACGTGCACAACTTCCTCAACGAGGGAGCGTGGGTGGAGATCTGCGACTGGGAGAGCAAGTACTCGCTAAAGACGGACGTGGAGCCTCGACTCATGAAGTTCCAGGGCCGACCCAACGACCTGTCCCCCCGAGCCCAGATGATCCAGGTGCTCGGCAAGGTGTTCCCTGCCACCTTTGGCTCCGCCGCCCCCTTTGACAGACACGACTGGACCGTTCTGCGAGCCGTCAAGCCCGCTGAGACTGAGGCCGAGACCGAGTGGAAGGAGGTGCGATACGTGATCGACTACTACTCTGGTGCCGATGAGGGAGAGGAGGGAGAGACCCCCACCTTTGTGCTGGACGTGCGACCTGCTCTTGATAGCCCTGGCGCCGTGTACGACCGTGTGTCCAAGTGGTCGTCTGCCACTTGGCGAAAGGCCCTTGGCGAGCCTCCTCTCCCCAAGTACGTGCCCTCTAACCTCCGAGACAATGATGAGGAGTGATTGAAACTGTGAATCAGAGTTTGTGTAAATAGTAAATGATTTATTGATAACGAGGCCTGGCAAAGATCAGGCATGTTGGGTCTTAGTTGTAGTGAAAGCTAGAGGCATGGGTGGAATAGTTGGCATTGGTTTATTTAGTTATCAAGTAATATATTGCACTCAGTAAAACAATGAGTTCTTGTTGCAGACACGCTTCAACTTTTATGCTAACTGAATAAACACTCCCTGGAATGATGTAAAATTCGGGGGTATCAGTCCTAGAAGTAGAAATGAAGTAGATTCAGAGAAACGTAGGGTATCATCAGAATCACGAGAGTCTCAGGAGTACGTTGGTCAAGTCTTTATTGTTATAGCAGCACTTCTGGTGAAGTTAGAGTGTGTTGTATGAGGTTGTAGAATTGGAAGGGCAAGTGTAAAAAGCGGTAAATAGATCGTAAACGAGACATTCTTAGTATCTATGAGATCAAAAGCTCGTGGAGAATACTGCGGTAAAGTCTGCATAACGATTCAGATATTTTGGGCAGAACTAGAGGGACTTCCATGCGAGGCCACATTAGGGCAGTTGGGGCTAGAAGTTCGAATAATGAGAGTAGAACAACTTTGGTGGTATTATCTAGATCCCTAGAAGCTGAGAGACACGATGGTCAAGTCGCTATAGTGATGGGACTATTTCTGAGAAAGTTAGGTTCAGTTGTGTGAGAAGGGGGAATTACAAAGGTCTCCGTCAAAAGTCGTAATACTGTTGTAGGGAGAGCATAGAAGGTATAATTGGAATCTCCTGAGCCTGTTAAATCTAATGGTAAAGTCCCTGTTGCTATGTGGGTATTTCTGGAAGAGTTAAGGTCAGATCTGTGGGGAGTAGAGGTATAAGAAAAATAGCATCATTGGGCCTATAAGTGGAAAGATCAACTTAGGAGAGATGTATAAGGTTTCAAATGGATCCAGGAGGTTGTGGCAACATAATGGTAAAGACATCATGGCAATGAGAGTATTATAGGAAGAGTTATACGCAGAGAGATGCTCTTGTAGTATTACGTAAGTAGGTACAAAACGTTGGAAACATATAGAAGGAGAAAGTAGAGCGGCGTCGTTGTAATCTCCGCAACCGTGGGAAACCTGTTGTTAAGTCACCATGATTATACGATTATTTCTGAGCGAGTTAGAGGAAGTTGTATTGTTGTGAAAAATTTAGACTGTAGGGCCAAAAGTGGGAAAAGGGTCAATGGGAGCCCCGGGAAGGTCCTGATGGAACAAGAGACGTTTAAGGGACACACTGGTCAACTCGCCATGGTTATATGGGTATTTCTGGAGGAGTTAGGGTCAGTTGTACGGTGAAGAATAATTGGAGATTGAGGTGTAAAAGGGGAGATGTGGAAGGAGAAAAAACAAATACGGTACGGTTGGAATCTGACAGTATCAAAGGAACCACTGGTCAAGTCCGTTTTGTTATGTGACTTTTTCTTGACAAGTTGGACCCAGTTGAGTGGAGTTTTATGTAGGGGCATCATTAGAGAAATCGTCATATAAAAGGATATGAGATACTATAGAGCAATTGAGGGGTATTAAATGAAACTCCCGACCTGTGGGATCACCTTATTCAAGTCGCTGTGGAGTTGGGTGTATTTTTGAATGAGTATAAGACAGTTGTGTGAAAGGGCATAATTAGAAATGTGGGTAATAAATGGGGAATGGAGTGGTAGGGGAGACATACTTAGTAATTAATGACTCTACTGCTCTGTAGAAACTAGATTCTTAGCTCCTCATAGTGATGAGGATATATTTGGGGGAGTTAACGGGGGCTGGTAGTCCAGTAGATTTTGGGGTAGGGGTGGTAAAAAAAGCATGAGGACCAGCAATGAGAGATGGAGTGAATTAATGGAGATGTTCAGCTCCGGAAAGGTTACTGATACCAGTTATATGGTAATGGGAGCATTTTTGGAGGAGCTGCGCGGACTTGGGTGGAAAAGTAGAATTGGGAGTGTTAGTGGTATACGTGGTAAAATGGACGTAGGATATACTTATATGGTATCGTTGTAATCAGCAGACCCTCGGTATTACGCTGGTCTATCTGGCTAGACTCTACGAGTATTACTGTGGGAGTTGGACCTAACTATGTGGTTCTGTTGAAATAGGATGTAGGCGCAAGAGTCGTTGGAAATGCTTATACGAGAGAAGGCAAGGGTGACATTCGTATCTACTGGGCTTACAAACCCAGGGAGCAAGTCTACATATTGTTGAGTGTTCATTTGAGTAAGTTAGACAGAGTTGTCTCTCGAGTGAAGTTGGGAATATGGTGTTAAAATCCGTTCAGAGATGCTAGCGAGATTTGAGTGAACTCTTCGAATTATAAAGCTCTCAGTAACAACTTAGTCAACTCTCCGCTGTTATTCAAATATTTTTTAGTCAGTTAGGGGCGTATTGGTGAAGACGACGTATCAGTCTTCGTTGCTAAAAGTAGTAATGATATATTAATCAAGACAGAAGAGGAATAGTGTAATCATATTGAAGGTGAATGGAAATACTGCTTGCTCGCTGAGACCATACGTATATTTCTGGGTATGTTGATGAGTGTTGTATGGTCAAGAATATTTAGGACTGGGCTTGTAACCTGAGTATAAGTGGTGATAAAGGGGATTTGATTGGTACCGCTAGAGGCATCTCCATCTGAGCAATACACCGGTCCCGTCGTATTCGGAGTTCAGGTATTTCTGAGAAAGTTAGATGCAGCTCAGTAATGAGTAGAAAATTAGTGATTCGATTTTATTACATCAAAGGAGATAGAAGGGCAGATATGAATGGTAGTACTAGAATCACTCGACTCTAGAGAACATATTGGCTCAGTTACCTTCACTATACGATTAATTTTGAAGAAGTTGGGGGCACGTATGCTGGTGAAGAGGTTAGCCCTAGTCGAGGTGAAAAATAGATAGGAGAGCCGGAGAGGACCCCAACGGCACTATGAGTGAGTTTGGGGTCTCAAATATAGGCTGGCCAAGTCCCTTGGACAATGCCATAAGTTTCATCGAGTTGAGTTCAGGTCTGCTAACAAGTTGAAATTGGAGAGTTGGTGTTAAATCCAGGAAAAATACTCTAGAGGATACTGGAATTGTATTCCTGGTACATATCGAGCCTAGTAATCACAGAATCAAGTCTCTATGAAAATGGGAATATTTCTGGGTGAGATAGGGGCAGTTCTTTGATTGGACTTTTTTGGAGGTGGTTGGTCTAAAAGTGGGAATACTTAATAATACAGGCCAACATGGAACCATTAGAATTGTGTGACTTGGGAGAGCACAATGGTCAATCCCCTGTGGTTGTGCGAGTATTCCTGTAGGAGTTGGGGGCAGGTGTGTAAAAATGCAGAATTGAATGTGGTGGTGCTAAAAGTAGACAGGACACGGTAGAAGCGGTCTTGTGGGTATCATTAGAATCACGAAGAGTGGCAGATCCCGATGATCAAATCCCCGTAGTCGTACGGGTATTTCTGGAATAGTAGAGCCAGGTGTGTGAAGATGTATAATTGAAAGTCGCAGTGCTAAAAGTAGGCAAGACATAGTAACCTAGGCTAGGTGGGTTCCATCTTACTTTCCCGACTCGGGGTAATATAATGATTAAGTCGCCATTGAGGTGGTGCTATTATTGAATAAGTTAGAAACTGCTGTGTGACTACATCGATATGGAGGGTGGGAGATAAAAGTAGACAGGACACTTTAGCATATGATTGGGGGGTACCATTAGATTTCTGTGGCTTGGGGAAACACGCTGGTCAAGTCTTTGTTTCGCCTGGGGTATTCCTGGAGAAATTGGAGACAGATGGGTCAATACGTAGAGCCGAAGATCTCAGTGCTAAAAGTTGTGAATGTGTAGTAGAGAGATGTAATTGGTGTCGCTAGAACGGCCGTGCGATGAGGATCAATTGGAATGAGTCCTTATGACAGCGAGAGTATTTCTGGACGATCTAGGGGCATTTTGGTGAATAATAGAATTGGGAGGTTTGGTCTAAAAGTTGGAAAAACGTAGTAATATAGTCCTAGATGATACCATTTGAATTGGGCTACCCCAGGGAACACAATGGTGAATTCCCTGTGGTTGTACCAATATTACTGGACGAGCTAGACACAACTCTGTGAGCACGTGGATATTGGAAAATGTGGGCTCAAAGTAGACAGGACATCGTAACATAGGAATTGTGGGTGTCAATAGAACCATGCGAGATCGGGGAATACTATATTCAAGTCCCTGTAGCCTTACGAATATTTCTGTAGAAGTTAGACACAGTTATATAATGATGTAGATTTGGAAGAGCTGGTGTAGAAACATGGAAAATCATAGTGGCGTAGGATTGGTGGGTACCATTAGATTCGTGTTATCTGGAAGATCACAGTGGTCAAGTCGTCGTTGATTTTAGAGTATTACTGAATGAGTTGGAGGTAGGTGTGGGTGCATGTAGGAGATGGAGGGTTGGTGATAAAAGTTGGGAAAACATAGTAATAGTGGTCCTGATGGTACCATTAGAATCGTGGGATGATCAGGATCAAGCTGTTCAAGTCTCCATGATCATGCGAGTAGTATCGAGGTAGTTAAACGCAGTTGTAAGAATTAGCAGAATTGAGAGCTGGGTGCTAATAGAAGGAAAGGGATAGTGGAAGAGATTTGGTGGGTATCGTATGATTGACGTGGTCTGGGGGAACGCAATGGTCAAGTTGTCTTCTATCTGGGGGTATTTCCGGAGGAGTTAGTCCCAGATATGTTTTCAAGTAGAATTGGAGGCGGAGGTGTAAAAGAAGACGAGAGATAGGATGCTGCCATTATAAGGTATTTCTGGAAACGCTGATATTGTAGGAACACACCGGTCTTCCCACCATTGCCATTGATTGTTTTTAGACAAGTTGAGGGCGATTCCAGAATCAGTGGAATGGAGAGGTAAAATAATAAATTCGGATAAGAGATGGTAGTACAGACTTGAATGGTACCAATGGGATCCCCCGAGCTGTGGGTGTCCAATGGTCTAGTCTCCCGACTGCTGGGTGTGATATTGAGAGAGTTATGCTATGTTGTGCAGTAATGTAGACTTAGGGGAGTCGAAATTAAAATTGGTTATACCATTGTAAGAGAGGTTAGGATTGTACCATACGAATCGCACACATCTCAGGAATACACTGGTAAGATCAGTATGACTATGTAAACGCTTTGGAACAACATAAGGGAGATTTGTGTCTCACTGGAATTGAGGGGAAATTTGTGAACCTGGGTAAGAGGTGATCTGAGAGACATCAAAGGTTCTAACACAATTTTATGACTCGTCTACAAAGATTCATCTAGTTCCTATGGCAATATATGTATTTTTGAAGTTTCTGTGCGCAGTTGTGTGAAAAGTAGAATGGGACAAGTCGGCATTAAAAACTGTAGTAGATAGTGGGGAAGCCATAGCTGGTTCAATTGGAACAGAAATGTCACTATAACCCGTTAATCAAGTCTCAGAAATGTCACTATAACCCGTTAATCAAGTCTTCTTTACGATTTGGCTATTTATGGTAAAGTTAGACACTATTATTGTCAGGTGGATGTGGGGAATTTGGTTTGAAAGTCGGTAAAAGACTGCAAATGAGTGAGGAAAGGTACGAAAAGGATCTTCTAGGTCGTATGAACACAATGGTTTAGACCCAGTATTAGTGGGAGTATTTCTACCAGAGTTACGGAGTTGTGTTGAGAGGTAGGTTTTGGATATTGGCGGTAAAAGTCACTAGAGGATGGAACAGCACTGTAATGAAGACATACTTGGTATCAAAATGAGCGCTACAACATCCTTCTTACCCTGATCCAGTAGCTATTTTTGAACGAGAGTTTTATTGGTATATGTATTCCAATTTTTGGTAGAGCTGGAAGCAGATGTGGAAGATGATTTCGTTTTAGAGCGACATAGGATGTATCTGAGGAGACGTAGAGATAATACCTAAGACAGTACAGTACCGCTCTAGAGAATAAGTTGTTCAAGTCTGTGTATCTATATGTATATTTCTGAAGAGTTGGAAGGTGCTCCATAAGAGTGCACTGTAAAGAATATCGCTTCTTAAACTTGTAAAGGAGTATTAGAGGAAGTGAATAGAATACCTTTTAAAAACCGGGCTGTCCAAAAACAACTATCAAGTCTCTATTGCGATCTGAATATCTTCAAAGGAGTTAGGTGGAGTTGTGTAGGTATGTGGAACATGAGGGTTGAGGTTAAAAGTTGTTAAATTGTAGCAGGGGAGAATTGGATGGCATTAAACGAATCAATGGGCTCCATAGAACACCTCGGTCAAGTCATTTTCGATCTATGGTTATTTCTGAAAGAGTTAGGCGAATTCTACACAGAAGTGGAAGTGAGGGGATGTCGTTAAAATTCGGTAGGGGGTAGTAAACAAGATGTGTGTGATATCGAAATGATCCTCTCAGCTCCGAAAATATTTTAGCCCCTTCACCTTAGTTATGTCACTATTTCTCAATAAGTTAAAGGCACATGTGCGATGAAGTAGAACTGGAACTACCTGAGGCAAATGTTGGTAACAAGTAACAAAACAGGCATTCAGGGTCTCGTTAGAATCCGTAGACGTTAGGGAATACGTTTTTCTGGTTCCTATTGTTGTGGGAGTATTTTTAAAGTACGTGAGCCGAATAGCGTAATATGTGGAATTGTGAGCAGTCTCTAACATGTGTAAAGTGTTAGAAGAAGACAAGTTAAAGGTACTATTACAGCCTTCTGATCTAGAGGAGCAGATTGGGTAAGTCTTCTCTGTATTACATGAATTTTTGCCGAAGTTGGGTCCGTTCTGGGTCAGGACTGACATAGAAGTGTGACTGTTAAAAGCGGTGCAGAGATATAAGGGGGAATATTGGCGGAACAGTTCAAGTTGAGAGCCACCAAGCAACACGCTAGTCAAAGCCCCACCATTATATGGGCATTTCTGAGAGAGTTAAGGGCAAACTTCTATGTGGGGGATATTGGGAATCTGGTAGTTAAAATGCGTAAAGAAGTTATAGATGGAACACCAGCGGTATTGGGATGGCCTACGAAGGTCTATGATCAAAATAATTTAGTCGTCTTGGCTATGTCGGTATTTTTGAGGGAGTTTTAGCCATGAGGCGTTCTAGGGATATATGTATTGCGGGTTTAAAATTGATGTAAAGATAGAATGAGAGACTTGAACGGTACCGTTGGATTCTGCTGATATGGAGGATTAAATTGGTAACTTCTGCTAGGATGATTCCGTAATATTTGTCTGGATGTGGGCTGTTGTGTCAGGAATGTTATGTTAGGACATGTCACACTATTGGGGTCTGTGTAGATGTAGAAGGTCAGGCACAGGAAGTGTAATGTAATGTTCTATATGGCTCCAGTCCTTGTAATTCGAATCACTTTGTTTAAACAACTTTCACCAGGAGTTTCTCTCTGCAGATGGATACGAGAAACAAGCAGCCGGTGGTGGCCTCTGAATTCGTCAAAAGCGATATCTAAACCGCATTAATGGTACCAATCGACTCTCCCCCTCCTGACGAGTAACATGATCAAGTCCTCCTATCAATAGGGCCATTATTTATCAAGTTGACCCGAGTACAGTACTGCTTCTGTATGTCATAAAATGTATAAATGTATAAAATTTCCAGTACAGTAGATGAGATTGAGACTTGTAAGGGGAGAATCTGGACTTTTCTATTTCCCGTAATCCTCAAATCAAGTTAGATTACTTCGCTGAACATTATTGGTCAAGTTACCAGCTTTTGAAATTGGCAAGAAGGACATACTAGTGGGATTCTTTTCTAAAACTGATGCAAAAATAATGGGAGAAGCGTAGGTAATACACTTCGATAATTCTCTCTTGGAGGGAGCTGAATTTGAAATCGTTGTAGCTTTGCAAGTATTTTTGGAGAAGATATGTTGACTTGTCGTGAAGTGTGAAGAGATGGGTGGTGCTGTATATGAGGTGGAAAAGCGGGTAAATAATGTAAAATAGAAATATGTGATATCAGGAGAACATTCTAGCCAGTGAGAGAATGGTAGTTCTGTTTATATTGTAATGGACCTTTTTCGTAAGACTTGAGCGGAGCCTTATGAAAAAAAAGTGAAATGGAAAAACAGAGGCTAAAATTGGATAAGCAGTAATAGGGCAGAGAAATGAGGCATCAATATAACAAACCATGTAATCAGAATGCACTAGTCAAGTCACTGTAACCATCAGAACATTTTTCGCGAAGTTGGGTCAACTGCAGTTTCGTGTGTGGGAAATACCAGAAGTACAGTACAGTACAGTACAGGACTGTACGTCAGAAAACGATGTGCAATACTAATAAGAAAACAGTGAGGGGCGTATTCTAACGTTCTGAGATAGACGCATAAGAGAGTTGACTCTCCCTTAGATTATGAGTATTTTTGGGCGACTTAGAGGCAGATCAGTGAAAACCCAGATTTATGTGTTCTGTAATAAAAGAGAATATGAGATAGAAGAGTAAATGTGGAAGCTAATATAAGAATCCCCCGAATCGTTGCACCAGAATAGACACCTTGGCAGCTTGATGGGGTTATTATTGGAAGAGTTGAGGGTAGCTGTGGGGGTATGTAGAATTGAGGGTCGCAGTGCTAAAAGTGAGAATGATGGAGTAGAAAAGACTTTCAAGCTACCGCTAGATTCTCCCTTGTCTAATGATTCGTTTGGTGAAGTCACCATAATGATACATATATTCCTTGCGAAGTTATGTCAAGTTCTATGAAAAGTAAGAAAAAGCAATTTCCGTTTGGCTGTGAAGGAAGAGATGCCAGAAGAAAACCAAAGGGATAATCATAAGTGACAAGCGTTAGTGAGGCAACTGATCAACTCAACACAATGATGCAGGTATTCTGGAAGATTTTGGAAGGCGCTATATGTTGGAGTGTATTCGGCGAGTTGTTGATAAAATCTATAATGAGGTGGTAGAAGGTGAGGGTTTAAGGTCAAAAAAGGCAGGTTTCCTGTAAAAACACAATGGTGAACATGCCTCTATAATGTGCGTATTTCTGAGGAAGATAGAGCAGTTTAACGAGGAGCAGAATTATGGGTTTTGGGGCTAAAACTGGGGAGGGGATAATATCGGACATTATCAGGGAACCATTGAATTCTTTAACACTCGGAGAGTAGGTTGATCAAGTCACTATGTCTATGAGGGTATTTTTGAGAAAATTAGACTCAGTTGAGTTGAAAAGTAGAATTGGGGGTGCGGATGTTAAACGTAGAGGAGATACACTAACGGGTGCTTCCATGGTACTAAACGAATCAGCAGATGAAGAGGATCATTGATCCACTTGCCGTTGCGATTCGAGTATATCTGGTGAAGTTGTGAGAACATCGGTCGGCAGTATGATACCTGATCTTCAGATTTTAAAGCGTTATAGAGATAGTAACAGGAAGTTGAATGGTATCGGTGGAATCTCCTAGTTAACCGGAGAGATTGGTGTAGCGTCAGTGATAACAAAAGTATTTCTGATGAATCTGGTTGCACCTGTGGGATTAAGTAGTTAGAAGAATTGGACTGAATAGCGCGAATGAGATGCCAGAAAAGGGATGAGTGGTTTTAAATGAATACCTGTAGCCTGAAAAATGCTATGGTTACGCCTATATAGTGATGCTGATTTTTTGGTGTGTTTTTAGGGCAGTTCTCAGAAATATTGAAAAATTCCAGTTCCGGTTTTTGAAAGAGATAGCTTAGTAAGAAATAGCAAGAAGGACATAAATGGACTCATCTGATTGATCTGGACTCATACTATCCTACGGTGAAGACCTAATATTTGTACCGGTACTTTTCAAGGATTCATGGTCAGTTCTGTGTGGGGCAGATTTGGAGCCATAATGAATTGGGAGTGGAAGTGATGAAGGAAAAATGTACTTGTAGAATATGACTGCTACTTGTATATTTATTCGTTTGCTCCTGTCAGTGTTGTTTGCTGGGTTGCTCTCTTTCAATCGTTTTTCTTCTTCTCTTCCCTTAGCAGACCAAATTAGGAGTTGTATATTAAAAATTCTTGAAGGGACAATTTGTGGATTTTTTGTTGGGAAATGTTGAGAAAAGTGAAAAACGGGCGTTTTGCGGTTTTATTGAGTCAGTAGGCGTTGAATAATACATTTATATATTACAAGTACTATCTATTAGTTATGTTAGTTTTGGGTGAGATTGCTGAAGAGTGTTGGGTGCAGATCCAGAGAAGGCAAAAGTTGAAACAGAAGTAATAGACTTGAAATGGAGTTGGAAGGAGTGTTATGAAGGAGACAATGAAGATGCAGATCAGCGATATTACCGTCTCTTTTTATTTCTGGCATTGTTTTGTGCCATTTACTAAATGTGTTCAGAATAGGATGTCTGACTACACAGCAGAAGGTGTCTACAAGGAGCAGAAGAGTTGAGAGAAGTAAAAGGAGCTCCATACTGTCTCTATACGGAGCGGATGAGTTCAGATAAATTCCAACGGGGTTCATGTTTGTCTATTCATGCTATTAATCAGCCACTCTACTACAATGGGCCCCACTCCGAACTGCCCTTAACTGACCCGAAAATACCCATTACGTTAAACCAAACTAACCCTGTTGTTCCTACGAGTCAGGAGACCCTTTTACGACCTTCAATTCCTTCCTGATATCTATTTATGACCTCTCAGACGGGAACTCATATTTTCTGCAGAACACATCAGCCACTAGTTTCGTCATTATTATTTTCAAAACAGTTGCACGTTGGCCATAACACAATCCACCATACCTGGGGATGCTAATAATACCAACATCATCTTCCCCAGTATATCCTGTCAGATTTTATCCCCCACCCTTGTTAGGGCCTACATATCCACCTCCCGTCCTAACTCCCATAATAATACTCCCAGCACTATAGAGACTTAACCTATATGGTATGAGAGTGTCATAGATACTTATCCTGCCACCAATTGACCTTCTACTTCCAGCTCTCGAATTTTACACCACATTCAGAATCTGGTGAGATATCGGGTGACGCAGCGGAAACTTGTAAGAAGACGATGGTAAGGATACGGACGTTTTAATATGATTCTACCACTCTGAGTATGAGATAGATAAAGTCTCGGATTCGATGCTGGTAATAATTAGGGAGCTGAGAGCAGGTCTGTTCACAAGTAGAGTTGGGAGAGTAGATACAAAACTAGAATAGAGGACGTAAAGGGATATGTTCATGATATCGTTGGAATCATCAGGCCCCAGGAAATACCCTCGTTAAGTCTCCGAGTTGATACTGGTATTTCTCATGATGGTAGATGCTGTTCAGTGAAACATAGGAAGTGGGTAATTTTGATTTTAGAAATGAAGGAAAGGTGTTAAGAGAAGTGGGGAGAAACCAGATGACCCTTAGTGCTGGTAGAAACATCATGGTAACGACGTCCATGCGATTCTGGTATTTCAGTATGTTGGGGGCAGATATTCGGTAAATTACAAATGGGGTGAAAGTGTTTAAAAATAGTTTAGGCCGAAGGAGAGAGAAATCAGGATGCCATGGAGATGCTGAGATCGAGAGGAATCGGTTGATCAACTTCCCATAATGATACAGGTATTTTTGACGGAGTTGAGCGAGGTTCTCTAAATACAATATTTACGAGTATTGGCGTTAATAGTGAGAAGGAGATGGGAATGCAGAAGTGTAAGGTGGAATCAGAAACTTCTGTCCTTACTGAACTGCTTGATCAAGTCACCACAGCTTTGTGAGTATTATTGGAGAAACTGGATGCAGTTGGGTGGTGAAGTAGAACTACGGGGGTCGGTGGCAAACGAGATTAGGAAAACGTATATGAGGCGTGTATGGTAGCGTCTGATTCGTCTAGCTCTGCATATTTCTCTGGTCTGGTCCCTATTCCGATTCAAGTATTCCCAATGTGGCTGGAAGAATTTCTGTAAAAAGTAGGAAATTGGAATTTAGGTCTCAATGTGAAAGAAGAGATAGAAGGAGAGGTATTTTGGGAATATTGCATATGCTAAAGGCATGGGGAACTGATCAAGTCTTCGCAGTGATACTGGTATTTTTGAAGGAATTAGGGCAGATATGGCTGGGGACAGTATCTGAAGTGTTGGTGCTAAAATAAGATATGAACATAGAGAAGAGAGAAGCAAGTGGTAGATTTTCTCTGTCCATCCTGGTCAACACAATGGACAAGTCATCATAATTCTGTATATTCTTTTCACCCAGTTGGAGGCAGCTGTGTCACTAAGAGGAAATGAACGGGGTTAGAAAATTGATACGCACCAGCAAGAGATACAAGAAGGGGATCATGTTAATCTCCCAGAGTCTAAGAGTGCGCTGGTACTACGTATATGATGATGGGATTATTTCCGGGTTACTTAGAGGCTGGAATGTGAAATCATAAAAAAATGGGAGTTTTGATTTAGGTGACAAACAAGCGATAGCAGAGGAGAAGTGCGACTCATTTATGAATGGAACGATGGTATTAATTACGATGTTCAAATCGCCTATAGGATACGGGTATTTTTGAAGGAACTGGGAGCCGTTACGTGATAGCAGAATATGAGTTTCTCGGTGCTGAAACCGACACAATGAGATCAGGAGAGAAGTAACTGGTACCATAAGCATCAGTACAACCAGGGGAATGTGTGTGTCTAAGGGCCCTAGCTAGAGGAATATTTCTGACGTAGCTTGAAGCTGTTCTGTGATAAGCTGATAGTGAGTGTTTTGATTTTAGAGAATTAAATGAGTGATAAACTGCAGGAAAGTTATAGATTCATCCCCTTACTCTAACGGACAGGATGAGCAACTCAACATTTTCATACAGGTATTTTTGGTCAAGTTTGAGGGAGTTCTATAGAACTGAAAAAAATGAGAGAGTTGGTGATAGAAGTAGATAATAGGTGGTGGAAGCGTAGTGCATGGTATCATCAGTATCTCCAGAGGGCAAGGAATCTCTTAATTAAATAGCATTAGCTATGGCGATATTTCTGGGTAAATTTGAAGCCGTTGTGACGTCAAGAAGATAAGGGTGAGTACTGTGGTCTACAAGTTTTGAAGAGGGATAAGGAGCGAATTGGACGTAGTTAACAGAATCCTATAGCTCTCTAGATGGCATTAATGAACCATAAGAGACAATGCCATGACTGTAATATTATTGAATTTGAGTGTAGGTGTATGTCATGTAGAGTTGGGGTTTTCGGGTTAAAAATCGTTAAGAGGCAGTAAGAGATAAGTATTAGGAACTAAAGGCATTCTGGAGACTTGACAAACACTATGGTGAGTTCTGCGTGTTAATTAAAGTATTATTGAAGAAGTTGAAGACATTCTTAGGAGGGATCTATTTTGGACGTCGAGAATAAAAGTATTGAAAAGGTAGAAGAGGGGGACTGATAGGTACAGTATGACACTCCCAAGTCTAATGATTATGATGATGAGCTTGCCTTGTCCTTGCAAGTATTTTCGAGGAAGTTGTACGCAGTTGAGTGGTAAAGTAGAATTGGGGGCTTCAATGTAAAATCTTGATAACAAATAGGAAATAGGGCATTCAGGGTATCGATAGAATCACCGAACGATGAATAAATCGCTAGTTAGGTCGGTATTATCATTTGGAAAGCTTGGGAGGAATTATGGAGAGTTGTGTGACGAGTCATAAGTGTGGATGTATTGGTTAAAATCTTAAAGGAGGTAGTAGGAGGGAATTAAGGAGGACCAGGAGACTCGTCCCTAGGAGACTGTCACAATGCTCGACTTGTCATTGCTCTGTCAGTATTTTTGGTGAAGTTAGATGAAGATTGTGTTTTAGAGGAGTTGAGGATAAAAGTGGGAAAGATGTAATATGTGAGACTGTGATGGTAAAATATGAATCGTCTAGCTACGGGGAATACGACTGTTAAGTCTCCATACTGATGGGTATAGTTTTAATGTTGTTGTTGTTGTAAATCATTTATTAATCAGTCTATTTAACCTAAGCGGCAGCGACTGTTGGTCACAAATAGGCCACCGGATGCTTTGCGCCCGTTTGCCTACGTCAGATTTACTCGATCTGTCGCTGGAGGGGAAAGAGCCGCTACCCCGAATATACGTAGGTGAGAGGAGGTAGAGGGTGGTCGCCCTCAAATAACTCCTAACAAGTAGCCCGCCTCTTTGGTGGTGGTTTTACCCCAGTCTTCAGTCCTCCTCCAGCATTCCTTATGGAAAGGCCTGGTGGTTAGGGAACCAGTCCACAGTGTCTATCGAAGGCGTAGGTTGGGGGAGAGTTTCAATCCCTACGCGAATGTCTCAATTACGACGATGCACACAGAGTTCACTGGGTTGTGTGCGCACTGTTTCCTAGCGGGGTCGAAATCGCGGTCTTTCCAACCGACCTAAGTCAGCCTTTGACGATATTTTCCCCGTTCGGTTAAGAGCCTGGAACCCGTATAGTTTTAATGAATCTAGCCTCAATTTTGTTGAGGTAGAATTGGGATGTATTTGCAAGATTCATTGGATGCCAATAGCCTGGCTTGCCAGGTATATAGTTGTAATGTATCTTCAGAATAAAAAAAAAAAATGTTGAAAAAAAAAAAAAAAAAAAAGTTGTGGAGTTACAACAGGATAGACGTACATGGTATCAAACGATTCGTCCGACGCTGGTCAACACAATGGTCAGCTGGTATTAAGGACGCAGGTATTTCCTAAGATTTTAGAACAGAACTATATGGTTGGTGTTTTTGAAAAGACCTATACCATTGGTTTTTCAGAGAAAGAAGAATAAACAAGAGACTCGGAGATACTATATGACTCAGATGGCCTCAGTGGGAATACTAGCCAGGACTATATGAGTATATGGCTATTTTTGAAGCGTTTATAGCGTGCTCTATGTAGATGCACTTCTAGGGTGGTAGTAGTTGTCCATACACCCACATCCAGTGATTCTAAAAATATCCCCAGGTCCAAGCACGCTTGTCCAACGTTCTCATTAAATCAATTCAATTCGGTTGATACCCCTTAATCCCCTGTCAATACCTCCTATTAACCTATACTAGCTACCTCCCAAATCTACTCCACCATAACAACCCCCTCCAACTCTCTGAGAAATACCCACAAAATCATGACGAGTTGACCATTGTGCGCATCCGTGGCAGGGGATTCCTTTAATACTATGTATGTTTTACTATGTTGATCGTTGTCCCTTCTTCCACCACACACACCCAATTCCCCTCTTTCCTACAGCTGCCTCTATATTTCCCAAAAATATCTCCATCACTATGACGATTTGACCATCTGGTTCCCCCGAGATATGGCCTCATTCTAATACTACACTTGTTCCCTCTTTGTCTGTTCTATTCTTGTTCCCAGTTTATAGCAAGTTCCCAGCAAATGCAGTTGTGGAGCAAACTAAACCCAACTCCTCCAGTAAAACTGCCATTGACAAGTTGACTTAGATGTACCTACCCGCAGCTCCAGGAGAAAAGAATAATACCGCTCATGCCTTCACTATTAGCTCCTACTCACTTCTAACACCTCCATCCACAATTCTACCATCTCACATAACGGCTCCAACTCTCGAAAAAAAGCCCTTATGACCGAGGCAACTTGGAAATAGAGGGCTTGGAGTAGGAATTAATCAGGTACAACTTTTCTAATCTCGTCCTCCTTTTATTTCCCTCTTTTACTTAAAGTGACTCTTAACACCTTCCCCAAGCAGAGTGGCCCCAACTCGTTCGGAAATAGTCACATCACCGCAGAGACTTGACCAGGGAGTTTCTAATGGCCAGAAAATTCGTCTGGTACCTCGTTTGTCTCTCCAACTACTCCTCTAAAGAATTAATGGGCAATGGCAGTGTTGAACTCTCCACACCAAGCTGCACTTATCTCCTTCCGAAATACCTATAATATGAAGCCGACTCAACTGGAGTGTTCCCCAGGCTCTTGGAGCACTGTAATGGCCGTCTATATCCCCACTAGTATTTTTATACCCCAATTAAAACCGATACACCTAATTTTGTCTTTTCGCAGAATCGGCGATTACTCATCTACTTGTAGAAATACCGGCACAGTCATGTCGACCTGATTAACGTCTTGCTGAGAGTACTGTACTGTAGGGCGATTACCCCGACACCAACCATGCCTTCTCTACTATCTCTCTACCACTTTTTACCGTAACACTCTCAACTCTCCCAAACAATACAACTCCCTCTAACTCATTCAATAATACCCCTATAGTCAATATAACGTGATCCTGTTGTTCGTTTGGGGCTATATATGCCAATACTACTAACCAACACACCCCATTACATAAGTTGAAGTAATATTACGACTAGTTTTTGAGGGATCTGGGAAAGTTCAGGCTCTGAGTAGGATTACGGGGCTCTATTTAAAATCTTCAAAGGGGTAGTGGAAGATGATTCAACGTTATACAAGTCATTGCTAGAATCATACAAACTCCATTGTTAAGTCGCGGTGACGGTGGAAATAATTGCGAGGGAGTTAGGTCGAGTTGTGTAGCTATGCAAAAAAAGAGAGCTGAAGTCAAAAGATGAAATGGAGTAGCAGGAACAAGTTGGATGGTATTGAAAGAACTGCCAGATTCCAAGGATCCTTTATGACAACTCAGAATAAATTTACCGACATTTTCTAGCTAGTTAGCGGCAGGATCTAATTTTACTGAAATACGGCAAGTGGGCTTCAAAAGTGGAACGAAGTGTATGTGAAAGACATAAACTGGTAGAGAGACATTTGAGATGCAGAAGAATACGCTGATCAAGTTGCTATGTCGATGAAAATATTTCTGGTGGGATAGGAGACAATTCTGTGAAGGAGTAGAATTGGGAGGGTGGTGATTAAAAATCGATAAGAGGTATTAGCAGAGGTGTATAACGTACCATTGAGGTCCATAAAATCCTCTGGTCAAGTCTCCATGACGATGCAACCATTTCTGACGAAGTTACATCCAGTTCTCAGAAAGCACAAAATTGATGATTCGGTAGCAAAAGTAGATGAAAGATGGCAGGAGTGACATAAAGGGTATTTTCCGAGTTTTCAGGTCTCGAAGAACAACCTTCTCAAGTCATATTAACTATGAAGGTATTTTTGTAGGAGTTGAGGGGAGTTCTGTGGCCAGTATAGTAGGGCATGTGTAAAAGTGAGCAGTGTAAAGAGCGGGTAAGATAATAATGGGGGTATAGGTGGTACCAATGGAGTGAGATGGCCCTAAGGAAAATGATGGTCCAGATCTTCAGTCGCTACGGGTATTTCTGAGCAAGTTAGAGAAGTTGCAGGGTCAAGCATAACTAGAGGGTTTGGTGTTGAAATAAGCAAAGAAGCAGCAGGAGAGACTAAAATGGAACCAATGGACCTTCACAATCTGGAAAGAATATTGGTATAGGCTCCGAGTTTATGGAAGTATTTTCAGTGAAGGTGGACGCAGTTGAGTAGTTATGGAGAAGTGGAGGAGAAAGTCTAAAATGTGGTACAGAGGTGATAGAATAGGCGTATAGGGTATGGTTCGAATCTCCTCGATGTGCGGAGTACCTCTATCACTTCCCTGTATTTATTAGGATAGTTTGCTATGAAGTTCTGGCCATGTATGTGTGTGGGGGCATTTCAGTGTGCGGCTGTCAAGATATGTATTAATGCAGGGGGAAGGAATAGAAGGTATCACAAGAATCTATTAGGCGTTTCTATCTCCATGATGAACTCTGCGATGCTCTATTGGTATTTTTAGATGAATTACAGGGAGTTAAGAAAAACGGTAAAAACGGGCTATCAGGTTAAAATTGGAACAGGAGCAGCAGAGGGACGACGTATGGTATTGTTAGAATTTGGGGACCCATAGTGTTACGCTAATCGATCTGCAATAAGTGTATCTCTATTTCTGAGGACGTGAGGGCTGATCTGTGAAATTTCAACTTGACATTTCAACTGCTTCCAGTTAATTAATAAATAGCTGCACAACTAGTAAGACTTGTTAGACCCGCCTCCTGAGGTCGTGCTATCTATATTTTACTTTGAATTTCCCCCTGATATTTGTTTATCTTCTGTAACTCGAAAATACTTAGTTGAGTCTTCACACAGAAATGAACCAACTAACCAAAAAATACACATATAGCTAATAGGGCTTGACAGGAGTAATCCCTGAACCTGTGCAATGATATTGATACCATATACACCTATTCCTCTATCTCCCATCCACATTTAACACTTCCACCCCCAATTCTAGATAACCACATCACGGCCGTCAACTTACGTAAAAATACCTGAATAGCTAAGGCAACCTAATCAGTCTTTAATATAGTTCTATGAGAGTCAAATGAAACCATTAACATTATTTTTGCACCCCTTTACCGTTGTAAACATCGACGCACCAATTTCGAACCTTTCACAGAACTGCACTAAACTCCCGTAGAAAAAGTTTACATGGATACAACGACGATCTTATATTTGTGTTTCAGAGCTCTAAAGATTCCATCAATACCTGATATGTCTCGTTTTCTACCTCATACTTACTTTTAACGCCGACGAACATATTTTTACTGTTCCACTGAACTTCCTTTAACTTGTTCAAAAATACAGCCATAGCCATGGTGACTTGAACATCGTCTTCTGTAGAGCCTCTAGATTACCAAAATACCGCTCACATCTCTCGTAAGTTCTTTATCCCTTGTTTGCTCTAACACACCCAACATTTCTCATTCACACAGCTAGCTATAGTTCACTCAGTGGTATATGATACTGTAGTGGATCCCAGCCAAGCGTGTTACCTAAAGCTGACCCATTTAACATGCTGCCTTTATTATGTTCTGCTATCTCTGGTTTCTTGCTAAAACCAAACGCCTCATTTCCAGCTATTCACAGAACTGGCCCTAAATTGCTCAGAAATATCTCTATACTTCCTCAGGGCACTCAACGTAATATCACAACTAGGTATTGGAACCATATTAGAGCTTCCAGGAGATATCTTTGGCACTATATCTACCATTTTATTCAGCCACCTCATATGGATACACCCTGAGGTCATTTTAGTGCAGATGTTTGATGAGGTATGATTTGGAGAATTGGTGTTAAAAGTGTGAGCGAAGCATAAGGGAGAAGGGGAGGAAGACGATAGGGTATTTAAGCCCTCAGAGCCATGTTGGTCAAGTCCTTGTAGCGACATTAGTATTTTTGATAAAGCTGGGGGCTGTTCTGTGGGAAGTGGGATATGAGGGTCCTGGATTTAAAAGTAATGTAAAGATAGCAAGGAGCAGTTGAAAGGGATAATTACGATAAAACACCTCTGAGAGATTCATTTATCAAATCCCCTTAGTGATGTGACTATTCCTGGTGAAGTTAGAAGCTATTCTGTGAGAAGAAGAAAACTGGTGTTTCGATTTTAGAGAGGAGTGAAAGGTGATAGGAGGGATATATGCGGTATTATATTAATGGCTAGATGATGGGTGAATCGATGGAAAAGCTGTCTCAGCTATATGAACTTTTTTGAACTACTTGGACCGAGTTCTATGGTAGAGTAGAAGTGGGAGTGGAAGTGTTAAAACTGGAATGGGGAAGGTAGGACAGGCATGTTAGGTACCAAATATTACGTAGGCCGCTGTAAAATACACTGGTCAAATCCGTGTGACAATACAGGCATTATCTAGCAAGCTAGTGGCTGTTCTGTGAATATGAGTCCATTGGTTCCCGGTATTGCAAGTGGACAAGAGATGGCTGGGCAGACAGAGCAGGGAAAGTTAGAATATACAGACACTAATGAGTGTTATGATCAAGTCTTGGTTAGCATGCAGATATTTCTGGGGATCTTAGATTTAGATCTGAAAAAGTAGAAATAAGACATTGAGCTGGACAAGTAGGGAAAAATACAATAGAAACAGAATGAAGGGGATTTCTTGGGGTAAAAAACTTGGAAAATCGTATGGATGACCTCCCATTGCTATATAGATATTTCTAGAAGAGTTAGAGTGTCATATGCCACTATGTAGAACTGGATGTGGAAGTGTAGGGAACAGGAATGGTGATGTAAACTAGACTTATATGGTGTCGTTGTAATCCCCAGACCTCATAAAATACGCTTGTCAAGTCGCCATATCCGTTTGAGCATTTTTGATAATGTGGGGGCAGTTCTACAGTCAAGTCAAATTACAGATGTTAGTGTGTAAGAAGTGTGCGAGAGGTATTAGGAGTTTAGGAAAGATAAGTATTGTATATTACGGCTCTGAGAACGCTATGGTCAAGTCTGCTTAAGTTAATGGGTATTTCTGAGGAACTTGGGGTCAGTTGTGTGAGGAGGTAGAGTTGGGGAGGTTGTGGTTAAAAGCAGATGGGAGGTAGAATGATCAGCATTAAAGGTGGTTTCTGAATCATGTGACATAGGAGAGCATCCTGATCAACTCGCTACGACAATGCGGGTATTTCTGGGGAAGTAAGGAGCTTTTGTGTGGAAGGTACAGAAAACGATCTTCAGTTCTACAAGTGAATGAAAGGTATCAGGAGAGTCACAAAGATGTTTTATTTGATATTATGGACACAGAAAACCACTTGATGAAACGGCTCATCTCTTGGGATATCTTTGGAGGAGTTGAACGGAGTTCTGTAATTGCGTAGAATGGCGGAAGAAGAGAAGAATTGAGATAAAAGTGGACAAGAGAAAACAAGGGAGCATGAATAGAGTTACTGGTATCTTCAGACTCTGATAAACATAATTATCCAGCTGGGAGAGTTATGCGGATATTTTTGAAGAAGTTTGAGGGGGATGTGTAGTAATGAACATTTGGGGGAGTCGGGCTAAAAAGGAGAAAAAAAGATATGGGAGAGAATTAAACGGTACCAGCAGTAAGCAGGGGACGGAAGGAAGAGGTGGTCGGCTTCTTACACCCATGGGAATATTATTGGTGAATTTAAACGCAGTTTAGTCGAAAGGTAGAATTGGAAGCGCAAGTGTAAAAAGTGAAGAACAGGTGTAACACTAGTCGTACATGGTCTCGTTCAAATTAGAAAGATCCGGAGAGTACACTCGTCAAGTCTCCATAGCTGCGCGTATTTTCCTCATGAAGTTGAGCTCGTTTCTGTGGTGGGTTGTTGAGAGGAATGTGGTTGTTAACTTCAGGAAAGAGAATACAGGGGATGTATAAAAGTGTTTATCGGTTCCCCTGGGCACAATAAATCAGTGGTCTCTCTCTCTTTGTTAATCTGGGTATATCTGGAAGAATTGGAGGCTGATACGTAAAACTGCAAAACTGGGAATTTGGGGTTGGAAGTTGTTAAAACGTGATAGGAAGAGTTTGGATGGAATATGGAGCATCCCCAGCATCAGAATATAGCAATGAGTGACTTAAACATCTGACATCGTTCTACCTATGTCTCCACAACTTCTAAAACCAAAATACCAATTTTCAACCTCAATGCCCATTTCGGCGCAACTCCATTAGAAATATTCACAAAGCCAAGGGGACTTGATCGCCATGCTCCCCAGTGTGAGCCAATTCCTCCAATACCACACATGTCTAGTTTCCTAGTTATCATTCACTTTAACACCTCCACACCCATTTCTGCATCGCCATACAATTCAGCTCAACTCCCATAGAAATATCCGTATAACAATGGAGTTTTAGCTATCCCATTCAGCAGATCATATGGGATAATTTGGGGCCATTCATATCTCCAATAATACCTCTTGTGATTTTGTAACCCCCACAACCCCATATGTGACATTCACAGAACTTGACCCAGCTAACGCAGAAATACTCCCTTGTCAATGGGAAGTAGATGATAGAGTCCTCAGTGCCCTGGGGACCCTTACGATTCCTTCAAGCCTTTCTCACTGTCACTGTATGACTTTAATCTCCAAAACACCCACTTCTACATATGACGCGATCGGCCCCAGCTCCTTCAAAAATTCCAACATAAACATGACGACCAAAGTGATATTAAGATGTGCCTATTCCCCATGTCACAATGCAAATCCCCCCCCTTATCTCCCTACCCTCTTTTCAATCCAAATCCCTTATCTCTACGGTACTTGTCAAGATAACTCTTCTAACTCGGCCAGAAATACTCCCATCTTCTCGGTTTCTAGACTACTACATTCATACGCCTCAATAGGTACACATTATAACCTTCTATCATATCCCAATACCCCTTTCCAACATTTTGCACTTACATCTTCTCTCTATTCTAGCAACATGTCAGTGCCCAACTCCTTCAATAATACTCTCCTCGTAAAGCAGACCTGATTGTTGTTCTCCTAAAAGTGTAGTAATTCCCCTGGAACCCCGTACAAATCCCCTCCCTTTTTTTTCCCACAATTCTGCACCTCCACTCTCATTTGTCGCAAACCTCGAACATCTCTTCCAGGGTAGTTCTCTCAGAAATACCCATATCCTCACATGAAGTTGACCCATCTATTTTACACGTGGAGTAAAAGCCTTGGTGCGGCTCAAGACACTTCTTATATGTCTTTTCTCTCTTTGAAGCTGAAACACTGTTTTCACACTCTTCATAGAACGTCCCACTACGCCCCCAGAAGTGATTACAGAGTAACAGTGACTTGATTAATTTGTTCCCACCTTTAACTCAGTTATAAGGATTCCTTATTAGCCCCCTTGACTACATATTCCCACTTCTAAAGCAAATCTCGCAATTCTACCTCCCAACACAACTGGGCCTAACTTCTCCAAAAATAACTACATTGTCAAGCTGACTTTATAATTCCGTTCCCCCAGGACTATAAGTTCATGTCGTTCCTATCTTTCTCCCCCACAACCCCCGATTCCTCTTTAAACTAAAACCCTCCTCTGATACTTTTCACAGAACTGGCAGTACTTCCCCAGGAAAAACTTCTATAGCAAAAGCGACTTGTTCATTGTGATCTACCAGTCACGACTATCATCTGGAGCTCTTAAATATTTCTCCAATATTTTTGCCCCAATTTTTACACCAACATCTCAATTATACTTAGTCGTACAACTCCCCATAACTTTCTCGAAATTAATCACCTAGTCACAGCGAGTTCTCAAACTGAAACACCTAAAACAGATGGTACCCTCTATTCTTTTCCATCTCTACTACTAACTTTTCCCCACATTACACCCCTACCCCCAGTTGTGACAACCAACACAACTGCTTCAACTCTTTCAGTAGTACGAGCAAAGTATCAGTAGGTCCTTCATCGTTTAGGGTATCAGGTAATTATGTGTCAACAGATTCAATTGATACCCTGCGAATTTCCCCTCTAACTTTTTTACAATTTTTAACACCTTAATACTGAGAAGGCCAATTCCACTCACACACACAGCTGCGCTCAATCCCACCAGTAATATCCACATTGACAAGACCACTATACCCTTGTGATTCCACGAGGCGGAGGAAGGGCTTAGTGCCTTTAATAATTAACCTCCTACCTCTGCACTTCTCTTAAAACCGAAGCACCGATTTTTTGAAATGACAGAACTGCTCATATATGGATCAAAAAGAGTCAGCTGGTCATAGAGACTTAACCACTGTGTTTCACAGGCTCTGGGGATTCTATCAATACCGTCCGTATGACTCTCCCATATTTTTTATCCCGCTCACACCAACAATTCCAACTCTACGTGGCAACAGAATTCCCATAACTCTCTCTGGAATGTTAGTATAACCTAACCGGGTAGACCAGCGTATTCCCAGGCGTCGCAGCATTCTAACGGTACCAAATACGATTACATTACTGCCCTGAACCCGCATTTTACACATCCGTGTCCAATTCTACTTCATCACAGAACTCCCTCTAACTAATCCAGATCCACCCTAATATAAACAGCGTCGAATCCATCCGGCTTCTCGAACATGTACGGTCCTCTGAAATCCTTTACATCCTCGCTACAATTACTATTCAATGTCTGACACTCAACCAGACTACCTCCTCCTATCATGTAACTGCCCCAAAATCCTTGAAAAATAACGGTAGAGAAACGACGAGTGGATCAGTAATACCTTCACAACTTTCTGATTCCTACAATACCACCCAGTACAATATATATTGCCATGCCCACATTTGACGCCAAAACCTCAAATTGTAAATGAATCTAAAACTCCTTACAACTGCAGAAAAATATACCCACATTCGGGCGAGTTGAAAACCATATTTTTACGCGCAGAAATGTTCCAATGATAGCCCTCTTATTCCCACATAGGACTTGTTTCTGGCGTTTTGACCCAGATCCCAAATTCTACTTGACCACATAACAGAACCTATCTCATTATAAAATACCCTCTCGCCTAAGATTGCTTGATCACTCTGTTGCCTGATTGTGGGAGATTCGTTTGATTACATTCAGTTATTGCCTTCTCTATTTTATTGCTTTTTAACCCAACACTGCCTTTCTTAATACATATCGAAACCATTTCTAGTTTCTCAGAAAACATATATATTAACATGAACTGGAGAAACATCGTGTCCTACTCGAGTTATTGGTAATGGTACCGATCAATTCCCCCCTACTATCACACCTCCATCTTTAAGCCTGGATCTCTCATTTTCCGCTTCCCATAGAACTGCCCCCAACTTCCAGGGGACTACTCCTATTACCACAGCGACTTATCCAGACGCTTCTCCGGTCTCCAGTAACTCCAGTAATACCTTTAAATCCCTCCCTGCTATACAATAGTATAGCATTACGACTTTTGACAGACACCTTTGTAAATCCACCAAGTCGCTCAACTGAACTTAACTCCCCCAGAAATACTCCCATCGTTGTAGGAACTTAACCCGGTGGGATTCGGATTAACAGAAAGATACAAGTAATATCTCCTCCTAACCTTTTCCTTTCCCGTCCGTTTATACCTGGCTATATTCCAAACAGTGCACCCAAGCACCCCCACACAGATCTCCTCCTAACTGCTTGAAAAATACCAGGACCACTATGGCAAAAGGATCAGCAGGTTCTCCAAAAGGAGGTCCACCATGTGATGCTACCGTTAACTCCTCTCCTTCTATATCCCCACGAGTTTGGACAGCGACACCCTCAATTGTACCCTTACATATGATCACCCCCTAACTCCCCCAGAAATATTTACATCGTCTCGGGGAGTTGATCATAGTAATTCTCGGGCTATGAATGCTACAATTGAACCCTTAAGCTCGCGTCTACTTTACTATCTCCCATTTTATATCACAACTCATTTTTTTCTCAATTTGATTGAACAGCCCTAACTTTCTCAGAAATAAGTAACTCGTCGAGGCTAACGGACTAACATAATCTATGGACTCAGACGAACTCAACAGTGCCTCATATTCCCCTCTGTTACCTCTTACTCGCTGTTTATTCGAATCCTCACATTTGAACATTTACAACACAGACTCATCTAACTCTCTCAGAAATACTCCCAGCGTCTTGGTGACTTCTTCGTCGTGACTCCATGAGTGAAAGGAACCCAATAATACCATTCAAAGTATTCCTCACACGTCTTTTGTGCTTTTAGCCCTGGCTGAGCACATCTCTTCTCGACCAAATACCTGCCTCCAACTTTCTCATAAAAAGACGTACTGTTAAGCTGACTTGACCAACGTATCATTTTGTGTGTTACAACTCCAACAATGCCATATAAATACTACCTACTGTATTTCACAAACTACTGTTGCTTGAAAGAGTTGGACAGAGTTCTGTGTGTAGAAAATATGGGGTTTAGGCCTAAAAGCCACCAGGGTGTCAAAGGAGGGACATGAACGGTACAGTCAGCACTTATTAGACCAGGGGAATATGTAGAATAGTTCATTATTGTGATGGAAGTATTTCTGATGAAGTTAGGAGCGGGGTTGTAAAAAAGGGAAAAAGAGTGTTCCTGCTTAAAAAGCGACATAGGGATAGAAAGGGGGAGGTAAAAGGTGGAACCAGAGTATTAATCTTCCACGGAAAGACATGATCAGTTCTGATTGGTTATGTGAGTATTTCTACGAGAGTTAGGAGCTGTTGTATTACTAAGCAAAGTTGGGGTATCGAGCTACAACAGAGAAAGGATGATATTGGGAGGAGCAGGAAGGGGTCCAAAAGAGACTACTGTGCCCGAGGGGTAACCTGGTCAAGTCCCTGTATACATGACGGTATTTTTGGACAAGTTGCGAGGAGTTGTATGGCCTACTGTAGTATAATTGAGATGATGGGTGGTAAAAGAGCGGGGGAAGGGGTAGTTAAAACCTTGAAGGTGGTGTTGAAATCTCCAGAGTCATGTAAATACAGTTATCAACTCGCCATAGCAAACTCGGTATTATTACAATAATCGTCCTCAGTTCTGAATGTGGAGCCATCTCGAGATTCGCTTTAAAAAGATGGTATGATATGCCAGGAGAACTAGAGAAGATACCACTAAAATACCCTGACTCTAGAGAATAAAATGATTCACTTGCCAAAATAATGCGAGCTATTCCAGAGAATATTTCAATTTTCACCTTGTCACCTTATCATACCAATCATGCATAGATAATGCGAATTTCAAAACTTTGACTAAATGGAGATTTAACAGGTTCAGGTAGTACATTCGGGTGTGTGCACTATACCATAACTTTTAATCTTCCTTTCAGTGCTCTATTTGTCTACATTTCTACATTTCTATATTTTTTATAGTGAAAAATGCGAGACTGAACAGCGCATAAAAGCCCTAATAATCGTACTAGAAGTTATCAGCGGATACCAGGGAGATCGCCTTATTCTGCTCTTTCAATTAATACTACATTTGAATGATTTCAAGCGATATTACAGAAATTTTCAAAATCTCGTTTTTCTCCTGACCCACACCCCATGTTTTCTTCGATTTTTGGCAGTTTTGAGGCAGGATGAGGTTTTTTATCTCGCTCAATAATAGCCCAATATCAAAACTAAGAGCATATTTGTGATCAGCTCCTATCAAATAGTAGAATGGCCCATATTTGGTTCGGATTAGAATATCACAATGCCTTCAAATACACCAGTGTATTTTGAAAATGTCTGATTCGGGCCTTTTTCAATTTTTTTGGAAATCCTGATCTGAAAAAACCTTATTTGGCCAGAAACCACAAAGTCCGAGAAGTTGGAGAAAAAAAATAAAAAAACCGAAAACGGGTGATCTCTGATCCATATAACTACATGAATTAGGAGGCCCCAACTCCCAGGATCTCGAATATGTCATCAGAATTCGTGTTTGGGATTTATTTACGCCATTGTGACGATATACAGTTTTCTAAAACTAAGCATTGGTCAGAAATCATGCCAGTGACTTCAGATATGGAATAGAAGAGTACAAAAACGAAGCAGAGGCATCGATAAACTCCACCCACTCATTACTTTCTTACAAATATGTTCTATTCAACTGTAACAGCCATTTTGGATATTCTCAAAATGTGAACTTAGAACTCCTGTAATTCGTCAAATAAATTGATATTGGACAAACAGACAGCATATTTGAGGTCGCCGAACTAAGGGGATTCATATGGGTATACATTCCAGTTATTTCCAGGTATGCGACTTTTTTATTTTTTTGACCAACTTCCAGTGACTTTGGTCATTTTGGCCAAATAAGCTTTTTGGAAATCTCAAAAATAAAAAAAATATCCAAAAAGTGCCGAATCAAGGTAAACTTGAAAAAATAATATTATTTGGAGGAAAAAACCACATTACAGACATCGCAGAGGACTAAAAGTAATACCATCGTAACGGGAGGGGTCTGAAGTTTCCTGTGGAGTGCTTTATATTGCTCTAGGACCGTTATTTGAAAATTTCGTAATTTCATTTTTGCCAAAATCTCGATTTTTTCATGGCCCACTGTCAGGCGTTTTTGGCGTTTTTGACATTTTTGAAAAACGCGGTCATAGCGCTTCAAATCATGGCCCAGGGGATTGTACGAGTCCTAACGAGTCTGCTGGTATGTTTCATTCTGTCCTGACGTGCTTCATGAGGCTGTTTGAGGCTGTCGAAGTCTGATTTTTAGGGGTTACCCGGCCGTGGGAATATAGAGAAGTGGCTCTAAAATCTGTGTGAATGGTGTAAGTAGGATAGAAACTAGATAGGAGTAATCGGAGCCCCACGGCGAATACTATGGTACCGGTTGTATTGTATTTGGGAAACATTTTTGGAACATGTCTTTTTTTCCCAGGCTCTTCAAAGTAGAGCTTTAACTACAGGTCTTACTTAAAACTTTAATTTTACTTGACAGATTAGTTAGAGGAATACAGTACACAGGAGTGGAGTTGTTAAAAGTGTTGGAGGTAGTGCAATGAGTTAATATAGTAGCAGTATACGAATCAAATGACTCTATAAAAGACCTTGGTCAAGTTACTAGTGGTCTGAATGTGATTTTTATAGGATTTGAGTGGAGGTGTAGCGTCACGTGGGGGAGGGGAATCGGAGTAAAACATAGGAGTGATATAGTAAGGAAGAATTTAATAGTATAATTGGTCTAGCTGGACCTTTAGAAACGCTTTGCTCAAAACCCCAAGTCTGTATGGGTATTCCTGGTCAAGTTGAGGGCTGTTCTGTGGAGAGTGTGAAATGAGAGTCCCGGTTTTAAAAGCCATGTAGATATAACAAGGGGTAGATGATTGGTATAATCTGGATGGGTATTTCAAGGAGGATATGCCTATTCAATTTGTATCTAATTGTCAATAATTTTGGCCAAGGTAGAAACTGTTCTGTAGGAAGGATGAATTTGGAGTTTCGATTTAGAGAACAGTGAAATACGATAAGAGACGTGTGATTGGTACCAATAGATTGGAGGGATCACAGAGAACATGATGGTAAAGCCGGCGTAATGATACGTACATTTTCAAGATTGTTGGAGCGGATTCACGGAAATGAAGAATTGGGGGTGGGTGTGTTAGAACTTGAAAGGAGATCGTAGGAGAGGCATGAATGGTACCAAATGAATCGTCTAACTCTCGGTAATACTCCTGTCAAGTCTAAGAGGCGGTGTCGATATTTTTGAATGAGTTGAGGGCAGTTCTGAAAAGGACAGAAACAACATATTTCGGAGTTACCGGTCGGTGAAAAATAGCTAGAGAGAAGGGAAAGGTACAGGAGGGTTCACTAAGCTCTGAAGAACGCCCTGGACGAGTCTTTGTGAGTAAACTGGTATTTGTACGGAGTTTAGGGTCTGGCGTGGGAAGGTGGAAGTGTTGTGGAATGGGATATCGTAGTGAATAAAACATATGCGATATCATTTTAATCCAATGATAACGGACAATACATTGAGCAAGTTGGTAGAGAGATTATCAGGTGTCTTGCATGTGATTTTATCTCTCCCTGTCTTCTACTCAAAATTGTGTAATCCACTAAGTTAGATATATAATATACATATCGCGGGAAAGCACTCTCTAGTCTGAATACGCATCAATAATGGTACAGGAGTTGATCAGTAGCTTGTACCAGTAGTGGTATCCTTTCTAACCGTCATTCAGATTTTTTCTGGCACTCTAATCCTCATTTTTATCAACTTACCAATTATATATATCATTTTATATATTTTGTTGAGATGATTTAAGGTTACTGACATTTTACTTGGTTTTGAGGCCAAATCAGTGTATAAACCTCTCAATTCTTGACCCTACTTGAAACCTTAATTGACATATTCGGTAAGAAACTTAATTTCTTAACAAAATATATCCCCACCAGATATATATTATATATATTATATATATTGGGTCGAGTTAAATAAATAAAAATAGGAATAAATTCAAATAAATTCAGATAAAATCTAGCAACCAAATAAAATACAACCAGATTAAGTCACCATGTTATTTGACACTGTAAGCTGTAGTGAACACCCTAAATAGCTCTCTCCTGGTTTCTCCTACTTCCTTCTACCTCCAAATGACTTTTTTAGCTCTGACCCTATAAACTCAACTTGGTCATACAACTCCCCCAACATCACTAAAAATACGAGCAGATCCATTCTGAATTTGCACAATCATTCACAGAAATCGGAACCTTTTTGTAGCAACTTCACCTGTTTACTATCGCTTCCTAGCTTTCTTTTCCAACCCTCACCAACACACCTAACCACCCAGCTTCCCCTAACTTCCCTAAAAATACCCTCATCGGGAGATAAACTTGACCAGAGTAATCCTAGACCGTGTAGCTATGAAACGATACCCTGGATGCCGTATATTTGTTGTCATACTGACTTTTAGCACGGACCCACCCAATTCTACTTTGCCGTACACCTGCGCCTAAAACACTCAAAAATACACACATTGATACAGGGAGTTGATCATACCAATCCTCTGACGACTAGTATCAAGCTGGTTCCTTCTCTTCCCTTCTTCTACATTTTTTATTCTTTAAAACCGATGCCCAAAATGTTGCAGATAATGGAGCCTACAGCGCCTTGACCAAAAATACACACATTGTCATGGTGACTTCACCAGTGTATTTCCCCGAAACCAGGGATTCCAAAGATACCATACAGGACTTGCTTTCTATCTCTTTTCCCCTTTTCACTCCAAGCCTCCCAATTCTACATATCTACTCTGCTCCCCTGAACTCCTCAAGAAATACTCCCATTACCATAGCAATTTGACCATCATATTTCCTAGAGTCAAGGGATTCAATTGATACCATGCACATCTAAGTTATTGTCTCTATTCAACTTTTTACGGCGACATATTCAACCGCCCCTATTAGTGACCCCACATGAGTGGCTCCACATTCACAGGAAATGCCAACATTACAAAGGCAACTTGATAATAGTCTTTCTTGGTGTCCGAAGACTCTTCTGGTTCCCCTTACACCTCCCCCACTATCTCTTTGTATTTTTAAGAGTCTCCCCACATACTTGTCCTCAGAGACAACTGCCCTAAATTCCGCCCAAGATACCTAAATGGCCACGAAGACTTATCCATCTTAATCCCCAATGCCAGGAGATTCTAACAATACATATAAAGCCTTGTTTATTACTTGCTGTAGCATTTTGACACTGCCACCCTATAAACTATCTGGCTACACGACTGGATCCGTCTCCATCAAAAATACTTGGAGAACTACAAGCACTTAACCAGCGTATTCCTCACGTCGATATGCTCAGATAGTTCCTTTCTTTTCTTGTTTACTACCTCTTCACCATCTCGTTGTCCCGATACTCGTATGTCTACCTATAACATACTTAACTTAACGTCTCCAAAAATGCTCACATTACCATTGGGACTTGACGGGAGTATTCCTGAAAGCTAGGGGATTCGAATGATACCAAGCAAGCATCTCTTGCTATCTCTGTAACGCTTTTGTCACATCCGCTCCCAATTCTACCTTACCACCCAACTTAGCCTAACTCACTCAGAAATACTCACATGGCAAAGCCAACTAGACCATGTTTGTACTCTGTGTCTGAGGCTTCTAGTGGTACCTAGAAACCTTCCCCTACCACATCTTTCCAACTTTTAGAACCGAAACACATATTTCCGACTTTCACAGAACTCGCCCCAACTCTCCAAAAATAGTTTCACAGACAAGCAGATTTGACCAGCGAATTCCCCGGGCTGAGGAGGTCTAAAGACTACTTTTTAGTGCCTCTATCACTTCTCAGTCTCCATTTATATCACATTCATCCCACATCCATCCCCACCGCTACATCACCCACTCCCAAGAACTCCTACAAAAATACCCTCTCCTTCATGGACTGTAAGCCATTGCAACCCCCAGACTACAGAAGTTCACTTCATACCAATTCAAGCTTTACATATAACATCTTTACAATTTTTAACCCCGAAATACGTTTTTTACCATTTCACGTAACTGCCTTTAATTCGCTCAAAAATATATACGTGACTATACTGAATAGACAATCTCCATTTAACGACCCAATGGAATCATTTAATCCCTTTATACCTTCTCCTACACTTCTTCGCAATAATAAACCGCCCTTATGTTAGCTCCCCATACACCAAACAGTGCTGTGCGTACCCAACTTCGTGAGAAATGCCAACATCGATACATGAGCTTGACGAGAGTGTTCCTCAGGGCCTGGCGGTTTTAATGATACCCTATAGACCTGTTATATCGCCTCTTTTGCTCATTTTACAACAACCCTCCAAATTCTAATTTCCCACACAACAGCCTGTAACTCAACCAGAAATACTCGGATGACCATGTAGTCTTTGCCAGTGTAATCCCCAGAGCCTGGAAAATCCAAAAGTATCTCGTTTCTTCCTATTTCACTCATTTATCCACCTACAGCAGACCCTCACACTTCTAATTTGCAACACAACTCTTTGTAACTTACGCAGAAATACTCCCATCGGTACGGGAACTTGATCACTATACTCACACAAGTTAGGGGATTCCAACAATACGATCCAAGGTTGTCCTTTTACCTTTTTCCAACTTTTAGCACTGACACATAAATTATCTCAACTGCACATCTGTGTAAGTTAACCAGAAGTATCTGTTTTGACGTGACGACTTAACCGTTGTGTCCCCATATTTATTAGGAGGCGTTTGGTACCATTCAATTCTCTCCTGCAATCTCTGAATCAATTTTAAAATTGATATTCCCATTTTTCACTTTCACAGAACGGCAGTCAAATTCGTCAAAAGTACCCGTATTTCTACAGTCACTAGACCAGAGGATTCCCCTTATCTTTCCGAGTCCGCAGAAACCATTCCGTATCTCCTGCTACCTCATGATAACTTTTTACACCCACACCCCTAATTCTACTTCACCATACAGCCCTTTCCAACTCCTCCAATAATATAGCTACGGAATTGGAGAGTTAACCATCTTAATGCTACAGCTACGGGTACTCCGATATTACCACTTAATCTCCCCTCCGTTAATTCTTTACTAGTTTTACAAACCACACCCCACCTTTTTCCCTGATTCAGAACTCGTCCAGTTCCTTCAAAAATACCCGTAATAAAATCGGGGGTTCACCACTTTTTTACTCTAGGACTAAGGACTTCCATGAAACCATTCAAGTTGTTTGTATTATCGCTTTACCATTTTTATCTCGAAGCACTATAAGCACTAATATCATGCTCCCCACAGAATCGCACTCAACTCCACCAAAAATACTAGAATTTTTTTCGGGACTTGATCGTTGTATTCCTTGACATCGGAACATTCCAATAACGCCATTCAATCTTTATCTACCTTCCCCTACCCGCTTTTAACACCGACCCTCGTACTTCCACTTGTCCACAGAAATGGCCCCAACTCTGTCAAAAATAAAGAGATAGCTATACAGAATTAATTTGCACATTTTCTGATTCGAATCAGATCCATTGGTATCTTTCAGTACTCCCCTGGTATCTCTCACGTACCCCCAAAACCAAAACTCGAATTTGATACACTTTTCAGACCGACCTCTAATTTTCCAAGAAATACCCATATCAAAAAATAGAGGTGACGAGCGTATTCGTCACATGAATCCGGTTCCAGTGGTACCACGTAAGCCTCTAATATCACGCTCTATTCTCCTTTACTACTTCCACCCCTAACTCTACTTGGCGACAAAACTCTCTCTAGCTCACCGAGAAATATACACATTGTCACGGCGAACTAACCACACTGCTCCTTGTGACCAGGCGAATATCATGGCTCCCTTAACTTCTCAATAAAAACAATTTCACTCATTTTTACCCCAACATGAAATACCGCCCCCACGGAGATTTCCCTTAACTTACTCTATTATATCTGTATTTCTAAAGTGATAGGAATAATGTGTTACTCTCACCTAGACGGTGATCATGGGACCCACCAACACCTACCCCACCACCCCTACTAACTTCTAAATCGACCCTATCATTTTCAGTTGACTATTCAACTCCCCCAACTTGACCCAAAATATTGCTATAACCAGGGAGACTTGCTCGTGTAGTTCATTAGAGATTTTACTTTCATGTGATTCCTTGTTTCTCTTCCTGTCCACGTATTTCCCACTTTTAACATTACAATAAAAATTCTACTGTTGCACATAACTGATTCCAACTTAACCAGAAATGCCTGTAATACAATGGCGATTTAACTGTTGCTTTCCTTGACGCTAACTGGTTCTAATAATATCCTTCCCATTACTTCTATCTCATTTTACCAACTTTTTACCCCAGAATGCCTAACACTGCCCCATAGGAAACTGCCACCAAGTTGACTAAAAATATCCTTATCAGAATAGTGACTTTACCGTTGCGATCCCATCATCTAGAAAGTTTCAACAATACCCTTAGATACTGGTTTGTTGATTTCTCTCTAATACTACTGTACAAGTACCGACACCCTGGATTTCTCTCGTTCACTCGACTCCCTTCAACTCATCCAGAAATACTCTCATGACCATAGCAACTTCACCTGCATGTTACAGAGAGTTGTGAGACTCTGGTAGGTACCATTACATAACTCTCACTGATTCATACACAATTTTAACACCTATATCCCAAATCGTATTGGACCACACAACTCTCCCCAACTCCTCCAAAAATACTTCCATTATTTAAGCGACTAGAACATAATCATCCCTGGAGTCGGTACATTGTAGCCATACCTTGTTTTTACTCCCTACCGCAACTTATCTGGATTCAACGCCAACTCCCCCAGTTTCATCTCTTCATGTAGTGGCCCTAAATTCACCGGAAATACATATATAGCTATGAGGACTTAATCATTGTATTCCCTTGAGTCAAAGAATTCGTTTGATACCATTCAAGTATTGTATATCAACCCTCCCACACTCTCAATACCAACACAATCAAATATACTGAAAACTCAACTCCATTTAACTCACTCAGAAATACTTGAAACATTGTGTGGACTTTTTCACCGTGATCGCATGAGTGAGTAGATTCCTATGGTTCCCTTGTACCTCTCATTTTACATCTTTCCCGCCTTTTGCACCTACACCCCCAATTTAACCTGGTTACACAACTGGACTCAACTCTCCCTATAATATCCTTGTCACCAAGATGACTAGTGAGCTCGATTACCAGGAGCGGGGAGGCTTGTTTGATACCTTTTATATGTTCCTGATCACCTCTTTCCCATTTTTATACAACACAGCCCAAAAAAGCACACGTCGACACATGTCTCTAGCTCTCTCAGAAATACCAAAATAACAACGGCATTGCCAAGGAAACCAAATAGTTTTGCCCATAGACCATCTGGAGCCGTCTCATCTGCTGGTGCTCCTCCTACGGCTTCCTTACGCATTTTAACTACCAGATTCCCAATATCACCCATTAGAAATCTACCCCTAACTCTCTCAGAAATACCCATAAAATATGTGGGGCTGAGACTAGTGTGTAGTTTGGTGGCTCCCAACTTGAACTGTTCCACCAACATTCTCCCTTATATCTCTGCACCGCTTTTAACAACGACACATCTATTTCAGTACTGACCCAGAACGGACCTAACTTTGGTAAAAATTACTGTGATACCGAGAAGACTTAATTGGTGGGTCCCTCTAGGTCAGAAGGTTGTAATATTACCATTAACTTGTCATCTTCTGATGATCAACACGTAAAAGACGGCCCTATCAATTGCACATATTTGCGCGATTCGGCCCAGGTCCTTCAGAAATACCCCCACGACAATAGGAGCTAGATCAGCATCTTCCTTGGGGCCTAAAGATTCTAATGATACCATGTTTGCCTCTATTATTACTGCCTACCAACTTTTGACGCAAGCACCTTCAGTTCTACTTCTTCACACAACTGGCTCCAACTTTCTGAGAAATACCCTCATAATCAAGGATACTGGACCAGAGTATTACCAAAGCCGAGATGATCATTTTGATACCACACAAGTTCTGTTTACAGTCTCGTAGAAATTTTTATCTGCAACCCTCTCTGTTACACTTCTTTGTAGAACTCGTCTGACTTCTTCAGAAATACACATACACCTAAGCAGACTTGACTGACGTATTGCCTGAGGTCTGGAAATTCGTTCAATACCATCCAAGCTTCCCCTGTTACTGTTTAGCAACTTTTAGCCTCAACCCTTTAGTTTGACATAACTGTACAACTCTACATAACTCTTTGGAAAGTATTAAGATCGCAACAGCGACTTGCTCATTGTGTTCGCACGAGTAGAAACATTTAGAGGTATTCTTTTCGCCTCGCCGAATATCCCTTTTCAAGTTTAAGCAACGAGGCTCTCAATTGTGCATACTCATGGAACTCCTTTCACCCCTTCAAAAATCTACATATAACTAGATCGACTTGACAAGCTTATTCTATAGAGCGATACTATTCTAAGGATTCCCTTTAAGTCTCTTCTGGTATATTTCTAGCCGCTATAAAATGAAATCACTGTACACAGTTAAACACCCTACACTACTAAGAATTCGAATAAATAAACCAAAAAAATGGAATCAAAATAGATAATAGGACAGGGTTACAAGTAAATCGGACCGACCATTATGATCCCATGTATGTCTCCATTACTGTCCTCTAGTGACTTTTATCGCTAACATCCAAAATATTCTCTACAACACAACCCCTTCTGACTTCGGCAGAAATAATCCGACAAATACAGGGGTTGGATCATTGTATTCAGACGTCATTGGTGATCTTCCTTCACCCTTTCACACTCTGTTATTACTTAGTTCCTGTCTTGTACCGACATTCACACCAACCTCCTCACATCCACCTGACAATAAAAGTGTCTAACTCTACCAGAAATAACCAAATCGCAAAGGGGACTTGACAGGCGTGTAATAGGCTCAAGTACGACTACAATTATACCTGTTATATCTTCCTCACTGTCCGCTACATCTTTTAACACCAACATGTCCCATTCTACATATCACACCACAGAACTCAGCAACTCCAAAAATACACCCATTGTGTGGGAACTTGGTCAATCCGTTTATATGGGCCGGCGCATCGTGTTAGAACCGTTGATATCTTTCCCTTCACATCTTACCCACTTTTACAACTTTCTCCTCAATTTCACTTAGTCTCAAATCTCCTCTTAACTTTTTGAAAAATGCTTACACAGACATACTGATATAACCTGTGTATTCCTGAGATTAGCGTGATTCGTATGACACCATCTGAGTCTCTTATTCTATGTTCTAATCAATTTTAATTTCGACACCCCTAGGTAAATATCACCACACTCCGTGGTGTAATTATATCAATAATACTCCCAGCAGTCGGGAGACTAGACAATCGTGCACCGGCAGCTCAGTATGTCACGATAGTACCATTCACATCTGTGCTACTATCATTTATCCAAATTTATCATCCACCTCCCCATTCCACTGAACCGTCAAACGACCTCAACTTTCCCAGAAATACATTATTATACTAACGAGAAGACCAACACAATCCCTTAATCTGGGAGCTTCCAATGATACCCCATAATTGCTGCTTCCTATCTCTTGTCCTCTTTTATACCTTCACCTCCAATTCTACTTGAAACATCTCTGGGACTAACTCCTTCAGAAATAGTCCCATGATTCCGGAGACTTTACCACAACAATCTATCGCGCTGGTACCCTCTTTTAATACCATGTATAGTTCTCCTACTGCCTCCTTCACACTTTTAGCTCCGGCACTGTCACCCTCAACTTTACACAACTGGCTCTTATTTTCTCAATATTAGTCACATGATCACACGGACTTGACCATTGTTGTCCCGCCATTCCGTAGTTTCCATCAGTACCTACATTTCTAGATTGCTATTTCCCTCCCGCGTTCTCCAGCTGCACTTCTAACTCTAGGTTACCACTCAACTGCCTCTAATTAAGTCAGAAATGGTATGACTCCAACAAGGAGTTAACCATTGTCATCTCCAACTCGTAATATTCTGGTAGTACTTATTGACCCTCTCTTACTATCTCCTGTCAATTTTAGCACCGACTCTATTAATTCTACATAGATACTAAACTGCCTCTAATTCCTTCAGTACTATCCGCAATAAAATGGCAAGTTGAGCGTTGCAATCACATAACTGGTGCCGTTTCCGTGGTACCACCTGTGTCTTTTCACTATATTTTTCCAGCTTTCAGAACCAACCTCTCCAGTTCTATCTGGTCACATTTATGCGACTAGCTTCCTTAAAAATACTCGTACAATCACAGGGACTGGACAGTAACTATTGCCATAGCCTGATGTTTCTATCAGTACCTATATGTATCTGTATTACAGTACTAGTCTTTCCTATCTTTAACACAGCCACTTTCAATTCTACGTAATCACATAGCAGTCTCTAACTCCTTCAGAAATGCCTAAATATAGAAGATAACTTGACCATTCTGATACCCAACGCTACTACAATCGGATAATACTCACCAAAACACTTCTACTACCCCTTGTCTACTTTTAGGACCCAGCACCCAATTATGCTTAGTCACACAACTGTGTCTAACTCACTCAAAAATCCTCGCATAGTCACAGGGATTTGATCCTCATGATCTTCATCACTACGCCATTCTAATGGTACCATTCAGACTTGTATTACTATCTTTCTCAACTTTTAACCCCGACCCTCCTGATTCTACGTGCAGCCACACCCGCCTCCAACTCATTCAGAAATACTCTAAAATCCAAGACGACTTGACCATTGTGTTCGTCCAAGACTCGTTATTCTTATGGTACCCACCAATGCTACGCCGTATGCTTTCCCATATTTTAGCACCAACCCTTCCAATTCTACACCTTCACACAACAGAGTCTAACTTTTCCAGAAATACTCCTACAACTACAGGGACTTTATCATCATGTTCTCTGAGGTAATGTAGTTCTACTGGCACCCACCCTATCTATGTTACGATATCCTCTCTGATTTTAGCCCCCACTCTCCAAAATCTACGTTCCCACAGAGCTGTGTCTAGCTCGACCAATAATATTTGTACAACCACAGGGACTAGACCATTGTGTTACCCTTGGCCATACGATTCAGGTGGTACCATCTAGGCCTTTATTACTAAGTATTTCGAACTTTTAGACCGGACCTCCCACCGCTGCGCATCCACCCAACTGCCCCTAGATTCTCCAGAAATACTCTCACAGCCACAAGGACTTAAGTGTCGTGATCCTCATAGCTAGGCAGTTCTAGTGCCACCAATTGGACCTTTCCAACTATGTTTTCTCGACTTTTAACACTTAGACCTTAAGTTCTACGTATTCACCCATCTGTCTCCAACTTCTCCAATAATACTCGAAAATCGACAAATACTTAACCAACGTGTTCTTCCAAGCCACAAATGTCAAATGGTACCCACCAATCATATCCTAAAGTGTCCTGTCTACTTTTATCTCCCACCCTCCATATCGACGTATTCACACAACAGTTGCTAACTTGCCTAATACTAATCCCACCTCAATGAAAACTTGACCATTATATTTCACTAGTTCGGGGGATTATAATGGTGCCCACCAACCGTAGATTAGTGTGTGTTTTCTACTTTAACAATGCCACTTCCAAATCTACCTACTCACACACCTGGCTCTAACTATTCCAAAAATACCCGTACGACTATAAGGAGTTGATTGACATGATCACTCAATCCCTATAATTCTAATGGTACCCGCCAGAGCGCTTCTACTGTGTCGTATCTACTTTTATCACCACTGCATTCGATTTTGCATATTTACACATTTGTCCGTAACTCTTCCAGAATTACTCGTACATTCAAACGGACTTGATCATTGTCATTCCCGCAGTCACACAACACAGATGGTTCCCACTAATTCTGTTCTACTGTATCGTATCTAGCTTTAGTTCCAACTCTCCAATGTTTACGTTTTTACAATGCTGTCCCTAACTCCTCCAGAACTACTCATACAGAAACACAGACTAGATTATCGTGTTCTAAAGGGTCGGGCGATTCTTATGGAGCCCACCAATACTATGCTAATACGTTTTTCCAGGTTTTGTCGCCAACCTTCATAATTTTACCTATTAACACAACTGTCCCTATATCCTCCAAAAATACCCGTAAATCCACAGGGTCTTGATCATCGTGTTCCCCAAGGTCTGGCAAATCTGATGGTACCCACTATCCCTACATCACTGTGCCCCATCTAATTTTCTCACAGCCCCTCCCAAATTTATGTATTCACATCCGTGGCTCTATCTCCCTCATTCTTATAGTCACAGGGGCATCACCACAGTGCTCTACCAGGCCATGCTATTCTGATGGTACGCACCAATCAGATTCCACTATCTCCTGTCTTGTTTTAGCCTCCGTCCTTCAATATGTATGTATTCATACAACTGTGTCTAACTCCGCCAATAATACACGTACAAACAAACAGACTTACTCATCGTACTTCTCGAGGCTGAGTGATTCGTTTGGTACCCATTAATCCAATACCAATACGTTTTTCCAACTTCTAGACCAACCCTCATCATATCTACGTTTTCGCACAACTGTGTCTAACTCCTACAAAAACACTCATACAACCACGGGGACTTCACCATATTGTTTCTACAATCCACTCTAAATTGATGTTACCTTCTCGACCTGTACTATTATGTTTTTGCAGTTTTATCACCAACCCTCCTTCATTCATGTATTCACAGATCTGTTGCTAACTCCTCGAACAGTGCTCGTACAACAACAGGAACTAGATCATCATATTTCCTGAGGTCGCACAATTCTTATGGTACTCACCAATCTCATGATAAGGTGTCCTATCTACTTTTAGCTCCTACCTTCCAATATCTACGTATTAACGCAATTTTGCCTAGCTCCTCCAATAATAACCGTACATCCACAAGGATTGACCATTGTGTGCCACTGGACTATGCGATTTGGATGGTATTCACAAATCCGGTTCTACTATGTCCTGTCGAGTTTTAGCTCCCACCCTCCAATATTTAGGTATGCACACATCCGTCTCTAGCTCCTTCAATAATACTCGCATACCTACAGGACTTTACCATTGTGTTCCCCGAGGTCTCTTTATTCCATTGGTACAGTACCAGTTGGGTTTGTATTACTATGTTTTTCCAACCTTTAGCGCAACACTCCAATTACTACTGCTTCTCCCAGAGCTCCGTGTAACTGCTCCAAAAATATTCTGATGAAGAGGAGGTCTTGATAAACGTTATCGGTCACTGCTCGCGATTCGTTTGATGTCATTTATGTTTCTCCTGCAACGCCGCTCCCCCTTCTATCACCTCACCAAGTAGTTTAGTCTAGTGACACAACTGCCCCTAAATCATCCGATAATACACTCACCGTTATAGAGACTTGACAATTAAGATCACTAGAGTCATATAATCCTCTATTACTGTTGCCTTCTCCCCCACTGCCTCTGTACATCTTTGAAAAGCCACAACCCTATCTAGATAGTCTTTTTAAAGATGTGCTTGTAAATCTTTCAAAAATGTTCGCATCAATATGGAGACTTGACTATCACATTTCCAGGCTCAAAATATACAAGATATCCACCTCTCTTCCCCCTTACTATCTTTTCCCGGCTTGTACACCAACACCTCGAAATTCAACTTGATCAAGTATGTGTCTCCAACTTTCCTAAAAATACCCGTACTGTTACAGGGTCTAGTCCATTGTGTTTCAAATAGAACAACAATTTCTACTCTTCCATTCATACATCCACTACCACTTCCTACGTTCCTTTAACACTGGCATCACTGGGGTGGGTTCTCCACCCAGCTGTCTCTAAGTCAACCATAAATACTCTTAGGACTCTGGAAAGTTCTATAGTTTATCCTTTGGGCTCAGTGTCCCATTCGTTCCAATTCCACCTTCAATTACATGTATTTCTCTATGTTTGACGTAACTGCCCTGATACTGTCCCTCTCAGAACTCCTTGTACCTTTCACAAAAAGGTTCTGATGAAAACAGGGACTTGAGGAAAGACATTAGTAGCCGGTTGTAACTCTTCTGGTTCCACTTAAGTCTCTCTTACAACGTCGTACCCGCTCCTACCGCTTCAACTCTCAACTACCCCTAGTTACATAACTGCCCCTAAATCTGGTGGAAACGCCTGCATCGTTATAGCGACTTCACCATTGTGATACCACGAGCAACGCGATTCTGTTTTGCCATTGGTTGGTAACCCATCACCTCTGTACATCTACACAACAAACCGGCAGCCCTGAGGGTCCTCTCACAGATGTGGAGCGAAAAGGTCAAAAAATGCCCGCATAACTATGGGGACTGGACTATAGTATTTCAAAGGGTCAGTAGATGCGTACTACTCACCATCCTTCTCCATTGCTACCTTTTCCCTTCTTATACACCTACATCTTCAAATTCTACTGGATCTTACAAATGTCTCCAACTTGCTCGGAAATACCCGGATTGCGCAGGGGTCTACTTGTAGCCCATTCTATTTCTGATAGATTGTATATTCTTGTAATTCAATCCATACATCCATTATCACTTCCTACGATCTTTTAACACTGGCATCCTTGTGTCGTACACTTCACCCAACAGTCTCTAAGTCAACCAAAAATACTCTAAGGACTCTAGCGAGTTCTATAGTTTATCCCTCGGGTGCCAGTGCCCCATTTGTTCCCATTCCACCTTCAATTACAAGTATTTCGCACATTTTTACCCCAACTGCCCTCATACTGCCTATCTCAGAACTGCCATAGCGCCTTCAGAAATATTCATATTGTCATGATGAGTTGAGAATTGTATTCAGCCAGGAATAATGAGTCGGAATAAAAAATTTCTCACTCCTAACACCACTTGAGCAGTTTTTACACCAACACTCCTAATTCTATCCACATCCACCCAACCGCGAATCGAACCACGCCTCGCTGCAGTCCCCACGTGAACTTTAAAAGTATCGGTGCAACCTGCATGGTTCGAGATACAGTGCAGCTTGCTTTCCGAACCACACATCTACCCTTTCTCAATTCATGCTCAAAAGCGGTCTTTCGAAAATGGTCAACTCTATCAAGGTCGGTTTTGTGCCCGAGCACTTTTCCACTCCTCTTTTTTTCGCCCAGACTCACGGCTACTATGCTCAGAACGGCATTTCTGTCGATCTCAAGCCCTTTCCTTCTGGGTCTGGTCATATGATTCAGTCTCTTGAATCTGGTGAGATTGACTACGCAATTGGTCTCACCGAGGCCTTTGTGGCTGGAATCGGCAAGGGTATGACCCACTACAAGGTTGTGGGTACTTATGTTGATACTCCTCTCTGTTGGGCCATTTCCAGTGGTTCTGATAGAGCCGATATCACCTCTGAGGACCAGCTGGAGGGCAAGACTCTGGGTATCAGCCGAATCGGCTCCGGATCCTACGTCATGCCCTATGTTTTGGCCCACAACAAGGGCTGGAACAAGGAGTTCAACTGGGAGATTCTCAGCAACTTCAAAAACCTGCGAGACTCTGTGAACCACACTGGAGAAGTCAACAAGAGTGACGCTTTCATGTGGGAGGTGTTTACCCAGAAGAAGTACTACGATTCCGGCGAAATCAAGAAAATTGGCCAGATTTACACCCCCTGGCCCTCTTGGGTCATTGTGGAGAAAACTGGTATCCCCAAGAGCGAAGAAACCACCCCTGCCCTGCTCAAATCCATCAACCAGGGTATCGACTACTTCAACAAGCACCAGGACGAGGCCGTGGAACACATTTACACCACTCTGGACTACTCCAAGGAAGATGCTACTGCCTGGCTGGACACTGTCAAGTTTGCCGACGACGTTGCCAAAATTGATATGAAGAAGGTGATTACTAACACGGTCGACATGCTCAAGGAGGCCAAGATGCTTGACAAGGAGGCCGACGATAAGGTCTACGTTAAGCAGTATGATATTTAGTTTATTCTATGATTATGAGAATGAATACCACTGACGAGTATATAGGGTAGAAGTTGATTATTGAGATCCAAGATCTTGTACTGCTTATGAGATAGCTGAAAATAGGGCGTACGGTTTCTGTTTTGTTTGTTGTATCAGTATTACTGGGGTACAGTACCCCTTTACTCTTATACCTTCCCTCGGTTTTATTCTCTTCCATACTACATACTACACTAGATACACAATATATTGGGAAAATGGCTCAGTTAACGGGGGATATGGGAGCATTCTGATATTCTTCTGATGCATTGTAACTGTCTACCACAGCTCATTTCCTACTTCTAACATTTCCTCCCTCAAATCTATTTACACAGCGTCTCCAACTAGTTCAAAAATGCTCATATCAAGCATGGGGAGTGTTTTGGAGCAGTTTTAACGGTACGAGGTTGAATAGCACGTTTGGCAAGTCTCCCTACTTCCAGTAACCTGGTTTTGTACTCGACTTTCTTTGCCGTATGCCATTTCTTTCGTTTGCAGCACCCTCAGTGACAGGAGAGCTGAGAGCGAAACTAATGTAGATATATAGCAAAGGTAATACAGTAGATTCCCCAGTGTAACTACGTTGTAATAGTGTACCCTTACTCCGGTATCGTTTGATTGTTGGTCTCCTGGACAGATTTAACAAGCACACCCAAGAGTCATTTAACACAGAACTCCTCGTATTGGGTTCAAAAATACCAGTATTGTTATACTGAGCTAACAAGGATTATCGTAGGAGCTCGATTATTCTAACGGTACCATATATCCCCCTAATTTGGACTCCTTTCCAGTTTTAACAGATACAACCCCATTTCTAGCTGTTCAGGCTGCACGAGCTAACTCGCTCAAAAATATCAGCATCTTCATGGGGAGTTGATCATGTTATTCCTCGAGCTCCAGCGTTTTCAATGATACCCTTAATCACTTGTATACTGTCCCATTCCCTCTTGTTTCCTCTTATCATTGTTTTTCCACCTTTAATAGAACAGCCCTACTTTTCTTATAAATGCCGGGATCGTAAATGTGACTGGACGAGAGTAATCCTTAGATTCAGACGAATCCAATGACACCATACACTCATCCATTTTGACCCCCTAACCACTTTGTACGGAAACCCTCGTACTTCTCGTCTACAGCACAACCGCGTCTAAATCTCTCAGAATTACTCCCACGGTCTACATGTCTTAATCGATGTCTTCGCACAAGCAGTACGATCACACCAATACCATTGAATATTCTCTTCATGTGGCTTTCCAGTAACTGGTCCTTGCACCCTAGTTCTACCACACCACACAGCTGCCTTCAACTTCTCCAAAAATACTCTAGCCACTAAGGAGGATTGCCCATCGTATTCCCCTGTGCTTGAAGGTCAGGGTAGTACCTTCTAGACGTCCCCTATATTCTTACAGCTGTATTTAGAAGCTATCTTCTCAGCTTCACATTTTCACAGAATCGTGCAAAAGTTCATCAGAGACCCATATAATAACACCAACCTTACCACCTTTTTCATACAAACGAGTGAATTGTAACGATGCCATTCATGCTTCATATGCTTCGTTTTTTCCTGTTTTTTCATCTACACCGCAGTTCTACTCAACCATACACGTCCCTTGAACTCCTTCAGTAATACCTGCATCGTCCCAGCGAGTTGACAGTTGTAATTTAAAGGCTTCAGAGATTCCGATATCATCCTCACATCTATCTTACTGGTTTTGCTTTACTTTTAATAAAGGACTTCCTATATGTAGCAGTTGAGGGAACTTAGCCCAACTCCTTTAAAAGAAGTTGCATCATTTTGATTGATTGACAAGAGGGATACACGGACCTGGGTTAGTACGATGATACCTTCATGTCTCCCCTTACAGCATTTAGCCATGCGTATGGACCAACTTACCAGATCTAGCAGTTCACAAAACTTTACCTAACTTTCCCAATATTCCTCGAGTCACTTCGGTAAGTTGACCATTGTATTCCTCTGATTGGGGACGTTCGGATGATACACACATATTTCCCCCTTACCTTTTCATATCCTCACCAAGCTTCAGACATCAATTTCCGATTCTGGGTAGTTTGCCTTAAAATACTCAAAAATATCCTGATTGATATATTGACTTGATAACTGTATTCTTCCCAGACAGACAAATCCAACAATACCCTCTATGTCTCTTCTAACAGCTCTTGTCAACTTCTACCACCTCCCCTCTGCTTCTACTTTTGTCATACCAGCCTGCAGCTCTTTGAGAAATACCGTGATAGCCAGGGTGACTTTACCAGCGTATCAGTCTCAGCAATAGGGTGCTTTTAGTACTCTTATTGTCCTTCCTACGATACTATTACGACTTTTGACACGAATCCAAATATACTGGTCCACATCTTCTTTTAACAAAATGGTTCGTCTACTTGGTTTTACTCTCTTTTATTTAATGGACTGTTTAATAAAAGATTCACAACAAATACTCTCTTCAATATTACACTAGATACAGAAGTTTTTAGTCGCTAAAATACTACCATCATTCAATATACATTCTCATTTTATTTTAATCTCTTAATACTACATAAACATACAAAAAATAAAGTCACTCAGGCTAAAGTCACTCAGGCTACTCCTTCACGATCAAAACCAAAGACTGAGACTGGGATTCATCTTCGGTCTTGGGCTTCTTGGCCGGGGGAGGAGGAGGGGTCTTGTTCAAATCCAGACTCATGAGTGCTTCAGTCATTTCACAAACAGCAACTCGTCGTTTGGCAGGTTGAGCCACCTTTCGGGTGTTGACTCGTTCGAGAGTCTGGAACTCCTCGCTGCCTTGAAACAGGCCCAGAGGCTTGCACACTTCAGTTCCGAACCAGTTCAGTTCTCCTTTGAGGCGTTTGATGTCGTGGAGGAGTTTGTCTCTGGTCTCTTTGAGTGACCGGTTCTCCTTGGTAAGTTTTTTGTTCTGGTGGACTAGCTGTTTGTTCTGATGAACTAGCTGTTTGTTCTGATGAACTAGCTGCTGGTTCTCAAAGTCAAGCTGCTTCTTTTCGAGGGCAAGAAGCTGGTTCTCTTTGACAAGCTGTTTGTTCTCACGGGCAAAAAGCTGCTTATCGTGGCTCCACTTTTCTCTCTCAGCCTTATGAGCATGCTCCAACTGCTGGATTTTAGCCGAAGATTTAACAAGCCACTGGCTTTCAGCAAGAGAGTGGGAACTGAGCAAATCCCGTTTCTCGGCCTGCCACTGGGCCCGTTCCAAAGTGAGAGTCTGCTGAGCAGGGGTATGGTGTCCAGAAACGTTCCACGAGTCTCGTCTGGGCGAACGAGAGTCTTCAAGGGTGATTCTCTGGAGAGCCTGGATCTCCAAAGTGAGCCGATTTCCAACAGCTCGATGTTCATCCAGCAGTCTGTTCTTCTCGCTCAATTCAGACGCAACTTGAACGTTGGTAGGGTCCAAAAGAAGAAGAGCTTTCCAAACACCGACATCGACATGCGCCTTGAACTCGGCAGACTTGTTTTTAGCCAGCTGGCTTCTCAGGTCTTCAATGGTTCGTTCTGTTTCGACCTGTTTCAGATGGTTTCGAGAAACGGACTTTCGCAGACTGGTTCTCTTCTCAACCCGAAACACCTGGGAGCTTTCAATCACTTCCAGGGACACGTCCGAGTAGTCGGGAACGATGGTTTCATCGAAATCCAGATATTTATCTCTGAAAGGGAGGGTCCTGAGTTAGATTTGGAGGGAAGAAACATACTAGTAGTTCTTAACGGCAGAACATACCACTGTAGTTCTTAACGGCAGAAACTAGTGTCTGGATAAAGTGTCTGATACTCACATCTCGGTAACTTGAAAATGTATTCCTGGTAGCTTCTTGACTGTTGGTGACTGAAGAATCAAGTTCATGGTGGATCTGGGACGGTTTAAAAACACCCAGTTTTACCAAGGGGCAGTCTACATTCCCGACTGGTCGTAGTGGAGTCTGGAATGGAGGGGACAGAGGTACAGACTGACTCGTAACATACTCAACAGTTGCTCTGGTCTTGTCATGATTCAGATATCGATTATCACACCTCAATTGAGTAGAATCAAGTAAAATGGGACTACCAAGAGTACCCAAAATCTGACTCAAGTGTCAGTACAAAAATTATGCCACAGAGATATCCAAAATCGACGATACGTTTCTTTGTTCTCACTTCCCTCTTTGTGCTCACCTATACTCGCCCAAAATGGCAATTTTGAACGACGTTTTTATTGCCTGACTGGTTACCTCACACGCCCCCATTTTTTGGGGCGCATCTCTTGTTCGGCTTCATGCATTAACATTAAGGTTGCCCATGTGGCTGATTATGCAGATATGCACATTTAGCTGAACTCTGCATCTCACGATACCAGTCAGAACAGGGGAAAAGAGGAATGCAATAGAAAAGCGGTGTTCATATGTGCTCCATTATGTATACCAAACCATTGGCTGAATTTACTGTCTCTTTTTCGCTCAAAAACCGTGTTTTTTCTACACCCCAACTCCTAACGCCAAACCTTAATCCATGAGGCATGGCCTAAATAATCCACATCAATGCCAGAAGAAGGGATATTGAAAATCAAGTCGGTTTTTTCTCCTTTCAGGTGGAAATAGTCACGTGACTCCCCACATTGTCTCTGCCACACCAAAATGTATTTATATGGGGGTGTAGACCTGTCATCTGGCTATTAGTTTCGATAACAACTTCGCGTGACTCCAGCGTCTACACGTGCGTCCAACATCTGACACGTCTAACACGTGTTTCTAAAGTTTAACACGTGACTCCACGTGACTCCACGTGACCCTGACATTCGTTTCAACATTTCAATTCACCATGACAAGTTCCTACTTTACTGAGTCTTTCCAGTCTTCAGAGTCTTTCCAGCCCTCTCAGACTTACAATGACTTCCAGTTTGTTTCGCCCCAAAACCTCGTGAAACAGGAAGAAGTCACTTCTTTCAATGACGTCATTCTCCCCAGCCAGGATCTGTCTCAATTCGATCATCTTCTTGAAGATTTCGACCTGGATCCTCTTGTTTCTCCTTCTGAGGACTTTTCCAAGTATCTCGATTTTTCTGCTTGCAGTGATTTCCCCAAGCCCAAATCACTTTTCAAAGTCACCAAGCCTAAACCCAAGCCTCCGAGTCTCAAGTTGCAGCAGAATGTGAACCACGTTGTGAACACAAAGACGTCGAAAAGTCCTGTTGCTGCTTTTTTTTCCGACGTGAAAAAGGGCTTTGATGACAAGGGTCTGGCCCAGCTGGTTTTGGGCAAGATTTTCCACAACTATGGAGACATTACTAGCAGCAAGCAGCAGCCTCATCATCTTGCTACTGGGTCGTTTAAGGGAGGGCATAATTGGCAAGATAAATTTGAGTCTCCTTTGAGAGATACTTTTGACAAGCAGGAGGATAAGTTTGAGACTCCTCGAAAACAAAGACGTGCGTCTCCTAGACAACGACGTGAGTCTCGGCAACAGGCTCCTCGAGAACGTGAGTCTCCTCGGCAACAACGTGAGTCTTCTAGTCAACAAAGACGTGAGTCTCCTAGGCAACAGGCCCCTCAAGAACAACGTGAGTCTCCTGGACATCGTGAGTCTCCTGGACAACGTGAGTCTCCTAAGCAACAGAAACGTGAAGTTCCTCGACCACCCAAACTCCAGCTACCTCAACAAACACTCCACACGCCTCAACAACCAACAACACTCCAATTTCCTCTAGAACAATCACCCCCTCGAGAACAAACACTCGTGGTTCCTAGAAAACAGAAATTCCAGGTTCCCAAGCTTCTTCAACCTGTGAAAGGGAAAAAGAAGTTTTTCAAGGATCTCGTGTCTCCCCATATGCCCTACTCTCCTTCTCAGTGGGGTTTTATTTCCAACGAGTTTCAGAAGTTGTGGGATGAGTTGGAGGAGTGTGGGAAGTGAAGGGAGGGTATATAGACTACGCAGGTCGTGTCATAAGTGGAAGGTATTAGTTATGGTACGTGTCAGTAAGTGTAATTACGGTAGAAGTGTCAATTACGGTAAATTCAAGAATCAGAACATGAAGTACTCATCATCATTATCAACTAGTATTCTACTGTTTCGTATTCTACACTATTATACATGTACTGTATTCTACTCGTACTGTATTCTACTGTACTCTACTTTCGTGTTCTCTCTTTTATCATTTTAAGATGTCTCTCTCTCTCTCTCATACTAACAATAGTTACAACTGGTCTGTAATAATGCTAAAAAAGGTGGAAAAAAGAGAGATAAACATAGTTTCTACCTCACCATAGACTCCTCCTTACAAGCAATTTCGTGTCTGTATGTTCTATGGTATATCACTACACAGTATACGATCGTACAGTACTGTTTATACACTTGTACTGTATTCTACTGTGCTTTAATTTCGTGTCTGTATGTTCTATGGTACATCACTACACAGTATCGTACTTGTATACTACCTAGTACTCGTACTGTACTCCGAACAGCACTAAAAAGTACAAACAGGCAGATAAAAGTCCTCAACAACCCAGTACCGTCTCTTGATCCCATCCCAAACATGTCCATCAGCTCCAGTAACGTCCTTGTTCACCTTGATGACCTGATATTCGACATTGAGACCGTATTCCTGAAGATCCACCTCAACCACGTTTTTGTAAACGTCATAACAAACCTGTCTATCAGCACCTAGACCGTTGAAGAAGGAAAAGACGCCTGTGGGAGCCAACAGACCTACGACGTGGTCAAAAAAATCCACCAGATCGCTGTAGTTTTCCGAAAACGTGTCGTAGTACATTCCGTCGAAATAAACGCCCTGACTCAGCAGTTCAGGCAGCGTATCTTGCCATCTTCCCACCAACACAGTCACACCAGGCTTTTCCATCCATCCGTCTTTTTCCATCTTTTCCAAAACGTCAGGATGAGCTTCACAAATGTAGTGTTTGGACGGTTTCTTCTCCTGCAGATATCTGTCGATAATTCCGAGTCCAAAACCAACGTTCAAAACGACTGGACCTTCAGAATCCTTGTCAGTTCGTGAAACCAGCAAATCTGCGCTTTTCTGCATAATTTCGTCTTCCCAGTCCATCATGACTCCGTCATTTTGGGTAGTGATCAGAGTCTTGTTATCCTCAGTGTATGTGAGTTTATCCTTGAGATAGTCCATTTGGGATCCTGCCAGGTCAACTTCCTTTGTTTCTTTTTGTGTCTCTTCCTTCTCCTCATTCTCCTCCTTACCACTCTTGATATCCTCCTCACCACCCTCCTTGTGTCCTACAAGCTCAGGAACTTCGTCTACACTTTCTCCATCCACAACAACTTCCAAACCAGCCTCCTTGGCCTGCTTAATGGCATCAGCAATGGCCTGCTGAATGTCCCCCGTTTCCTCCTCTTCTTCCTCCTCATCCACCTCCATTTCCTCATCCTCGTCGTCACTCAAAAACTCGACGTTTTCAGACTTGTTGATACGTCGCAAAAACACCTCGGATCGAGTCCCAGCAGACACAATTTCGTTGTACACAGACGCCAGAACCGAATCTCGAGCCCCACCCTTACTTCGCTCCCAAGCTACACATCCTGGAGTCTGTCCCTGTTCGTCCAGAAGCATCCATCCTGCTCCCCACTGAAACAGCTCCCGCATCATCTCCAGGGCAACCTGAAGCTCGTCAGAAGAAGCGTCACTGGGGAAAGAAAGACAAATGACGTGCAGCGGCGTGGTGCCATCAATGGTAATGTCGCCCTGGATAATTTCCTTTTTCTTGGTCGCTTCTTCCTCGTCGGTAAAAAGCCCCAAATCCGAAGTCGTGATAGTGGCAGGAATGTTGTTTCGCATCACGTCCCGGACCGTAGCGAGGTGTGACTCTTTGCAAATGGGTCGCTCTGTGAACGAGCATGCTTCAAACAGCTTTTTTCCCAGCGCAGTTTCGGATTCTGTAAATGACATGATGGGTGTTTTACAGTGAATTGATGTCGAATGAACCAAATGAATGTCTTATGAGCCGAATTAATAGCTGATTAATGCCGATTAATGTCGATTAATGCCGTATAATGCCGATAATGTCTGTGGATACCGGTTGGTTCTTTTTTGATGTTTTTTGTCGTTTTCACCGTTTCACCGTTTTCCACGTACTTTTTCAATTCAATAAAAGTGGGTGTGTTTTGGTGCCTTTTTTTCGGTGCCTTTTATCTGTCGCTTTTTTATCTGGTAATGCCGTGATATGTTTTAGAGACTAATGCAGGTCGAGGTGACAATGAATTGGCGTGTGTTTAATAAGCGAATCGTACCAGTCAAACTCCAAAATCGTGTGTCTGTGTCCCGTAAAATCGACAAAAAAGCCCTATCGAAACAGAACTCCTACAAGACACCTTTAGACCAAGTCTCGTCTTTAAGCTGGAAAAAAATCTACAGCAATTTTCCGACGCATGCATGAGCTTAATTGTTTTTAAATGCAAAAACTACCACTCGACAAGATACGGGTCTACAGGGCGTATAAGCAGCGGAATCGCTAATCTGGGGTCGGCAATCGTGTGTCGAAGGGTCGTTATATGTGTTTTTGGCTTTTTTCCGGCCGTTTCTGGCTTTTCCAGCCCGAAATGGGTCACGCCCTTCTTTCCGTTGGAGATAAGCGGCTGAGCATATTCAGGGGAAAAAAAAAAAAGTGTGGAGGGAAGTGGATTTAGACATGTGTGGGTGCAAATCGACTCGGGGAAGCACCTTGCTTAATAATAAATGGCGAGAAAGCAGCTTACGTACGCGTTTTATTATTTCCTATTTTGCCCAAATTGATGTGACGTTTGGTTTCCAAAAGTCTCCACTTCCGTCCACAAGCGCGGCTAACTCTCACTACTCCTCAATCTCGTGAAGTACGTTTCTAGGTTGAAATTCAGGTGCACCAGTGAGCTCATAAGGCCATTATACGCCCGTCTGATCAGCCCACAAGTGCCCCATATCGCCCACACGGGTGCTTTTGTGTCTGGTTTTTAACTCCGCGGCGTACATATCAGAATGTGTGTCTTCCAGTTCCACAGCAATCCGGATTGAGGGTTAGTAAGGTACGATACGAGTAGACGATTTGTCATATGGGTTATGAGGACTTACGTAATACCATGACTAAGAAAACACTCTGAATATGTTTCTCCCTCCAAGCTCGGTTGCACCTCAAAGTTCTATATACGAGAGGTATAAGAGATTCTCCTATTACCTTCCTTTTGGGGCGGTGTGGAGACGTAAAGAGAGTATTGCTTTTTGTGTTTCTTCAAAACACCTTTTGTCTGAACCACTTTGGTCCAAACAATTGCTGATTTGAAAACACTTGCCATCAAAGTCGAATTGCACCCAAACTCAGTCGGAGATTGGGGCGTGTGGCTTGGATTAGTAAGTGGGATTAGTAAGTGTGTTAGTAAGCGTCAATGGTTAGTAAGCGAGAATACTTTGGTCAACGGCTTCTCGAGGGCTCCTTACTTGTTTTTTTCTCTGTTTTCTCTGTTTTTTACAATTTTTGATCTTAACCCTTTTTATCGTTTTTACCCCCACCTCGCACAGATTATGACTGCAACAAAGTTGGACCTGAACACGCATGGTGGGGTCACAGCCTGAATAATATCGGCACCTTGCGGGAAATGAAATGCTTAGTCAGACTTGCACCTGTACGTCTGGGCAGCGTTTGGTAAGCCAATCTATCTACAAATACTCCACCTTCATTTTTCTCGCTTACATAATCCCAGAAATACCTCCAGGTCCTGTGGTTTACCCCTGTTTCAACAGGTTTCAAACCAAAACGTGTATTATGCATGATCAATGCCTCCCTGATCATCTTTAGTCATGGTGATTAAACTGTGTCTGGAACCCCTTACTCAGCAAAAAAAGCTAGCTCATAACCCGTATCTGTTGCTTACAAGTTCATAACCAGTCGTTTCATCCTCTTACCTCTTCTGGAAACGTTTTTATCATCAAAAAATTACAACCTACTAAATCTCGATCTTGCTCCCAAAAGCTCACAGTGGCAAATAGGGGTGACGTATTTTGGTGTGGAGCACGTGATACCCCTCAGATGATACACATATCACACCCCCTATGAGCTTACTAATACTCCCCCCTATTTCTCTCCTTAGTCATGTGTTCCAAAAGAGAACTGTAGGCCTCAAAGTTGCGGTCACCCTGGCCAGCTGTGTGGGTCTCGGTAATTTAAGCCTAAGAAAGTTGTTTTCGACGGCTCGAACTTATTTAAAGTTGTAGGCAGTGATATTAAAAGCCGCAGTGTTTATTTTGGGGTCACGTGACCTAGTTTATTGTCTTGAGCTCGTTGGGACGAATCTATCGGTATATTTTAAACCTTAATTTCATCCCTTTCAGCACACTATCTTTGCACCTTCCCTCCAGTCTACCTTGTACTCATTTGAACTCTATGTAGCAGGGTCACACAAACACCTTGTTTCCCTACATTCATACACACACATACACACACGACAACATAGATCCTTTTTCCGCTTTTTTAGGGTGCATTTTTCCAGTGGCGCCCCATCGAGAATTTCCGCGAGTTTCCTCGGCAACGTTTCCTTTTCGTCGATTTCGACTTTGCCCCTTTTTTGACTGACCCTGTTCAAGAGGTCTCAACAACAACACTTGTTCTTTACACAAACACAGATCCACAGCCACAAAGACACAAAAGCTGTGTGTTTCTTTTTGCGTCCTAGCCAGTTCTGCATTCAGTGAGTATCTAGAAGATGAGGGAAATGGGAGCCAAGTTGGGGCGTTTTTTGTCTGCGGCTTGAGCATGTGGTTATATGAACGACACGGGCTGTGTGTGGAGGTTCATTGGGCGTCTGTGCTGTCAGGAAGCGTGTGTGGACATATTTGTGTCTTTGTGTCTGTTATTATTATTCTGGACGAAAAAAAATGAAAGAGCAAGCAAGAGGCTGTGATGGAGTCACTCAGCAAGTGAGATTTCAGACTCGAGGACGTGGGTAGGACACAAAGACACACTATGAGTAGTGGCTGAGTGGTGGCTTCATGGTATCAAAGACACCCTGGGTGGTGGCTTCATGGTATCATCATTGGTACCCCGTTCAACCATGTCTCATCCCTGCACTCTCCCCGGCACCTCTGTCTGCGTACATGATGTACGATACAAGCTCTTGTACACACGCTGCACTTGGCGTATTACTTTTTCACCACTTTTCTAACCCAGACGATCTTCTTCAAAAACGACATTTACGGACAATCTCTGTTCAAGAGTGAGTACAGTTGGAGTACAGGTGGGGCGAGTTGCCTGAGGGACGAGGAGGAGAGGAAGTCAGGCATAAGGCTGTCAATGTCGAGGAGCATGTGATGGGGCTGTCAAAATGAGACATTTGACTGTGTGTCAAGAGAAGGATGGGTTTCATTGCTCCAACCGGAGTCGTCTTGCTGGATCTATTTCTGGATGATATCGCGTTTAAATTGGCTACAAATATGTCTCATGATTGATTACATCCAAGACTGTTATAAGCCGCAACAACCTGTGATCCACCCCCTAAGCTGTCACAACACCATTTCAACTCTGTTGTGACTCTCGAGATACGGCTCTCTCGCCACATTCTCATTCCACACCGTTCACGTTCTCGCTTGACAGGGTGGCGTACATGTCATCTGTCATGTCAGATCATTCCATTTGCCCCCCGATCTTTCTGATCCAATACTAACCCAGCTTTTCTTCCACATATCACACCACACACCACACATCATGTATTCCGACGATGTGGCAAGTGTCACCAGCAGTGACAACGAGCAGGTGGAAAGCGATTCCATCCGAAGAGCACTGCGACGTTCGGCACTTCTTCGGTCAGCGTCCAGTCGCCAGGGCAGCTCTGTCGTGAACCGATCCGGGGCTTCGTCTCCCACGTCATCGTCCTCCAACTCCATCCAGTCTGCCGAAACGGACTCGGACATTGACATGGACGAAGTCACAGACGCAGACGCGGTGGAGCTCAACAAGGACGCCCCTGTCCACCAGCTGCCTTCAGAGCTGCTGACCGTCATCTTCACCATGTTGCCGGAGCGACGAGACGTGCACAGCTGTTTGCTCGTGTCGAAAACGTGGTTCATGTCCTGCGTGGACCTCGTTTGGTTCCGGCCCCATCTTCCCAAGGATCTCACACGTTTGCAGCAGCTGTTGCGCACGTTGAAAGAACCTGTTAGTTCGCAGACGGTGCCGTATTCGAGCTACATTCGACGTCTTAATCTTACCAATCTCACGGGCGAAATGACTGACGAGCTGCTGAGCGGTGTGGCCGTGTGTACTCGACTGGAGCGACTCACATTGGCCAACTGCACGTCGTTATCGGATGTCAGTTTGGTGCCTGTTCTGCAACAAAACTCGGGGCTGCAGTCTGTGGATGTCACCAACGTTAGTCTCATTACCGATGCTACAATCCAGGCGCTGCTGCCGTCCAAGCGGCGTCTACAGGGTCTCTACGCCACTGGGTGTGCCAACATCACCAATGCTGCCATTGTGGCTCTGGCCACCGAGTGTCGACTGCTCAAACGCATCAAGGTCAACTCGTGTCCCAACGTGGAGGATGAGGCCGCCATGGCCCTTGTTGACAACTGTCCCCAGTTGGTGGAACTCGATCTGCATGAGAACAGTGCCCTGTCAGGTTCTGTTGCCACTGAGGCTCTACGGAAGCTTCCCAATCTTCGAGAGCTGCGTGTAGGACAGGTGACGGGCGTGAATGATGCGTGTTTCCTGGGCTTTCCTGCCCGACCGCAGTTTGACCGGCTGCGTATCATTGATCTGACTGCATGCAACTCCATCACCGACGCTGCAGTCGATCGGCTGGTCACATGTGCTCCCAAACTGAGACATGTGGTTTTGGCCAAGTGCACACGTGTGACTGACCGCAGCATACGCTCCCTGGTGCGTCTGGGCAAGTCGCTGCACTACCTGCATCTGGGCCACTGTGCCTCCATCACGGATGCAGGCATTGCACAGCTGGTGCGGGCCTGTCAGCGGATCCAGTACATTGATGTCGCCAACTGCAGCCAGCTGACCGATGCTGCTGTCGAGGATCTTGCTTCGCTGACGAAACTGCGGCGTATTGGTCTGGTCAAGTGTGTCAACATTACTGATGGTGCCATTTATGCGCTGGCTAGTCGCTCGGGCTACGAGGCTTCTCTGGAGCGTGTGCATTTGTCTTACTGTGCCGGAATCAGCATCCCCGCTGTTCTGCGACTTGTCAACGTGTGCCCGCGTCTCTCGCATTTGTCTCTGACAGGTGTGACGGCTTTTCTGCGGTCCGACTTCCGGCAGTTTTGCCGAGATCCTCCTCCGGAGTTTACCCAGCACCACCAGGCGCTGTTCTGCGTCTTTTCTGGAGACGGGGTGAAGCGGCTGCGGACCCATCTCAACCAGCTGGCCGAGGCGGACATGGGATACCTGCTTGGAGGAGGGGGCTTTGCCGGAGGGCTGGGTCCTGGTCTGGGCGGAGGTCTCGGAGCAGGAGTTGGGACTGCCACGCTGGAGGAGCTCATTGCTGCCCAGAGACGGGTTCGACACATTGTGAATGAGGTATTCCCCGATGGCCGTCCACATGGCGGTCTGGATGGGCTGGGGATGGATGGCATGGACCCGCTGGCCCAGCTGGAGCACGTTCACCACATTGAGCGAGTTATGGCGCGCCTGGAGATGGAGCGTCAGGAGGGGCTGGAGCAACGACACCAGCAGGAGCAGCGGCAGCTGCGGGAGGGCTTTCGACAGGCCGATCAGCGGCAACTTCGGGAGGGCTTTGGACAGCCTGAGGGCCAGGCCCATCTCCCGGTTCTTCCCGAAGGAGGAAATGCTCCTGCGATTCAGCCTGTTGCGGGTCTGCAGGCCGATCGACAACTTCGGGAGGGTTTCGGACAGCCTGAAATCCCGCAGGGTGTACCTGTCATGATGCCGCCTGTCATTCCCGATCTCATTAATCCCCCTGTGGTTCAACCTGGCACGGGTCTACCCGCTATGAATGTTCCTCCGCCCCCACGAGGTCTGGAGCGTCAGATGCAACAGTATGACGAGGCTCTGCAGCAACTGCAGATGCTGGAGGGACGGCCTGAGGTGAACCAGACTGCTGTGGCTGAATTGCGGCGGCAGGTTGAGGAGCACGGTCGAGAGCTGGCTCAGGGCCGGTAAGCCCAGTAGAGTAGAATGGTATAGGTTTAATTTATTAGCTGCATGGAATGGTGGAGTACAGTAAGCAGTAAGGGACTGTATGGGTGGATGGTGGTCTGTCAGGGTGCGAAAGGAATGAAGAGTAATGCAACAGAATAGAATCAATACGAGGCCAAGACGATCTTTGAGTAGGATGGGTAGTTTCAATACTTGTACTACGAGATAGGGTTTTGGATATCTTAGAGTGATTGTCAATGTGGAGCTAGAGTGTCTGGTTAGAGGTAAGGGAGTACAGTAACTGTATAACCCTAGCTTATTACCTTACAGTAACATGGTTAAAGTGTGTAGTCATACTGTATGGATGTGTTTCAACACCTCTAGTTTCGTACGATACCAGTACTTGTACGATAATATCAGCATCTGTAGAAGTTAAGAGATTCCTAATTGTAAGTCGATCTGTGGAGGTTATGAGGTCTCTGGTTGTGGCACTATCAGACATATTACAATGAATAGTTTCATTTCAACTCATCTCTCATTGCACTGATTATCGTTGAGTTCAAAGTTGGTCAACAAAATAATCGTGGGAAATGAAATGATGCCGTATTACTGTAATAGTTATGCCTGGTGCTCGGATTGAAGGAGAAGAGAGTGGGATTTTCTGGTGATGGATTATTTCTGGCAAAAGAACAAAGAAACGTGTTTGGGGCTGGTTGGGGCTGTTTGAGAATATGTGTTGTCAGTTTATCTCAGTGGTTATTGTCAGGTTATGCATAAGAAGTTGGAGTCATATATTGAGCAGTCCAAAAAGGAAGAAAAACAGAAATGATTAAAAAATGGATTATTCGTTAAAGAGAGGATTATGTCACGTGACTTGGTTGCACCGCTTTTATATTTCGAGGTTGTAGTATTTATTTTTCTTTTTTCTGGTTTTTCTGGTTTTTCTGGTTTTTCTGGTTTTTCCTAAAATTGTCATAAGTATAGCCAAGTTTGTATAGACCAGGCACCGTACGAATGACTCAGAAACATGGCGGTTAAACGATTCTCTATCACGCTGTCCCCCTCGTTAACTTGGCCACACTCTTCTGCCTCGGCTAAGACCTCATCCGATTATCCGGAGTGAAACACAGACAAGAAAGACAAAAAGACAAGGGTACGGCTTCCGAATAAATTTCCGGACAAGACACATGTCTCGGGAGATCGAAACAGGGATACAATCCAAGAGTTTCACCTGCTGAGGCTGCGAATATACCAGGTGCTGGCAAGTCTCAGGTTCGCTTGTGATTAGTTATCGAGGGAGGGGCTGTTCCTGGTTCAGGTCTTTGTAGAATTGGTTTCTCGTATTATTGTTGGTATGGACAAGGGGTGCTCCCGGCTTGGGTGTTTGTTCTTGTATCTGATTGAATTGGTCTTTCCGCTTTTCCCTTATTATTTGTAAATATTAATTAATCATCAGTGACGTTATGAAAAAAACAAAAAACTGTGGATGGAATGGAGAAGACTACAGGGGAGTATCATGGAATGTTTTTCACCGGTTCTTGTACTCGTACTCGTACTTCTACTTGAACTCGTATTTGTAGCCATTTTCTGTCTTTTTTTCTTTTTCTTTTCTTTCTCGTTTCCTAAAAATTATGCCATCTACGCCTGCGTTATTTCCCCTCAGATTGCGTCTGGACCATGTAGGAACACTGGAGAGCCGGTATGTCTAGCATTTCGCTCTTTCCGGCGTGTCTTCCGAGCCCTGTAGCAGTAATACGAGGGTATGATAAAGTCCTTAACATTATAATTACTGATTATTCAAAGCATATCGCTGATATAAAGACGATCAAATGGAAGAAGAAAAATCCCAAAAAAAAGACAAAAAATCAGAAATAATAAAAATAAAATAATAAAAATACAAGCCCGCCCTTACGAAACAATTGCACACCAAATGGAGACGCAATCAGGCACCCAGCCGACTCCACCAGACCGCCCTGAAAACACAGGCATCTCATCTCGCTACTTTATCCTAATGCAATCTGAGACAAGTGCAGGGGTATGATGTCGGGGTGTCACGTTGCAGCATTGTGTGCCCGATTGTGACGATGCCGTTATTGCCGTTTGCGGACAGGATCGGCGAGATGTGGCCCTTGCCTTCTGTGGCAAAATCTGTCTTTGCTTTTTATTTCTTTCCCAGCCAAAACCTCTTGTGGCATTGCGGCAGAGAGGCACCTAGAAAAGCCCAATATTATTTTCCTCCTCTGTCTTGCGGCACCTTCACGTGACTCCATGCGGGGTACAACTCAATTTTAAAAGTTCTTTGTCCAGCCTCCCCCCCAACGGTTCCCCTCATCCATGTGATAAATGGATAGGGACGGAGATATCAGTTGTGACGGCTCCGGGAACGTTCAAAATCGGGCTGACGTCACGGCGGGGGCTAAAAGGGCTTACTATCGCTTTTCCGATCGCTTTTGACAGTCCCCGATCCTCTTTTTAGCACTCCTTCTTTCTCTATTTTGGGCTGTTTTAAGCTTTCACGTAAATGGGGAAATAGCCTTTATGCACCTTCCCCACATCTGACTGACCTACGTGAGTTTTTTTTTTTTTTGATTCTAGGGTTCAAAAAGAGAGGAAGTGGACCAGAATAGGGCCGCAGATAGATGCGGCTATAGGCAAGAAACAGAAGGTTTTGTATAGCTGTAGATTGCAGGTTTTACAAGTATTTCGGAATCATTCATTTTTTTTTCTTAGTTTTTTAGTTGTTTAACTCCACTCATATATTTATACATCTCCTGCACAAATCAAACCTCTGGCACTGACAGGTCCACGCTGGCACATGTTTCAGAGCCAGATCGACGTGGCTAAATTCTGACACATTTTTCCGGGTTTTCGTGCTACAAGGACTAGGTCTCTATCGTCTACATGTCTTACTTTCCCCGCATGGGATGATCAGCAGTGTGGGGTACAGGGTACAGAAGGAGGATGTGGGACTGTGCAGGAGCCATGGAGGCATGAATGGTGGCGACAGGAACACAGATGTAGCAAAGACGAGCGAGAGAAGACTGTGGCCAATCAAACCAGACAATACGGGGGGTGTATGTACCTGTACGTGGGTGTGCAGGAGTGCAAGACGCGAACGCTAAAATAAGGTTCACACTCAAAGTGGCCAAAGTTTATTTTCTTTGCCCCCACGGAAAAATAGTACGGAAGATTACTGTCTGGGGTAATCTTCCTGGCTTTTTTTTTTCTTTTTGCTCAAGATACTATCGCCTAGAGCTTGGACCCATATTATCCCAACATCTCTTGGTCCCGTTCCACCCACCACAAAAGCCTCAGACGTTATTTTTGTACTTGTCTTTTTCGTGTACTCTAGCCTCTCTGCAGCTTTTTTCTCCCCACCACACTATCAAAGCCGTTTATTTTGCAACAAGCGATTTTCTCCCAGCTTCAATCCCGTCTGTTTCCTTTGCAATCCCTCCAACAGCACCCAACAGCAACTATGAGCACTCCCTCGCCTCCCCCTTTGCTTTCCTCCAGCTCAGGCGACTCTTCCAACGCCTCTCTGGCCACCATGAATCAGACCACCAGTCACAAGAACAGAGTGAGCATCCAGAGTCTGTGTAACGACGGAGCCAGCATCAACAGCGTCAGCAGCGGCAACAGCAACAGAAGAGGCTCCATTCAAGACATTCTCAATGACGAGCCTGTGCCCAGCAACGGTTTCCACCCCAACAGTGCCCATGTCGGTACCCCCAATGGAGCCACCAATAGGTACAGTCAGAATGACTATTTTGCGGCAGAAACGCTGGGAAATTTGAAGGCCAACGCTGGCCACATTCCCCATGTGACGTCGCCTCCTCCACGGGTTCAGAACGCGTACGAGGTGCCTATCCAGATCCAGCCCGAGTATCAGCCTTTGAAGGGCCTTTACAGTGATGTGAGTATGAAGAGAAAGAAGGTAGGAAGGTAGTAGAGAAGGACGGTATTTATGGTATGGTTTTGGTATTTGATTTGGGTATGTGACAGGTGTGATGGCAGAAGTTGATAAAGATGTTATCTTGACAGAAGATGTGATGTGGGTGTTGTCATGACAGAAGATGTGGATGTTGTCCTAATCGGATATGATAACCTGATGACGCATCAGCTGATTACTGATTACTCGTGATGTCAGACCACCTTATCACGTCAGACTGGAACGTGCTATCTTCCGCATTTGTCTCTTGTGTGGGTTCACATGTTTGACTGTAAGGCAGTTTCAGAGTGAATGCTGAATGTGATATCACCTGGTGTCGTTGCAACTCATACAACGTGGTATCAGAGTGGTATCAGCGTGGTATTAGCGTCGCATCAACTAGTCTTCTCCGACTCTGCTTTTTTCTGTCATTTTTTGTCTCTTTTTCCCATTTCTTGTGACATTTTTGATCACACATCTCTCTCATATCTTGGTATCACCAGCCTGATAGCCCTGATAGTCTTCACACTGTTCACGTGAATGTTGTATCTTGTGGCACCCACTTGTCCACGGCTACGCCCGCCATATATCCTATCTACGTGCATGTGATTCCCCCACATGTGGGCGTGATATTTATGTACCGTGGCTATGATTATGCCTGTGATTGTGCCGTGATAACCATTCTGCACCGTGATTGACGATCAGGGTCTTGGTGGGTGCTCTTAAGCTTTTTGCCTTTTCTTTTTCGCACTAATTTTGAGCGTGAAAATGCAAAAAAGTCCCAACACCCGCCAACAGCTTTGCTTGACTGTTGAGCATGTTGAGTGAGAGGAGAAACAGGGCGCGTAAAAGTGGACAAGAGGCAGAGATGAGATAGACAAACGGCTGCGGCGAAAAGACTCAAAGGGACAACATTCAAAAAACACAAACACAAGCACATGTCACATGCCGAGATTATGCCACAAACCAGACGCGCAAAGGTCCAGACCGGAGCTGAAATACGAGGTGCAGATTGCCCGTCAGCCGTGATTGCATTTTTCGATCTTTGGCGTGGTTACGGACGTCCCGGTTTGTCCACGCCGTTGCCTATTTTGTGAGGGTGACATTTGGGGGGTGTGATGTGAGGGTTTTTGGCCGTGTGTAACAATGGGGGGGACCACAGGGTGAAAGCCAAGATTATGATGGTTTTTTTCGTGATTTTATTTTCTCACCAGGTGCTGTTTTACCCGTTTCACCACGCCTTAACTCGATTTTTAATCATACCTCAAACCCCCATTGTGCAGCTACAATCACATCGCCGATCCTCTGTCTCTGTTTCCACTACAAGCACAATGTCTCAAGAGTAGCGCCTCTCCACCTCAACTATCACATGAGAATGACGTCTGATTTTTCGACTTTTGAGTTTCTCAGGTGCATAAGGCGAGGATAGTGAGCAAGTGCAGGGGTGTAACAGAGGTCTTGAGAGGCTTGAAAGTGGGTCAAAAACGCTACCAAACCACTCCAAAACTCGTCAGGACCCTCCTTGATGCCGATCCAGCCTATTCCCACCTTGCCAGCCATTTCCACAGCCCCCTTATCCCACAGTCGCAACCTCTTCCGGCTTCCATACTAACCCAGACCTTTCCTCCCAACGCACCCAATCCAAACCTAAACCCTAACTTGCACAAAACACATGAACGTGATACTGCAAACTTCCCCTCTGATAAAGGCGCTGTGTCCATATCATCTTCGGTCAACCACATCTCCAACACAAACACGACTTTTGCCACCGCGGGAGCACAGAGCCAGTACCACCGGCTCTCCAACACCAGCAAGACCTTCACTCGCGACTCTCCCTACCATTCCCGAACCCCTTCAGTGGATGACGACGGAATAAGACAAGCATCTTTCCTCAACCGAGTCTACCAGTCCTCCAAGTCCTACAGTCCTCGATTTCGCTACGGAGCAGAGATCGTCGAGCGGTGGGCCAGTTCTGAAACCAACACAAACACAGGTGCAGCTTCAGCTTCGACTCCAAACACAAACAGCAACAGCAACCCTAGCAACCACACAACCATGCCCAAGGCTCTCTCTTCAAAGTCGCTGGACGCTGCCAGCATCCACATGGCATCTAACGGAGCGCCTCCACTGATACAAAAGTCGTCGCTGCACGACTTTGAGCGTCTCAAATCGGGAATTGACGACATTCAAAACTCGGACACAAACGGTACCCAGTACAGCGTCGATGTCGGCTCCCAGGGCCTGCGCATGCGCATCCAGACCCAGGGCTACTCGCCCAGCAGCAGAGGCAGCCCCGTGCCTCCCTCGCCGGCACTTTCCACATCCACATACTCGGGCTCTACTTCTGCTGCAGCCTCCAGAGCAACATCGTCTCCAGTGCCACAGCAGCAGGCAGAGGCACAGGCAGCGGCAGCAGCAGTGGCGGCAGGAGGCCCTCGACCCGGCCAGCCTCGGTCGGCATGGCAGGAGGTGCTGATCAGCGCCACGTCGCTGGCGTCGTTATCTCAGGACTCGCGCAAGCGGCTGCGGTACTGTCTACATCTGCTCAAGCTAGCCAACGCCCATCTGGCGTCGACCGTCACCAAGCTGCAGGGCGCCATTGCCGAGGAGACTGCATACAGCCTGGCGCAGTCCATTGCCGCCAACCACGTGCCGCACAACGAGCGGCAGGCGTACCTGCATCAGCCTCCGTCCACCGAGCCCGCGCTGTCCATCACCGCGCTCAAGGCCGACGTGGTGTCCACCATCCGCAAGATCATCAAGGTGGTCAGCCAGTACGCCGGCAACAGTCTGCCCGAGCCGGCTCGGTCTCACATCCGAACATACATTCTGGGCCTGCCCTCGCGATGGGCCTCCACCACCGCTTCTACTAACATCACACCGACCAGGTCGCCAGCAGCCTCGCAGTCTCCTGTAGGCTCGCCCAAGGAGTGCGTCACTCCCAACCACCAGGGTCCTCCTCTGCCGACCAACACCGTTTCGTCTCCCGTGCCCGAGGGTCCCTCTGACGAGCAGCTGTCGCGGCACCGAATCGAGGTTGAGGCTGGCGGCAAGGTGCTGATTCTGGCCAACGAGGCGCTGGACATGCTGGGCAACATTATCAGCATTGTGGACGGCACCTTGGAGCGTGCCGAGGGCTGGTGCGAGGGCATCAACCGGGTGAAGCAGCGGGTGGGTCTTGGAGAAGCCGCTGTTCCTGGCGCCGCCAACGAGGCTGCTGCTGAGGCTTCTGCTAGCGCCGCCGCTGCATACTCGGCTGCTGACACCTCGACCGACCAGGACGTTGAGATGGGCGATGCCTAAGGCCTTCTTGCATGAGACACACGGACAAGGCACACGCAGATGGAACGCATGATGGATGATACAACAAGACACACAGCATGAAGCATGGCATGATGGATAACGACACACATCTCTCTCACACGACAGACACACAACACACAGGTGTGGGGCGAGCATAGCATTTGCACAACATATAACATGCACTCGTCTCACGGGGAACAAACGACACTGACAAACACAGCAGCACAGGTTATGCACTCCCCCTCACAGGTACTGCAGCGCACACATGGCGACTACTCGTACACTACATGGCATATTAACCACCTCTCTTGTGGCAGGCTCCAGACGATGGCCGTTGGCGTCTTCTTTGACAGCCGGCGTTTTGCATTTCGGGTGGTTCCTGCCAGTTTCGGGCCTCGTCTGTCTCTCGGCACATTTTCGGCTTCGGCTACAGTAGCCGGTCCTGGTCCTCGGATGTGGAGTGCTAAGGTTCGCAACGGTTAAAAAAAAAAGGTGGTGGCGTTGGGAGGATTCGTTTTGGAGAAGGTGGAGCTAAACAGCAGGGTTTCGAAACACATCTTAGTGAATGTGCACCCAGTGACGCTGCTGCTGAGGGTGGCCCTATTTAGGAGATGGTTTTTTGCACGGAGACTGTTTATCCGGCTTGCCCTCGAGCGCGGTGTGTGCTGGGATGCAGGCGGTTCACGTGACTTTTACTGGCCGGCAAGACGCCGAGCTGGTTTCATGTCCCCCCCTTTATTTGCACCCGACATGTTCCGGCTACTCCTCCTTTTTTCCCGTTTTCCCTCCAGCATGTTACCCCACAAGCGACGGGTAAAACTTCTGGATGCACAGAAACCTTTTTTGGTTTGCGGTGCAGGGGAAAAGACCCGACGAGGTCCACCACCTAACACCACCACCGCGCGCGACCCGAGTAGCAAGAGTATAAGTACCGCCGGCGCCATGGGTAGAGTTTATTTATATAATGCAAAGATATATCATGAGTTTTGGAGCTTTTGAGGAGTTGTAGATGTTTGTTTTATTTTCTGTTCGAGGAAAATGGGTCGGTAATTGTTTGGTGACCAGACCCGGCTTTTAGCTATTATGGACCCTGCTTTTTTAGGTGGTGTAGGGCCATTTTGTGGAGGTTCATTCTCGTGTAAACTAGAGTTTGCTGATTTGGGTGAATCACCTTGCGTCTGATTGGCTGGTGTGGGAGTACGAGGGGATGTTTGTGGGTGTTTAGAGAGGTGTTTATTTGGTATATAAGTACGGATCTCAGGTAGTATGGTCTATTAGAATACTTGTATGTCGTCTGCTTCTTTTTCTTCGTCTTTTAACACATCTATTACCGTCATTATTTACCCACCCGACCAACAACCGAACGGGTAACTTTATTTCCTTATGACGAAAGATACATATATAGATTGGAGTGTTTCTTTTGATCTTCACACTACAACTACACATATACCATGATTCGAACCAGTCGGCTTTTGCGAGTCAAGCCCCAGCGGGCCGTTCGAGGAGCCCAGCGGGTTTCCCGAGGTCTTCCCACAGCTGTCAACCACATTCAGCGAGCTACCGTGACTCCCTCGGTGTCGCATTTTTCCACTTTTCGGGTGGTTCGACAGCAGCAGTTTTCCGAGGAGGAGCTCGAGGTGCTGAATTCGGAGCGAGAAAAGGACTTTGTTGACGTGGCCATTGTGGGAGGAGGTCCTGCCGGTCTGTCTGCTGCTATCAAGATCAAACAGCTTGATAACGAGCATGGCAACGGCGATCTGCGAGTCATTGTGCTTGAAAAGGCCCCCGATATGGGCTCTCATATTCTGTCTGGTGCTGTTTTGGAGCCTCGAGCTCTTGACGAGCTTATTCCTCAGTGGAGAGATGATCCTCCTGAGCCCATGACTATGGTGACAGAAGAGACGATGCGGTTCTTCACCAAAAAGTGGGCCATTCCCATCCCCGAGCCTCCCCAGATGCACAACAAGGGCAAAAACTACATTGTGTCGCTCAACCAGGTGACCAAGTGGCTGGCCGAGAAGGCTGAGGAGGTTGGAGTCGAGGTCTACCCCGGATTTTCTGTTTCCGAGCTTGTCTACCGAGACGGAAAGGTGGTCGGTGTGGCTACCAACGACATGGGTCGAGCCAAGGACGGAAAGCCCATGGACTCGTTTGAGCGAGGAATGGAGTTCTACGCCCGAACCACTCTGCTGGCCGAGGGCTGCCACGGCTCCCTGAGTAAACAGGCCATTGCCAAGTACGATCTGCGAAAGGATTCCGAGCCCCAGACGTACGGAATTGGTATCAAGGAGGTGTGGGAGGTTCCCGACAACGTGTTCAAGTCTGGATACGTGGCCCACGGCCTGGGATGGCCTCTGGACACCGAGACCTACGGAGGAGGCTTCATGTACCACTTTGGAGACAACCTGGTGGCCGTTGGACTCGTCACCGGTCTCGACTACAAGAACCCCTACATCTCTCCCTTCAAGGAGTTCCAGCGAATGAAGCACCATCCCTTCTTTGCCAAGGTTCTGTCTGAGGGAACCTGCATCCAGTACGGAGCTCGAGCTCTGAACGAGGGAGGTCTCCAGTCCATTCCCAAGCTCTCTTTCCCTGGAGGAGCTCTGATTGGCTGCTCTGCCGGCTTCCTCAACGTGCCCAAGATCAAGGGTACCCACACTGCCATGAAGTCCGGTATGCTTGCTGCCGAGACCATTTGGGAGCAGTTCCAGGCCCAGAACGAGGCCGGTACTCCTCTGGTTGTTTCTGAGGCCGAGGATCTTGAGCCCGAGCTGTTCAAGACCATCGATCTTGCCAACTACGAGCAGAAGTTCAAGGACTCGTGGATCTACGAGGAGCTGCACGAGGTCCGAAACGTGCGACCCTCGTTCCACAACCCTCTCAAGAACTGGGGAGGTCTGCTGTACTCCGGTATCGACACCTTCCTGCTGCGAGGCCGAGTCCCCTGGACCCTCAAGCATGCCACCACCGACTCTGCTGCCACCGAGCCTGCCTCCAAGCACAAGGAGATCGACTACCCCAAGCCCGACGGCAAGCTGTCTTTCGATCTGCTGACTTCTGTGTCTCGAACCGGAACCAACCACGACGAGGACGAGCCCGTGCATCTGAAGCTGACTTCCAACCCTGCTGATGCCCCCTTCAAGATCAACACTGAGGCCGATCTCGCCAAGCACACCGCTGAGAACTGGGAGAAGTACAAGGGTGTTGAGGCCCGATTCTGCCCCGCTGGAGTCTACGAGTACATTGAGAACGAGGACGGCAACGGAGTCCGATTCCAGATCAACTCTCAGAACTGTATCCACTGCAAGACCTGCGATATCAAGGTGCCTGGCCAGAACATTAACTGGTCCGTTCCCCAGGGTGGAGATGGTCCCAAGTACTCCATGACCTAAGTGCAGTTTACTCTGGGTTGTATTTGGGTGCTTCTAGCACTATTCGATGGGGAGTCCCATCTCTGGAGTAGTCGCACATTCGTGTGACGGTGAGACTGAGCAGTTTCACAACTCCATGTTGTATCTACTTACATGTGTTTTACACATCTGCGTCCTAGACGTTAATATCATGTTTTTTTAGACCCCAGGGTAGTGAGAGTAATTTGGTATCTTGTAAAATCAACTGTAGTGCACATACAGACAGAGATCGGAATGAGCGCATTATATGCTCAGGACTGCAGCATCACAGCATAGGAGTGTACTCTGTGCATATCAAGCTGTCTGATTGTGTATGTCGTGATTGGGTATATTGGTGACATGACATTTTCTCAAAGATTTTATTTTTTCAATAGTTCACTTTTCAACTCCTTTCTGATAGGCAACTCAAGTTTGCCTTCAGATACAGAACAAGCACTGTGAATCATCGTGATTGATCGTCAGTTGATCTTAATAAGGAGGCGTAAGGAGGCGGACTTGTACATTCTGGAATTTATACCAAGCAAAGATACATGGTAATTTTACTAGAAATATCTCTCTCTTGCTGTTGATTGTTGTACGATAGCTGTATACTCACTATTAGGTGTCTCTGTAGATGGTACGATACGACCCTATACTGTCTCAGAACTCACTATGTCTCTATCATAGTCGTACGATCATGCCCCTTAAAATGTAACAGTAAATCAACACCTGAAGTCCAAACCAATCTGCTCATGCTCAGCAGAGTCTGGATCAAAGTCCTCCTCTGATGGTTATGGAATTGTTTATCCTGACACCATCTATCGCCCCCCTCATAAGAAGACTCAATCTAAAGGCTCTCTCTAATAGTGATAAGAGTCTGGTTACTTGTACGAGTACCAAACATCCTTCCCAAAAAGTAGTTAAGTGAGTCGTTATTCGTCTATATCAAGTATTAGTGAATAGGCCTTAGATACCTCCACAATTAATGCCTGATCGTTTTGGTGAGCCACCAGCATGTAATCCCACACACTGATTCAACCACCCGACTACTATCCCGCCCCTTACTTGCCCTTCACATAACATAAATAACTTGATTATATCGTTTTTTGCAGACATCTGCGTCGTTTCAAGGCAGTCGAACACCGCCGTTTGTAGTAGTGAGTGTACAGCCTGGGCAGAAGGCCAAGCAGTCTCTCGCCGAACATGATCGCTCTTGATACATATCCGTCACACGATCAAGAAGCGTGCTCTTAGGCGACCCAAATATTCAACTGCTCCAAGTCCTTCTGCTCCAGAGCCATGGAGATGTCCTCGTCCGAATGGATGGTCACCATGTCGCCATCCTCGTCCTGGTACTTGATTCGCAGGGGAGCAGGCACCACCTTTCCACACAGGCGCACCTTTCGCTCCACCCGCTCAATCAGCTGGTCGTAGCTGACCTTGGCTGGCACAATGAGAGTAAATGCGTCCTGGAAATACTGCACCCGCACCTTGATATTGGTGGGACGGCTGGAGCCATCCTCAAAACCAGGGGTAGATGCAGATCGAGCGCGGCTCGTGCTTCCTCCATTACTGCTGGCAATGGATACCGAGCTGTGATTCATCATGCCATTGGTGCCAGGCATGCCGTTGATGGAGGTGGTGGAAGGCTGTCGGGGGCCCAGCTTGGGCACTGGGCCGGAGAGAGACCGGTTGCCGAGAGTCAGCCGATCCAGGTCCTCGGACAGATGCGAGCTCTGCTGAGAGTTTCGGCTGCTGATGGGAGACTCCACCAGAGGCGAAAAATGCGACTCATACGACTCCTGGTAGTACGAGTTGACCAGCTGCCTGACGGTGGCTTCCCATTGGCGCAGCTGCTCCTCGTGTCGGAACCGCATGGTGAAGGAACCATGGTCTTCGCATCCCGTCCACGAAATGGTGAGGAAATAGCCATTTTCCATGCTGGACTCAACGTTGGAAACGTTGGCGATATAAATACGACCCTTGAGTGTCAGCTGCGGTTTTGGCTGGCTGGAGCTCGAGTCCCGTGACCGTTTCGAGGGCAAACTCATGGTCTTGCTGCTCTTTTTGCTTTCCCGCGGTAAACTGTTTTCCTTGCAACACAGAATGATGGTCTCAAACAAGTACACCTGGTACTCGCGCTCAACGTCGCCCTTGGCCACCATGAAAATTCCCTCGTAGAGCAGATCGCCAAAGACGTCCAGGTTGTGTCCCTTCCAGTCGTCGCACCGGTCGCACAGGTCGCGGATGATGGCCACGTTTTCGACCCGGCGCTGCGTCTCGTTGACGCTGTTGGTGACCCGCTTGATGGCCTCCAGTCCGTCCAGCAGCTCGGCCGCGTAGGGGTGGTCGTTGCTACTCACCTTGACCAGCTCTCGCAGCAGTAATGGGTACTTGCAGATTCGCTGAATGGGCTTGATGAGGAAGGCCTGGAGCTCATACGTCGGCTCGATGATGTGGGCCAGAGGAGACAGGTTGGGGGCCTCCTGCACAGCCAGATCCGAAGACGCCTTTTGGTTCAGCGCGTACGGCTCGTAAATGTGGAACCCGGCCTCCATGTTGAGAAAGAGAGCTCCGAAGCGCTGCTCTTCGACCGGCAGAGAGCACACGTGCTCAATTCCGACCAGCACGCGCCGTTGGAAGTCGACCAGCGCAGAGACGTTGAGGAACATGAGGTGGATGGTGTCTGGATTGAGGATTTCCGCGTCCAGCAGCCGGTTCTGGTAGTCGTGCAGCACCTCGAGATCCTGCACGTACTTTCTCTCTGTCTGCAGCAGCTCCTGGACCACGTTGTAGCGCGCGTCTCGGGTGGCCGGAGGGGTTGTGGGTGCCGTTTTGGGAGGCAGTAGATGGCGCGCCTCCAGCGTCTCGACCACCATGTTGACTGTGCGCATCACCTTGATGAGATCGCCCGTGTTTTCGGAAAACAGATTGGAGATGGTGAAGAGCTCGTCGTCCGAGTAGCCCAGCTCGGCCTTGCAGCCCTGCACAAAGTCGTAGACGGAGCGTTTGCACGTGCGCACGTCGATGGACGCGCGGTTGGCGGCCGCGTGGGGGTCCACGGTCAGTGGCGTTCGGGGCTGCAGCATGTTGAAGAGGATGCACAGAGGGGCTCCGAGACGGAAGAGCGACCAGAGCTGAGTCACGGGGTCCAGGGGGATGGAGGGGGGCAGATGGGTGATGGGCACGATGGAGGATGCCTCCCAGTCCTCCAGAAACGGCCGCACGAGCTCAATGTCGCGGAAGCGGTCGCGCATGGTTTTGCACATGTTGTACAGCGACTTGTCCGAGTCGGCCTGTCTGTTCATGACCAGGTTTGCCACCGGCATGGGGGCCACCGAGTTCTGGGTATTCGACGACGGCGCGGACGACATGGACACGGTGGGCGTGATGGACCGTAGCCGTGGCGTGGACGGTGACAGGGTGGAGAGAGACGGGGTGGATTGCGACGGGCTTTTGTGTTGTTGCTGGGCGGACTTTGTGTATGGCGACGACGGCAGCAGGTTGTGGATCTGCTGGTGCAGGGCCTGCTGGTGGGCCAGGTTGTCTTCTGGTGGCGACAGGATTCGAGACGATCCGTTCATGCTGGCTGGCGAGAAGTTGTGGTGGTGTTACAGCTGTTATGTTGCAGTGTTCTTGGAGCGCGGCGTGGGGGTCGCGTGAGAAAGGCGGGGGTAGAGTGTGCCCGTGGAAGTGTCGAAACGATGCCTGTTCTTAGTCGGTTCTTTTGCGTCGCTTGTGCTGTGTCGTTCAGTGTCACGTCGTCACGTCCTCTGGGTATAAAGTCAACAAGTGTGGTGTGCTTTACAGTAGCCGAACCTTAAGACAGGGAGGGAGAGAGTATGTAAGAGTGAGTTGTGAGAGAGGGGAGAGAAGGAAGAGAGAGTGAGCAGTAAGGAAGAAGCGTAATAAGACTTGGAGGGAGGATAACACAACGGAATATATAAAGGGCTTTAAGCAAGGGCAGGAGACCTAAGCGAGATACAGACACAAAGAAACGGTACGTCATGTGGTCCGTGTGGTATATATTCTGCGACTGTCTGGACCACGAGATACTTTTGCGGCCAATCTTTTTTTCCCTTTTTTTTCCCTTTTTTTACCGTCTCTCTCTCAACCGCGCTCGTATAAACCGTGTCCGTTGTCATTTCCCAACACTCTTCGAACTCCTTGTTTTAGTTGGGAGGAGTGTTTACCCCCTGGAAGTTAGTCAGCCGAGCTTATTTGCTTATTTGCCATGATAAAACGTGAAGATTCGAGCGGGGGACAGTCTACCAAACCTATACGTTTGCACTAGTGTAAGAGAGGAGTTGACTGGTCGGGTCCCGTGTGTAATCATTTCCATCTAATTTGCAGTTCCCCACAATGGCGACAATATTGGACCCAAAAATGACAATGGAACGCACCGTTATAATTTGGCTCTTAGGAGAATTGGCTCTCTCGTACAGATTTTGGAGATATGGGGCTAGAAGCGTACAGTAGATAGAAGGGGACATCTAAAGAGCCCAAAAATGCTCCAAAATGAACCAAACCACTTTCGTTAGAACCGCCTTGTCTCTCTGACTCGTTTCATATCCTTCATCTGTCTCCACTTTTCCTCCACGCCCCAAAAACCATATGTCAATCCGACCGTTCAAATGGGGCCAACCTGTAAGGAAATTGAAATTAGCTACCAGTAGTGAGAAGACAAAAAGACCAAATTTTCTCCATGAGGCACGTGGCAAACCACCTCTAAGGTAGATGGTGCAGACGCCACCTCTCCCGGAATTTAGCCGAGATTCTTGATGCCCTTTTTTTTGGCCTTGTACAGCACCTGAGCTCGTGTGTACTTGCACCTTGTGGCTAGGCTGTCGGCTTCTATTTTTAGACTCTGGCCAAGCCAAGTCAAGTCATAAGTCAAATGCACGGTTCCTAGCGTTGGAAGAAAAAAAATGCTTCTCCTGGATACAGACTATTAAGTGCTCAACCTACCCGGGCCGCGCGCTAATACGCTCTTGCCGCCGGGGATTTGCGTTCTTTGGGCTTCTTTCTCCCGAAACCACGACCATAGTGGCCCCAATATTTTTTTCCCGTCTGCGACAATTTTCGATATTTTTTACAGCACGCGAACCCGTCCAACAACCTATTTAATTTTACCTCTTTTTCGAACCACTGCGTATTTAATAAACCGTTAGCTAAAACCGTCCCTAGAATATTGCAGGCAGCTGATTTCACAACGATGGTGGGGGGTAGGAGGGGTGGTGGAATGACGTGCAAACGCGTGATATTATCCCAGACTTCTCAGATTTCAAATCCTCCCCATTTTGACCCAACTGGCCGAGTTCCTGTAACCGCCCTCCTCTCCATTAGACTTCATGTTTTATACTAAGCCATTTTATCCCAAATAAATGCACAAATTTACAGGCTACTGGAAACAGTATCAATGCGGCTATTCCGGCTGAAAGGGGATACGGCAGCTGTATACGCCCACCCAGAAGAGATACACAGGTACCAGCCAAGCCTGTAGAAGCTGTCAGGGTCGTCCCTGAGATACCACAAATTCAAAACGAAATTAAGATTTTAATTCATTTCGAGAAAAAAAGTAGCCAAGAAAAAGAAAAAAACAGCCAAAAAACAGCCAAAAGCAACCAAAAAATATCTGGCCCGTTGAAATGGTGTATATAGTGACCTCAAATTCCCCCTAGTGCACGCTAGAGAATCGTCCACAGAAAAGTCCCTGTTCTAACCGCGCTGGGTTCTACTGCTTTGAAAGTTTCAAAATCTATTATTCCATTTGTCATCATATTACAAGGTAAGACTTTGTGAAACAACTGGCCCAAAAATGGCATAATTGAATAATACACGTGACATACCAAATGTAACCCCGTCAGAAACCTCACCAGACTCTTAAATTTAGTACGGCACGTAAATACGTCTTCTTTGCAACATTCTAGCCCACAAAAGTGCTTCTACTAACGATAATTAAGGTTATGTATATTAAAGTTAGCGTCACGTGCCGATATTTTGCGATTTTGAACGTGATTTAGAGGACTAAAATGGGTACCAAAATCTCATTTAATCAGCTAATCTGATTCTTCAAGGCTCAAAATAGCTGTTTCCGTTGCTCAAGTACCTCTACGGCTCAAATTCGGCGGGCCCTAACCCTGTGCACGTGACTTTGAATGCTCCCAACGCGGTCCCGTCGCACCAATCTGGCCCGAGTAGCGCAATGGTTAACGCGTTGGACTTCTAATCCAAAGATTGTGGGTTCGAGTCCCACCCCGGGTGTAAGTCTTTCTTTTTGCCTGAGATTTGAATACTTGAAAGAGATAGCTATTTTTTTTGCAACACAGAAACTTCATATGTCTCTCCTGTAGAGTTGAGTGTCTTCCTTTGCTCAATTGTTGAGACTGTCTCAGAACTGAACCTCTGGTCTACCAGGGTACAGTACCTACAAGAACAGAACTTTCCAGCTGAAAGAGAAGAGTGAGGAGTATCTTCAGAATAAAAAAAAGACATATCTTTCACCATTGTATTGCTCTGAGAGCCATGTTTGTCACTCGTGAATATGGAGAACATATCACGCCAATCATTCCACCTCCTTCTAACTACTCACATTCTGTTCTGACTGGACAGTCCTTCGCTTGAAGTCCTAGAATGACTCAAGGAAATGGTGTTGGTCGTTCCTGTTCATCAGTGGAAGTATATCTTCAAGACTGTATCCAGATTGTCGAGTGTGTGTTCTTGTAGCTTTACCACTACGAGTACTCGTACCTGACGTGTCGAGTGTACAAGTACACACCATCTGACCAGCCCCAAGAATGTATCGTTTAGTGGCGTCCCTCTGAGCACCTTGAGGGTACAACTAACTGGCCAATAGAAGAAACGAAAGAAATTAGACAGAGAGGAGTTGAGTCCCGACAGTTTCAGCCCCTACAGTATCCCTTGTTCATACTTCAACTGGTCATACTTCAAAGTAGTCGTGTGAATGGTGCAGACAAAATTTCATGAGGCGAAAGTGAAATGGGCTTGCAAGTAGAAGTGGTACAAGGTACAAGTACTTGTAGCTATTCAATGACTGTTTGCTGTGTTTTTGTTGTTTTGGAGCGATTTCTGAAAATATAGGAAATGGTGGAAATGATGAATCTCTGGTTTAAAGTCAGACTCTATACTCATCCCAATGAGAGTGCACAAATGGGTCTGACCGCCCTGAGTTGTTGGCCCCAAAAACAGGGGCTGGAGAGGCTGACGGACTGGTGTGGATACGGTTGCTCTCAAATTTTCCCACATTTCGTGAGGCACGATTGCCGAAATAGTGCAGGTCAATATCGCGTGTGGCAAAATGGAGATAATAAAGTCACTAGGTTTGGGGCTGCCGCGAGTTGCATTATCAGAACTTAATGTGAGTCTAGAGGTAAACAAAAGGTGTGAGTAGTAACATATTGAGGTAGATGACTGTCCTGGGCTTTTGATTATGTCCCAGAGGGTTGGTCCAGCTATCCTGAATAACCTTCTCTCTCTTTACTCCACTTAAAAAGCAATATGTGTGTATGGGGCTGCATCAACCTGTAGTTACACACGAGATGAACAAAGCACCATCCCCAATACCTTTGCATAATCAAAGCAGACAAAACGAGACCCAGATATTATGCCTCACCGGTGTCAGAAAAGTTGCCAGCCTCTTGAATTCAGCTCTAGAACTCCAGGTATAAATGTAGCCCCGTCTGCCTCTCATTACTACATCAACCGCCTCTCTAAGACAGCAGCAAAATGGGAACCAAGTCTAAAACCACCTTCACCAAGAAGAAGTCTTTCAAGACTGTCTCTCGACCGGCCTTAACCGAAGCCCAGTGCCTCAAACTGCTCGGTCCTCTGACTGCCCGCGTGGACCGACTGGTCCAAGCCTTCCGAAAAATCATTGCCAACGCCAGAAAGAGTTTTGGTACCTTTTGGGAAGAAATGGAGGCGGCCACCAAACCCCGACAGTTGCAGGAAATCTCTTATTCTGTCCGAATCGCCTGGAAGATAATTAACTGCGACGCCCTTGAGGAGACCCTCAACGCTTCAGATATGGTCGTAAGTCTGAACCAGGTAGGATACGGCCTTGAAAATGGCCCGGAGAAGAGAATGAGACGAGTAAGTCGAGCTGCCTGGAAGGCCAAGGACGCCCTGGATGATTTTTCTGAAGAGTTGGGGGAGGTCGACAAACTGCGTCTGGAGCTTCGAAGAGCCATGATTGAGAAAACGGAAGAAATGGAATGGGCTTACCGCTCCAAGGTTAAACGATCTTATTATTCTTACTTTGATGAGGACGAGTATGATGAGGACGAGGATGAGGACGAGGACGAATTTGAACCCGACCACGACTTGGAAGAACAGATCCAGCAAAGATGGAACGTAATCACCTATCGATTTCAGAATCCTCCTTGCGAAAGACAGTTGGTTCGGATGTTGTATCTCATTACCGAACTGCCTGTTTTTGTTTAGATAGTGTTTATATAGTGTAGAAAAGATACGACTATGTGTGATAATACAGTTCTATTGTCTCTATAAATACGTGTCTACCCTTCCCAATATCAACTACAGTACCCTCCCAATATCATACACAATTAACGAATGTATGAAGAAATAAATAAAAAAGAAAGATTCATGGCCAAGACATGAATCTGCCAAGGCTTACTTGTACAAGATTTTATGCGTCTTAGTTCACTTAATCAAGTAACCTGAATTATTCACACTCCATGGCCTTGTAGAGTCTACACCATCTGGAATGATACAGAGATTCTATTTCATTGAGAGTTGGACTTTGACTGTCTAGATATGACCAACTCGTTATATTGTTAAATTACTGGCTAAGTTGTGGCCAAAGGTTCGTGAGTGTGTTTTTCTTCCTTTCTTCATATATTCATTATACTGTTGTACTCTTTTTTGTTGATGTAACTGTATAAAGTCACCTGTCTACACCACTCATGTCTATAATCTATTATCTATCAGTTCAAACAAAGACTGTAATTATTAATGTGCACAGTTAGGAGACACCTACGCCATGTTCTCCAACATCTTCTCCATGTAGTAGTCGTGATGAGAGTACTGCTCGCCAACAATGGCCTTGATGAGAACCAGAATTCGGTCCATTCGATCGTAGATCTTGTTGGCAATGGAAACAGCACTCAGAAAGGTGGCCGAGTCAGAGGTGTTAACAGGAGCCTGCAGTTTCGCATCCATAAGACGCTGTCGTGCAACTGCTGCATGTTCATGATACAGGTGTCCGGGAGTCATTTGAGGAAGTCCAATACCTTCTCTGAGTCCAGTACTGGCCATAAAGACGACCGAAAAGAAGTTGGACATGAGAACAGGACTATCCCATCCCACACACCGAATCACCTCGGGCAACCAAGTCTCCACATCCTCCAGACGCTTGATGACAAAGAACAAGTGAGAGTACAGTTCCACCAGCTCTGAAGTAAGAGCCAGAAGCTCCATATAACTTCTTCGAGGCCAGGGACCTGAGAGATCAGGCTCGTATTTGATGACACCGGAAAGTCGCTTAGCTCCCATGAGTTTCAAAACACACATTTCCACGTTATCTGAAAAGGGATCGTTGGTGGCTTCAACCACCATATTGGGATGCTTCAGTTTCTCTGCCGCAAAAGTCATAATCTGACAAAACAAATGACCCGTGTTGCCCACAACAGAAGCCACAATAAGTCGAACAGCTTTTTTGCCAGATTTCGGATGAGGAAAATTGCAACAAATCATACCAATGACAATTCCAACACACACAGTAACGTATCGATGCCAAGCAGCAGTGAATCCGTAACCAACATAAACAGCTCCAGGGTTCTGACCATCAAGCCACGAAATGGTAACTACCAGACACATGGCAATACACAGCATGAGTCTAGGAACGGGAGAAACTCCTGGAGGCCAGAACTCTCGGTAGAAATGCATCAACAGCAAAACAATACCAAAAGTCACCATAAATCCGTAGGGGTTACCATGACCGTTACCTGTCGAAATGTACCATGTTACCATACCAATAACCACAGCATAAAAAGTGTGGAAAATACGGTTGACGGCAGAAAACATGTTATCGGCAGCATACTCAGCCACAGACATACCTGTCATGACAACAGCCCAGTAACAACGGTTTTTGTAGTACCAGTAATGGGTGTTTGTGAACAGAGCAGGAGTGAGAGCAGCCACACAGAAAAGAGCTCCCTTGATGGGAACCAGCCAGGAAGACGCTCGAGATCTGGCGTAGAACAAACGCACCTTTTTTCCCACCTTGTGGCCCCAGTGTCTGGCTGGTAGAGCATCAGGATCTCGTTCTGCTTTTAGAGGCACGATTTTTTCAGCTTCGGCATCGTTTCCAACAAGAGCATCAGCCGAAGAAGTGAAGACGGAGATGGAGGCGAGTTTCAGAGACGCCAGTTTGAAGATTCCGGTGATCCAGCGAGGCTTGGGGTGGTCTCTGTCGAACGTCATGAGTTTTTGAGTCATGTACAAAATGGTTCGGTTCACCTCCTCAACGTATCCACAGTACAGAGTCTTCTGCAGAATCAGGTACGGACTGGGAGTGTTTTCAGTGACTGCCAATCGCTTTTCTCGGAAAGATTCTGTGGCCTTGGAAAAGTGTTCGTAGGCCGAAGCTAGCTCCAGAGCCATAGCCTGCTGGTCAAGAACGTGTTTCTTGTGCAACCAGGGCAACCAGGACCATCCTCGAAACTCGTTGGCCACAGTAATCCACTTGATAGCTACCTTGGTCATAGCTGCCTGTTCCAGAACCATAGGTCCACAAATAGCAGACAGTGTTTTGAGCGTTTCATCGAGATCAGAAAGAGTGACTGGTTTCTCGCTTTGTCTCAAAACACTGGCAACCGAATGTTGAGTTTCGTAGACTCCCACAGGTGCGTATCTCTTGTGAATCTCACTAATAATGGGCTCGATACTGGCTTCTTTGTCTTCAATAATGACTCGACGCAAGTGTTCCAGCGAGTCAAAAATCATAATGAGACCGGTAAGTTGCGAAGTGAGACGTCTTGCTGTGATTCGAGCACTCTGGTAGCCTGCTAGAGTGAATCTGGTGAAACTAAACTCCAAAGGAGTGGGTCCAGAAGACATTTTCAAAACAGGACCCAAACTTCGAAGTCCAGCAACACACTGTTCCAGTTTCCAGTATCCTAGCCAAGAGTCAGGTTGACTGGGCTGGGCCTGAGCCAGAAACCCAACCTGCCATTCCAACGTCTTAACAACAGCTTCCTGGAATCTGATCAACTTGGTGGTAAACTGGTATCCTGAAGTAAAGGGGAAAAAGAGCATAGCAACCACAACGTTGGCAGCAAGTCCAATACCCATAGGTTTGAGCATTCCTGTTCCAATCGTCTTGGGAGCATACCACGGTAGATGCATAGAACCATCTGCTGCCACTGCTGCTGCAATAAACGAGGTAGAAGCACCGGCTCCAAAAGTCATGGGGTCTCTGAACTTGAACCAAAAGCAAACAGTGCATGCCACAGCGACCCAAACGGCGTAAACCACACTGGGTCCTGCCTTCATGTAGTTGCCATGGATACAGTAGTCCATCATACATGCAGCCAAGGCCTCTTTTGATAAACTGGCTGAACAGACGCCTCTAGCCACCACGTCCTTTAAGATGTCAGCCTCCGTGACAGAGTCGTAAAAGTACTTGTTGGCAATGTAGCCTGGAATGATGTATCCACAAATCCATCCCCAGACCAGAAAAGCACACAGTACGCAGTTTGAAAGAATCGCACCAACAACCGAAACTTGTCCTGACGTTTGCACAACTGTCATAATCAGTGCTAGATGTGCCGAGGACCCCGTCCATGCCCATGCTGGTTTAACTGTGAGAAGAAAAAGCATGGAGAAAGATGCTGCCCAGTTTCGGAGAATGATTTTGGCGGCTTTGAGGTTGAGGTTGTTGAGAAACCAGTCTGGGTGCACAAACCGGTACCAGTACGGTTTACTGGGCGGTGGAGGTGGACGATTTGGGTACGCCCGATATGACTGTATGTACGGCATTTTGTGTCGTTTTTTCGAGTGTCAATAAGTCAAGAGAAGCGTGAAGGGTATAAGAAAATGCAAGAACTGTGTTAGCAAGGAATAAAATGTTAGACATTCCAGATGGTCAAGAACAGAAGGTCTGGAATCGCACTAAACTAAGGGCGATCCCTTTGCAGTTTTAGACCCATCGACATGGCACAACTCAGAGAGAGAATAGTAGGTCCGATAGAAGACACAGCATGAAGTCCATCTCCGAGCAAGAGAATACTCCAAACCAAAACGAGGGTTGTCAGACTTCAGAAAGACTGTCAGAAAGTCGACTGTTGAACTTGTTGACATAACTCTCTATCACTCAACTGTCAGGGTATCAAGAGGTCTCCAAACCACCATCTCTTGTTGTAGTTCCATCTGTCAATATCTCTGGTCTGTCATGTTGTAGTTCCACCTGTCAATGTTTTCCAATAGTGTCAAGTGTCGCTGTTTTGAAATGTCGCTGTCTGTCAATGTTGTCTGTATGCTGCCGTCTAATGCAATACTCACGTCAGGTCGACACAAATCGTGGTCGAAGAAAAAGGGCGACTCGGTCGAAGAAGTAAACAAAAGTGGCAAAGAGTCGAACCCGAAGAGCGCCAGAGAAATACTAGTGGTGAAAACCGTGGAAGATAGAGTTGATCCACGGGGTATAACTGTTATTATCGCTGGATTCAGTTAGACTCAAGAGATCTGGAACTCTGCGTGATTTAATGTGAGTGGATTATGAGTGTGAATTGGCGGGAAAAGCTCGAATTAAAATTCCAAAAAAGCAATAGAGATGACCACGATGATACGAATCGATATATCCACTTTTTACCACATTTCCACCCCTCCAGACCCCAAAACATCTCCCTACTTCCACACCTCAGAAACGCGCAGACACACACCTTATTTACAACTATGCAGGCAAAACAGCTATTTTTCCATCAGCCGTACCTTTCTTAAAGAAAGCCAGACATCAAGGTGTAAGCTGTCTAAAGCTGAGTATCATCAGGAAGAAAATATATATCCCCCCTTTGACCCCGTAGAAACACCTTGCCACATGTTTCATTCAATATTATCCTCCACTGGCACTAATCACGACTCACCCGTCCAAACTCTGATTCTTGGTGGCTGTACTAAACATAGCGTTTTCGGCTAAAGCTTGTGGGGTATGTATGTATGTACGATACTCGCATGGACAAGGGGGTTGTATTTGTTCGCTGAGGTAGATGCAACTGGAATGAAAAATATTAGACGGGGTTTTGGTTGAGGTTTTTTGGGAGGTACACGTGAGCAGAATAGTAATATCTCACCCCTTACCCCTCTTAAACGAAGTACAAGTAGACATGAAAAAGATCGACAATATCTCGCTTAAACTGTTTTGACTGACCGCAGTTTTTCTTACTAAGAATTGAGAATCTCGGAACACGTACAATCCACGTACAACCCGTTAAAGGGGTTCAACTAGCACCCTTGTCGTCTTAGATTGGTTACAGAACTAGTATTAGTAAGTATATCGTGAATATGAGAAGAATAAGGAGTCGGGGGAAGTAAGGTAGCTGAAACTGAAACAGGTTTCATAGAGGAAGGATATAATGTTTCTGGAAAGCTATAAGAGGTGGATAAATGATTTTACCCATCGTAAAGACCAAAATACAACAAAATACAGGCCATCCAGTTTCTCCTGGAAGCTGAATACTCCCTATATTTTCATCCCAAACTCGACAACTTCTGAAACTCTTTTTCGCGCGTGAAAACGGTTTTTGTCTCATACTCTCCCTCAACTTTATTGTCACGGAAATGACGTAAATAAATGGTATAAATCAATAAAAAAAGAAGGGAAAATACGATTAATCATGGTAGTCATAACCTCTAGCAGTTAAAAAACATCCACTCCAAGAAACTCTCACTCTACAACACTACGACTGATGTTTACACATCCAGTTGCTATTTTAACACATGCCCTTGTATATTTAAGGTTTAGACTTTCGGTCTTATCGGACATGACGTGCGGTATCTCCGTATTAAGACGGATCGGAGTTCTAGAAGCAGAACACATGTGTAGGAGGTTTCATGGTGATACGGCCAAGTCATATATGATCGACGAGATGAATAGGTGAGGTGAGTTTGCTTACTAATCTTTTTGGGAGAAAAAAATAGGATTGGGGGAAGTTCAGATTTACAAGGGACTGTTTTATTGAACCCTTGAAACGTCAAACAACAGAATTTTAGTCCGAATAATGGCGCTGATGGGACTTAGGCTGATTTACAACAGGGGTAGACTTCCTGCTTACCATTACCCCTATTATTTACTCAGATTTGTCATCTCGTGTACACAGGGTTATGAGGAAGTCACATGATATAAGACTCCCTAAAAGCAAATACACGTGATATTAGAAGCTATCCTATACTCTAAGACGTGCTGCTTAAACTGACCCCTTTTCTACATGTCCCACCCCTTTTTCTTAGCAGCGTTTCTGGTTGTTCGTCAGAACAAGGGTTCAGAAAAAGGAAATATGTCAACACAGAGAGGGTTTAGAGCTAACTGAGGTCAGACAGAAGGAATTGATGGTTGAGTGGAGCTCAGAAATTGTCTCATTTCAGCCGCACGTGTCTTAGGATGTAGGAAAAGTAGTGGTGTTGCTTTTCCGAGAAGGAGGAGGAGGAGCCATCACTGGAGCAAATTTAACCGGTAAAGACGTAATCGAAAGCACTGCATCATATTTAGCACTTAGTAATCGACTCCTTTAGCTGGATATCTCTAACGCTTTTTTTGGTACCATTTTTCGACTGACTCATCATGTTAACATTAGGAGAATAGGAACCAAAGTGGGAAATAATATGAGGAGACGATTATAAAGGTCATAATTGTAATCATTCCGCCCCAAGGATGTTATGACCAAGTTTTTACAGTAATATGCGTATTTCTGAGGGAGTTAGGAACAGTTGAGTGAATGGCTGAATTGTGAATGGAGAAGCTAGAAGTGGATAACGGCTAGTAGGCAAGGCTTATACGGTGTCTATGTGATCGCCTGGGTCCTGGGAGAAAGATGATCACTTCCACTTGTCGATGTGAGTATTATTGGAGGAGTTGAGTGCAGTTGGGTGATTGACCATGTAAAGTATCAGAGACAATAGGGCAAGAAACAAGTTAGAACAACGTGAGTGAGTCTCTTCCGATCACTAGATACCAGTAATCCACCCAGATCACAATAAAACTGCTGATTACGTATTTTGTCTCTCTCTACGTTAATTCCCAGTTTTATGAAGCTATGAAATACAAGAGAAATGGGTCCTAACTTCTAAATAGGTTGCAATTAGACAGGGGAAGTTGTGATATAGCTCATTCGGAGCTCAGAATATCTAATGATCAAGGAGGAATCTCTTGAAGGCATATATTCACATTTTTAGAACAAGATGGTGTTCTAACATGCAAGGGAAAGGTAGGTCATAGCAGCTAAGCAAGTTCAAAATTTGAAGAAGGGAGTTGCTAGATGTCATATATCGGCATCAGAGTAGCAAGATATCAGACTGTTTCACTCTACAACATTTATTGACAGTTCTATGCCAAGAGACGGTATGATATGCAGAGAGAAAATGTGTCAGAACGGATAGAAAAGTTCCAATTAGACAGGGGTAGTTGGGAAAAGTGTTATTCAGAGCTCTTCGTATCTAACTATCAAGACGGCACCTCTTGATGACATGTATTCACAGTTTTATGCCATATACGCCAAGTAGACTCTATGGCATACAGGAAGGAAATGGGTTAATATGCTCCAAATTAAAAGAGGAAGTAAAGAACTCTGTGAAGTTGCAGCCAATGTAGCTAATTACTGGTAGTTAGTTCAATTCCCTTGACATCAGTACGATACTATTCCTTTTCTAGTTGCAATTTTTCTAGTTGCAATTTTTCTACAGACTCTCAATCAACAATGACAAGCATTCTCTATTAAACTCTAGTATAAATAATTACCACTCTAGACAACATCACGTCGCATCAGCTCCTCTAGGTAGTAGTGTCCCCAATACTGCTCTCCAACCACTTCTTTGGTGGTGACCAGAATTCTATCCATCCGGTCATACAGCTTGTTGGCCACACTGACAGCAGCTAGAAACACAGAGGCGTCTTCTGTTTGGGGAAGAAGAGTGTTGATGACTCCATCTGGGTTGGCACTGTTGCTGCTATCACTGGCCCGTTTCTCCTGACTTCTTTCTTCCTTTGTCTCCCTTGCCATGCAGTGGATTTCACTAGAAACCACCTTGGCATGTTCGTAGAAGAGATCTGCAGTTGAGATTTGAGGAAGACCTCTGCCCTGAACAAGAGCTCCACTCACCATGTAGACCACCGAAAAGTAGTGGGCCATGAGATGGTGGTTTCTCCATCCTGCAACCAGCACGATTCGAGGTAGCCACAGATGCACATCCTTGATACGCTTGATGAAGGTGTGTAGATGCAGCGTCAGTTCAACCACCTCGAAACAGAGACAAAGAAGCTCGTTGTAGGCTTTTGCAGGCCAGACACCTGACATGTTGGGTTCGAATTTGACCACTCCAAACAGTCGCTTGGCTCCCATAAGTTGCAGAACAGTGTTGGTGACATGACCAGCCACAGGGTCCTTCATAGCGTCGATGACGAGGTCGGGGTTCTTCATTCTCACTGCTGAGAACTCAGACACCTCGCAGAAGATGCTGGCAGTTTCTCCAATCACTCCACTGAGAATTTTTCGGATCATCTTTTTGCCAGACTTTGGTTTGGGCACGTTGGAAGCAATAGTACCAATACCAATTCCAGCAACCACACACACGTATCGGTGCCATGCTGCTGTGAATCCAACACCAATGTCTACTGAAGTAGGCTCCTGACCATCGTACCAAGAGAGACCCAAAACCAGATTCATGGCGACAATAAGCATAATTCTGGGAAAGTAAGATCGTCCGGGAGGAATGAACTCTCTGTAGCAAATGGCAAAGAAGGCCACGATACCCATAACCACTCCAAAGCCGTAGTAGTTGCCTCGTCCGTTACCTGTGGAAATGTACCATGCCACCATTCCAATTACAACAGCGTAAAACGTGTGCAGAACTCGATTAAAAGCGTTGAACAGGTTGTCTGCTGAAATCTCGGCAATCGACATGTTGGTCATAACTACCGTCCAGTAGATTCGGTGCGAGTAGAACCACCAATGCGACTGTTTGATGAGACAGGGAAGAAGCGGGATGATTGTGAACAAAGACGCTTTGATGGGAGTCATGAACCGAGGCTGGATGACCCAATGGTATCCCTTTCGCAGCTTTCCTCCAACCCGGTGAAAAATGTGCTGAGGAGCACCGTGGTCAGGGTCTCTGGAGGAAGGGTATCTGGATGCATTTTCCACCAGAGCTTCGTTGCTGAGAGCAGCTTTGGCAGGAGACATGGTCAGCAAACCGGCCAGTTTGTGGATCTGAAGATGTCTCCAAGACAGTCCAGTAGTCAGTCTGGGAGTGGTACGGTTCATATCAAGCTCACTAAGCTGGTCAACAAGAAGAGTCATGACTCGTGCCAACTCGTTGAGATACTCCACGTACAGAGCCTTTTGCATGGCCAGAAACGGGGTGCTTTTCTCGTCGTGGTGGGAGTGAATAGCTGTAAATCGAGCCACGGCCTGCTCAAATAGAACCCGACTAGCAGCCAACTTGTCAGCCATTTCTTGCTGACGAGCAGCATGCTTGGATCGGATAAAAGGCAGAATCGTGTAGAACCGGAAATGATTGGCTGTTTCAATCCACTCACAACAAACAGAAAGAGTCTGGATCATGACTTCCAAAAGAGGCGAACAGGTCATATTAATGTCGTCAAAAGCAGCATCCAACTGCTCCAGACTCAAAGGCCGATCTGCCAAAATGGAAGCCATGGACTTTGTATCTTCGTAGTTGGCAAGAGGATAAGGCTTTCCTCCTTCCTTCTGTCCCTCTTTGTAGCCTCCCACAGACATTCTAGCCTGCTCAAAACTGTCGTAGATGGTAGTGATTCCAGCACATGTGCTTGTCAGTCGAGAAAAGGTGACGAAAAACGAAGGATATAGCTTGAGAGGGAACCGAGTGTATGAGACTTCGAGAGGTAGTGAGCCAGAAACGATTTTTAGCACCGGAGTCAACATTCTGGTTTTCGCAACAAGACCCTCATGACCATTATAAGTCTTCCAGGTTTCCATAGAAGGTCTTACGCCGTTCATAAAGTCCTTTTGGAACTGTAGTACCGACTGGACGCCCTTGTAGGCCCGGTTCACATAAGTTGTGTACTGAAAACCAGCTGTGAAAGGGAAGATAATGATAGCCACAAGCAGATTAGCAGCAAAAGCGAGACCCATGGGCTTTGTAATAAGAGCTCCAGTAGCCTTGATATCGACCCAGGGCGTATGCATAGAGCTCTGGGCACAAACGGCTGTAGCAATCATTCCTGTGATGGCTCCATTTCCGTAGAAAACCGGGTCTCGGAACTTGAGAAAGAAGTTGACGGAAGCAATGACGGCAAACCAAAAGGCATACACCACCGAGGTGTTTCCTTTCATAAAGTAGCCGTGTTCACAGGCGTTCATAAGACACTCTTCCAACTTGGGTCCAGCCAGACAGACTCCCTTGTCGACGAGAATCTGCGCAAAGTCCTCCTTTTTGAGACCGTCGTAAAAGTAGTGGTTTGAAATGTGCTGGGGCAAAATGTTACCACAGATCCACGAGAACATAATGTACAGCATCATAACAACGTTGGTGATAATAGCCGTAGGAACCGATAACTGACCCGAAGGAGACACAAACGTCATGATAGGAAGCAGGTAAATGGTGGATCCAAACCACTTGCGCGAGTACGGCACAATCTCGATGATAATCATGCCGAAAGTCGCGCACCAGTCTCGAAAAATGACCTTGAACGAAGGCCAATCCAGGTGTTCCGTCACCCAGATGGGATGCAAAAACCGGTGCCAATAGGGCAGCACCGGAGGTGGTGGCGGGCGGTTCGAGTGGGCTCGCATGTATGTGGAGAAGAGTGGGAGTCTGGCCCTGTCCTTTTCAGTGCCATTTTGTTGTCTCGCAATGGATTATTCGGTATAACCCTGTTTGGTTAGCCTTGGAGAAGGGTCTCAGTGGAGCGTTGGGTATGGGTATTTGAGACGAAAAAAGTCGATAACTGGGGTAAACTGACCCTGCTCATAAACCTCCTGTAGTCAGATATTCAATATCACTGTTCACCATGGCAGTAAATGGTATCTCCATCATCCCGTATTTCTCGGAATAACATTATCCTTCATGTCCGTGACAGTTAAAGCCGTGCGGGTATCAATCCGGGGAAAATTGTGTAAAAGGAGCAAAAAAGTAGGAAAACGAGAAATTCTTTCTTCCTTACAACACTACAGCAATTTCCTACCTAACCACACCTATATATATCCCCAATCCGCTATATTGGTGGTCTAGCAGTAGTCACGAAAAGTAGTACTCCCTAACCCTTAGATAGGTTCTCGTAAACCCAAAAAACGAGGCTGTGAGGTGAGTCTGTATAGGGAAGGAGGGTCACTTTGCAGAAGTTCACCTGGCAAATGAGACATGGTCATGTGACTTGCGATATGGAATAGTCACGTGATTAATGAGTGTTCTGACGAGCTATGGATCAAAATTTCCTTTTTTTCTTGCTTGTACTTTGGGGTAAAAAAGTCGACTTATGTTACGTCAATTTTTCAACTTCTTGAAGTCGAAAAGTTAAATACGAATGTGGGGTTGATCTCATAAACGCGGAGAAGCAAGAGTGGTCCATATCTAGTCTGTTTTGACATTAACCGGAGAGATAAACGATCCCCTGAACTCGTCAAACCTCTCCTGACAACCTCATTATCTTTACAACTACCTTCTCACCAGTATATTGCTCTCAAGGCGCTCTCTTCCCTGATATTCAATATATCCCAGCAAATAAACTCATGATATATCGGATATATATGCGTTACAAATACGAGCATCACTAGCGACGATAATCTGTGTATAACTACGGAGAAACTTTCATGGCTGCTTCATATGTATTCTGGTGCTTACAGTTACCTCCTTACATTCCCCCTCACTTTCAAAATGCACACAGCCACATGGCGACATTTCTACATACAACTCTCGTACATTGGGATATCGTATAGTCTTCAGCGTATGGCGTTGAACTTACAAGACACTGTGCGTATAATTTGTTTCTGTAAATATTCGTAGAGCGATATCAGTGCGCTTAAACCCGGAAAAAAAATCAATCTAACGTAGATAAAAGCCCTTTATAGGCGCACTATGAACAATTTCCGGTCATGGGACTTGTCTACGCCGTTCTATAGGAACCTGAATGATCGACAGCAGCATATTTAACCCTCTAGCTAAATCATTATCTCCGATAATCGTAGCGCTTTATAAGCTCAGGTTTCATATCCTGGAGTCTTGGCTAAAGTTTATTCCTTGCCCCTGGAGGCAGAGCCCCAACAACGCAGCAAAAAAAAAAGATCGCAAGAAACGGAGGTGTACATCGGAAATGCATGTTACCGGTCCGATTTCGAAAAGATGGAAAAACCGCCTCGTTCAGGCAAAAGTATTCGTCACTACGGGCACACATGGCAATGAAAGCATATTCATCAAAACCCATATTTGTTATGTTAACCCATGCACCTATAAATCACCTATAAATCACTATAAATCACTATAATTCACCGAAAACCTCCCATACCATAGCACTTGCTGCGTTACCAATGCTCTTGACCTCTCCCTTTGTAGCATTTTCCAAATACGTCTTTCCCAGACCGTCGTCCAGACTCCTGTACTTTTCAATCAAATGTCGTGGCGTAGGAAACAGTCTCTGGATGACCTCAGCCTTCTCAGAAGAAATTCCACTGATGGTCATGAGCATCTGGATGAAGAGAACCTTGAGCGAGTGGTTCGACTTCAAGTTCTTATCCTGCCAAGCAGCCATCATCATTGTAGAAAAGGTCGGGGAGGGGGACTCTGAGAATCCGGAAATCTCCTTAGGACCTATCTTCAGAGTAACTCCACTGAACAAGGACTTGATAGATTCGTACAGACCAGCCATGTACTCGCAGCTATCCGCCACGTTTTTTGTCTTCTTCAAAAGAAAGCCATCGATGGCTACCATTCGACCTAGAATACTAGCCATGGCTTTGTCTCGGATCTGAGCATTCACCCTGGACATGGAAAAGTCTTCAATCAAGTAAATGACGTTCTCAACTCCACATTTCCTCAGTCGGCATTTTTGCTCCTCATATCGAGAGTCCACGATCGACGAATTCAGGTCATCGTATCTCTTTCGCTCAATAATGGTGTTCAAAACAGCTAGTTTCTTGCTAGTCTTGTGACGAGCAGCAAACAGAAAGTCTCCCAGGTATAACACCGAAGTTACAACCGTCACATTCTTTTGACCCAGACCTGAAATAGCTTGTTGAGCCTCCTGTCTGTTGTTTTCACGCTGATCCACAACCAGAACAATTTCGTAGGAAGTCGGATCCCACGAAACCTCGAGAATATCTGTCGCTAGTGGAATCACTCCAGCCTGTCTGATTTCCGCAGCTGCTTGTGTAGCTCCATCGCTAATGCGAACCACATGGTCCATATCTGCCTCTTTTGTCGGTTTGGTGGATTTTGCCAGCAGAGCAGCTTTTTTGAGAGAGCTCTGAATTTCATCTCGAGTTGTAGTCTTGTGTCGTTTCTGCTTCTCGAGATCGTCCTTTAGAAGATCGGCTTTGCGTTTATCTTGGCCAGATAACTGTCTCAGTTTTGAAGCAATCTCACTGCCAATCGGTGTCAAGCTGTAGGTGTAAATCGAATGCAATCTGCCAGCGGTAACAAACCCCTCGCTCTTCAGCTTCTGTAGTCCACCCCACGCTTTTCCGGGACCTGTGATTTTGAGAACCTGGTCCTTAGACGTGGGATTGGGTAGACTCGCCATTGCAACCAACAGTTCGTATGGAGCAGTCCCTTTCGGAGGAATATACGTCGAGGCGGGAATTATCATACCCGAATCTGAAGACGTTGAAGGCACTTGAGCAGGAAGAGGTGCTGCTGGAGGTACTGGAGGAGGTGTGTTATCCGTCAGATCAACAGGAGCAGGAGCAGGAACAGAAATTCTGTAGTCGTCGACGAGAGAATCTGTGAATCCACTGGCACTTCTGCCACCCTTGCTCTTTTCCTTTTCCTTGCGCATATTTTCGACCAGCTTCTCATGTTCTTGAATAGCCGTGTTCCTGATGCGTTCTCGTTCCATTATGCTGGCATGCAACTTCCTCTCCTCCTCCTCCTCGGCCTTTTGCCTAGCGAGTTGTCGGCGATCCAGCACCTTGTTCCATCGTGTTTCCAGCACACCCAGGGACTTTTGATCAACGTGTTTTTTGAGATCGGAAATTTTGAAAATCAGAGGACCATCCATGCTCTTCTGAATCTTCCTCAGACACTCCAGCTGGTCGCCAAAAAAGCGCGCCTTCTTGGAAACGGCCGAAACAGACTTGGCCAGCGAAAGATCTGCCTCCGTCTCCGCGATTAGGTCGTTGAGAATGCTTTTTCTGCTCATGGTCGTTTGGTGTGTCGCGTAAGTCGCGAAAACAATTAAGGTATAGGGGAGGTGTATAAGGTTTGGAGAAAAGACGCGAGAACCGAATTTACGCGCGGGTGTAATAGAACGCGTGGAAATGGTACAAGAACAAATATTTATTCATGGTTAGGTCAGGAGTGAATAGATGAAGATTTTTTTACATTATTTTGTATTTATTTTCTGTGTACCGTTCCTACTTATAGCGAGATACCCACTCATGCAACTCGATAGCTATCATGCAACTCCCCTAACTCTCTTGGAATTATCTGTATCATTATGGGGGATCGACCATGATATTTATCGTGTGATTACGATCATAATGATACCCGTTAACTAATACTTCCTATCTTTCTTCCCTACATACACGAAAACACACATTTTCGACCTTGGGGAGGATAGTCCTAAATCCCCCAGAAAGACTAAGATCGTCAAGGCGCTTCAACTCAGGTCTTCCTTGGGGTCAGACAATCCCAACGATACCATACATGTCCTCAATCCAGGCCTTTGCCATTCTAATTTACAACATAACAGAGATGCACCCTCCCCACTCTGTCACACATCTGCCCTTAATTCTTGCAAAAATAATCGGGTCGCGTTGAGGTCTGGCCCATCGTATTCCTTGGCCTGCGGCGGTTCAAACAGTACCGATCACGTCTCTACTACCATCCTATTTCTCCTAATATTTTCAAGACAGTCACTTTAGCCTTCCCACATAACTGCCCTTCACTCCTCCAGGAATACTCAAATGGCTACCGTGTATTGACCATACAGTATCTGGGTGTCACATAATTCCTACTACGGCTTTTAGGAGGTACTGGTACCTACAGCAGCTTTTCCACCTTTGAAAGCTACCCCATTTTTTTGCGCCTGATCACATACCGCATACAGATCCACCAGATATACCTTTATCGTGTCTGCAACTTGGCCATTATATTTCTCAGAGTTGGTAGGTCATAAGAATATCTACTGTGTTTCATGTAATATGTCTCTACCACTTCAAAATCTAAGAGACCAATTTTGAACTGCCTACAAGGCTGTCCCCAACTTAATCAAAAATAACCAGATGTTAATGGCTAATGAATCAACGGATTTCTCTCTATCAGTAGATTCGTTTGATACCATGTAAGGCCCTTTCAATGGAACTCTACAGCATTTAACACCAACCTCTCCTATTCTACTATTCTACGCAACTGCGTCTAACTCTCTCAGAATTAGTCTCATTAGCATAGGAACTTGACCAGTGCATTCTACATAGTCTTATGATTACCCAGGACCATTTCCATAACTGGAACCATCTTCTAGTGGTTTTTAGCCCCTTTTAACACCCACTCTTTTTCTCCCACCAGACACGATAAATGGCCCCAATTCTGGAAAGAATAGAGATGTAGGTATGTAGAAGGCTCAGGTCATTTCTAGAATGCGGACAGGTCCATTGACACAGTCCTGTTGCCCCCTGATATCTCTCTTTTTACTGGATATCCCAAACTCGTTATTCCTTAACATTACGGACTAGCCTCTAATTTCTCCAGTAATACCCTCATAGTCAAATAGAGGTGACGAATGCATCCAGCAGAGTCATTCAGTTCCAATGGTACCACTTATGCTCGTAATACACACATTCCTGATTTGTTGTAAAATTATCTAAGAAAATCTGGAGAGGATGGTTTCAATTTTAAAAGGGAATAAGGAGTGGTAGGAAATTTAGAGAAGATACTACAGAATACTATATCTACGGTGAGAAACATGGTCAAGTTGCCTTATCGTTACGCCTATTTTTCGAGAAGTTAGGCTCGGTTGTGTGGGTGGGCAGAAGAGAGAGGGTGGCAGTTAAAAGTGGAAAAACAGTAGTAGGTATGGTTTGAAAGCCCTTGTTATAATGGAACCGGTCCAGTGTATTACATGGCCGAGTCCCTGTTGTTATGTGAGTATTCCAGAACCAATTGGGGGCGGTTGTCTGGGGGCGATAAAGTGATTCCCGTAGTTTACACTGGTAATATTAATTGTGGTAAAGGCATGAACGGTATTTCTGTAATCATCTAGTGCTAGAGAATATGCTGGTCAAGACCACAATCCGATGGTATTATTATTGCAAGAGTTACCCACAGATGCGTAACCAGGTAGATTGGGTATATTCGGGTCAGAAGGCAAAATGGAAGGAAAATGAAGAAGGGTAGAACAAAAGGTGAATATAAGCTGATTTGGCCCTAGGAATATAGTGGTCGAGGTGAATTAACTATGTTGATAGTTCTGGGGGATCTAGGCACAGTTCTGAAAAGATCTACAATTGCGGGCACTGGGCTAAAATTGTGTAAGAGATAGTGAACAAGCCATTAGGGTGTTCGTTGTTGTCTTTCAGATTGGAGGATTCAGTCAAATAAGTCAGCTTGGTCACAGGGGCATTTTTCGGCTAGTTACTGGCTCACCTTTGAATCTACTGTTGAGGGGTTTGGCAGCTAGAAACTGTAAAGGGCAATAAAGAGAGATTATGTGGGTATCATTAGAATTCTCCTCGCTTTATAAATATCATTCCCTAGTCGCCATGACTATGGGAGCATTTATGTGGCACTTGGGACCAGTTTCATGCCCAAATCCATAGGGTCGTGGGTGTTAGAAGAACTACAGTAAGGAAATAGCAGGAAGTAATTTACAGGTGTTAGATGAAACTACAGACTCCCAATAGCAAGCCCATTGAGTAGTCATAATAGTTCGGATACTCTTGGTTAAGTTGGGGACAGCTAGAGAATGTTTCCAGATCGTGGATGGTAGTGCTAAAAGTTAGTAATGGATAGTAGGAGAGATGTAAAAGGTATCAAAGGAAGCTACTGCCTTGGAGATAACTTTACGGAAGTCCATTTTGTGGGATGAATTTTTTTGGAAAAGTTAAGGGCAATTCTGGAAAAAGTGGAAAATGAGTGATTCTGTTTTAAAGGTAAATAAAAATCCTAGGGGAGAAATAAAGGGTCTCAATCGAATTGCTAGTAGCCGAATAGTAATACCATTCTGCTCGCTTCTTGTTACCACTTTTTTAAATAAATTCATAGCACATCAGGGGCCCTACTTCTACCGTCTTACGAACCTGAATGTGATGCCTCCAGAAATACCTGTTTACTTACCGGTACTGAATCAGAGACTTCTCCGGGGCCTGTAGAATCCAACAGCACCTCCTCGTTCTCCCCAGATACGTCTTTCAAGCTTACAAACCCGAAACACACAATTTCTACTTTTCACAGAGCGGCTTCAAACTCACTCAAAAAATACCGGTACTATCACGTAGACTTAACCAACTTATTGCTACGCGTCGGAAATTTCATTTATTACCATCTATTCCTGTCTACCATCTCAAGTCAATTTTTAGCGCCTCCATGCACAATTCTCACTCACCATAGAACTTCCCCCTACGGCATCAAAAATGCCTATATCATTATACCTGATTTTTTGATGTGTTCCCCATGGTTGTACCATTCCAATAGTACCATCTGTAACCCTCCTATCATTTCCCATTTATCTCTAAAATCGAAACCCACTTTTACTTCATTTTACAGAACAGGTTCCAACTTCACCAATAAAAGTGACAGAGCGATAGCAACTTGAAGAGCGTATTCACTAACGCTACCACGTCCCAGAACTACCAGTCATTTATCCCTTACTACCTATTCACATCTTTTACAGCCAGGACTCTCATTTACTACTTCCTCCAGAGGAGCCCCAAACTTCATCAGAAATACCCGTACCGTTGTGGCGAGTTGATCCGCACATTATTTGGTGCCAGAATATCCCGAAACTACTGTTCACTTCTCCTTTACTCTTTTACACCATCTTTTAACATTTATTCTTCAAACACCACAACACAACGCAACTGCGCTCAACTCCAGTTTTCTCATTCTCAGGGCCATGGTAGCTTGTCCAATAAGACCCAGGACCTCCTTTTCAAAGAATCCTTACGTCCCTTGCCCCAATTCCCCAATTGTCCTCCTTTAACACTGTCCTCCCAATTCTACATTTATTTGTAGAATTGGGGTATCGTCGAAAACGTACAGGGGTAGGGGTGCACACTTAGTTGGTATAATAGGTACTTTACCAGTCAGTTCCGGGGAGTAAGCTTGTTTTGTCTGTGTACTGTAGTATTACTGGTATTCTCGAAGGAATTATGGGTGGAGGTGGTACCTGGAGTATTGATGCTAAAAATAAGTGAGGAGAATGTAGCAGCGACATGAAGGGTGATTACCAAAACTCCCCACCCTCTATATCACAAAGGTAAAGTCACCGTAGCGGTATAAATTCTTTCTACCTAGTTGGAGGCAGTTGTATATTTTCAAGAAGAAGAGACATGAGGGTCAAAAATTTATAAGCAATGGCAAGAGAGACTTGAATGGTATGATTCAAACCTCCTAGAGTCACGGAATATACTGGTTAACTCTTCATGGTGGTGTAAGTATTTCTGAGACAGCTAGAGGCAGAAATGTGAAATGGAGAAAATCGACATGTGGGTAATAGAGACGACTAAGAGATAGAAGGAAAAACATTATGAATATTTCCTTGGTAGTACAATGCTGTGGATCACACCGGTCACGTCGGCTTAATGATGCGGGTATTATTGAAGGATCTGGGGGCAGTTACGTGATGAGAAGAATGTGAGTGTGATGATGCTAAAACGGGTACAGTGGCATCAGGAGAGAAGTAATCAGCACCATCATCATTGCTAGCGCCTGGAATATGTTCATATTTAAGTGCCATAGCTATGTGAATTTAGCTGGCGAAGTTGGAAGCTGTTCTGTGAAAAGCTGAAAATGAGTGTTTCGGCTTTTAAGAGATATAGCAGTTATCAGCTGCAGCAAAAGGGATATCAATCTACCTCCTCGCTCTAAGTAACAATATAAAACAGGCAACTTGGCAATACGGGTATTTTTAGTCAATTTTGAGGAGTTCTGTGGGAATGTTGAAAATTAGAGGGTTGGTGTTAGAAGTGGAAAGAAGGTTGGGGAAGCGACGTAAAAGTTCTAAGAGAATGTTCTGAGCGTGAGGAAGTCAATGATTTAACGGCCTTTGTCATGGTAGTATTTTTGGTTACATTTAATGCCGTTGTGAGTTCAAGTAGGTACTGTACGAAATGAGTGCAGGAGTCTACAAGTTTTGGGGAGGATACAGGAAAGGGCTGGATGATATAAACAGAATTCTCCTGCTCCCTGGAATACGTTGGTCAAGTTCATGGGACAGTGCAAATTCTGGACATTTTTTTGGAGCGGAGAGTATGTTTATGAGCAGGTAGAGTTGGGGGTGTCGGAGGTAAAAGTCGTTCAGGGGATGTAACTGAAAGAAATATGGCACTAACAGGATGCTCTAATCTTGGTAAACTCGATGGTGAGCATGAAATTGTGCTGGGAGTATTTTTGGTTAAGTTAGAGAAGTTCTGAGTTGGAGAATGATATTGGCGTAGATATTAAAAGTATAGAAAAGGTAGAAGGGGAGAAGGGATACGTATTGTATGACTCCCCTAGGGCTAAGGATTAAATCAGTGCACTTGCCATGCCGATGCCGGTATTTCTGAGAGAGTTGAACGCATTTGGATGTTAAAGTAGAATTGGGATCGCCAGTGTAAAGTCTTAATAAAACATAGGAAAATGGGCATTCATGGTATCGTTGGACTTGAATAGCTCCGGTTAATACGTTGGTTGAGTTGACATAATGAATCAGATAATTTCGGAAGAATTACGGCCAGCTATGTTACGAGGCACAATTGGGGTGTGATTGTTAAAATCCGGAAATAGAAGGTAGGAGAGAAATAGAATGGCCCCGGAGACTCTTCCTACTGAGGCGATCACAACGAATGACTTACCACTGCGATGTCAGTATTTCTGACGGAGATAAAATGGGCATTATGAAGGGCACTATTCAGAGATGTTGGGTCTAAAAGTTGGGAAAGAGGTGATTTATGAGACAGTAAGGGTGTTTTTGGAATCACCTGATCCCTAGTATGAAGACGGCTGAGTTGCCATTTTAATGTTAGTATTTCTGAACCATTTAGCCTCAGTTATGTTGTGAAGTAGAATTGGGGTGTCAGTGAAGAAAGAGAAGTTACATTAGGGGAGGCATAGTTGGTAAAAAACGAATTGGCAGAGGTAGGTGAGAACAATGATCAACTCGCCATAATGATGCGGGTATTTTTCATTTACTTAGGAGCTGCTCTCTTATGAATACATGAATACAGTACTGTACTGTACTCGCACAGATATGTCCACTTCACCAAAGAATTTCTGGGACTTGCGCGATTAGGTTGATACAATACATGTCTGTTTTACTCTCTCCTACATACATATTACAGCAACACCCCCAATTCTCCAAAACTGCACAACTGGCCAGAGCTCCATCAGAAATATCGGAAGTGTAACTATTATCGGTCCACCACATATTCAGAGCTGGAAAAACCCATTGATAGCTATTAGAGCCCATATTTAGCTTTAATCCACTTCTAGCTTCAACTCTCAGATTTCACAACATATCACAACTTCCTCTAACAAGCTCGATAGTACTCCCATAGTCGTAGTGGCTTGATCACTATGATTGTATGACTTCATAGAGTATATTGCTACTCCTAAAAATCTACTCCCATTAGCCCCTCAAACTTTTGGCACCTTCACCCCAGCTTCAGCTTGATATTTCAATTGCCTCTAGTTAACTAAAAAATATCCATATATGTAAGTAGAGGTATTAGACTTGTCCTCAGATCTCGGGCCATTAATATTCTACCTTTCATGTCCCCCCGATATCGGTATTTCTTTGTAAAACCAAAACACTCCTTTATTCATCACGCAGAACTCCCCATAACTAACAGAGAAATGATCGTGCATACACGGGGACGTGACAGGAGTATTCTCTGAAATCTGGCGACGAAAATGATACCTAAAATGCCCATTCCACTATGTCATACCCATAATTTACACTTCCACCCCCAATTCTAAGTTTCTTCATAGCTGCCTTCAACTAACTCAGAAATGCTTGAACGACCAAAGCGACTTGACCAACAGTTAACCTATATTTATTAGGATGCAATAACACCACTCATCCCTTGTTTACGATCCCCTTCCCACTGCTATTTCCAATCACCGATTTCCTGCCTTTCTCACAACAGCGTTCAGAGCCTGTAGAAAAGGGCACATTGTCTTGGTGACTGACAAGTAAATTCTCGTAACTCCTGAGATTCCAGTAATACCTGGTATTTCTCGCTTTGTATATCATATCTACTTTAACTCAGACGAATAGAATTCTACTTCTTCTTTGAACTTCTCTTAACATATGCGGTAATACAGCCATCCTTACAGGGACTTGATCATTTTATTCCTTAGAGCTTTTAGATTACAATAGTTTCATATATGTATCTAATGAGTTCTTTATTCCTTGTTTGCCCTTCACAGTGAGTATATGTCTAATTCCTACAACAGTGTCTAGCTCTGTCAGGAATATGTATATAATTGTGGGGATGGAACCAAACGAGCTTGTGGGAGAATAACGTTCTCAGGAAAGCTTTGTTTACTTCCTGCTATCTCTGATTTCTTCCTAGAACTAAAGACCTCATTTCCTACTTTACGCAGAACCGGCCCCAATTCCTCAGAAATACCAATATATTTAGGGAGTCTGGGTTAACTTCATCTTCTGGCTCCGCTAATTCGAGTAATACCATTTAATGTCACATTACTACCACTAAACCACTTTTAACCCGAGATACCTGTTTTTAGCGTTTCACGCAACTGCTTCTAAATCGCAGATTAATACATGTAGCTACAAACTGTGTTAACCATTATAATGTGGTCACTTACTGAGTTTATGTGGACCCTTTTTCCTTCCCCCCTTACCTCTTTACAGATTTTAGCCGCTCCACCAGTTGAGACCCTCCTCACGTAAATGGCACCAACTTCCTAAAAAAATATCCTTACCGATATAGGAACTTGACGAGAGTACTCCTAGAGGCTGGAAGATTTTAATGATACCCAATAAACCTATTATCCCGCATCTTTTGCACATTTTACACCTGCGGCTCCAATTCTACCTGGCCACTTAACAGCACTCAGAATCCTCAAAAATACTCCCATAGACTGGAAGACTAAACCATTGTTCTCTTCAGTTTCCACGGTCCCTTTTGATAGCATGGAGGTGTTGCCCAGCTCTTCTTGACCACTTGTAACGCCGAGTCAAACTCCACGGAAAAATAGTTGCATCGACAAAAAGACTTCATCAGGTTGTTTCCTAGGGATAGAGAATTCTGCTATATCCTCTCAATATCTCTCCCAAAACCTCTTGATCTCCGAACACCTCTTGATCTCTCCACAACTTGTAGAACTGAAATACCACTTTTCGGCCAAGCAGCCCAATTGCGTCCAACTCCTCTACAAATAGCCAAACAGCCAAGAAGGCTTAGTTAACGTCATCCCTGATGTCTGTAGATTCCAATAATACCATACATATCTAGTTTCCTACCGAGTACTGACTTTTCCCCTCTACCATCATTTCTCCATCACCACACAACTCGATCTAAATTCTGCAAAAATACTCACATAATAATGACGTCTTGACTGTATCATTCCACATCGCTAAGAGATTCCTCTGGTACCCTTTATTTCTCCAGTATTCTCTCTTGTCCGTTTTTACCCCCGAGGCCCCTCCTACTAACTCACGCAAAGATGCTCTCAACTTCTTCAGAAATACTCCCACTATCATAGCAAGTAGATGAGAGTATTCCCTGGACTTAGATGATGCTTATGATACCATAAATGTCCATCATATAGGCACTGCATGTCTATCATATAGGCACTGCATAGCATTTATCACCTAAGCACTCAAATTCTACTTAGCACGCAACTTCTCCCAGCTCCTTTAAAAATACCTGTCTAACCATGACGAGTTGACCAACATCTCATCAAGATCCACTCATTCTGAAATTACCATTCCGACCCTTCTCATTACCTCCTCGCCAATTTTTAACCCAAGGCCCCTCTCTCTACTTAATGACAGGACTCCATATAATTCTCTCAGAAATACATCCATCCATTTTGTGGCTTGACCACTACATTTTCACGTCAATTTAGATCCCGATAATACCCTTCTATAACTCATATTATATCTTTCTAGCGTTCTGCACCTACATCCCCTCTGTATTTGAACAGCACAGCAGCACTCAACTCCTCTAAAAATAGTCGTATGACCAAGCTGGCTTGACCACTCTTCTTCCACGAACGAGGGGAGTCACATGGCACTACTCATCAATCTGCTACCTCTATTCTCCCACTTTCAATGCCCACACCGTCACTGGTCTTACATTTCAAAACATTCTCTCCCAGGCCAACTCTCTCATAAATACCCATATACTTACAGGGAGATATCACTGTATTACCACGATCCAACAGATTCCCTCAGTACCGTTTATTACTTCACTGCTATAGTATTGCTGACATTGACACCGAAACATTCTCTTTGCACTTTTAATAGAACTGCCCTAACTCCTCCAGAAAATTTCACATAGTAATGGTGACTTGACCGTGTTGTTCTTTGAGGTCATACAATTCTAGAAATACCTTGTAAACCCCTCCCCAAATACATATTCCCCATTTCTGACAGCGAACCTCGCACTTCTCTCCTCACAGAGCTGGGCATAACTTTGCGGGAAATAATAGCACCGCCAAGCCAACTTCACAGTTTAGATCCCTGTGATCAGACGGGCCCTGAGCATTTCGTCTCTCTTTCATACTGCCTCAAAATCCCCCTTTGAAACAAAATCGCTTATCTACTACATTTCACAGAACAGCCTTAACTTACACTGGAACAACTTTGTTGGCAAACACGACTAGCCCAGTTGACTCCCACTTGCAACTACTAGCTTTTGGACCCCTTAAACCTGTCCCTGGGACGTCTTCCCAAATTTGAAGCCCCCAATTCTTTTTTTTGGTTTTTATCATTTCACGCAACAACCTCCAATTCGCTCAAAAATGTCCACATAGATATACCGAATAGAGAATCTCCATAGAATATCCCAGTGGAATTTAATACTACAGTACCCTTTACACCTTCCCCCAGACTTCTTTATAGGAATAGCTACTCCCCTAATTCTACCTCCCCCTACAAGGTACTGTACAGTATGCACCCAACTTCGTAGGAAATACCTTTACCAAGATATAGACCAGATGAGAGTACTCCTCAGGGTACTGCGGTTTCAATGATACCCTATAGACCTACTATGCAGCCTCTTTTGCACATTTTACACTTACCCTGCAAGTTCTATTTCTGCACGCAACTCCCTGTAACTCGATCAGAAATATTCGGATAGCGTTAGGGTCTTAGCCAGTGTATCTCTAAGAGCCGTGAGAATCCATTGCTACCTAGCTTCACCCTACTGTACTTCACTAAATTACTACCACTTACCACACCTCAGCAGGCCCTCACGCTTCTAATTCACAACAGAACTTCTTCTAACTCGTACAGAAATAGTCCCACCATTACGACAACTTGACCCCCATACTTCTGCAGATATACTTGAATAACAATAGCGTCTGGGTTATCTTATTTTACAGGGTCGCGACTACCGTATGATACCAGCTACCCCTCCAATACCACCTCTTGTTCTGTTTTAACCCCCAAGTCCCCTCCTACTAGCACTTACGGAACTGCTTATAACTTCTTCAGAAATACCCCCATAGCCCTGTAAAGTGGATGAGAGTTTCCTTGAACTCAGGCGATGCTTATGATACCACACAATACTCTCATACAGTCACTGCATAACTTTTAACACCAACGCCCCAACTCTCTACTTATAATGCAACTGCCCCTATCTTGTTCAAAAATACCCATATAACTGTGGCGACTTGATCACCACATTCTCACATCAACTATATACCAATAGAGCCGTTATGCTATTCCCTATTACCTCCTTCCAACTTTTTGCACCTACATCCCTTCTCAATCGTAACCGAACACCTGCATTCAACTCCTCCAATAATACTCTAATAGCCGACCAGTCTGGATCATTCTGTTCCCACGAGCGGAGAGATCCTTCTGGTACCACAAATAAATCTCCTACTTCTTCTCTCCCCTTTTAAGCGTCCACACTGCCATTTGTCCTCACACCGAAACTGTCCGTATAAAGGCAGCTCTCTTAATAATACCCATATAGTTATGGAGAGTTGACTAACGTAATTCTCAGGTAGAGAGAATTCTGTCGGTGCCGTCTATTACTCTACTGCCATCTCATCTCTCCCCTAGACACTGAGATATTATTTTTACACATTCCAGAGAACTGACCTAACTCCTCAAGAAATACTCCCAGAGCTACAATGACTTGATCATGTTGTTTCTCTTGGACATTTAACTTCTACGACACCTTTTAAACCCTCCCAATTACATATTTCCCACTTTTGACAGCGAATCTTGCAATCCAACTTTTACACAACTGAACATAATTTCTCCTAAAATAATTGCAGCATCAAGCTGACTTGGCAGATTTGTTCCCTGGAGTGTGGAGGATTATGGTAACCTTCCCTTTCTTTCCTACCTCCCCTGATACCCTTCTCAAGCTGAAATACTCATCTACAACATTTCACAGAACTGCCCCAATTTTTCCAGGAATAATTTTCATTGCGAAGTGGCTAGTTCAGATGATTTCTACGAGTCATTACGGTCATTTTAAAACCTCCAAAATCTCTCTAAGACCTCTTCTTATATTTTTACACTAACAACCCTTCTCTGCTTACTCGCACAACTCCACATAACTTTCTGGAAATTACTCTCATAGTCGCTGTGAGTTGTATAACTTGCTCCCCAGAAAAATTATCTTCTGGGAGTTCCCAGTATGCCTTCCTGTAACTACTACTCAATTCTCCACACCTTTTCTACACCAACCTCACAATCTCATAGCCGAGACAACAGCCCTCAAGTTGAGCAATAATAAGTAATTCGTCTCAATGAGTCGACCCTGTATATTATAGGATACCAGGCAATCATATCATTCCCTTCACGTCCCTCGTCCTATCTCATAATCTCCAATGACGGCGACACCTACAATAATGCTCTCACTTAGAACAGCGCTAAAATTACCAGAAATAGTTCGATCGTTGCAGGGACTTGATCATTTACTTACCCAGACCTATTTGTTCCTTTAGATACCCTTCAACACACCTCTATTATTTCTGTACATATTTTGAAAATCGACATCCTTCTACCCCCAGAGAGAGTTCTTTTCACCTCTTAAAAAATACCAGTATCTATATTTAGACTTAACAAGAGAATTCTACAGGTCTAGAGGAACCCAACGATACCATGTAATGATCCCCTCCTACAAGTTATGCTCTTATCTCACTTCCGCTCTCAATTCTGCATTAACATTCAACTGACCCTAACTTCTCCAAAAATATCCCCATGAATATTGTGAATTGATCATATTGATCTTAGCTCGGTTGCGATTGTTATGATACCAATTATTTCTTTCCCACTAACTATTCTCAGATTTTAACAACTACACCCTAGGCCGCTCCCACACTGAACTCAGCCTAACTTTATCAAAAATATCAGTATAATTACCCCAAGCTGACTAGAGGATTCTACGAGGTAAGGCAGTTCTAATGATACCATACACATCTCCTCTTCCACCCCTTATCAAGTTTTGACAGCAACACCCACAATTCTACTTACCATTCAATTCTCCATAACTTTCTCAGAAATATCTACATCACCTTGGGGTGTTTACCATCTCATTACCCAGGCTAAAATGGTCTCAAAAATACCCTTGATCTCTTGGATACTATCTCCTTCCCCATTTCTTTCCCAAAATACTGATCTTTGACCGTTCGTAGAAAAGCCCCTAACTTTCTCAACAATACTCTGTTAGTCAAGGCGTCCGGACCAGCGTAATCCTTGGAGTCGTGCAAATCGAACGCTACCCTGAATGCTGCCACTTCTATATCCCAGTCACCTTTTACTAAGACACTCGCACTTCTCATTTATAGCACAATCTCGTCTATCTCTCTCAGAAATACTCCCAGAGCCCAACGGATTTATTCACTATGTCCACAGGAGTGGATTAATCCTCCCAATACCTTGCAACTATCTCCTTGTTCATCTTTAGCACTTTTAGCCCTAACACCATAAGCCCCCACAGTTGTGCCAATACACACAGCCACCTCCAACTTTTTCAAAAAAACCCGCATCAGTAAACTGACTTGACCAACGTACTCCTTTGCCTCTTAAGATTCCGATGGTACCATGAAATAATCCCTAACTATTCCTGCGCCACTTTTAACTGCCACTCTTCTGATATTATCACGGCTAAGAACTGCACCCAACTCACTCAAAAATATCCATAAGATTGTACCAAACTGTTCATGGTGTTACTCTAGGTCAGGAAACTCTTATGAGCTGCTCAATTCTACCCCAATACCCCCATAAGTCTTCTATAGCTAAATCACTATTTTCTGTATATTACAGAACTGGAACTAGTTTCGTCAAGAATATCCCCATCACAGTTCCTAGCTACCCAGATTCATCTCCGAGTTCAGGAGATTCTAACTGTCCTAGTAATCCCCCCCCTGTCAATCTCCTGGCAGCTTTTAGCACCGACCCTCTTTTATCTACACAACCACACCTCCTTCCCTAACTCCCTTAAATATGTTTACAAGACTATGGAAACTTCACTAACTCATTCAGGGAGGATCTGAGATGCCCATACTACCGCTAACTCGTCTTCTACTACCACTTACCAAGTTTTAGCTCACCATGCCAGTTCTATCAAGGTATTTGGTGTCGCTGTAAAAATGTGTAAAAATGTGATGGGAGGGATACGAAGGGTTAACTATAAGTTCTTGACTGTGAGGTTTAGATAGGAAAAGTCTCCTTTACGATACTGGTTTTTCTGATGGAGTTTAGAGCCAAGTTTTTCTAAACTAGAGTTGGGAGAGTAAGGACAAAACTTGGGCGGGAAGTGTTAAGAGAGACTTTCATGGTACAGTTGGGATAGTTTGACTTAGGGAAATACTCAGGTTAAGTCTCCAAGTTGACATAGGTATTTTTCATTATTGTGGGTGCATTTCAGTTGAAAGTAGAAAATGAGAAAATTGGTTTTGAAATTGAAAGAAAGGCGGTAGGAAAGGATGGAAGGTATAAAATGACTCTTATTGCTTGTAGAAATGAGATGGCCAAGACGTCCTTGCAATATAAGTATTTCTGAGTATGTTGGGGACAGTTAGGTTGTCAATTGGATTGGGCAGAGAAGTGTTAAAGGTAGTTTGAGAGGTAAAGGAGAGGGATGAGTGGCAGTATTGTGATTTAGCGTAAGAGATGAACTAGTTGCTCAACTCTCCACATAGATATGGGTATTATTGATGGAGTTGAGGGAAGTTCTCCAATTAGACGATTTACTAGTATCGGTGATAATGACCAGAAAGTGATGGGAATGCAGAGGTTCAAGGTGGCATCAGACACCGTTGACCTGAGGGATCTGATTGATAAAGTCGTTAAAGATGTGGGAGTATTTTCGAGGGAGTTGAGGGCAGTTGTAAGGTAATGTAGAGTTGGGACGGTTGGTGTTAATCGAGGGAAAGAGAAAGTAAATAGGGCATTCATGGTACCAATGGATTTTTCTAACGCTGAGTAGATCGCTGGTCAAGTCGCCATAATGATTCAGGTATCATATGTGAAGTTGGAAGGAGTTCTATGAAAACAAGAAAATGAGTATTTCGGTCTTGCAGAGAAGGGGACATCAAAAGGAGAGATAAGAATGGCACATGTAGGCTTACTGACATCGGAGAGTACGCTCGTCAAGTCGGCAAAATTATACTAGTACTTCTAAAAGATTTACAAGCAGACCTGTGTCCGAGAGGTACTGGGGTTGCCGTTTAAAAATGTGTGAAAATGTTGTAATCGAAAAGTGAAGGGTAATTCAAGGCTCCCCACGTACCAATTAACACCATTGTGAACTCGACACAATAAGGTGAGTATTTCTGAGCGAGCTACCGGAGTTGTATACCTCAATAGAGTTGTGGGGTTGGTGTGTGCAAAATGAGGGAAACAAGAGCTAGTGGAAACTGAAGATATCAAAAGATGAGTCTTATCTAGAGGAGCTTACTGGTGGTCAGTCTGAGACAGTATGAGTATTTTTGATTCAGTTAGGGCCAGTTTCATAAACTTGTAGAATTGGAAGATTGGTACCTTCAATAAAATGTATACAGGACTTATAAGAGGATACTTTAACAGCATATCTGGGACAGGTAAGCTCCGAGGAAACTACTTGTTGCTTCTATATGGTAATACTGAGTTTTTGAAGGAATTAGGGGCAGTGAAGTGTTGGTGCGTATCAGGGTGTTGGTTCTCAATTATGAGAAGAAGAGGTAGTACAGTACAGTACACAAACGAAGGGGGAATGATACACTTTCTACACCCTGAATATAACAATGATCAAGACATCATGAGCATATAAATTCTTTCCACCTAGTTTGAGGCAATTGTATAGTCAGGAAGAAATGAAAGGGGGAGGACAAAAGCTGGTAAATAATAGCAAGAGGGACCTGAATGGTATCATATAAAGTCATTCAGTCAAAGAATAAGCTGGTCAACTCGTCAATGCGATGGGGGTATTTCTGAGCGAGTTAGGGAAGTTGCAGAGTCAAGTACAGGAGGGTCTGGTGTTGAAAATAGCGAAGAAGCAACGGGGGGAGACATAAATGTTGCTAAAAGGGTCAACGCACCCTGGAGAGAATAACGGTCCAGCAACCAAGGTTATGAGAGTATTTTCGGTGAAGCTGGGGGCAGTTAAGTGGTTTTTGAGAAGTAGAGGTGAAAGTATAAAATGGGGGGAAGAGGTGGTAGAATAGACATATAGGGTATGGTTCGAATCCCCTGACCTCAGGGAGTACGCCTATCACTTCCTCGTAGCTATTAGGATATTCTGCTATGAAGTTCTGCGCATGTATGTGTGTGGGGGCATTTAGGAGTCCGGCTGTCAAGCTATGTATTGATGCAGGGGGAAGGAATAACTGGTACCATACGAATCCAATTGGAGTTCCTATCACAATGGTTATCCCGGCGTTACTCAATTGGTATTTCTAAGTGAATTACAGGGAGTTAAGTAAAATGGTAAAAACGGGCTCTCAGGTTAAAATTGGAAGAGGGGCGGCAGAGGGACAAAGTATGGTATTGTTGGAATTTGCGGATCATTAGTGTTGCGTTAATCGCGTTACCAGAAGTGCATACATGTTTCTGAGGACATGGGGCTGATCTGTAAAATTTCCACTTGACATTTCAACTGCTTCCTGCTAAATATAACAATAAACATCTGCACAACTAGTAAGACTTGTTAAACCTGTTCCCTGAGGTCGTGCTATCCATATTGTACCCTCGATGTCCCCCTGATGTTGTGTATCTTCTGTAAATCAAAAAGACTTATTTGAGTCTTCACAGGCAAATTCCCCACCTAACCAAAAAAAGCCCGGATACGTAAAAGGACTTAATGGGAGTATTCTACTAACTTGTGCGATGATATTGATACCATATACACCTATTCCTCAAACTCCCATTCATATTTAACACTTCCACCCCCAATTCTAGTTAACCACAACACGGCCGCCAACTTACGCAAAAATACCTGAATAGCCAAGCCAACCTAATCAGTGTTCAATATAGGTCTATGAGAGTCAAATGGAACCATTAAAATATTATTTGCACCCCTTTACCGCTGTTAACGTGGACGCACCAATTTCCCACCTTTCACAGAACTGCACTAAACTCCCGTAGAAAAGTTTACATGGATACAACGATCTGATATTTGTGTTTTAGAGCTCTAAGGATTCCATCAATACCTGATATGTGTCGTTTTCTACCTCATACTTACTTTTAACGCCGACGAACATATTTTTACTGTTCCACTGAACTTCCTTTAACTTGTTCAAAAATACAGCCATAGCTATGGAGACTTGAACATCGTCTTCTGTAGAGCCTCTAGATTACCAAAATACCGCTCACCTCTCTCGTAAGTGCTTTATCCCTTGTTTGTTCTAACACACCCAACATTTCTCATTCACACAGCTAGCTATAGTTCACTCAGTGGTATATGATACTGTAGTGGATCCCAGCCAAGCGTGTTACCTAGAGCTGGTCTATTAAAACGCTGCCTTTATTATGTTCTGCTATCTCTGATTTCTTGCTAAAACCAAACGCCTCATTTCCAGCTATTCACAGAACTGGCCCCAAATTCCCCATAAATATCTCTATACTTATGGCGACTTGACCAAGGTACTGTAATCAGAAGGCTCCGTATATTCCAATGGTACCATCCAACGCCTTAATATTACCTAATCTGATTTTACTTCCACCCCAAGTTCAACTTTGTAGCCAACCCTCCCTCCTAACTCCTCCAAAAATACCAATGACGTAAAGGGCAGTTGGTCATATCTTTCGCAGGTCCCTTTGGTCCACTAATAACCATCCACGCTTTCCCCAATACGTTTTATTCTCTTTAAAGCAGGGATACCTGTTTTTACCATTTTACATAAAATGTACTAATTCGCCTAGAAATACCAATAGCCCCATGCCGAGTTGGCCCTTGTAATATTCTCACTTAGTAGATTCAATTAATATATAGCATTCCTTCCTCATTACCTCTTTACATATTTTAACTGCAATACCCCTAAAAAATCTCAAACACATAAATGCCAAGAAATTCATAAGAAATAGGTGTACCACTGCAGAGAAGTAACCAGTATACCCCTAGGACTTGGGAGGTTTCGATATTACCCTCTATCCCTATTCTACTATCTCTTCTTCACTTTTTGTACCTACCGCTCCACTCAACTTTACCCATCACTGCCTCCAGGTATACAGAAAATACTCCCAGAGTATCGGGGACTAGGTATTTGTTCCTCTCAAGGTCTAATGGTCATTTTGCTACCTTTGAGATCTCACCCACCCATTCTTCACACGTTTGTTAACACAAACGTAGAAATCTGCTTGGCTATACATCTCCCTTAATTCGGTCAGAAATATCTGTACCACACGGCAATCTTTACCGTCGTATTCATTAGATGTTTGTAAATCATGTGGTACCAGGTATGCCTCATTTTATATGCTATCCGTTCCGACACTAAACACTTTTGACATCTGTGGTACTTCATTGGTAACATAACTCTCTTAAACTTGTCGGAAAATAGTCCCACTGTCGAGAGGACTTGAATTACTCGCTTCACAAACCCGTAAAGTTCTAAAAATACCCCTCATATGTCACCTTCCACCTTTCATCTACCTGGGCAGCCGGACGTCTATTTGTACACTTTTCAGAACTGGCCCGAACTTCATGAAAAAAATTCAAGTAGACATGGGGACTTGATTTGCCCATTCTATGAACCACAAGTAGCCCAATGGTACAGAGTATTTATCTCCTGGCACCTTTATGCCTCTATTAACCACCACCTTCCCAATTCTAATTTTTCACACAGCTGCCTCTATCTCCACCGAAAATATCCGCATAGTCATAGCCATCTGACCAAACAGGTCTAATTATGATGTAAGCTCTATGATACATTTGTATCTTTCCCACACTCTCCCTTCCAGTTTTACACCGACACTCTCAATTTCTGGAATTTTGAAATGTGCCTCTAACTCGCTCAGAAATATCGCTATGTTTATCTTCACCTAACAGACGTATTCCCTGGAGTCAGAAGATTCGTTTGGTTGCATCTAACTATCTCCTGTTACTACTAATCAATTTTTGACCCCCAAACCCCACACCTACAAAACAGCACCACGCCCCTTGACTCCTCCAAAACTATTCTCATTACCACAGCGTCTTGAACAGTTAGTTGGAATGAATCGTACAATCATCTTGATTGCCCCATACCTTCTTCCTCTATCCCTTTGAGTTTTATTACCAGGACCTACCGACCCCTTAATCCTGCCCTAGTCAGAGTTGCCCCAGAATCTTCAAAAATACTCATCATGCTATAGCGAGTTTCCCACATGTTTTGCAAGCGGCTCTATCACAATGACACTGTACCAAGCATATCTCTACTTCATTAACCCCTGCATATTCAACTCCTACCTTCACAAACTCCATATTCACAAATCAGGCGCAATATTATCAGACTTAGTTGTACCGTTAAGCCAGCTTGAATACTGTGTTCTTTGCCAGTTTTTATTCAGTATTCACTCTCCGTGTCTTTCCTCCTTTATCTCTAACTTATCTCTGACGGACACACTAATTTCTTCGTTTCACCGAATTGCTCGTAACTGACTCAAGAATGTCTGGATCGCCATAGAAACTGGACCACTCTAATCAACAGTCCTCCACGACTCAAATGATTCCAATTATACTCCCTGCACTACAATTTTTCGACTTTTTAAAACCGACATCCAAATACGATCCACGCTAAGAGCTGCTGTTAACTCCAACAGAAATACTCGTATGGTAAAAAGAGCTAGTAGATATTGTTCCTCAGAGTGAGGGCATCGAAATAATACCATTGTTGACTGAACCACTATATTTTATGAGATATTAACCTAACCACAACACACCCATCTCAACTTCCTCTCGTTCTCAACATTCTCCAACACTTCCAGAAATAGTCCCATCTTTCTGGGGACTTAATTGTTATGCTCCTTCCGGTCAGCCAATATCCCCAATCCCATTATATTACCCTCAGCCCAGCTCTACACTGCATTTGAACCGAAACTCCAACTTGATAATTCACGAAGAGCTACCCCCAAACTTCAAAACAATAAGATACCCCATAGTCGATTGGTGCCAAAAGATTGGTATTCACCTGAACAAAGAAGTTCGTTTTGCTGCTAGTCTGAGTTGTTAGTTTTGCGAAGCTGGGGGCAGTTGGCGTGTAGATGTTTCACGGATGTAGCTAATAAAATCTGTAAAAATGCTGTAGAAAAGGTATAGATGGTACCCATTGAATTGTAGATGTTTTAAAAGTACAACGGTTAAGTCGGCTAGGCTGTGTGGATATTTCTGAGAAAGTTGACGGCACTTGTATGACCAAACAGAATCTGGTGAGTCAGAGTAAAATCTAGATAAATAGTAGTAGAAGAGAATGTGGGCTACAGATATAATCCCCTGGACCTACAAAATGCACTAGTCAAGTCGCCGTAGTTACACTTGCATTTTTGAGTGAGTTGGGCTCAGTTATGAGTGGGGACCATATTAGGAGAATCGTTGTTAAAAGGGACACAGGAATAGTGGACGAATTTAGATGGTATCATAGGAACCGTAAGAGGCTGGGAAACATTCTGGTCAAGTCTATTTCACGTTCCTAATTTTTATAAGAAAGTTGGAGACAGCTGCGTGTTCAAGCAGAACTGCGGGTGCAGGGTTGCGAGGGCTAAAAGTGCGAAAGACACAAGAGGAGAAATTAGAAAGGGATAGAAGAAATCGCATCACTCCTGGGAGCACAGCGACTAAGCTGCCTAGAATGTGGGACTATTTCTGAGCTCGTTAGATGAGATTGGCTTGTAAATGAGAAGTGAGAGGGTCTCGATTAAAAGTGGCTAGGAGGTAGTAAAGGATACATTCAAGCTATCATTGTAATTGTATTTCCCCAAGGATTACGCCGGTATAGACGCCGTGGCGAATCAGGCATTTCTGAGAAAGTTAGGGCTGTTCCATGAAAGGTCGAAAATCAGTGTTTTGGAGAACCAAGGGGGAAGGAGATGGCTTACAATATATTAAGGAGTTATTTGACACTGTACTAGCCGGTTTAATATCGTGATCCATCCCCCAATGCGATGTAGATATTTCTGAGAGAGTTAGGGTCAGTCGCATGAACTGATAGAAATGGGGTTGTGATTGTCAAAACATGAGAGGAGTTAGAAGAGAGGGAATATATTGTACCAATAGAACTGCCTATCTTCAGGGTCTATTCTTGTTGGCTTGGTCTAATAATACAGGTATTTTGAAGCCAGTTAGAAGAGTTCTACGTCGAGCTACATTTGGATGTGGTTGGTAAAATCTGTGAAGAGTTAGTGGGGAATGATTATTTGGTACCGTAGCGATTATTACTACACGAGGAACAATTTGATCTAGCCACAATAATGATGCGTATATTTTTGGAAGATTTAGGGGCGGTTGCATGAGAATGCAGAACTGGGAGCGGAAGTGAGAGAAGAGTCTAGCATGTATCAGGGGGTCATTTCATGGTATCATTGGGTCCCTCTAGTCCCACAGAAACCTCCTGTCTAGTCTAAATACAGATTCTGGTATTTTTGAAACAGGTGGAGAGAACACGCTCTGGGAGGGTATCAAGGATGTGGTTGTTAAAATAGGTAAAGAAGCAAGATACGAGTGTCTGGAGTATCAAACGAATCAGACAGCTCGGAGGAACGGAGTGATCAAGTAACTGTTATGATTGGATTATTTTTAGTGAATTTAGAGCAGTTCTGCTATGCCCAGTTTGAGCGGAGTTTTGATTAAAATTGGACAAGGGGTGGTATTGGAAACATTAAAGGCATCAAATGAGCCCATGGACTGTATGAGACATGTTAACCGAGACCCCATTATATGGCTAGTATTTCATCAGGAGTTTGGTTGAGTTGTGTGACTAAGTAGAATTGGAGGTGAAGGGTAAAAATTGAGAATTGGATACTAAACTAGATGCATATGAAATCAATGGAATGCATATACGATGGGGATGACAGTGGTCAACTCGCCTTGGCTCTGTGGGTATTTTTAGAGGAGTTGAGCGGAATTGAGTGCTAGGTTGAAAATGGTATTTTGGTTTTAGAAGTTGTGGAGATATCAATAGGGAGAAAGGTCATATACACCAGAGTAAGTATCAGTGTCCCTTCACAGAAATGGCAAGCTTGCTGATATTCTGAGTGTTAAGCCAAATTGTACTGAAGAACCCAATTTTTTAAAAATTTACAAAACAACATCCAGCACCCTACTCCATCAGAAATACCCGCATCGTTACGGACACTTGATCACACTGTTCCCCCGAGCCAGAGCTATCCAATAATTCATTTCATGTCACTTTTACTGTCTCAAAACCAATTCTAAAACCGAATCACTTTTTTTATACTTCCTAATGATGTGCCCCCAACTTCGTCAAAAGAACCCACATAGTTTTGGCGAGTTGATCAGGATATTCCTCAGTGAAACCGGATTCTTTTGGTACCACACAATCTATTCTTGTTACGTTATGTTGACGTTTATTCCCCGCGATCCACAATTGTGTCAGTCCAAACAACCCCTCTAAATTTGTAAAAAATATCTGTATCACTAATGTGACTTGATAGCTGTATTCCTGGACTCGCTGGGATTCAAATGGTATCTCGCATGTATCTCCTACTGTTGCTACAAACAATTTAACACTGACACACTCAATTCTACCTGTTCACTCAACTGAACACATCTCCCTCAAAAATACCTATATGAGCCTGGAGTATTTATCAGCATCTTATTTAGTCGTGTACGATTCCAACAATACCATTGATATTGCTACTGTTGTCTCTGTACGACTTTTTACATCGACACCCTTCTTTCCGTCTACGCACTGAGCTGGCTCCACCTTCGTCAAAAATACCCGCATTGTTATGGCGACTTGACCGTTGTGTTCGCATGACCTGTAGCATTCCATTGACGCACGTCTTCACCCTTCTACTCCTTCTCAACCTCTTCTGTCACCCATTATGCATAACACCTCAGTTTCAATTTTTCGATTTTTCTGACCAATATTGAAGGGAAACTTTTGGAAAAAGCGGACACATGACTTATCTGGCCCTATATATTGTCTCAACACAAATTATTGCCAGTTGCGGCGAACTCGCTTGATCCACAGGTGTATTTTTGAACGACTTGGAGGGGATCGTGAAAATGGTATAACTGTGAGGGTCAGAGTTAAGACTTGGGTGGTGACAGTAGGAGATAAGTGTATGCTACCCCCAGATTCTTCAGATAGATGGGACCCCATCAGCTTCCACTCCATGGTAACACGGATATTTTTAGTGAGTTGAGGTCAGTTCTTAGGGGGGCAGTAATATGAGTGCCAGTGTTAAAAGTGATACAGTAATAGCTGAGGGGAAATTCAAGAAACCTAATGGATCTTACAAGACTGAATAGCACTTGGTCAAAAAGCCTTAGTAACATGGGTGTTATTGGGAATGTTAGGGGCTGTTATGTGATCAAGTACAAGTCCAGGTGGAGTTGAGAATTTAAGTGAAGAGAAAACAACCGAAAAATGAATGGAACTGGTGGAGACGACTGATTTCTAACAAGCTAGGTGTCTTGCTCGCAATAACTATCTGAGCATCTTTGCCAAACTAATGCAGAGTTGTGTGATTTTTCAGAATTGGAAATGTAGGTAATAAATGTAGACAGAGGCAGCTGTACAACATTAAGGGGACCTTAAGATGCACCATGATCTAAGGAACTATTTTCTCAACTCCCCCCGGTGATGCGTGTATTTCTCAGAAAGTGAGGGTCTTCCGACGAAACGTAGAAAATGAGAGTTGGTGTAACACGATGAAAAGAGATAGCAAGTGAGTAGTCATTGTAACAGGGAGATCCTTCAGAATCCAATTAACACTCTTGTCAAGTCTACTTGGCGGTGGTGGTATTTCTTGTGGAGTTAAGGTCTGTTCCCTGCTTTTATAGGTACAGCAAAATCAGTGTTTCGATTTTCAAATAAGGTAGGTGATATCAAGAGAGACATAATGGGCGTCATTCAGAAGTGACCACAGCAGATAACGCTTTGGTCAAGTCCCTATATATATGGGCGTATTTCTGCCTGAGTTAGGTGACAATGTGTAGTGAAGCAGAATTAGGAAGGTTGTAGTAAAATTCACTAGGAGATAGTACTGGAGATATACATGGTACCAAATTGATCTCTCGGCCGTCATAATAATTCAAATCAGATCCCCTTATTGATTCCAATTTTATTGATATTTTTATTCCAGTTCTTGGTGAGGTAGATGAAACTGTGATTCGTTCAAAAGAGGTGTGGGATGTTCCAGACAAGAGATAAGCGACACTCTAGCATGGTAGTCCTCAGCAATAGAGACCACATCCAGACAGTACCCTCTTTACTTCTCTCATACTAACTTGTTCCCGCCTTTCTATCACGCACAATTCTGTGCCAACACAACTGCCTTCAACTCCCTCAATAATAAACGCTTCGTCTACGAAACTGTGAATTCATTTTAGTCCTTGGACTTTGGAGATTAAATTTTTGCTCTCCAAGCTCCTCATAATAGCTCTTAAATACCATCTACGACTGACTCAGAATGTTCTGTCCACTCAGAACTGCTCTAGATTTTCCAGAAATACTCCGGTTATTCTAACGGCTTGGACATGAGGTTCCTTGTGACTATTTGGTTCTTAAATAGTCTTGTATACTCTGATATTTTCTCTTTAGTTATTTTAACTACGACGTTCTGATACCATTCCCAAGCAGACTCCTCCTCATCTTGTACAAAAGCAACTGTATCTATACCAGGACTTGACAGGAGTATTCCTCAGTATTAGGGGATTCCAATGATACCCTACAAGTACACCCTGTCATCTCTTTCACACCTTTACCACTTCCATTCTCAATTCTACTTTGTCATGTAACCGCCCCTAACTCCTCCAAAAATATCCACATCTCTATAATGACCTCGCAATATTATTCCTCATCAGATCTATATTATCATAGTACCAATTAATCCTTTCCCACTAACTATGCGCAGCTATTAACTACCACACCCTATGCGTCTCCCACACTGAACTTTGCCTACCTGTTTAAAAAATACCAGTATCATCACTCCAAGCTGATCAGCTGATTCTCCTCAGCGAGGCAATTCGAATGACACCGTACACTTCTCTCTTTCTACCCTGTCTCAATTTTGAGAGCGACACCCTCAATTCTACTTGTTCATGCTTCTCGCCCCAACTCACCCAAAAATATCTATATAGTAGTGGGATGTTCACTATACTATTTCCCGTGCTCTAGCGGTTCGTATTAATACTTCATCCTCTTGTATACTATCTTTTTCTTTCTTGTTTCACCGAAACACTGATTTTGCATATTTCATAGATCAGCCCTAACTTTCTCAAAAATAGCCAGTTCGTCAAGGCGTCGGGTCCAACGTAATCATTGGGTGCAAACTAACTCCTATTTATCTTGAACACCTTCCTTGTTACCTCCTAATCACATATAACTCGGACCCCGCACTTCTAGTCTGTAACAGAACCTGCTCTAACTCACTCAGAAGTTTTCCCACAGTCTAAGGAGCTCATTCGGAGTGCTGACGTGAGTCAGGCGCTTCTAGAAATGCCTTTCAATTTCCTTCTACACTTTTTGCAAATAAAATATCCCTACCACCCACAGTTCTGCAAAGCCAACTATATCCTACAGTGGGCCAGATTTGCTGAAGAGGTAGCAAATAGGTATAATAAGAGGGTATATGGGGATTAGTAGGGATGGATTATTTATGAATCTAGCGAATTCAAGGACTCGGATATTATTTCAAGCAACTATCTCGTCTGTGATTGTCATTGAGCCCAAGTTCAGAGAAGTGGGCCCGAAAATCAGGAATAATTCCAATACGACAAGGGAGTTGAGCAATTAGGTGTCAATGAAGGCATCAAGGCTATTGTCAAGTCATCCTCTCATTTTGGAACTTATTTGCTAGTCTACACCATGTTCATTCACATCATAGCACCACTCCCTAACACTGCCTCCAATTATTCTAAGACGACTGCATCTTTATTATACCGTGGTATCAGGAGCTTTCCCAGTTCAAAGCAATTCGAATGACACTCTCCGCTACTTCTTTTTGACCCCCTGTCCACTGTGTCAGCATCAACCCAAATTTAGGTCTTCACATTTTTTTGTCTAATTCACTCGGAAATATTCACACCATCATGAAGACTTGACCAGCAGATTCCTAAGGCTTCATATACTCTATAGACACCATACATTTCTTGTTTACTATTTTTCCTCGTCTGTTATACCTAGCACACATTTTTTATACATTTCGTAGAACAGCCCTAACTTCCTCATTAATACTTACAGCGCCAAGGCGACTAGGCCTGTACGTTCCTTGTGATATAGCGAATCCAAATATATCTTGACTGGGTCCTCTTCAATATATTTCCCAGTTTTAGCTGAGTGCGCACTTCTGTGGCGTTCCGATGTGACAACGAAGTTGCATTCAATCCACTATATAAAAGGCAAGTTCCGATCTCTCATAAGTGATTCAGACTACTGTACCAAATTATAACACCTACTCCTCAATCCAGCTACTAATTTATTATGGTATTATTGGGTATTTCGATCAGTTAGTGGGGGCGGCACCAATGGTGACGGTGACAGTCTTGATGGGATCGGGAAGAACGATATGGGCGTTCTTGGAGGTTTCGGCATGCTTGGCAATGGTCTGGGCCATGTACATGTTGAAGACAGTTCGTCGGGCGAGCTTGAGATCCTCAGCTGTGAAAGGCTTGTTGGGAGTCTTACCAACAACCCACTTGATAGCAGCCATAGGAAGGGTGGGGTTGACAGCCTTGGACCAGGGTCGGCCAGACTCGGAAGAGTACTGGAGAACAAGTCGCAGACCGTCCATGAGCTCGTCATGGGTAGGAGGTCGAGAGAGATCCTTGCTGTTGACAAAGGGGATCTTCAGACCCATCTTGAGAGCAAGGGCACCGGCATTGGTGACAATGTTAGCGGCAGCGAGGCTGGGAATGATCTTGGCGTAAGCCAGGAAAATGTGATCGGATCCGGGAGTCTCAAGGTACTGGAGCTGCTCGGGGTCATCAGTGACGACAAGACCAAGAGCCATAGAAGCCAGAGTGGCAAGAGCGAGGATGGAGAACTTCATAATGAGAGACGTTGGTGAGAGAGGAGAGTAGCTGTTGAATCTAGTGAGGTAGAGGGAACTTCTAGGGGTTTATATAGGCTAGAAATGATAAGTCTCGGACCAATGATAAATGTCAGAGCAAGTTTTCTGCAGCAGAAAAGCAGGTCTACCCATGTACATAACTAGAACTGTCCTGGAATGTGTACCTGTCGCTGAAAACTTCTCATGGCCACTGCAGATGATGTGAAGCTACTGTAAGGTACACCTTTACGTAGGAGCAGTTCTGTATATGAGATTTCAGCTGCTGGATAAAACCCTTAAAACTACTGAGACTCACTGAAGTGCAATCAGCCGCTGTACATGAGTTGAAATAAAGAATCATTGGACCCTGGCACCCTCCAGAGCTATTATATTTTCCTGATTGTTGAGAATCTATGACTGATGCAGGTATACGGAGCAATACGCGGCACGCGGATTACGGAATAGGCTGCATATATTGGGGTTTTTTGGCCCAACCTGTCCAGGGTCTTGATTTATTGATAAGTGGCATTTGGGATATGTTTCGAACAATGTCCTCTGGGCAATTTCCACGATATTTTATACAGGTTCCAGGTACCCACGGAAATATTGTCGATCACTTGTCAACCAGAAATATTACTTGACACCAAGGGGAGACTTCCGCAACGTGGATAAGCCTGCGTCCCTGCTGCAGGTGTACGAAAATCCCTGCAGTGAATACGGGATTTTCACGATCTCTCAAGAAGGGACGCGTAACTATATGCATGTAAAAACGAGCTGCAGTGAGTGGATTGACTTAGAGAAAAGGACTAGGGGAATAGCGACTGGAATTTTTGAACGTCTCGAGTTTGGTGAACATCAGTACATCTCCCAATGTGGTAATTTCTTCCCTCTTCTAGATCCTGACCTGTCGAGAATGTTATGGTTACATGCAGGTGACCAAGGGTGCATATTTTAAAGTCCAGGGTCTAAGATCCAGGTACCCCCACAAGTTCCGCATTTGGGCAATGCATGATACTCTAAGGTTCTTCACCTTTTTTAACCGTCTTTTACTGGAAGGAAGATCCGGGGAAGCGGACACATTGGTGTGCTACTTACAGCGTATTTTCTGAAATATGAACAAAGAATATTGGAAAGCCTTGAAGCAATTGAAGCTGGACTAAGCTCTTTTCTGTTTCTAGAGACGAGCTAAGAGGACCCTTCTTATTGTATCCTCTTAGGAAGAAAATAGCTTTCAAATCCTGGCAGCCGCTTCAATCGCTGCCGTTGGGGATCCACAATATTTTGGAGAAACGGGTCCTGCATACGGCGGTACATTGCATCCTCGCAGTTCTTCGTCAATTTTTTCTTGATTCCGAACCCCCTTGGTATCATGGCATGTGGCAATGAGTTCCGAAAGCGTCGAGCAGGGGTATGGGCAAATTACATGGGCAAGGCTCTGGGCGAGATGTACGTAAATAGTTATAGCAATTTATCCCGTACCTACCCATTAATTTTGCGGCATTTTGATTTTTAGTGAAATATCAGGTAAAAAGGGTCTTCGCCGTGTTTTTCAGGACCGATCAAGATGGACAAGATCTTGCATACTGAGCCACGGTAACTAGCCACAAAAATCCAGAGTCGATCGTGCTTGCAGATGCATGCAGTCCCTTGAACTCTATCTGTTTTGAGGTGTTGTCCAGCCTCGTAAACAGGACTGCGACGCACATAACTGCTCAAAAATGGAGATTTTTTACGGGGAGTAAGTGTAACTACTTGTGGCTATCACTAATAAGCTACAAGTACTGTATTTTTATGGATGAGTTTGGATTCGACAGTTTGAAAATTGACGATTTTATACCTGTAAAAACGGGTGAATATATCGTTGGGTCGTCATTGGGTGTTCAAGCTGAAGTGGTATAGAAATGGTTGGAGCAAATTTAAGGGTTGAACAGGCGCAAAATGACTCCCAAAATAACTATGAACAACTCTCCTTCTTATATTAGTACTTCTTCAAGAGTTAGGATCTATTGTATGACTAAGCAGAGTCGGGTTGCAAGTTACAAAATGGAGTGGCAGCCAATGGTGAAAGCAGGAATAGTCCCAAGAGAGACTACTGGGTCTGCAGAACACTTCTGTAAAGTCCCTATAGCCCTGGGAATATTTTTGGAGGAGTTACGAGGAGTTGTGTGGCGAAGTACAAATGAGATGGTGGGTCCTGAAAGAGCGAAAAGAATAGCAATGAGAACCTTGATAGATTTGCGTAATTCTCCTGACTTGTGTGAGTACGATTGTCAAATCTTCATAGCTAACTGGTCATTACTAAGCGAGCTGGGACCTGTCCTGCGTGTGGGACCTGCTAGGAAACTCGTGGTTAAAAATGATACAAAAATAGTGGTGGGGATATAAACGGTACCATTGGAATCGCATCAATGAGGAGATACATTATCCGAGTTGTCAATGGTGAACTGGTATTTTTGGAGAAGTTGGAGAGTTTTGGGTGCCCACTTGTGTACTGTACTCACAGAATTAGGAGGGTTGTTAAAATAAAAGAAATGTCATTGAAGAAGCACGAATGGTAAGCATTAGGAAACCTAGTCGGGATATTTGGATTGATCCAGTCACCTCTGCAATGAGGGTAATTTTGGGAGTTTAGACGCATTAAGCTGATGAAGGTATAATTGAGAAAAACAGAAAGACAATATTAAAGGGGAATATGGGGTAGTATGGGAGACATATATGGTGCCAAAATGATTGAATGAGTCTTAGAATCACGCTGTTGCGCCCACAATGGTTAAATTGGTACTTCAGAAGGAATCAGTGCCGTTCCTGTGAGGGAAAATTTCGGGGCTTGTTGGGTAAAATCTGTTAATTGCCAGTTGAGAAGCCATCGAGGGTTTTACCGGATGACCTTGGGACTCACTATTTTAAGGATTTTCTTTCTATAAAGATGCAGGTATTATTGCAGGTTTTAGAGAAAGTTTTTTGCAAAACTAAATTCGGGATTTTAGAAAAACAGGAACTGAGAACGAGACGGAAGAGAAGAGAATAGTTGAAAGGTATTGTCATATTTCTCGACTACTGGAAATTCAATTGCCCAGTATTTGGGGTATTATTGTGGGAATAGGCGGCAGTTGTGTCAAGATGTAGAATTGCGAGGGTCGGTGTTAAAAGAGATTGAGATATGATATACAAGACTTACATGGTACCATTTTGATTCTCTGTCCCTTTAAAATACTTTCCTCTTGTCTCCATCCTAATATAGGTACTCCTGGTAAAGCTGGAAGCAGTTCTCTGAGTTGTTGAAAATGAGTGTTTCGGTGAAGGAGTGAAGGAAGAACTAGAAGGAGAGACATAAAGGGGATCATATGAATTGGATATCATCTGGGAACACTCTGGTGAAGCCCATATATTCATATGAGTATTTTTGAACGGTTTAGATGGAGCCCTATGTTGGGGCACATCTATGGTGGTCGTTTCTAATAGTGGGTAACAGGTATATACAACCTTTGATTGACATTAAATCAAATCCCTGAGCTATGGGTATCATATGGTCTGGCCCTTGTAGTTGTGGGTATATTTTCAGCAATGTTAGTGACTGTTTCATGAAGAATACTAGAGGAGTGTAGGTATTAAAAGTAGCTGGGGATTTTTAGGACAGCCAGCCATGGGAACATATGAATATTCTGGTCCCAGTAAGTTTATTAGTAAAGTCCCTGTGATGATTCGAGTATTTCTACTTCTTATTCTACAAGTTGAAGCGAGCATGGTAATGAATCCCACGCAGGGTTGTTGTAAAAGGTTGGTAAGGCATTGTTACTGAGAGTTACAGATCGTATCACTAAAGCCCTGGCTCTAAGAAATACACTCATCAACTCCCCCACAGTACAGTAATGTGAGTATTTCTAAACAAGTTTGAGGCACATCACTATTACTGCTACCAGAAAACCCCCTCCAACTCCTTCCAGAATATTAGTATAACTATATAGAGTCGACAGGCGTATTCTATGGACCTGTCTGATTCTAATGATAACATGAACTTACCCCTTCCGTCTCCCCTTCTACTGTTGACAAAAACACTCCCAGTTCTACTCCACTACATAACACCCCTCAACATCACCATGAATACTCCTATGACAAAACCAACTTGCCTATCCTGTCAGAGTAGGTCATAATAATCATTTAAATCCCTTGATGTCTCTTTATAACCTTTTAGCCACGTGTACAACCGAGACACTCTTTTCTAAATTTTTCAGAACAGTCTCCAACGCTACAGGGAATACTGCCATACCTATGATGCCTGGACTGCTGTGTTTCCTAAACCAGGACACCCGTAGAGTATCCTATTAGATTCAACTACGGTTTCTTCTGATATTTTAGCAAAGACACCTCTGGTTCTACTCCCACATATAGCTGTCTCCTCTCAACCAGAAATACCCGCATCATCTCAGTGACTTGACATACATGTTATCCCAAGCTCTCTCAACCCCATTTCTGCTGCTAACTGTCCCCCTTCTATCTCTTTCTCTCATACTGCTCAAAAACGGAAACATTAATTTTCAACTTTTCAACAAAACTCCCCAAAACTCCTCATAAAAACCTGCATAGTTATGAAGACTAGACTGAGGTATTCCTCTATCTGTTGTGACTCTGTTTTTTTACCACCGGTGTTTCCCCTGTTTCTTCCTTTCCTCTTTTCACACCTCTAACTCCCAGTATACCTGGTCACACCGCTGTCATCAACTCCTTCAATATTACTCACATTGTTATCCCGACTTGACCATCACATTCCTCAGAGAAGAAGGATTCTAATAAGTCTCGTTATGCCTATTCTTCTCTCTCCTGTGTCGTTTATCTTCCAAACTCCCGATTTTACTTCATCTTACAATTATCCTCCACTCCCCCATAAATACCCCCATTTGGACGTCAAGTTGATCGACGTATTACTCTAATTCAGGCGTTTGCTGTACAGCTTTTCTGTCTCCCCTACCCTCTCCTAGCTACTCTTAGTCTAGACACCTCCTTTTCTGCCTTTCACAGAAGTCCCCTCAAATCGGCCAAATATACTCTCAATTGCATGGCGACTAGACTAGAGCATACTTCCCGGTGGGGAAACTTTAGGAGCCTTTTGTATCTCTCTTCCAAGTACGAGTACTCCTCTTCAAACTTATTTAGAAACGACCGACAGCACACTGCCCATACACAGAACTCCCCCGAATCCGTTTAACAACACCTGTATCAGCATAATGGATTAACCAGGTTGTTTTCCATCATTCTATTTTGGTGACTTGCCCTTTCTGTTCTTGTTATATCTCTCACCGTTCTTTAATACCGAAACTTGCATTTGCCGCATATACCACAGAACTCATCCAACTTCTTCAAATATATTTCCAATTGTATGGTGTGCTAAGAAGATCGTTCTCAAGATCTATTCAATCCCAAATTCACACAGTTTGTTCCTCCTTCTACCTCCTGTCTCCTATTGAGTGTGACACCCAGCTTCTATTCTTTTCCGTTACTCCCCCTAACTCTCTCAATAATATCCCCACTGATATGGGAACTTGACCATAGTACTCCTTGCGCTCAGTCAGTTCTGTTTTTACCGCAAAACTCTTTGCTAATTGTTCTTTTACCACTTATTTTATCAAAACACTAGTTTTCCAACTTTCAACGAAACGCCCTAACTTTCTTAGAAATACTCACAACACCAAGGCGTCTCTACAGGTGTATCACTCGAGCTCTGGCGATTCCAACGATATATTAAGTTCCCTGTCTACTATTATTTAACAACTTTTGGCAGTGACCTGCCCAATTCTACTTCGCCATATAATTGCGTGTAACTCACTCAGAAATACCCACACAGCCAAATAGATTGGAATTCTTTTCTTATTAGACTCGGCGTTTCTTTTGGTGCCCACCCAATGCAGTACTACTGTGTCTTCTGAGATTCTAACAACGACGCCCCTAAATTGCCTAACGCAAAACTGGGGTACATCTCCCCCAAAAGTATTCTCAGTATAACAGAAAGATATCTATTCGGTTATTGAATGTTAGGAGACTACAATTGTTCCTTTAATCCTCCCAGTTGATCTCTGGGAAATTTTAATTGTCAAAAAACTCACAATTTTCTAGTTTTACCCCGATACTCGCCTCCAGTTCCACCAAAATTGCTCGCATAGCCAAACAGAGTAGATTAACGTCGTTCCCACTTCTATATGATTCAATCGATACCATGAATGTCTAGTTTTCTACCAAAGAACAACTTTTTACACCTTCGTTGCCAATTCTACAGTACCACTCAACTTCATCTAACTCCCCGAGAAATAATGACATAGTAACAAGGTCTTACCTGTATTGGTTCTCCAAGCCAGTGAGAGCCCATTTGACATCCATTATATCTCTACTACTACCTCTTCTACTTGTAACACCCAAATACACATTCTCTATTATTACGTAACTGGCCCCAGTTTCATCAAAAATACTCGCACACAAATTTTGTCTTAACAAGCGTATTCCTAATCAATATTTAACTTAGAAAATACCCTTTGAGTCTCTCTTATTATCTACTACATCTCTCAAGAACCAAAAGATTTATTTCTTCATTTTACCCAACTGCCCCTAACTACGGAAATAATGGGCACGTAACTGTAGCGAGTTGATTTCTGTATTGCAACTCATTAGAAGAATCATATGATACCACTTAAGACGTTGTTGCTACTTTTTACCGATTTTTTCCCTCGGCATTCCCAACTATACGTTTTAAGTGGCAGCTTTCAACTTCGTCAGAAATACAGGTATCATTGTAGAGACTTGATCATAGCGTTTTTATGAGCCTAGAGAATCACTTAGTGCCAATCAACCGCTCCTTTAAACCTCTTATAGCATTTTAACAGCAACATCCTCATCTCTACTGGTCACACAACTTCCATTCCCCCTCACCCGGTTTGAAAACTCCATACACCACAGGGGGTTGCCCGCTCCCACCCTGAAACTCATTAGATTCCAACGCTACCGTTCAAGACTTGCTTATGTCTTTCTTCTCACTTTTATGTTCAACATCCCCCAACTGTTCCTTGTAGTTACAACTACCTTTGAATCACTCGGAAATACCCATAGAGCCATGGGGACTTAATTGATGTATTCCTCTAATCTTGACACTCCTTGGGGACCATTTAAATCTCCCATATAACTATTACACGGATTTTAACAGATTTTAGAAGCGACACTCCTTTTCTACTTTATCACGGAACTCTCCTTAACTTTCTCTAAAAAATTCATATCAATATGACAGCGTGATAGTGCAACACTTCAGATCCAGGGAAGTCTTCTAATACCCATTTTTTCTCACCCATTGCCTCTCAACGTCTTTTAACTGCACCCATAACACGGCCCCCGATTCCACCCATATACACAACTACGTCCAGCTCTCAGGGAAATACTCGTATCTGTACAAGAAAGAAACCAGGTTCCGTAACTGTATCCCCCGATGGAATAATACACACATTGGTTACAATACTATCTCTTTACCAGTGTTTACCTCAATTCTTGCAATTCCATCTCTTGCCCGCGTTGTCGAATTAGCCCAAAATAAAATTCAAACCTGTAAAATGAGTAGACACTTGAACTCAGTAGATTCTGAAGATCTACATAGATATGTTCAACATCAATTTCTAGACACGACACGCTTTTTTCTTCCAAGAGTTCACTTGATCTTGACGAAAAATGAGATTTAAGGTTTTTCAAAATCCCAAGAAAAAGGAAAAAAAAATATCTCGTAAAAGATAATTGGAAGACCGTGAGACTCCCAATCAAAGCAGGGATCAATGCCAGGAGACCAAACCTCAGGTCATGCTACAGATATGATTCCTCTCGCACTAGTTACCCGTATTATTGCTAATTACTACGAGGAAAATACAATTTCAATTGGCAATTGTTCATGAATCTGATAAATTATAACTAATAGTACATACTGTATACCTCTACATGACGGTAACAGATTGGATCCTCACCTCATCCACTGGCTTGTCGTTTTTGTCTACCTTTTTCCCCTCAATGTCCTTCACCACACTCTTGCCTCCCGTGACTCTTCCAAAGACTGTATGCTTGTTGTCCAACCAAGGAGTCGGCTCTGTGGTGATAAAGAACTGTGAGCCGTTGGTGCCTTTGCCAGCATTAGCCATGGACAGGGTGAAAGGCTGGTCATGAGTGTACTCTTTGCTGAACTCGTCCTCAAAGTTCTTGCCCCAAATGCTTTGACCACCTGTTCCATCTCCGTCAGGATCTCCTCCTTGAATCATGAACTTCTTGATGACTCTGTGGAAGATGGTATTGTCGTAATATCCAGTGCGGCACAGCTCTGAGAAGTTGGAACAGGCCTTGGGTGCAGCTTGAGGGAACAATGTGACGGTAATATCACCCATATTTGTGTGCAAGGTAACTTTAGAGGCAGACTTGAATTCTCCATCATCTTCCGCATCCTCTGAAATGTCTTCGGTTTCGTTGTTTGCATCTCTGTCCTTCATGAATTCCTTGGTGGTGTTGGAGAACAGATAGAATCTAGACTGATCACGAGCAGTAGCAAACAACACCGCATCTGAGTCCCACGACTTGTCCAAGAGCTGGTTCTTAGCCGAAGCTGCTTCAATGGACATTTTCTCGAAGTTTGTATGGAACAGGAATGCCCGAGAGAACCGAACATCGTCCTTATGGCCATACATCCGGACCACCTTGTGGTTTCTGATGGACACAACTTTGAGGCCCAAGAGTGAGGGATAGATGAGGAAGGTGTCTGATGGGTCAAACGAAGGAATGCAAGAGTCCACCTCCTGTTCCACTGCCAACCGAGACTCAAAGTCACCCTGCTCCGGCACATAGTATGCTGTTTCTCCGTCTTGCATCTCGCGTATCGTAGCTAGACTCTCGTCGTATTGGCTGATGATTTTGCCGGTCTGAATAGAGAAGACATAAAGCTGTCTGTCGGGAAAAGTGAAGCATGCAAACTTGAGTCCATCGTGGGATATGGTAATTGATGAGGGCACAGACTTCTTCTTTCGGAAAGTGAACAGGTCGGTCTTGCTCTTGAGTTCAAACATGTGCGGGCTGAGTCCTTCAACCTTGGGTTTGCTTTCATCCCCATCATAACGCCAATACTCCACATTACCGTTACTTTCAACGGAGATGCAGATGCCGAGAGAGGCAGAGTAGGCCATGCAGATGATGGGCGTTCGGTGTAGCTTGCTGAAAACTGCTTTCTGACTCTCCTCCTGAGTGCTTGCTAGAACGTCCAAGATGACCACCTTCTCATCATTTGACACAGCCAAGAGAGAGTTGCCACGCTTATCGATCCAAGTAGCACATCCGACCACAAAGTCAAGCTCGACAGTGTTGATAATATCGAATCCAGCCACATCGTATACCTTGATCTGCTTGTCAGCTCCACAAGTAACCATGTGCATGCCGTTGTTGGAGGTCTGGATAGCGACAATCTCTCCCTCATGGGCACAGAACTCCTTCACAAACTCGATTCCTGTCGTCTCAACCACCTCGTTGTCGTCGTCGTTATCATCTCCTGTAAAGTCTTTTCGGGGACCCTTTTTATGCCAGAACTTCACAGTTCCATCAATTGAAGACGTAACGACAAAGTCTTTTTTGCTGCCGCTACAGTCGGTGATTCCTGTAACAGGAGCCTTGTGCTGAAACGACTGGTTGTAATGCGCGTGGTCAGAACCTGTCTGAGGAAACGAGCCCCTCAGGATCATCCTCTCCTGCACTTTTCGAAGTCGAGATTTCTTGCTCGGCCTCTTGAGCTCAAGAGGTACCTCATCTGATCCTGGTCGCTTGATCCCGGCCAAAGAGGGGCCGAAATCGTCGTCAGAAGAGGACGATGACATGTTGCTTTTTGTGTTGTTAGAGAAGGAAAATATCCACTTAGCGTTCAGTGTTGTGCATACGCGTGCAGGGGGTTAGGGTTGGCTCACCTGTGAGAAGAGGTGTGAGGGAGCAGGAAGAGTAGTTATTCGAGGTGAAGGGCGGATAGTGAAGATTAATAGGGGATATTGAGGCTGGAATCTAAGTTTTATGACCTTGGTGGGAACTACGGGAGTTATTCGAGGGGCTGCCATAACCGTAAAAGGCGCCGACATCATAGCTGAGACAGATGTTATATGACGTACTAATGGGGTAGTATTTAGTCCAGGTTTTGTCTCAAAAGTATTTTCGTTCTGTTTCGAAGATTATTAGTGATTTATACCGTTGTTTTTACACCCAGCTACATATTGAACAGCCTGAGCCCACCCTGTACCATTATTATTGTTTTCCACGTCCTTGTGGCATAACGACCAGCAAGAAAACAACAAACAGATATATTTTCTAACTTGTCTAATGTAGTATGTTCCCTGGTGTCTCTACAGATCCTATGATCTCTCCAAAATAAGTTATATTGTCTCCTAAAACAGTCATTTTACGTTGACTTGGGGCTGATTCTACCCAAACTGAGAGCTGGGACTTACTCTGTAGTTGAAAGGAGCTAGGCACTCTCAATCAGTAATATCCCTTTGGCCCATATCACCACCTATACCATGTGTCTCCATAAATCCCCCTCACTTTGAAGTTCCAGGTGTCAGTACCATTGAGATTTCTGGTAACAGTCTTGATATGAACTTGCTGAATGTTTTCCCCGAAGAAGCATGGTCCAGTTGCTTCTGTGGGCGTTTGCCTGCTGTTAAATGTGTAGACCAATGAATGATCCCTCTCGAAAAAGTCGTGTTTTTGGGGCTGATCTTGTTACTTTTCATAGGCCTGGCTGTAATTTTCCCGTAACTCACAGCCTCTGAGCGTTTCTCATGGTTTCTGAAAAAATTGTTCTCGAAAATGTTCTTGTAAAAGTCTCGCTCCTGGCTCTGTAGTTCACTGATCCCCTGTAGCTTGTCCTGTTCTCGTCGTGCCTTTCGCCTCAAATTGATCATTTTTGCCACATTTCTGTCGCTCATGGTTTGGGGAAGAAAGGTTCTCTGATAAGAACATCAAAATATGACCTGGATCGAGGATATCAGCCTCACTCTGGGGGACTGGACCATATTATATTCGATCCAATGTTAGTGGCTTTGTTAGCTTATTTTTTGGATCTAAAGTAGCGCGTTCCTGGAGAGAGCTGTTGGGGTAGCGGGAGGAGAAATATTATCCTAAAGACAATAATAACGCGTTTATTGGCTTCCAGGCACCAATTCAGGAAGGGGTATTGTCTCTTTTCCCGTTAGTCACGCTTTAAGTTGCGATAAGATAGCGATAATGGAACCTTATCGATGTAGTTGTGGGCATGAATATAGCAATATTTTGTTGGAAATACACAGGCTAGTATTGTTCTTTGAGCGAGGAGTAATTTGAGGCCGGTTCGGGCAATAAAATTGGCCAATGGGTGAAGCCATCTGCACTCGGCGATTATTACAGGAGCAAGATAATATTTTGAGGCCAGCAGACCAGCAATGTTGGAAACCTAAGCAATCATTACACGTGTAGGAGATTTTTTTACGAGATTATATAATGTGGCACCTATATCCTGGGATAACAGGTCACGCCGTACTATGAAATAAAAAAATAGTATCGTAGCCTAATGAACAAGTTTTGCACATCCATGGTATGGGTATCAAGGGGTTATCAATGATCTTTAGTATAGCTATCAAGGGTTACTACGATAGGGTGCTAGATCCGGTAGTGCTTGAAACGGATAACAGGACATGGGCAAGGGTCTCCGGATTAGTCCTGACAGATTACGAGCATATGCAGAATTTGATGACGACCAAAATGTTGACAACCGAACGGAACGGAATTTGGACAACCACCGTTGGTAGAAGTCGCTTATTGGCGCCAAGCTGGATACATACCACACAAGGCCGGCTGTACCAATTACCTGCACTAATGCACTGGACACAAGGGCTCGGGACGGGTAGTTCGCAACTCCGGTACCCTAGTTAGATCAATCTCAGAGGTCTGTTGATGGTCTAGCGACCTGAAGTCCAAAAAAATGTCCAAATCTAACAGCCCTAGTGATACCACAATCTCTCGCAACCGTACAGTCTCCACGAAGGGTTCAATACCAACGTTATGGCTGAGTCTTGACGTGTCCTGAAGCAATGTTGAGCTCGCTGTCAACCCTATCGCCATTAATTACCAAACGGCGTCTCTTCCTTGTCATCAACCTCTCCAGCCTCCTCTGTTGCCGAGGATACAAGCCTGCTACCCTCTTTGTTTCTCTCCGCAAAACCCCAGTGCCGTAGATTGCTCGATACTCACCATCTTACCTTTCTTGGTCCTCAACGCTCTTGATGCGATCACGCCATCTTGTAGCCAGCAGCTGTCGTGCAATGAGAGCTGTCATACCCCTTGTATGAGGGCTTCCGTACATGCGCCTAAGTGCCTGGTGTCCTTGTATGTGTGTCTGCGGTCTCACATGTGCGAATCTGGCGAGTGCTTCCGTGCTTGAGTGGTGGGGTTCTGCTTGCAACTGTGCATAGTCGCGGAGGTCTCGACATACATCTCAGCTGTTCCTAGCCGCCAAAAACACAGATTCAGATTTGTTGAGTAACGTCTCCTCATTGAGCAATACCACCGAACAGACACCTGAGGATCCACCGCGCGTAAAATGACACAAGGGGGTACCCTTAGTTTCGTAGGATAGCAACTTACGCTTCATTGGCCCCAGATTGCCTAGGGTCTACCGCATCGCATGAAGAAGGCATCTGCCGGATGTGTTTCCCTGAAATTGTTCAGTAACCGCTTACAGCAATGGGTAGGTAATGCACAAAGCCGGATACGAGCCGCACAACAACAACAACAGAGACAACATATCTGCACAAGGATCTTTTTTTCTGCACAAGGACCATTTTTTCAGGGAAATACATCACCTTTGTTCACACAAACAAGACCAAGAACCCTTCCCTGCGTGGGTGCACAAGGTCCTGACCCACCCTGTCGCGTTCATGTATGTAGGTAGAAGAAACAGTGTCCGCTTAAGCGACACACTCGCTTTTCGAACCTACAAGCGCCACTATCATTTGTGTACAAAGCATTTGCGTGTGGTGCCTTCAGGGCTCCGCCGAGCTATATCGCACCAATGAATGATAGCTTGACTCGCGTCATATCACGCCTGAAGAAGCATATCTCGTACCTTTACCTTGGTAGTATGAGTAACCGTGTCGGTAGTATTGTGTGTAAGGTCATGAATGACTTCTAGAAGCGTACCTGACTCCTATACTTAGTAGAGCCCTAGTTAGCCCCTGACACTAGTGCCACTACTGGTAGCACCAGGTACCAGTACAAATACGACACGATACGAAGGATTCGCGAAAACGACAACTTGCTAAATTATTCGCTCTCTCTTTCCATTGGCTGTCAAACTCCTCCTTACTGCACTCCTCCATGTTTGTTCGCCACTGCGCTTAACTGCATACAAGGCACGGCACTGACCCACAACAAAGACGCCGGATTAGAGTGATGAAGAGCGCGTCTGTGGTGTATGACGCAATACCCCGAGGGAAAGAGAGCTATCGGAAGCGGAGGAGCATCTGCATCCGACAACATCGTGACTCTTGACGCGGAGTTTTGGTGTAAGAAATCTCGCTTAGACATACCTCCTTAATTTTTGAAATATTATCATCACTCAGCATCCACTCTATTTCCATCGGTTAAGATTGCCCTTTCTCTAATAAAAAGCGTTTGACGTTCCAAAGTTAAGCTTCGACGTTTGGTAGATTCCAAGACACCCGAAAGCACGGACGTTATGCAATGTAATGTGGAAGCAATGACGGTTCAGACCGATCATGCAAGCTGATATGCCTGTGAAAGTCGGCGATTTGAAGGACAAAAAAAAATTCTGAAAGAATTGAACTGCCGACCGGTATTTGAATAAAGCTTATTGATATAGTGGGTGGATGAAATGGATTAGTAAGCCCATGTATTTATTGAATACCGATATTTGTGCTTACTAAAAGTGCATTGTAGATATATAGCTGTGATGTATCTTTCTTTTTTTAACGAAGAATGAAAACAAATACCCTAGAATAAAAGAAATGTTATGCAAGTGCTCGTGTGAGTACAAGCAGGGAAGTATTTAAAACAAAAACAGCCAGAATTGTACGACATCGCAGCTCGTGATCTTCATAAATGTTGTCAAGCAAGATCTTGCAGCAAGTGGTTGAAATTGGGTTGTAAGCATTCTCCCAGTAAAAGTACAGTATAAGTATTATTTTCTCTGTATGAATATACTTGGCTCAAACAACAAACCATTACTTGTTGTTCTCATTCTTGGATCGAACTGTTTCTAGGATCTGACTGTGTTTCATCGTGTTATTAGTCGATCAAACTAAAATGGATCTGAAAATGACGTACCTCGTAGTTATGACCACAAAAAAATGGCAGCTTTGGGTAAATTATTTCTTTTTGCAAAAAATCGAGACTAGGTAGACCACAAAAAAGCGCAAAGAACGAGGTATCCTATGGAGCACACCACACCTTTCACTAAATGTTTGCGAGCCTACGACCTGACTTTACGGATCTCATCTGCCCCTCTCAACTGCCCTGCCTTCTTCGAAATAGATACACAGTTCGCGACATAACAACTCTCTGAAGTCAAGATACGAAAACAATACAAATGAAGACATGACAACAGTTTATACACCACTGTTGAGGCCATGGAGTGGTTTCTATCATGTCTCTTGAGGGGTAGAGATACTACGTGAGTATTTATTGAGGTTGACAGGAAATGGAGGAGGTTCATTAATACTGGGTTACAGACCTGAAATGGATAGGTCCTGACACGTATTCTTGAGTGTTCAGGTCGGTACGTGCTTCGTATTCAAGAGATATAGCAATGATACAAGTCTGTGTAATCCATATCCAAAATGCCATTCTCAGTTCAATCAATATTGCTATAGCGTTCCAAAGTAGCAACGCCCATTAAGATCATAGCGGATAACTGTTATCATAAGAGTGACAAAGTAGTCCCCCACAAAGATCATGTCATCGACAATCTCGCCAACTGGCCTAGAGGGCGGTAGAATAAAAAAAATGCTTGGGGACGCAGGCTGGGTTGAGAGTGGGGAGCTGAAGAGAGCCAAGGAGTGTTTTTGGAACGTCCTGAAGTCATCAACAGTCTTCTAATAGGCCATTGAGAACTTTCACATCTTTGTTCAGCACAATATATGATAATTGCAGCTATTCTTTGTAGCGGGCTGGAGGTGGACTTGAACGAGATGAGTGTAAAATATCGAGTTTTGGTCTTGTAAATACAAGAGGTAGATGAGAATGATGTTGGAGATGTTGCCATTCAACAGATCAAGTGTTGGAATTGCACCTGTCATTGTTACTCGGCACAGGACGAAAGATGATATGGATGAAGTAGACCAAACAACATAAGGTGACAAAAACAATAGTGTAGCATACTCACAAAGATGTCCAACATGACACTGAAGTGCCAATTATCACATTTGCGAAGTTCCTCTTCTAATATGGATAGTCACTGCTGAGAATGAGGCAGCTCTTGTGGCGGGTAGAAGTTAGTGATGCACGTACAACCCATTTTAGCTGAGAGATAATGATGCAGACGGACAGAAAAGTTGATAGAAACATTGCTAGTGGGTAATGATACCTCTTGGAATGCTGTTACTGTCATTTGGATGAATATTGGCCTCCCTGTATTAAATAGTGTGCCTGGAGATCTATATGAGGCAGATTCCAAGAACCGAACCCAATACGAGTCCCACAGAAAAAATATTACCACCATTGTAATCCTCAAGATCCAACCATTACAATGGTTTAGTCCAATTCATTGTACTGTCATTTTTCGAGTCTTCATAATTTTCCCTGTCTCGGCTTTTGGCTTGAAAGATGGTCCTTCTGAAACCTACCGATGCTAGAACGGAACAAGGACTAATCCCGTGATCCGCACGCCTAGTATCTTCACAGCCACAGTATCAGACGATAACCCCTCTCTAGCTTGCGTTGTTTAACATTGGGAACTGTCTTACTGCAGGTCAGAAAGACTTGGATATAGAGCGCAATAAAAGTACAAGCAACCGGTGGGATATAGCAACGTGTAGGTCAGATTTAAGCCCTTCTATTGACGTAGTTTGTATTCACATAACCCATAAATTGAGCCCATGGTAGCGAACCTAGACCTTCAGAGAGCTGATAGTCTGTAGTTAACCCTCTCTTGTCTCCACTTACGGATGTCCTTCCCGTTTTCTTATTTGACATTATGTAGCAATCCTCATAATGCAGCCTCTTTTTGCTCATTTATACATAGTTGTACATTTGTGTATACGTCCGAAGCATTGCAGGGATGTTCGTTTCGAAACGGATGATCCTGGTGTACGAGAGTGTAGATAGAAAACTGATGATCAGGGGCTAGCTGATCCTTTTTGCATTTAGTGGGGCATCTCTTTGCACTTGTTGACGATATACCCACCTTTCCTTTCTTCTTTGTCTATACAATCCACCTTTCGGTCAACATCTCCACCCGTATAACAGTCACGTGGCTTATCTCTCACGATAGAGATTTGCAGGGTCTGCATATAACCGGTACCCCTCCAAGCTTCCATGTGCTTTTTTTGTTCTCATATTTGTTCCCATCGCTTATTGATTTACTTTTTTAATATTCCTATGACAAACGGCACACGCCTATCGAAAAGTAGGGGCCAAGAAAGTAACGGCTGTAGACAAAGCCTTAAAGAAAGAACCAATCAGTAGTAAAAAGAAACCCAGCGAACCAGCTATCCGGCAACGAAAAAGAAAGCCGGCAAGTCGGGAACAAAAAAGAAAACCGGGCCCCAGCCGAAGTACGTCTGAATAAAAATTAAAAAACAAACACGTGCCTACTATGTTCCAGCACATTTTCTATTATACGTCACGCATGTAGTCGGACCTTACAGAGATACCCCAGTGGAACGTCGGACACCTTAATCCTGCATCTCGAGAAAAAAATCAGCCCATTTTCCAAACCTCTCCCTTTTTCCCATGTACACTCCGCCGTTTGCATGTCAAAGTTTCCTTCTTTAGTGGATATATCGTTGCTTTTTCGTGCATAAAAAAGCACTGCGCAAAAAGCAACGACGAGCAACAGCGGTATGGAACAAGCTGAAATATTGCCTAAACTGATCACCGAGCTTGCGATCTCCGTCCACGAGATTCGGTTATTATTTTAGCGGTTTAGGGAATTTTTGACATGGAAGAGAGTCATTGGCGAGAAAATTGAAAATTGGCTCAAAAATTCCAAACTGCATAGCCAAAATTAGCAGTGATCCAGGCGATAAGAAAATGGAGCTCAACTAAGAGATCGTCTATCAGAACAGATGCCGCCCGCCCCCCTCGGGCTGGACGGACCTTCACATTGCCGAAGTGATGGCCATTACATGAGCCATGTCAGGCCCACCACATGTGTCATGTACTCGTGGTGCGTCAGCTCTAAGCGATAGCTCCATCACTATCCATCTATGAAAGAACCCTTGGAAGTGGCCACCATGTACAAAGTACGTGTATGCAGGATTGCAGGAGCCTCACAGATGTTCTAATTACATGGATAACATAGGCCTCAGGGGGCTCCTTGTGCAGTTGCCCTGTAACATACAATACATGGATGAGGTGAAGATGGAATGGAATTGAATGCACCGTATTGCATGAGTCCTAGAGCCGTGCCAGATGTGTCTTTTTATGGTTAATGGCAATTATAGTCGACTATGAGTGCATGTCCGGTGGACTAGTGAAAGCTCCGATTTTGCGCCGACCTCAGGGACCACGTGAAAGAACCGAGTTTATGTGCGTCTCTGTTCTTCAATCTCCGATGAAGGTCAAGTATAGTGCTAACTACGGCTGTGAGGTGGACTCTTAGTTATTTTCCCCCATGCTCTCTGCTCTCTGGATCAGAAGACAAGACAGAGCAATAGCAGAGCTGACACAATTTCTTTCGTATTTGTGGCTTCTGAATAGGATACTGGTAACTCGTACTCGTACTTTGGTGGCGAAACAGTTCTCAACTACACAGTTTTACACCTCAAAAGTATTCCGACACACAGCGATGTCCACGACGCTCATTTCTGCCACAAAACTGTTACAGATATGAACATACAACCGTCACTTCGCCTGTGTAACACTACGATAGCTACACAGTTCAAATATCCCTCCTTTCCACCTCTACATCCGCGGTGAACCGCGGATGCAGATATCTATAGCTCCAGACTCTAAACCCTTCGAGAAGAGCGGTAATTGTGGATATGAAGCATCAATAGGGGGACTACCACGTAGTACGAACTCGGCTCTTCGTTTTCAGCTAGTACTCAATCTTCCTGGACTTTTCCTGCCTTTTTCGTTGGCATGATTCTCATGTTGCTGAGTAAGACAGAAAAGGAAATGTCTGGCTAGAGAGAAATGGGGTAGAAAAAGAGATATGGAGTTGTTAGAAGGGTATACCCGACGACCCTGAACACCCTGACACTGTCAGATTATCTCTATCGCTTCTATAACTCCGAGAACGCTCTTTTCAGTAATGCCAAATCTACGAGCACATGCACGTATACGTCTGCTGGAAACCAACGACAAGTAAAAGAAATCATGCCCTTAGACCGAAGAAGAATTTCTATGCCTGAAGAAAAAGCACAGTGCTGCCAATTGACCCCTTGATATATGTCTATCGATGCATCTCTAAGAATGCAGTCATAGAGTAACTATAACCAGCCCTGTGTCTGTGATGCGTCAGGATTCAGTTTCTATAGGATTTACGGGCTGGAGTATCTGTTACTAGAAGTCCTAAAGGTAGCTCATTTGATTCTGAAACAAGCAGCGATCTATCTAGTCTCGGTGCTTGCTCATTTCAGTTGTTCTCTAGCAAAGATAGTGGGATTCTCCTTTCTCCTGAAAATGAAGCACTCCTGAGCGGGTAGGGTCCTCCGATATGCATACAATCTATCCGCACAATAGTTCAAATTCATTGTCCAGGCGACCTCGGTTCAGTACTCGTAGTTTTTGTATACATATCTCAGCGGTTCAATTTCTCAATATAATTCTTAGGTTCGATAATAAATGCTTTACTTCTTTCACAAGGCATTATACAACTGCAATAGGATCCAGGGAGAAGCTCTGCTTTTACAGGGACTTGACCCTGGCATTTTTAGGGGCATTCTAATAACTATCAAGGAATTTTGTAGTATTCTGAGGTGGTTTGGATTTGTTGTAGGTGTTTTAAATATGGCATCTAAAAACTGTCTCATTACAGAAATAAAATTATTAAATTATGAAAAAATAATCGAAAAATATTCTAAAAATGAAATGCCATATTCATTTACGAAACAGGTAATGATGGAGCGCATCATCTAGAACTCTTCTTCTAAGACATGGTGTCAAGTTTAATACAACTAAACTTTGATACGTCGAGACTAGAAGGAGAATGAACATGGGCGTTCGTAAAAGCCCATGTTTTCTCACGGCCACAAATATAATCTTCCAAATGTATAATTCACGATCTATCCTAGTTGCTTTTTGTTCTAAGTGCACTGCTCCAATAGATGACGTCATTTAGAGCTAATCTAATTTTTTAAGTTCCTCCTTCTGAAACTTGTAGAGTTCGAGATATTCTGAGGAGCGTTGAGCGAGACACCAATACCATCAAAATCCTCACTACTTATATTTGAAAGTTGAAGATGTCACAACTTCCGAAAAAATAATTCTTTGTGTGGATAATGTAGATATAAAACGCTGGCTCCAGTTTGATGGAGCTAGTTTTTTAGGTAAAACCGTTGTTCTCATAACCCAATCAGCGTCCAACAACGAGTTTATCGAACTCCTTAGCACAGGCTCTCACTGTCTGGTACGAGTAAAAGTACTAGTACAGATATCACACCCACAACGCTCCGTTGGTATCCCATTTTCTTCTTCATGTCGAACAGACCTCTCTTGCGCTATTTGGTCGTTACACCATGAGCGATATCGGGCCGTTCCTGTTGATCCTGGCGCGCCAATCTGTGCAAATGCGTGATGCAATAGAAATCAGCTATGGTAAATCCCGTATTGGTGAGATTAGTGGCGGGAACTGAGGTCCTGTTTTAGTTCCGGTGCTAAAAAAGTGATCGTAAGTTTTCTGAATTATCATAGGTCAGTAGATGAGCGGTTACCGTGGCAAGTGTTCTCAGTAGACCTTCAGATCCGAGTGGGAAGACAGCGAAGTTCTTATCGTTCAAAATTACTCTTCCCAACGATCCACAAAATACTGAGCCTCCTCCGCAAAAACACCAATATACTCAGAACTGAATCTCCAACTTGTAATAAATGAGATTTATGGTCGTGGGGGACATTCTCTTGACTTAACCGAAAGTGTTTCATATAACACCGAAAGAGTTACCTCGGACTTTTGTAGTGCTTTCAAGTACAAGTAACCGACTGAGTTGTTAAGAGGTAATGGTGGAAGTTTGATACAGAAGTTTGAGCAGGGGAGAGTGATGGTTGGACAGGGGGTCTTGATACTAGTTCGAAGTTGTTTAGTACGCGCGCCTTGTTTTACATCTTGTTGCATAAGTGCCACAAGTATTCATCAAGCCCTGTATAATTGCTTCTCCGAACCAGCTACTTACGCAGGTAAGTAAACGCCACGAGCTTCAAAACAGTGAATACCTGGTATCGTATACATAAGCGCCGTACGAGAATCGACGTTTTTCCAACTCGAACTACTATAACATAGGTTCCGGTTCTTCCCTATGACACGTTCTGAAGATGGCAAAGACTCATATCCAAGTTGTACAGTATATCTATTACCCCACATTCAACGCAGCTGGTTGAGGTACACACAATGACTAACCCCACATCTCCCATTGTTACCCACTCTGATCTACAACAATTCTTTTGTTGGCCCCCACCTTTTGGTATCAGTATGAACATTTTAACATACTCACAATTTTAAATTCTGACTCACTGTCATTGGTGCATCGGTCTATCGCCTCCTATTCAATCGTTTCTCTGTCTTATTAATACGATTATACGACGCATAAAGAATTGTTCGTATTCCAGTAAACCCCCCTAGTATACATACCCGTCCACATAAACTATCACTCTGAATACGGACTACAAGAAAGGACCCTTTACCATGCAGTTATCTTACAGCTATTAAATTTTTTGGGGGGACGCATTGTAGACGCATAGGTACAATATATTGTGGCGCAGAGTGCTGTGTGCAATATAACCCTGAGAAAAAAACATCGCACCGCCTTGTCACATAGATCTGGAGGTAGAGAAAAACAGATTTCGGGTCACGTGACAGAAGTCAACTTTGAAACTAGCACTTGTACTCATTCTGAGACTAAAATAAAAGCACCTGATGGGCCAGGCTGTCACGCGACAGCTCACGCCATTTTTCGTAAAAATTACCAATGGGTACTTTTATTATGGAGCCGTTTCATTTTGGGTGTGAATACCGAAAGTTGACGAACAGAAGAATGGAAATCGTGACTTGCTGACTACAAGTACACCGACCTTAATCTGAGAGAGTTTTTTAAAGACAATTTACAGTGGAAATGGCCTATTTTTATCACAAAAATACTGTAATTGCGAGCATCATTTCCAGGTAATGTATCTACTTGTACAAGTTCTCATACACCCCCCGTTTTGTACTTGTACAGGTCGCTCCATCACAGGATAGAAAAAATACAGTTACGATTTTGCCATCGTACAGGATCTTGGGGATATAGGAGAAACAAGGAGTCATGCCGGACTTAAACGGTCGGAGGGCTTTACCTCGGCACTTTATTTTGACTAACAGGATCAGTATATTTCGGGTCCGGCACTTATCTCCGGTATCCGGAGTTAAGTTGCTGGAAGACAAGGTATCGAAAATACGTAGCATGCAACGGGCCGTCGAAAGAGACGTCCGAATGAAGCAGACGCACCTTTCCCCTCGTAATTTTGACGCGCACAGACCTCATCGAAATCGATCGTCGTGTTTCATGTCACACTACTCCCTCCACCTTCCACGCTTTTCCCTCCACTTTAAATGCCTCCACCTCCTGCGACAACGTGTAGTTTCTTGTTTTTATCGTCGATTCCCACTTTTCACTTTTCTCGCTGGGAACGATGAAAAACAGCTACAAGCCTGAAAACTAGCAATTCACTTGTACTTGATTCTACTCCAATCTACCTTTAATTTGCTGTTCGTATACCTTAACTTAGTTGATATTTACGTAAACTGGGTAGTGCAACCGGTGGGGAAGGCCTAAACGAAACCCCGAGTAGATTGTGCCACTGTGAAGATATTGAAATTCTGACTTAAGCAGGAGAATATTAACTGTATGGAGATCATTTTGATATTAGGTATAACCTATTCACTCATCTAAGCATCAATGTGGACATTTCTATTGGCCAGTGCAAACGCCGACAAACCCAAGTCTAATCTCCACAATCTAGTGCTATTTTGAATTGGTGCTCTGCTGACTAACCAGAATGTGGCGGAGTCCGAGAAGTAGATGAATGAGCTGTGAAAACGAGATAGCGAATAAGTGAACATACATCCTGTTAAAAATACGTCAGAAATGAACCATTAGAGGTTGATTTCGCCTCAGCAATATAGAGGGATTCTTCAGACTTCTGTGTATACGCTTCCCTTAAAGGCAGTTTCACCCTGAACGATTGCGAAAAGCGATAAGTTGCTGTTTGTCTGTAGTTTACACTAACAACACCAGGGTACATGAACCTGCATTTCATTGTTCTCCACTGGCAGTGAGTCTCACTGCTCTCCCTATTCCAGCTTATTGTCTCATTCGTGTAATATTTCCTCTCAGGAAAAAGTCATAGAGCCGATAATGCTAAATGAGTTTTTTTCCCCTGTAGAGCCACTCGGTGTGATCACAAATCTTCTTTTTTCAAAGCTTTATTTCCATTCCCGCTTTTGTTTTGATTTTTTACAAGTATGTGCTGTATCGTACCAACATTTCAGAAGGTGTATCCACCCAACCATATAGACCCCACAAAGTGGATGGGGACGTGTTTCAGACGACTTGCGGGTTAAATTATTACAATGTTTCAGCCCTTGTTACAATGCCTTTGTTGCTGTCACTATAATTGTCTTCACTATGTCTTGATATTTTCAGACTAATATTTCACTACCCCTGATGAGCTTACTTTTCCTATTTTTCAAGATAACAAGAAAGGAAGTCCCATCCTATGTTTTGTGCTCTTAGACTTTTTGGATTTGCTTGTTGCCATCGTCGCCACTCACCAGATGCCAGTATTCGACTTAATCTGTGTTAAAAGTAGATACACAGATTGTGAAATCTGCCCTAACCCTCTCCTCCGTCCTTACCTGCTATCCCCAAGAGCCGCAATGTCTATGTGAAAGAAGGTGCATATGTGGGCTAGGGTTGTAGGGGGGAAAACTGTTAGCAGGAACGTTAACAGAGATAGGGCGTCTCGGGTAAGCAAGCATGTAAGTCCTTTTCGACTCACCTGAGTTGCTAGATTGTCTATTTGTTCAATAATGATTAGGCTCTTTTTTTCTTCTTTCAAAATCAGCTTTCCGCTTTCTCGTGTGTGTTGGAGAATTCACTATGGAAGACCTCTCCAGTCGTAATATCCTCCCAGCTCAGTGGACACGTGATGACAGCGAAAGATGGTAACCTTTTTCACTTAGCTGTGACGTGTATTAGTCTGAGTCTAAAAGAGAACAGAGCCCAAACAGGGTTTGGCTAGGTCCGATGTAGAAGCACTCCGCAATAACTTCCTTCTCGACCAAGGTTGAGTTGCTACCTGGTTCCTCGGTTTTTATGACGTAATCCTACAGTCCTCTCTCACTGACTAAGATCCTCAATCACGGAAACTTACTCAAAAAATGACTCTGAGTGCTGTGGATCTGTAGAGCTCTCTCCAGAGTTACAGGATCCAAGGTTTCGGCGTTGTTGAAGGTGTGCATCTGTCGGTTAGCTTTATACCAGAATACAGTAGCTTTCAAAAATAAGACACAATAGTATTAAGAATTATAGGGGGTCTCTAGATATATACATACGAGGATTTCTGTGGCTGCGGCCGGGTAACCTCAACAGAGTGGAAAAATCAGTGAGAACGAAATCAAGACAGAGAGCGTCTCCCCAGGCCCGTTATTACTCATTACTCAAGATAGTAACCAGGGTTAGGGGACCAACAACAGAAGTCTCACAAGTTCCTTCGATTCCGAGAGCCAAACCCAAACGCAAACCCTAACTACATCCTCCGAAAAGCAATACTTAGGCTTTTAAATTTGTCTCACAATCTCAAAGGTCAACAGGGTTCTCTGTGTCTTAGTAATCTTTAGTCAGAGTGACGAACATTGGAAGACAAACATGAGAAATATAATTCTACAAGTAGTCGAAGATAGGAAAGCTTGCTGAAGCCGAGTTCTCATAATTTTCCGACTGAATCATAGGCCGATCTTCCGTTCTGTATGCGTCCATGTCCCTCAAAATGCCGGTATGTGGTGATCGCTGTCAATCTTAATGGAGTGGGCTTTTGAGCAATAGCGGAAGGTGTATCGTTTGTTTGGACAATGTTTTTTGAATTGGCAAATTCGTGTTCTTTTCCGACACAAAACCAGAGGTTCGTGAGAAACGGAAAAGCAGCGTGTTCAGGGATGGGTTCGGCAATAGATTATTTTGTTTGAACAAGGCCTGTGTTCCAGTATTACAATTGGGGTGGCGGGAGGTAATTTAAAGTGTGGTGGAATCGAGTCCCGACGTAAGCCTATGGAGGCGGTTTGAGTGAGTTTAGGGGGCGGAAAACTAAAGCAATGGATTCAGAGAAGCTCTGTGACTGTGCTGGTGGTTTCAGCTGTACAATATGACTCTACCGGCACGGTTTGGGGGCTGGTAGCCACGTATAACCACACAGATGATGTGCATGTACCCAAACGACAAACATCCAGAAGGTGGAGTTTGAAAGAAAGAGAAGCCCCGTATGCAGTCACGCACAAGCTAAAAGGAGTGTTTACTTTGAAGGGTTAAGTTCTCGAGTGTATCAAAGGCGGAGTTGAGAGATAGGAGCACGTTGCATATATGGCAGTTTCGCACGACTCAAGTAAAAGAATTGATGTAACCACCAATGTGTCGGAAAGACTTACCCTACCTAATGCAATATATGTAATGAACATCTTGTACCTGTGAACCATCTGCAAAGCAAGACTTTAAAAGCAATTATGGCTGTATATGGACCACTCTGAAACATGTTGGGAAGTTTATCAGAGCGAGAGAAATAATTGGAAGAAAATATCGCCTAGGCCCTGGGCGAGGCTGTAATGGTCGGGGGAGTTGAGTAACCAATTAATTGCCCTGTTTCCATCTATATGAGACTCCCTCTTTTCAAACCCGAAAGTTTTGTGGTTTTATATACGTGAGGCATCAATCTTGCGATGAAAACGCAGAAAGAGGGATGGTTTTCGGCTGGATAGTTCTCAGATCGCAACTTTTTGTTCTCGAATGCCGTTGTGACAGGCACCAGCCACTACTGTGCATCCCAAAGTATTGTGAACATGGAAAATGGAAGCGAAAACAAGATATATCGATCAATGGCACGATTGCTAACATCACATCATTCTTATGCGTAAACGAGAATGGCAATACGATAACCGAACGAACACGAGAGTTTGACTTCGAATGTACTCGTACTTGTCTGTCATGAGATACTGGCGTTTGGGCAACAGGAGTTAGCTGTGACGACTGTCATTCAGTGTAATTTAGCCATTGAATATAGTGGCTATAGCAGCTGTGGATATTTGATGTGTATATCCATACGATATCATTGGTGACATTTCACATTCTTTCTGAGGAATTTATTTGACTTTCTGATCACTTTAATCATTTTTAAAAAATTAAAAGCTCAAAAACTCATCAAAATTTGGACGCAAGAGCAGGAAGGTGCGTATTTGGATCCTAGACATTCGAACTGTTGAGACATATGCAACACTACCCTACCTGGTATGTGAGTCCCTACGTACTGATACATTGGACTTAGATATAAGACACTGAAACCAATGTAGGATATGTCGTATTGTAGTCACTCATCATACAATTATTGCCCCACCAATGCCAAGCCGAACAAGCATTGTTGCATCAGGTATATCCTTGTGATGTGCCCACCTTTTAAAGGTACTGTACTTGCTATTGGCATGATGTCTCATCTGTTGTCGCTCTCTTAGGAAGTACAATGGTACAACCACCTTCTGTGGTGTGATCGGTAGACAATCAAAGAGATCGCTTCTTATTAGGCCACTATTGATTCTTCTTGTAAAGCTTGTAAAGCCTACTCAAGCTGCTGTTACCCCATTATGACATCATCGTGCAATACTGTCTCTCTCTTGCGCATGTTTCACTCCGCAACCTAGTGCTGGTAGCTCAAGCGACTGGTAGTGGACGCATAAAGTGACGTGGTTGAAACTTTGCCCCCTTTTTACTTGATTATCATCTGATCGATGGCTACGACTGTGATAGTAGCTTCAGGCAATTAGCGTGTTTTTATGCAGCTTTTCACGAGGGAGTGTTGATACTGGTGCCCCACAACGGGTAATTGGAAGTCGACCGAAAAAACTGTTACAAATCCACATCAGCGTTAATTTTCACATATACCAGTTCTTCTCTCATCTTCACCGTTTTCCGTTCCTCTGCCTTCAAAACGCACGCGTTACTGCAGAGGTGCAGAAGAGAAGCAGAAGCACGCGTAATGTTGCCTGGGAAGATAACACCACTCATGTCTCAGATTCAAAAAGAGCACTCGTTCTTAGAGCCTTGTTAGGTACGAGTACATCCGGTCTTGGAGAGTCAGGTTATGGAGCTGCACGCTTTAATTAGCTGTCTTAAGTATTGGGACCCTGCCTGGGAAAGAGCTAGAACGCCAAAACGCGAACCCTTACGCGCGCCCGTTAGTTGGTATAGGGATTATACTTTGTCAACCAGCGGAGTGAACTAAGAGAAGTCTTGCTACCAACAGTTCAGCCAAGTGGTGTTTTTCATGGTGCTACATCCCGTTATCGCAATTTTTACTCGGGTTGTGACCTATACAATTTCTCAAAATCCGGTACCTGAGTTTCTTCCTGTCCCAACGTTACTTCTTTTCTTTTCCTGGTCTCTTTCCTTCTCGATTTAAATACTATGCTGTCTCACTCCTCAAATTTCGGGAAAGGAACCACATCAATTTTCCCACGTGCAACGTGGACATGCCTGGTCATTAGCGCTTGCAACTATCAATTTCGAACTACAGAAATTGGCTCAATTTAGTTAGCCCCTCTACTCCAACTGATGCTAATGGCTTGACTTTAAGTTCTGAGGTTATCCGATAATATAACTAAGAACTCAGAAAAACAATTACATCTAGGTAAAAGCTGACAAAACACTACAACGTGAACTACTTGTCGTTTTAGTAGATCCCAGAATATAAACCATTAAGCCAGCTCCATAAACCTCTACAAAGCGTTGGTGACAGGTGAGAGACTCCAAACTCAAAGTGTCACAAGGTTTAATTTGGCCGTTGTACGATCGTATCTGTATAAAGGCGATGAGCGTGCCATAAGTATTCGTCACCATTGTTCGTTTTAGTGGAACACTCACGACAAATATTTGGGCATATTCTATCTTCTGGTGAAGTCTCTAACCTGATGTTCCGGCCTCAAATAGTCACAAACAGGTAAGTCCCAAGAGATATTCGAGGTCTAGAATCTACACTAAAAGCGACAATAATGACATGATTTAGCACGAAATTTCTGCAGATTTTTAGCGGGGAGACCTAAACGTCCAAGCGCGCTACCTGTAACTATCTACAGGTTATTCATCTAATGGGGCTGAAAACTGGACGAGCTCCTGGGGTTTAAATAAATCTAAATGAAGCCTAGCTTACTGATAAGATCAAACGGAAGGCCTTTGCCAAGTCGTAATCACATCCCACGTCATTGGCTTTTTATGGAGACCAACTAACAATCATTCAACCGGGTATATGGAGCATTTCCTTTCCACACCCAACAAAAGTTCTTGTTAATTGTCAAAAGTGACCCTTCGCTGATTCGGTGAGTTAAGAGCGTATCTTTCCCATAGCGCTAATCTCTATCTTATGGCAACCGGAAGAAAACAGTAGTTTCCGAACCCTACCAAGGACTCGTAATCCTACCGCCGCACTACTGCAACCAGGAAGGTGGACACTAGCCGTTGTTCCGAACACATGTATAAGTTCAAGTACCAGCACCCCCGATTATGCATGATAATTTGCAAGGAGGTTTCGTCGTCTAGTAAATGCATAAATAAACCAGGGTACAAGTACAAATACATTATGATACGGTCCTATAATACGTTCTTATAATACTTGTCGTATAGTACAAGTGCTCGTATATATTTATATATTCGTACTTGTACAATGTACAGTAAGAACTTGTATGAGTGTTTCGACACCATGCTTTCAATTGCTGTACCAGCTAGCTTGTAAACTTCCGAGCCTGTCTCTTCCTGGAGAGAAGAGCCGGCCTAAAAAAAGACCGTTAACACTAGAAGAATACAAACGCGGCTAAGATATATCTCGTGGGCGACGTCAAAGACTTCTACTGAGACATTTCACATGTCTTGTGGTTGAGAACGGGACCCACCATCGACCAATAGCCGTTTCTTTTTCACATGAACACCGCAGTCTCCACCGCTCGTCCTGTCCGCAGAAACGAGCTAAATTCCCTTCAAAATTGTCCAATGAATGTGGCACCCGATATGTCTCTAATTTCTTTTTATTCTGCGAATTTCTGCTAAAACATGCGCATCATGGAACCAGCCACACAATGATAACGGGTCCGTTAGAACTCGAGCTGACACAAGTGCTAAGCAGGGTAGGAATGCCAGTATTATTAAGTGGGAAGTATACCCTTGAACTCCAGGGCCCTATCTGGTTCTTCGCGTGCATAAAAAGTGGCAACGGATTTACTGGAGTATAAAAGAACAAGATAGTGTCTGAGCTATGTAAACTGATCTGGTACTCGTACTTCAAGGAAGTAATATCCACTCCGTCACCAACCGATTAACAGCCCCACTACTCCTTTTCTATCTACCCATGCATCACCTTTGCCGCAGCACTTCTGGGCAATAATAGATATTCAGTTATTGCATCTATGGTTGTCTCTCTTCTAAATTTTACATTTGGGACTCTAAATAGATGCATACCCCAGACCCTTGTCTTGCTTAGCACTCTTCCCTCGTCGCAGAGCTTGTTAAACGCGTTGTACAAGAGTACGAGTACGGATACCGATAGGCGAGATGAACATGGCATTGAGGACGGAATTTGGACCGCTTCTGTAATAATAAAGTGTGTGGGAGAAGGGGGGGAGTTTTGCTTATTTACTCAGGGCACTATGGATATTGTTTTGTAGGCTATTCCTGCCAATGTACTGTCTCTCTGTCGCATGACTGAACATCCAAGGTTAATGCTGAGTATGCCGAACCCCTCTAAAGCAGGTATCCTGAGAGTTTTAAAAGCCCTGGTCAGTAGAGATGATTGCATTGTTACCCACTGAGAGTCTACCCAAGCTGAATAGACAGGTGTGGACTGTATTTTTGTGTAATTACCTAGATGTACCGACTGCGTGTGGACATGAACATTGAGGAAAGTCCAACTACAGTTCTGAAACATTGCTCTAAGCTTTATTTGACCACATTAAGCGCCCCCAAAAATAATTCAGGGGACACACATCTATCTGGTAGCTTCAAGTCCGCGAGAACATATTTTAGTTACGTCGGTGCGCTAAAAAATTCCAGAACAAGAGCTCAGACTTCGTGACAAAGAACCAGAGACTTGATTATTCCAGTCTTTCGAGGCCGTTTATTTTTTCTGACCCACATTTCAAACTACTGCGGGTCATGTCGGTCTCATCCGAATTGATATTTGCTTTTTCCAAAATTTTCTGAATTCAAATAAGATCACGATGGGAGCAATCGAGAATATTGAAGTCGTATAAGAGATAGATATGTTCTGGATCGATAAAGAGTGCCGTGGATGGATTTATACCTTCTCCAGTTGCTCATGACATCAATACGCGTTTCCCATCGGCTAAAACTACATTTCTGAAGCAACCGAAAGAGTGGAAGGGGGGTCGAGTTCTTCGATGTTCCCTCATGATCGAGGGCTCAGTGAGTGGCCCAAATTTCAGTTTCCAAAGGCTTCTTCAACTCACTCAGCGTTGTAATATTGACTCACAGACGTGACTGTGGCCCTAGACCAAGTTAGGAAAAAGTCAAATCCACTACACCAGGTATCGTAACATTTCCTTTGGCTCCACTTTGAGAATCTCTACGAAGTCACTCAGACATTATCGTTAGTATAAATTAAGACTTATGTATCCGTCCCCTCTTCGAATTTTCCATTATTTCCATTTAGTTGACGATCCCGTTCAGTTATCAAAGAACCGAAGTAATCCAAATGATCCTCAACACTAGAGCTTCAGTCGTCTAGTTTCCCTTCGACTTTCTTGCTCGTCTAATCCGTCGCAATCGACCCTGCATCAAGTGATAGCATGCCCGTCGAATAACAACCTCAATCATGTACTTGGAGTAACCGTACTCCTGAACGGTGGAAGCGTGGATGAAGTCGACAATCTCCTGTCTAACAGCAGGAGTAGTGTCTCTAATCCAAGTCTGCTCTCCAAGCTTAAATCCACGCGACTTGAGCAGAGACAAGACTCGATTCTCTCGGTTTCGAGCCTCCTCAGGATCGTGCGAAAGTCCCATACGTGAAAAAAGCTCGGGCTGGGACATTCGAGATTCGGGTTGCTTTCGAGAAGCCACGGAAACCGAAGACGACGAAGAAGATGCATTATGGGGGGTGTCGTAGTCGGAAGGAGACGTGGTAGCCGAGGTAACTGCCTCCATGTAGGGCTGAGTCAACAGGTAGTCGGAAGCAGAAGATGATGAAGTGTCGAGATAGACATCTTCATAGGGAACCTGAACAGACGAATAAAGCTGATAATTGGAGGCAGGGGGTTGAATGGCCGCGACCTGATTTTGAGAAGTCACGTGGTGGTTGTGACTCACCTGCGAAGATGCGGAGGACGGCTTTTGGATGTGAGAATGTTGTTGTTGCAACGGCGATTGCTGGATGATGGAGTAGTTGTGGTGCGCCTGGGGGTCACGTGGTTGATTTGTGGGGTCACGTGGTTATGAGAATGCTGCTGGTGCTGCTGGCCAGCGTGAGAGGCCTGTTGTTGAAGGTTCACGTGACTGTGTGTCTGACTAACAACTGTCTGCTGCTGGTTCTGGTTCAGCTCATCGTAAGGCAGGTTGTAGGCAAAAGTGTTGGCAACCGGGTACTGGATGGAGTTGCCGTATTGGGCCACATAGTCGTCGCACCAAGGCTCGGTGGCCATTTGAAAAAGATCAGAGTGGGGATTGTGGTAGTCCATTGTGGTCAACAGGAGGATATGGTTGGAGATATATATATGGAAGGTCTGAGAGTAGTGGGGGGCTGGTGGGGGCGTCAATAATGCAGTTGTAGGGACCTACGCTATACCATTGTGCTCTATTTTTCTCGACAAATCGATTGCTGCAGTCCAAATCTTAATTGTTACATAGACTGGCTGTCCAGTTGAGTATTTCTACTCAGGGTACACGGCCCAGTTCTGCAGAATCGCTGCATTCAAAACCTAGTTCTAACAACTCTATTTGGCGAATGCTTAAAGATATTTGGATTCGTCCAACTTTGAGCTAAAAAGAGGGTTTTATAAAAGCTAGGAAGAATTGCAAAATTGCAAAAATGAAAAGTGATGGAATCACAAAAACGAAAAATAAAAAACGAGCGAAAATCGGCTTTCGCAAAAACACAAAAATGGAGAGATGAAATGGAACGAATCGACCAGAACCCTATTTGTCGTCTAATCTGCATGGAACCAGCGCACACACGCAACATCTGGGCCGCCATGTGCCAGAGGCAGCCTCCCTCCCTCCCTCCGTGACACCAGTTGGGCTTCAGCAAGTTCGCTGGACACAAAAAACCTCTTCGAACACAGTTGCAACAATCAAAGTAAGATGCAGGTCTCCACAAATCTCCAGCCAGTCAGTTCAAGGAGCCCGTATCTAAGTTCGACAAACTGGGAAATGCAAGGCAAGAAAAAGCAAAACCCTCGTCAGTGAAAGTCATCTATCTTACTCCATTGGGAAGAATTAGACGACCATGGTCAATCGCACTTGTAAAGTTGTAAAGTGGTTAAGTGAAGGCCCTCAAAAGGCTCGTGGGGGTACTTGGTGTAAAGGTGGAGTTGACACGTGGCATTGTTAGAGATCAGTGTTTGAAAAATCACAGTAGATATTTGCCTCTTTTTCCGTGGCACAGAGAGAATTTACAGATCGTGGGAACCCTGCTACACCTCTTATCGAAGGCGACAGGCCCCACAACTAACCCTCGTATAACCAGTATCCAACCAGTCACGATCTGCGGACCAGATCGATTCCCCCAGCCCACATTTTTTCCTACTTTTGAAGGACCCATCGATGTGGGGCAGCTGTGGCGTTCAATAAGGAACCGATCCCTTGACTGAGTGCTCTCTTGGGAACTGATTGAATGCGTTAACGTGTAGAATAGCGTCTTTTCTTTACGGAGACCCCGAAGCCAATGATCCGAGCTTTCTCATGACTTTGTGTAACCATTAAAACTGAGGGAAGTACAGTCGTTGAGGTCCCCTTGATCCCCTTATTCCAATGATATCTACCACTAACTGCTCCTTGAATCTTTTGACAATATTCTCATATCTTTATCATTTTTCAAGAGCCAATCATACTTCTCAATGTTGATATCACGTGATTGGAAGCTTTCTTGTACTTACTTTTGATCTGATTTGGATTTCAATTACCCTGTTTTGTGTTGTTTCATGTTTGTGTCACTTAGATTCGGCGTTTAAATAAATTCCGAGCACCGAAAAAGCAGGGTCCACGGAAAAATACTGACACAAAGACACAAAGACTGGAGGGATTTTTTTGACCTGTCAACCCTGCTCCAGAGGCGTACAAAGCGTCCTTGCAGACATCACTGGTTCGAAACCCCACACTACAGCAAGTCCCTTCCCGATGGGGATATGTGGGTGGGGTTGGAGAAGTTAAAGTTGGTATAAGTTATTCGCTTAGTAAGAGCTGGGAGGTGAAAGTGACGTGACACACAGGAACACGAAAACAGAATGTGAAACAGGAGACAACGTGTATTGTTGAGTTGCTAACGTATCGTACGTATCTGTAGTCTTTCAGGAGCTTTTCCCACAGTAGTAGTTCAAATCCATTTATACAGTTCCTAAATGAAAGACTATGTTTATGCGACTATTGTGTGGCCGGCTATTGTGCGGCCGACTATTGTGTGTGGACAAAAGTGGACGACATACGAAGATCACAGGACCCTGTGTCACTCTGAGAAGAGCTCAGAAGCAGGTCTGATGCACAGACACTGAGTCTGGGGCCAGCAAATACTAATCCCAACGGCACGGCTCATTGTACAAGTGCACTCAAGCAGTAGGAAGCTGTGCGCTTGAGATATCAGTGCAAATTCAAGTGGCGATATAGTGCGCGAGTCTGATCTGCGCTCGAAGATCCACCATTACGATAGTTTACACCAGAATACGACGACGTGCCGTTTCCTGAGATGGGTCAGGGAAAGCCACAAAAGGACAAACAGAGTGGATAGAGTCACCCTCGTACCACATCCACCAAAGCGGCTACTGTCAGCCTATGGAAGCTCTCGAAGACTGGCCCCTGTCAGTTCATGATACCTTGCTATCGATTAACTTTGTCGACTGGGGATGAAATCTTGTTGAGCCGATTGAACAGGGCAAAAACTGACTTGGGCGAGGAACAAGGAAGCCCAGTCTCTCCGTTTATACGCTGCGACGTGGGGAACCGATTGGTACTGATTACTATAAAGTATAGTGATGTTTCAATTTCTCTCCACTTGAACTGTCTCCACAAACCTAAAGGTGGAGGGATCCACAAGGGACTTGGCCGTTGGTGTCACGGCCTCGTATACCCTGTAAAGGATTTGTATGCACTTCTGACAGTTTTTGTTTTGGCATTTCATTGGTCTTCTTTCTAGTTTTGACATTTTCTTTGTGGCCATGTCAGGTCTAATCAGTATTTTTTATCTGACAGCTTGGCTTGTTGTGTTGGTCTTTTTCAGACTGTCAAACGTACAATTAGTCCGAACTGCCATAATATTGTCCATTTTACCTGTCATCTTCAGTTCCCAATGCGTGTATCCCTGAACTGGTTCACTGCCATTCCTCACCTTGAAAGACGCGATGAGGCATCACACGAGGAACGTACATATGAAGTGAGACAAGTGTACGCCATCTCTCGACGCATGCAAGATCCATGATCTGGATAGCTCGATGTGGCAAAGCCAAGATGAAAGTGAGACATCAGATGGACCTGATGCGCAAATCTGAACGTCACCTTAGCTACAAGTTGGTTTTTTTATATTCAAGGGTACAAGCAACCTTAGCGTCTGTGTATATCCGTGAAACATAGATTTCTCAACGGTGGCTGTACATGTGGCCCGGTGGGTACCACAAAGCTGTCACATTTGTCCCATCAAGGGATAATCTGATGTTTCCCGTATTGCTGGTCTTCGGTGGAAAGCTTTGTCCGGCTTGGCTCTTGTCATTTCGATTCTTTAGTTCATGTCAAACCCATCACACGGCTCTTTTCGTCACGACACTAACCAGCCCGGAAAGATCCCGGGTGGGCTATTTTACGGCCCGTACGGTTACCTTGCTAGTTTCGGAGTCCTTAGGTAGGTTGTAGCCCGCCTCGAGGCTCTTTGAGGATGAATTAAGGGTGCTAATGTCTTGGTAATCATAGGTAAGCTGTAATCCGACGCTGTTGGGCAAGTATTGGAGGGTATGGTTGAGAAGTCACACTACTAGAGGTTTCACGTCAACCTTTTGCTTTCTTTTTCTTCTGTCTTTCGACCTGCTTCAACGGCTTGGCCAATTTTTTGACTTGTTTGTGTGTCTGGGCATGAGACGTTACGTAGATTGCTGATATCTTGACGTACAATTACGGGTGCAGTACCGTACGATAACTTGGATGTGTGTGTATAGTAGTGTGTTTAATACTTGTATCATTCAGTTGCAGGGTATATTACTTCGATAAAATACATCAATCCTTGGGATAATTTTTGGCATTAGTAATTATCACAGTAAAATGAAACTGAACGCATTGGTTTATCAGAAATTACCACACCCGTATTCAGGTATCCATATCCAGTGTCAAAACTAGCAATCAAGACTTCCCTTGTGCTTCAGGATCTTGTTTTCTACTCTGCTTTGAGGTCAATTATCGATGTCACTGCCGTTAGCTCGAAAGTATGTACAATACCCCACTATCCATCCGGCGATGGATAGTTCTCATCCACGGACCCCAAAGCGGCAGAATTGGTTTTAGGAGGTTTACTCCGTTATTTCTTTCTCTAAACAGACTATTGTTATGCTACCAGGTAGGAGTTACATTGCGTTGCAACACTGACTAGAGGTGTGTCCCTGGACTACGAAAATTTATGGGCCGGTTTCTCTAGAAGCGATGGAACCTCTCGTAGAAGCCAAGCCCCTGGTGCGTATTTTGAGTCAATATTGCGGCCCGTACAATACGACGGTGGTAGTAACGATTTCGAAGCAAATACTGTCAGTGCTAAGATCGATCTCCGGATGCGGTAAGTGTATATATACGCCATGCATGAAGAGGAGCCTGGATGGAACTAATGATGCAAAGAGAGATGTAACGTGCGTGCAAAGTTGGTAAAAATCGTTTTCGCGGACTGTAATTGTGGGCTTTAAGCTCAACAAACAGTCCTCCGGCTTGTCTTTCGTTTTTTTCTGCCCTAAATACCAGTAGCTGCTGCAGTAGTTGCTATAGATGTCCTATGGTTACATTATTAGAGATCTGGTTATAGTTAGGGTTATCATTGTCTATACATGGATGAGACTAGTGGGCGATGATGGTGGGGAAGTATCGTATTTGTAGATGTATGGATTCTGCAAATGGCTCCTGTTGTTTGGGCCTCATTTTGTGGATATTCTTTACAATCTTATATTACTAGCTCCTGTAGTGTGCTGTGTGTGTTCATCCCGCTATTTTAACCAGATGCTCCAGTACCACCACTCTCTAACCGTGGTTGAGTTGATAATAAAATCCATTAATTAAAAAAAAACATCAGAGATACAGTCCGTTCGTCGTTAATGCTCCGAATTTATTATCTTGGTCTCACTACCAGTCCAGAGCTCTGCAAATCTACCCATAGCTCTTTACTTTAGGTTCACTATTGTACCAAACGGAAAGACAACCCCGAAAGTACAACTCTACGGGTATTGATGATCTCTTGACATTTTTATCGTCTCCAGATGTGACAGGGAAACAACGAACAGAAAACGGTTTCCGACAGAAAGTCTAGATGTACTTTTTATCAAGTCTTATGTTGTCCTGTTAGCAATCCTGTATCTCCCCTATCGTTTCGCACGTTCCCAGTTATTCCATTTGTTCACTCCTTCTAGAATAGTGCCACAGTTATCATCGACAAATGAAGCTACTGGAACCGAGATAGGGCTCATCCATAGCATTCCGCTAGTGTGGCTCGTTAGTTCGTCGCATGGATTGTCCAGAGGCGTCTAGTGTCGTTTTAGGGTGGTGGTGCTAGAAGGGCTGAAAAAGTGGGCTGTGGAGATATTCGGTCAAACTTGGAGATTTTTTCAGGCAAGAGGATGAGTGGAACCATTTTTCTCAGGAAAACTTTCTTATTTCTATTGTAGTTGTTTGGATCGTTTGTAACATCTTTGTCATGCCCTTTGTCGACTCTGGAGAAAATGTCCGACACAACGCGACCCCACTCACCTAGACTCAACCTTACCGCACACACAATAGAATTACGATACCTTCCACCTCCGCCTAGGAGTTTATCTGACTAGCTAGACTCCGTCAAGTGTAGTGTACAAAAATGTCCTTCTCTATATTATCTGCAATGCAACCTCAACAATTCCTATGTTACAAGGGCTCAACGGCACATTTACTTTTGTGTGCCTGGGGTTGTTCTGCATGCCAAAGACAGGGATATTTTTACCGTGTGCTGCACGCGTAAGACAGAGAGGTTCAGACCAAGTTCATGTGACGTCACAGCGGTGAGGTGACTACAACCCCCACTGTTGTCTCACTGGCGTCGTAATTACAATAATATCGCGGCCATGGAGATGGAATGCCAAACGGCGACAGACACAGACACAGGGGTGAGCATGCTCAGTCGACGAAGAGTAAATGACACGATCCCGAGAATTTATGACAATGGAACTTGCATCTGGCGCGGCTGAATAAACCTTACTTCGCGGTCTCCGTGGTGTCTCAGAGATACTTGTACATGTTTTCTTTAACAAAATGAGTATAATTACAGATGACTCAACGATATTTGAGGCTACAAGTACAAGTACAATTACATGCGATTGTTGGTGTCGTGTCTCAGAACTGTCATTCAGCACTCATAAATCGTGGCTCGTGACAATGCTTATTCAGATCAAGGTTTTATCTTCATAACCACACAATACAAATACAATATGGGGGAGCCATATAACTGTCATAACAAGCTCTATGCTCATAATTTGCTCATCACGCGTATCATGGCCCCACATCATGCTCTTGTACAAGTACAGGTCGTAGAAGTACCTGAATGACATCAATAGTGCGACGATTATCCATCGCTTACCCATATTCTGGTTGATAGAGCCCAGGAGTCACGTGGTAATATTATTACTTTCTGAACCCTCTTTCCCCTTTCTGTCCATTTTCTTCCATTTTTGATATTTTCCCCATTTTGCCCATTTTGTATATCGTCTCACATGGTAGAGCATATTGCAAGACAGGCACTGTGGATTGCCGAATTGATGTATCCCACACAAGTACGGTAATACCGGTATTCAACTAAAAATGCAGTGCACCAGCCATGCGTGACCATAACAAACCAGTTGTTTGCGCCTCACCCTGAACGAGACCGCAACCATATGCATCATGTAATGCTCTCAACCTGCTTCGTGTAATTTATCCACAATGTTGAGATGTGAGGAAATATTAACTGACATGGGCGTGTTTCAAGGTGAGATGGCACGGCACGCCAAGACTTGCTCTCTGCTGCAGCTTGCTCTGCCCCCATGCATTACTTCAACGCATATCATCACCTTTGTTTTAATAACCGAGATGGGTAGCGGATCCGACGAACATATATGGATAATGAAAAATTCAAATTAGAAAATTGTAAATTCAAGAATAATACCTAACCAGAGGAGGCACCAATAAACATTTTTATTTAATTTTAGCCATTTTATTCGATTTTTTATGACCAGTTATTCTATCACTTTTCGTCGGCAAGCTCCCTGCATATAGTGTTCCCCTCTCCCTTTTTGATTTCACCCTTTTCGATTTCGCCTGGTCTATTCGCCAAGCGGCATTCTAAGCAAAAATTCGGCACAGTCGATTCGGCAGGTACCACAGCTCCGAAATTCCGATGGACTTACTTATGGTGGGGATATTATATGTGTTATTAGTCATCAATGTGATGATATAAAAAACTTAGATCCGCCTCGGCGTTTAAGAGTGGTGCTCATATACCCCACTATACGTCTGATCCAACGTCTTTCAATTCTTTCATCTTTAGGCCTTGTTACGAGCTCGTATCTGATTGATTGCGGCGAAAGTCTGAATAAATCGCAAAAATCAACATCTTATACCTAAAAGAAATTGAACAGTCAAAAATCATACGCATGGAGGTACAAGTAGAATCTGATGATTTATAGATCTGGTAAAATACGGCATTGCAACTATAAGCAGTTGTACAGCACCTGATAGTTGCACGATCATAGCTTTTGAAAATCTCGCCTATTTACAAGTTCACTCGCTTGTCAGTATTTTCCAATTAATGTTGTTTGGGACCAGTTCCATGCATGAATCGGAATGTCCGTCAGCCCTAACCCATCATCCGAAACCTTTGTTTACCCCGAGCCCACAACTATAACCGAAAAGTGTAAGTACTTTAGAGTCATGACCCACTAAAACGTTATCTAGCTGGAGCATATATATTTATTATTATCAGACCCTTGAACTCTAAGCACCAAAACGCGATCCCGTTTCCAACACTTTCTAAGCACCTGCTGGACGAGAGAAAGACATTATTGACTTTTTTCAACCGTGTAGAAAACCTGGTATTGTTTACAAACCCTAAAGTCCCTAGAAGACGGGTAAGAACACAACCCCTCTGCGGAGAAGTCATAAATCACAATTATAGCCCTAAACCTGACTCTACTGCACCATAGACATTGCGTGAGAGACGTGGAGTAAGTGTTGAGGTTGCTACCTACAGTAGTATGTAGTTGTACTATGAGCGAGTGGGATAATAAAAGTTGTCAGAATAGTCCATGATCCATTTCCCCTCAACTTGAATCAGTCCCAATAGCCTAGGACTGGGATTGGAACTTGGTTCAGGTTGGGTTCATATGCACTAATAAGATTTATACGCAATAGCTACTTCTGTCGATCTTGTAAGTCTATTTACTGGTGAGAGTGGAGCAAGAAGCAAGGAGCGAGGAACGAGAGACACAGTCACGTGACTGAGGATCCCGGCCTCCCGCAAAGAGGGTCTCAAACAGCTGTTATCCTCTTAGGATTATAGATAGTCTGGTGATGGTCATGTATCACTCATCTCTCATCACCTTGTACAGCTCGGGTAAAGAGGCGAAATGCATGGAACTTTTGAAGCACATTTAGTTGCGTCTGTTCTGTGTGGGTTTGTTGAAATCCAATTTGTAACTGCGCCCTAGGCCGGAGGATTGAGTCCAGTGCATAGATTTGGAAGAGAAAATTGTCGGAACGTAGACCTGCAAGAGTCTAAGGCGGAGCAAGAGGCGTTAAAAAGAGATACCTCGTGCGTTTGTACTGGTACCCTGGTACTGAGACAAGGAGTTGACTAGACAACTGAGATATCTCATACATCCACAAATGGGCTTCTCCCCGGATAGTACTGGCAGATTACCATCTTACACATATTGTACTCTCTCATTACGCTTCGGAGATATGTCGGAGGCATCCCCGGAACGAAGGAGCCGTGGGTACTGCGAGACAAGAGTTTTTTTATTTTTTTATTTCTCGTTGAGCTCTATTCTGAGACACTCTCTCGGTGTCTCGTACATACTGTACATCGTAGTACAGTAGATAGTAGACGAATAGGTGAGACTGAGATATAGAGCATGCATGGAACAGGCGTACCTATTTGGGATGGAAGGAAAGGAAAAACCTTCAAACGTGAGCGTCAACGGTATAACATCGGGATTCACTTCTCCATAAGGTTTTTGGAAATTGACCTTTCAAATGTCCACTTCATTTGCCAGTGATAAGAGATCGAATTTGTCAGTGATAAGAGTTGGAATGTGTATGGGAGAGATGTATAGGACCCACCTCCAGTGATCGGGACCTCAGTTATATGGACACAAATTCATCATCACCGACAGCTGTTACTGGACTCAAATGAGACACCAGTCACGTGACTTGATAAAATCTCGTCAATAGTTTCCCATTTCCCCTCTTTGTGTTTCGTTTATAGTTTCCTCTTTGGGGGGCGAATGGTTTACAAAATCTGAGTTGAGACTTGGATTTGACCTGCTGTATTGGGACATTCAGTAGAATACGTTATTAACAGACTACTCATGCCTCTGAATAATTTGTAGTGTTTCTGAGCAGTACGCCGCAATCGTTATGCATGTATGAGTCTCCACAGCATAGAGTACAGACAGACACAATTACTGTACCCAGTACATGAATTCCCCCGTGTGCACTGAACCCATTCGTCTATATTATGGATTACTTAGCCGCTGATTTGACTCAAACCATAGTATCTCCGGTTTCACATCGGCATTTTTCTGTACAGAACGATAGTGCCCACCTTTACAAAGGAATGCCCACCTTAGAGCAGAAATAACGTTGTCAAAGAGGGATCAGATATGTGAAGGCGGATTTCATGAGAGAAGGACACAATACGTACTGCTTTGCTTGTTTGAAACTAACGCATGTATCTCATGTAGATCGATGTTTGATCGGCTTACATAAGCAGAACGAGTACCAGTACACAAGGCGATCGGATACAACTGCTATTAGGAGCCAAGATTGTCAGCACCAACGTGTGAATATCAGCATTTATTTTTTGTCTCTCTACTTGCAGCATTGGATATGCAGTGCTCTCTAAAAGCAACTTGCAAACAGCTGTGTGTTCGTTACAGAATTGTTGATCAGGGGGACGACAAAGGGTAAAGATAAGACACTATCTACGTCATACTTCTAAGGTATTTAATCGACTGTTTCACGAAGTGAACACCAGTGGACAGAAATGTGAGCTACCATGGCACAGGCTATATATAACATAATGACGTACTTGGTGCTCCCCTAAGATGCTCTCCGCTAACCCCGCTCTTTTACAACTGGGACACAATGTGCGATACTACAGATGTCTGCGACTAGTGGAAAGGGGCGCAAATAAGGGGGGCTGAAGAATCAGGAATCAACAATCATCACCATCAAGATGAAATTACGTACAAGTACAACAACTTAGTCGCAGGTCAACAGATTTTCTGTCAAATTTCAAACCCCTCTTTTAAAAGAAACTCATTTGAGATGCTACCCTATAAGAACCAACATGGACCGCGTACAAATAGTGCCAGTACGACACTCGTACGTCGTACTCGTACATACCGGGGTACTGTACTGTACTGTACAATACTACCATATTTTCTCTGGCAAAAATGAGTCGCACGTACATACATACGGTGGCTAAACTTCACTTGATCCACATACAGCATCTCGAGCTAAGTATCTGAATACACATCCCTTGTAATCATCACTCTAGAAGGAGACATTAGATGTATGGCTACTTGTACATTAAAACCACTTGGTACTCGTATGTCGATACGATTCTTGTAAGGCATACCTGTAGTACACAATAAGCTGGAATGATTACCCTACTCAAATAACCCAACCAATCACAGGCTCCAAACCCTATTGAGTCAATATGTGCATAGGTTGAGTCAACCAACGAGTCATTTGAATTTTGCTTTACCAGATCAACACCACCAATTGGCAACGAAAGAGTCCAAAAACAGAAAGAGAAAGGTAACACTAGGTACAAAACACAATTTGCACCAGTTCTCTCTTATTTTTTGTTCATTGTACTCATAGCAAAGGGTTATCACTCAATCACAAAGACTCAACGGATTTCACTTGATACTCAAGTAACTTTACTTAAAAGAATCCTCATTTGCTTCTTTCGCCATGTCCTTCGATAAGTCTAAGACTGACTACTCAATCTACCTGGTCACAGATTCTGGCCTCGTACCCGAGAACTTCACTCTTGAGCATCAGGTTGAACAGTCAATTCTAGGCGGAGCAACTCTTATCCAGCTTAGAGAGAAGACAGCAGACACTGGCAAGTTTCTGGAGAATGCCAAGCGAATCCACGCCATCACCAAGAAGCATGGAGTACCCCTTCTTATCAACGACCGACTGGATATTGCACTCGCCATTGATTGTGAGGGAGTTCACGTTGGACAAGATGATATGCCAGTGACGGAGTGCCGACGTATGCTCGGTGAGGATAAGATCATTGGCCTGAGTATCACCAACCAGGAGGAGTATGATGCCGCTCTGGAGGCTGATGCAGCTGGTGCGAATATTGACTACTTTGGAGTAGGTGCCATCTATGGAACGTTCACAAAAAAATTAAGAGCTGAGCCTTTGGGACTCTCAGGTGCACGTGAGCTGTTTGCGTACATCACTGCAAAGGAGAAGACCCTGTCTCGGAAGCATAAGTTTGTCACCATTGGAGGAATCAAGCCCGAGAACACCCCATCTGTGCGATACATGTGCGGCGAGACATGCCATGGAGTGGCCGTTGTGAGCTGCATTATCGCTGCTGAGGATGCTAAGCAGGTAACCGAGGTATTGGCAAAGCAGTGGAATGACTCCATTATCCAGCCTATCCCTGATGTAACACCCAACACACTCAGCCAGATCAACTCCTACTTCGGTACCCCTACTTTTGTACACCATATCACCAACAATGTTGTGAAGAATTGTTCTGCCAATATCACGATCGCTATTGGCTCTTCTCCTGCAATGAGTGAGACTAGGGCTGAATTCCACGAGTTCGCTGCGATTCCTAATGCTTCTCTTTTGCTTAACATGGGTACCGCTACTTCCGAAGGAGTTGAGACTTTCTTAGCTGCTGGCCAGGCTTACAACGCCGCCGATCGACCCGTGGTTTTCGACCCAGTAGGAGGTGGAGCTTCAGAGGCACGAAAGACTGCCGTTAAGACCCTTCTAAAGGGTATCCGAATGTCTGTCATTAAAGGAAACGATGGTGAGATCTTCTCTGCGGCAGGCATGACTGGGAAGATGCGGGGAGTTGATAGCATTGGAGAGTCTGTTTTGGACGAACGCCTCAAGGCCGCCTCCAAGTTGTCTCGTGACGCCAATACTGTGGTTGTCATGACTGGAAAGCAGGATGTTGTTATTTGCCCCTCTGGTCAGTATGTTCTTGTTGATAATGGTGATGAACTATTGACACAGATTACTGGATCAGGCTGTATGCTTGGTTCAGTGATCACCTCTCTTGTTGCCGGCCACGTTGGCGCCATTTTTGATGCTGCCTTGGCTGGTCTGCTGTTATACACCATTGCCTCTGAGAAGGCAGGGCCACTGAGTGATGGTCCAGGCACTTTTGTGCCACGGTTGATGGACGAGATATGCAAGCTGGCTAAAACGGGACTCAAGGTGGAAGACATCAAGGTCCAGTTTGGAAAGATTGAGTAAATGAAGAAGAAAATTTCTGTGCATGTGTTTGTAGTGTGATTTCTTAAGAGTTGGCCATCCAACCCACTTATCCTGAATGGCCCCCAATGCTGCGTATCATTACGTGTGTGTGATGTTCTTTGCGGAATAAATACCCCCCTGAGGTACGACAGCTCTGGATAGTAGCGACACTGAAATACGATAGCTACCTCGTCGCCGACCCAAGCCAACTGTCGCTTTTCCTTCTCAGAATAGTTTACCTAACATGGAACAGAAGTACTCTGACAGCTTCAAAACAAGTAATACGATATCCCCAATAACAAGGCCTCTTTAACCATACAAACTACTGTACCACACCTTCCAGTCCAGCGATGTTCTGGTTGTCTTCAGTGTAACTTCAGCTAGAACAACTCAAAGTCCCTCTCCATCTCAAATCCAACCACTGGTTCACATATGGTACAGTACTGTACTGTAGCGGAAAAATGTACTAGGGTCACCTCCACTTGCTCCATTGTTCAAAAGGGTAGCTACTTTTTCAATAGTCATCAGCCCTTGTTAATCTTTACGAACCAGTACAGCCGTGGACAAAAAACAAGGATTACAGAATATTTCACACCAAATACCCTTGTCAGAGTTTCTTCCGATCAGGCACATCATGCTTGTGTCTTTCGGAAATGAACAAGGCCGCTTCGGCACGGAACTCCGCTCGCATATCCGGATGGACCTACCCTCCACCCCTTCACTAGTGTGTGCCGTATTTCTAGTGTCACGCTGATGGTGGAAGCCGGTGGGGCAGACAACTGTAGCTCATGTATGCACCTAGACCTGTGCTTGTCCTGAGACAATACTTGCATGAATTATAGGAGTTTGAAAGGAACAATAGAAGCTCAATAGTATCTAAAGTTGGGCTTCATCAGAGATTGTGCTGAAGTGGGCAAGGCAACGCTTCTGAGAGCCGAAGTAAAAGTGACTACTGTACCAAGTTGCTGCCGTTTGCTGTACAATATCATTTTTCCCACTCCAATCGACCTTCTGGGGTAATAATATCTTGTATTGTACAAGTAAGTACTAGTAGCACTACTCGTACCATTCAGTACCTTGTTCAAAAATGTACGCTCTAGAAGTTCGAACAAGATGACCTGCAGGGTTACCAACATAAAGCAGAAGGGGTACAAAGAGAAATGTGGGGGTGGCATCGACTAGGAACAATAGTACAAACAGGACTATATGATGACGAAACATTGCATTGTTCTACCATCAAAGTTAGACTCCTTGGTGCCCTATTCTCGGCTGTACGGCTGTCTGTTCGCAAACCCTGCCAAGCCGCTAGCGGGTGTTTTGTAGTGGGAACGGAGACACGTCAGCTCGAGTTGTCTAACGTAGAGAGAAGACCGTCAACTGTCATAGACGTTCTCTAGATAATCCGAGTAAAATGTCCAACTCAGTTTTTATTCAGAGGTATCTTTAGAGTTAATAAAAAAAGGAAATTCCAAAAAAGATGAGGTTTTCGACAGTAGATGGAACCGGCCAACTCCGATGCTAGTTGAAGTCAATTAAACTATGACATGATTTCTCAATAAAGAAATTATTTGATAGTGTCTCATTAGCTGATCCGCTTGTTAGAACAGACTTGTGGTCATCCTTGTCCCTGTCTTTAGAGCACCGCATGCGGCTGAACTGGCCTTGTGCATAATTGTGCAGATGAGGAAGCCCAAACTCTATAGGGTGGTACGAGGCCATTCCAAGACTGCCATTAGGTGTGCTTGGCTTTGTTATTTTCCCAGTGAAATTCTCATAAGTTATTTGCTAAAACACGGGGAAGATGACTTCACAAAAATCCGTGGATACGACAGAAACAAACCTGTCAGGTGGGCATATTAAAGGGCCTAAAAGTGGGCATGTGTGGAGACGAAAAGAAGGCACTGTAGTTGTGGAGTAGGCCAAAATTGCAAGATTTGCCGAGAAGGGCCATAAGCTAGTTACTTTATTTAGGGTACAATTCAAACCCCCGGGATCTGCAAAGTATTATTGAACGCTACTGTACCTCGATAGTCTCCCCTCCCCAGGCTGTCTATCAAGACCCTCTATAACACAGAACTGCGCCTACTACCTGGCCAGTATTCACAAGTGAGAGGGGAACTACAGTGTTCCATAGACACATTACTCAGACAATTTCTCAAGCAAGGTGATTTACCAGGGCAGATTGTTTTTACGTTACGTGAAGAAGGCAATATCTTCTTGTGTCAGCCAGTAATCGTGTCCCAGACATAACAGCTTCGGTCCTAAAGCTTCCATCATTAGTCACATGTTTCTATGGTATTGCCAAAGCATCGATGACCTATGGTAATTATGTCCTCCATCAGATAATCGATTAAGTTTAACATATTAAGCAACGAAGTGCATTATCTATGCATGAACACATCAGTCGAACGCTCCTTCAGTCCTCCTTATTATCTAACATTTGTCATTCGTGACTCGCAGGTAATGCAATTGTTGAGAATCATAAATTGTGTAGTCACGTTAATTGTTTAGCTATCAACTTGTGGCCATTTCGAGGGACTATCTGGTTAGTACGCTGTAGTAATATACACCCAAAAGAAGGAGGATGTGTACCGGACTGTTCAACAAAAGAGCCAAGTACATCCGAAGCCCAGTAAACCACCCATTATCCATATTATTGTTTTATATTCATTAGAAAAACCATAGGGCGTTAGGCTTCAATAACAAGCCCATTCGAAAGGTCAACTGCTTCGCTTTTTCTATTGTCTGACGTAGATGTATCTCGAGAGTGTGTCCAACTTGGGTATCTTGGGCTTTTACCAATGCGTCAAGAGATCAAGCAATATTACCTCCTACCTACAGCTACCCCTGCTTAACGTTTATTAGTTGATTTAGTTCGACTTCCTCAATATGAGTTTCACACTTCAATAACGTAAAAGAAATTAAATAAGCAAACAACAGAGTACTGTTCACTCAGTTCGATTTAATTGGTACTGACTCTGCCAACTGTTAATAAATTCTAAGCATGTAGTAAAAGCGTCAGTCATAGAGTGATACTCGAGACTACATTGGCAACTCACCGCTCTAAAACTTGGACTACCTGCCAAAAAATCCCCAGGCTGCAATTGTACGACTCCGATATTGGATAGTACTCCATTTTTATTCCACTTAGGAGTTATTCGCCCCTCTTGGCGCAGCTTTTCCCCCTGTCATCGGGGGAGATGATTTTATACATACACCATGAGCAGGCCGAATATATATTTTTTTGCTATAAAAAATAGCACAATACAAAAATTATTGATAGTTACTTATATTACGCACTGTCTCATCAATACCAGCATCGATAATGCCGTTGAATAGTTATTTAGGACGCTTTGGTACCAGGTACACCACCCAGTGCCCTTACAAACTTCTAGTTGGATTTATCGCTGAAGGGGATATTCACTAGAATGGGATAATCTCTGAATTTCAAACTCCTTTCATTAGACTCACGGTCATGACCTAGGAGTAGGACGTATTCTTTTGATGTAACGGCCGGAATCATTAGAACAGATAGTCTTGTATGACTCATCTTGGTTTTTTTCATAATGATACCGGCCGTTACATCAAAAATCCTCCTATTCCTAGGTTATGAGTGTTTCTGATACTACATACGACCTGCTATTATATCCCATCCGCTTACTGGTCCTCGTGTCGAGTATAAGTCATAGCTGTCTTCTATAAGTGAGCACGTAACGTTGTATCATGCCAATGGGGACACGTGAAAAAGAGTACTAAAAACGTCCCGCTGTGCTAGACAAGTTCTGTATCGTGTTACAATATAAAAACCTGGTTTCAAATACACTGGGCCACACGTGTATTAGCTTGTGCCATGCGTAGCGTTCAGGCATTCGTTGAACTTGAAATAATAAAGTGTAAAATAATAGAGGCATCTATTGACCCCAGGGGTCGCATACATGTATCGTATCAGGGACGCTCTACATATATAGAACTTTTTCCAGGGCTTATACTTGCTTACCGCGGTATTAATTCCGTTTTCGTGTTTTGTTCAGTGAGAGTGTTCCTTAAGCTCGCGCTGCATACCAGTCACTTAGTGGTTACCCTACGGCGCTTTCATATAAAATTTGGACTCAGACGTGCTAGCCCATAAATTCTCCTGTATGCGTTGTCGCGACATTTTGACATGGACCTCTGTCGAAAACACTATAAACTAATGCTGGTCTCTTCATTAGACAACATCAATACAATGTAGCCTGAACTGCACCATAAGGGAATAGAATATTTTCAATAGTGCCCTAAAAATTCGGGGCAGTGTTAATAGCTACTTCGATCTGTCTTCTGTGACGTTACGTTGCGTGTATCAATAGAAATAAGCGTAGAAGTAACCGAATTTGAACTAGAGTGGACACATTCCATAGGTTGCAGTGAGCTTTGGAGTCGCAGTGGACTAAGCCATTGCGAACTGATTTCAAGTAGGAGCTATTGAAGGGAATATCTTGATGTTGGCTTAATAATATTCAACATCCGTATTAATGAAATTGACTCAAATACTGTTTTTTCCAGTCAGGTCCGAAGCATCAGAGAGCTTCACTTGTCCTACTGTACTCAACTGAATTATAAACCATATTTCCATCCCAAAGTGGATGTAAACACAATGGAATGAACCGAATATGGGGTGTGTTTTTATTTGTACCACAGATACCGGGTTAGATCTTTCGCTTCTGTGCAAGATAATCATGACTAGTCTTGGCATCATTTGTAAAACTGACAATGAGGAGGTGCCTGTAATAAGGTGGGGTTATTGTACATTTCATGAACAGGCTCTTCCGAAACTTCTGCGAGAAAGAAGGTGTGTATTTAAGAATTCTTCATGATCGGCAGATCTGCGATGAGGCCTGTACAGCACACTCTCGGCAACACCCTTCAGCTGTCTTACCTTGTATAATGTCGAGCAAAATACCGTTGCACCCAAGTTTTTTGGAAGAAGGTTACGCCCATGTTTACGAACTGGTACAGTACCGTAGTATACACTGCCCCTCTGAATTCATAGGTACTTTCCATAGCTATCAAACTATGGAATATATACCAAAGTCGAAGGAGAGAGAATTGACGAGTCCTGTTTAATCTTTCCTTGAACTGTAATCATCAATTGATAATATATCTGTCGTAGGTAGGTAATTCAGAGACACGGTCAATTAAGAGGAAACATTTCAGTGAGGACCACAGTTTCACACCCCCGTGTCAATTAAGAACGAATTGCCAGATGCGTCAACCACTAGAACAAAACTCTTTATGCTACATCGATAACGTTCGAATCTCTATAACTAAGAAAGGTAAAACCAATGATACCAAGAGTTTCTCGCATGAAGAGAGTCGACGATACCCACTGGCTCTCTATAACTGTCCATATGAGGTATAGACTTTTATCCCAAAGATATATAGCTCTCTTGCATCCCACCCTTGAAGTCCCAAGCAATGAAGTTCAGCAAATTTGTTCTATTTGGCTTGGTGTTCTCCGCCACCGCGGATTCTTCCCCCTCTGAGGCATACAAGTCTATCAAAGCTATCATCCATGAGCACAGATTGAAGCTGGAAAATGTTATCAGCAGACGACAAGTTTCTTCCAACGTGAAGTCATTCATTATTTCTTTTCCTGGTGCTTCGATTGACGACATCTCCCATCACATTTCCTCAATCGACGATCTTGTCTCTGGAAAGGCTGAGCAAGGCATTACAACCGACTTTGATGTGTCTGAGAGCCCCGAGAATCCTAATATTGTTGGAGTCGCTGCAGTTCTAGATGATAGTGTGGTAGAGGAAGTCGAACGTCTTCCTTTTGCACTTGTTGAGCCTGACGGAAAGATCTACATGTGGGATTCTCTGGAACGAGACCTGGAACGAAACCCGGAGGGTGTTGTTTACTGTGACCAGCTTCCTGGTTTCGGAGCCCCCGGATTTGAGCCCTTCTACGATGACGAACTATTGGCCGAACTATCAGTTCCCAAGGCTGACCAGAATGAGCAAGTGGCTACGATCACCACCGATATCGTTGGTATTATGTCAGCCGATGGACTCCCCACCATCATTACCTCAACGATTACTTACACCAGTACTTTGAGTGAGTATATGAATACGACGTGTTATCACCAGCTTACACCCCCATTTCTCTTCCCCATGCATCATGTCACGGATAAGGTGCACTTTCCGAAGCGCACAGTATTTAAGGTTGCGCGATACCTCAAATAAGCTTATCAAGACAGGAGGATGCAGGGTGTGTGTAACAGAAGTGAAGGTTACCATTTCCATCATACTAACATAGAACGCACCGGGTATACACGTGAGTGAGGCTTTATCAGCATTAAAAACAGCATTATCTGTTACGATGCATACACATGAGAGCAAACTAACACAGTATTGGCTGAACCCACTGCAACTGGTTCTGGTAAGTACGAAAAGTTCCAGAGCGCTTCACTCTCACATTCTAACACAGATACGAACGACAACAGCAACGGAAACGATAACGATATCAACCGAGCAGAAGGCGAGATCCATTACACTGACAACCAGAGAGAACCTTGTGTGGCCATTCGTAAGTACAAATTGGGTGGGACGGGAAACACGACTGACAGATTATTCGCTTATACGGGTGACGCGGATAGGGAAATACCAAGCATCTGCAGTTAACATTCATACTAACACAGCTACACCCACTTACGAAGCCAATTGCGACTGCACCAAGACATACTATGTTATTCGGAAGCTCACTGAGGAGTACCCCACGACTGACAGCGAGGGTAAGTATTTGCATACCTCTGTTTGTTGACTAATCTAACACAGCGAATCCCACAGGTGCCACCAACGGCCACTCTGGAATGAATGGAAACATCAATGTCAATGTCAACAATGACGACGATGGAGCGAACAGAGGCGGAGTCCATATTGATATCAGCGCTTCTGATAGCCATTCTGACCACTCCAGTTCCAACTCTAACTCAAATGGAAATTCGAACCAGAATGAAAATGATAACGACGACAACGGAGAAAATGATGTCAACTCTTTCATCGATGACTCTTTTGTATCTAATTCAACCGCCGTTTCTGAGGTTGAATCAACTGAGTCACTACGACCAGTTCCCGATCCAGCCACCACCACCAGCTCGAGTTCATCTACCTCGTCAACCCCCATTGCTCCTTCAGTGACCAGCTCTAGAGCAACCACTCCCAGCTCCTCTATCCGCCCAGTGGAGACCCCTTCTCCAATCTCCACCCCTAGTTCACCTAGTGCTTCCAGCTCGATTTCTTCCTCCCCGATTTCTTCCAGCTCGATTTCTTCTAGCTCTAGCCCTTCCCCCAGCCCTACTCCCAGCTCAAGCTCTACCTCCAGCTCAAGCTCCAGCTCAAGCTCCAGCTCCAGTTCCAGCTCAAGTGCAGCTATCCCCTTGGTTACCCAGCTTGGTATGCCGTGGGGGTTATCTCGTATTTCTCACAAGTCTCCAGAGCTTGCCCCTTATGATAACGCCATCTCAGGGAATTACATTCATCAAGAGTTTGCGAACCCCAGTCCAAAGGTTGTCGTTTATGTTGTTGATTCTGGTGTTAATATCAATCATGAGAATTTTGCGACTAAGCCCATTTGGCTTGCGAATGTTGTTGACAATGTTGACTCGGATTCCAACGGTCATGGAACATTTGTGGCCGGTGTTGTTGCAGGTACCAAGTCAGGTGTGGATCCAAACGTTCAAATCAAGAGTGTCAAGGTGTTTTCAGGCGACGCAACTGATGTCTCTATCCTTATGACTGGTATTACGCGTGCAATCAATGATTTCAAAGCTGATACTACTCCAGGAAAGAAGGGTGTTCTGAACTTGTCCCTCGGTGGAGACACCTCGACGGCATTAGATGCACTTATTACGCAGGCAGTTGCTGAGGGTTTGTTCGTGGCTATTGCTGCTGGAAACAGCATGGAAGATGCTTGCAACAATTCCCCTGGACGGGCTTCAAGCTCTACCCCTGGATCTGTTACAGTCGGCTCTATTAACAGAAGTGACCAACTATCCGTTTTTGATGGAGAAAACAAGGGAACTGCTTGGGGAACTTGTGTCACGGGCTTTGCCCCTGGATCTGATATTTTCTCATCGATGAACACCCCTGACAATGGTTATGGAATCGGAGCTGGAACCTCTTTTGCTGCCCCCATGGTGGCTGGAATTGCTGCTTACATGATGAGTCAGGACGGCACCAAGGATCTGTCTCCTGCTGAACTCGAAACAATAATCATGAACAACAATAATGGTCAGATTCAGGGTGATATCAAAAACTCCCCTAACAAGATTGCCCACAACGGTGTTTAATGAGATGTTCCTCTAGTGTGTAATAATTTTAATTGACAAATTAGCTTGAAGACTTCAATTACAGTACATGTATTGTTATTGTAATAGTACGATACAGTTACTGTACTGTACACCTATCATGCCAGTACAGGTGTTCACTTGAAAATATATATCTCTGAAGCGCACGCTGACATACATTATCGATAGATAGTAACACGTAGTTTGTCAAACGAAGACTTGGGAACCTATTTTGACACTGCTCTATATTTAGGGTTGGATGGTTGAATTATCATATTTTGAGGAGTAATACTAGCTATTCATTCCCCTTCCGCCCACCAATGTCTCTAGCCCTAAGTATTCAAGAGGTATCTGTACGTAGCGACACGTCTTTTCCTTACTGGCTGGCTCAGTTGAGTTGAAAACTTTTGGACGAATCGAGCCAGTGACGGGAGCGGATCTTAATATGAGTCACAGTCAACGCGTAACCCCCAGTACCGCGTTCCAGACTCTTAATATTTCCCGTCCATTATCATTTTGAGTCAAGTTGAACAATGACTACCTGCACCCTACACGATACTGGCATATATAAGTGAAGTTATATGTATATCATGAGAGAAAAAACAAAATGGTCGACGAGTAGGACTAAAGTGGTAGTGGTTAGAACTGGCCTGGCCAGCCGAGTGTGAAAGCAAGCAGGATGATACATCAGAATGCCATCTCTTCATCAATACTCGCAACAGAACCAACACATCAGGCACACCATAGGTTTTACATATGGTATGGACAAAGTAGCGATCTTAGGAGCATATTTATCACATTGTCCCTAGCCTTCAATTGGTCAAATTTTGAAACTAAAAACTGAAAGCATCGATTAGCACCAACTTACTCCACAAGGCTATAAATGGAGCTGGCATTTGAAGTGGGCAAAACAATTAGAATGCACATGGAGTATCCAACCTGCAGCCTCCTAGTCACGTTAGTAACACGTACTGTAGTCATGACTTCACATTCATGAAAAGAGCAGAGTCGAAACGGGGGAAAGTGAATGGCACGACAACAGGCTGCGCCTAGTGAAAAGTATCATAAACATGCTCAACACTAAACACTGAGTTGGGATGCTTTAGCTGCAAAAACGAACCTGTGCTGGTTCTCAGTTCACAGCTCGTGTCATATAGGTTCATGTGCGGCTGGTCGTCAGGTGGAGAAGCGTATGTATTGTAGTCTGATGAACACGGAAAAACCTAACGCCCGATAACAGCTCCATACAGTTCTGTACTTTACTGTGCTGTAGTTGTGAAATTCCCAACACACGCGCTAGCCTCTATGGACCGCGGTAAAGTATCACTGGCTTTACCCCAACGATGAAAGGCGAGGTTGCTTTGTTTTTTCTCCCACTGGAAGTGTTCAAGTGTGGGGTACAGTACAACACTACAGTAGTGAGCGTTCCAGTGTATGATCTGACAGCTTTGGTCCAGTGCGGAGAAACGTGTTGGGGTAATTAATTTAAACAACGGGGAAGCTTCACACCACCGGATGGACTAGTTGAAATAAGGGGCCACTGTGGTTTCCCCTCATCCAGTCTCCTGCATTGTTCCTTCTCCCGCATTTTTCCGAAGATAGAGTGTTTCTCCTCATTTGTTCCGCAGTGATCAATCCCACCATATCTGCCTCAAAGCAAGCTATATATTGTACAAGCAGATTTCATATATGGGGAAAGCGTCCTTCATTTTCTTTACGAGGATGGTTCCCCATATGTTCGAAATATTGGATCTATTCCTAGGAGAAATCGGATGTAATGATGCTGGTGTAACATTACTCTACCTAAACACGAGGGATGTTTCCCTTTGAAGGTAAAGCGTAGACCCCCCACCACTATAAATATTATCTATACAAACACCTTGTAAACTTCCACGCTAGGTTTAATTTATCCGTCCCGCATCTTACCCGATATCCCAAGTGCCGTGTCAGCTGGGGGTTTCCTCAAACATACTCCGGCTTCAAAATGTGTTTTCAACTTATATATATGTAACTCAAGCCGGACATCCGGGAAGAAAACTTTTCCTTGGGTAGTCTCACCTAACTCATCAGGATGGACTTGTAATTCCTAGAGTCAGCACCCATCAAGTGTTCTCGTCTTACCTTCGCCAGCCTCGCATGCCTATATCCCACTCTAACCTACTATACGACGCAGATCAAGATTACCAAGTGAACCCGCCTCGGTGCTAGTTAAACCGATTTTTCTTTGTTTGGCAAAAGTGGGGAAGTGCTAGTAGCCACTCAACGAGTTTTTATGGGAAGAATGAGCGATCACCATGTCATTAGCGAAACTTAATTTCAAACTTAAAGGTCAGCTACCCAGTCAAGCTCGTGGTTAAATCACACACAATCTACACGAGATGATATACTATGAGACGAACTAAGCCACAGTTTTCTATTTATAACCTCTAGTATTTTATTACATGGACTGCTTGATCCTATTGCAAGTAGAATGTCTTGAAAAAATTAGCGTGCACGGCTAAACCCTATTTTTAGTTCATAGACGTGATTCAAGCTGTCTGCGGGCGGGAATTCCGGGGAACTCGCGTTTACATGCGTCGCATTTTCTTAGTTTCGCCGTGTCAAGCATCAAGATGCCAAGAATCCAAGCCCATGATGACAAGGCTCCAAGACGAATACGATGTACCAAGCCTCCAAGAGATGAGATGCGAGACTGTCCCGAGAATTATACATGAAGGAAAGATAATAACCTGAAGACTTTAGGGACGTACTGTACTAAACTTCACCCAGACCACATCTTATGGGCACTGACTTACGGATCCACCTGTCGCAATCCCGAAAGATACCGGGGTAATTAGGCTACATCAGAGAGGTACGAGTACATAGCATGGTACTGTAGTAGGGTTAGCGCCCTCCTTAGCTTGAGTCCAGCCAGATCTCTTTGTTTGGGACCTCTGAGTTAGCTCCCTGAAGATGATATATAAGTAGCGGTGGAGTAACATGGAACATTCTATCTGTCACACAACTATCATCATGGATCTGAACAACTTCCCTTCCCCAGATCTTTCCTGGAAGAGTGTCAAGCACTACTTAGCCACTCGAGTCACAACTCTGAAGCCACCGAAGCTCTCTAAAGAAGAGAAGAAACACATCAATCCCATCCCAGCCCTTCGAACTCTTAACAAAAAGCAATGGCTCTTTGTTCTTTGTGGTTTGGCAGGTTGGACTTGGGACTCCTTTGACTTCTTCAGTGTGTCGCTGGTAGCCTCTGACATCGCTAAGGACCTGAACGTTAGTGTCACAGACATTACTTGGGGTATCACCCTTGTTCTGATGCTTCGGTCTGTTGGTGCTATTATCTTTGGTGTCGCTTCAGACCGGTATGGACGAAAATGGCCATTCATCTTCAACTGTGTTTTGTTTATCGTCCTTGAGCTAGGAACTGGTTTTGTCCAGACCTACAAGCAGTTCTTAGGAGTGCGGGCACTATTTGGAATTGCTATGGGAGGTATCTATGGTAACGCAGCTGCAACTGCATTGGAAGACTGTCCTCCTGAGGCCCGTGGTGTGATCTCTGGGCTTTTACAGGAGGGCTATGCATTGGGCTACTTGCTGTGTGTAATTTTCACTCGAGCTATTGCAGACACTTCTCCTTATGGATGGAGAGCCCTCTTCTGGTTCGGATCAGGACCCCCTGTTCTCATCATTATCTTCCGATTCTTCCTTCCTGAAACTGACACGTACATTCAGTCGAAGCAGAACGCCGAGGCGTTGGGCGTTGAGAAGCACTTTTGGCTAGGCATCAAAACTACCTTTAAGACGTACTGGCTCATGTTTATCTATCTGGTGGTTCTAATGGCTGGCTTCAACTTCATGTCACACGGCTCACAAGATCTATACCCCACTATGCTAAAGGTCCAGTTGGGATTCTCTCCCGATAGATCTACTGTTACTAACTGTGTTGCTAACCTCGGTGCTATTGCGGGAGGTGTTATCATTGGCCACTTCTCTTCGGTTCTAGGTCGGCGTCTTTCCATCATGATCTCTTGTATTCTTGGTGGTGCTATGATTTACCCTTGGGCGTTTGTCACGGGTTCTGGAATCAATGCTGGAGTGTTTTTCTTGCAATTCTTCGTGCAGGGAGCATGGGGTGTTATTCCTATTCATCTCACTGAGCTATGTCCTCCTGCTCTTCGATCTTCCCTGGTCGGTCTGGCTTACCAGCTTGGTAACCTCGCATCTTCAGCTTCTTCCACTATCGAAGCTCAGATTGGTACCAGCTTCCCTATTAAAGACAAAAACGGAGTCGATCGACCTGGTGTGTACAACTACTCCTTGGTAATGTGCATCTTCATCGCCTGTGTGTTTACTTTCGTATTCATTGTTACCTTCTTGGGTCCCGAGAACAGAATGGCTGAGATGGTTGCCCACGAGCACGTTGAGTACACCAAGGAATTTTCAGATGATGAAGAGAAGGGTGTCCAAGAGACTGTTGAGGTCGTTGAGCGAGTTGACACCAATGTTACAAAATGATGTGGCAAACTAACGTATTATACAATTGTGAATAAAGAGGTTACTTGTACTGTACTTTTTTTTTATCTATAATAGACTGCGTCGTAACAGGATCGTACCGTACTTTTTCATAATGTGGCAGGTATCGCATATATCGTACTGTACCTGTACTCGTACTGGTACTATGCCGAAGTATCTTGAACATACTTGTACTGTACAGTACCAATTTAAGGGGTGTTTAAGGGGTGTCAACTGGAAGGAAACGTATAGTACTGTACGTGCAGTACCTGTAGTGGCTCTGCCCTTATGCCACCTATCGTACTTGTATTCAACTTTCATGCCATTTTTCCCTCGCCATCCAACCTTCGTGGAGTGTAGATGTTCCTGTACCCAGTTCCCTTCTCGTACTCTCACGGGGTGCAAAAAAAGACATGACAACGAAGTTCTCCACTCACGTATGGTAATTACATTATATTACCCATTCTTGGCCATCTGCTATTTGCGCAATGGATTTCCTGCGACGCCAGTTTCCGCTGCGTCTTCTTCAATCAAAGCACGGGGTGTTGTGATTGTACATATGTAATAGTGCTGTAATAATTTGTATGATAAAATACAAGTCGTACCGAGTGCTCTTACGCTGTATGTTATCTGCTGTTAAGATACTGTATTGAGGTTAGAAATTGATAGTGCATGGATATCAACTCTAAGCTGGGGTCTCGCGAAACAAGGGCGTTCAGAGTAAACTCTGTTTTTAAGATATCGTGATGAGTCCGAACGCTCCCTTTCCCTTTGAGGGATTGGTAAGTTTATTCGCTGGTAGCGTCACTGGTCCATAGCCCTGAGGGCTTGTATTTGTTGGTAAGTTTAAACCTCATTCATCCAGCCACTGTAGAATGGATTTTTTTCATTTGATGCTGCACAATTCCGTTGCTCACGAACTCCCCATAAAGTATAATATCGTACCATGAATCTGTTCCATGCGTGATGTGTACAAGCACATTCTGATAATTATAGAACAAATTTGACTTGTACAAGTACAACATACTTGGCTGCCGATTTCCTTTCAACTTCCGCTCAAGCCACCTGGATTATTGACAACACTCTCCATGGAATATACTCAGCCTTACACGTGCTACAAACTTGACGGCACAGACAACTTGGCACAGTCGCCTTTTGTCGAAGTCGCCCTTAAACCAAAGAAGGGTATCAAGATCAGAGCTCTCATCTCGCCCAACTCCAATGTGTCTCTAGTAGACAGAAAGACTCTGATCGAACACAGACTCTTCCAGCACTTGGAAATCGATGGGGAAGGAACAATCATCAGCCGTCCCGGGGGATCTTCAACAAGCACAGAAATTCATGCCATTGGAACACTGATTCTCAATTTCAATATGGGCCAGTTCGCACTCTCTCATTGTTTCTATGTCGTCAACAACATCACCCCCAAAGTCATATTGGGATCCGATTTCTTGGCTTCCTTGAACCTGAAGCTTGATATCAAGGGCGCTAGGTTGAGATACAAGAATGTTTGGGTGAAATTGGTGAATGAACATGGAGAGGGTGCATTTGATGAAGTAACGGAGCTTCATAGAGAAAAATCCCCTGCTGTGGATGTGGAGGCAGGACTCGCAACATCCCAGCAAAAGGTAACCCAAGGCTTTGATGGAGTAGCAGTGGAAACCATCATGACTGAGCGTGTCTTTCAAGACGGTGTCGCAACTGAGACTGTGACCAGGGAAACTGTTATAAGACCAAATCTCGATGTTGCGGGAGAAGAAGCTGCTTCGGTTTCTAAACCTCACCCACTTCCCGCCATTCCTCAGGGTGAGTCTGATGGAGACGATGAATGTGACTATTTGTTTGATCTCGTATCAGCCCCCAGCATTAAGCCTAAATCAGATAGTGAAACTAGAGAAAAGGCTGGGGATAATGCCGTTCGCGAAGTCGGTGCTGATGTCATGCCCTCAGATATCCGCCCTTTCATTCCCTTTCGAATCCGTGGACGACTAACTTACTCGGCCCTCTTTTCGCCCTCATCACCTGTATCAGCCATTTCGGTGCGTATTCTCGAAAGCACCAACATGTTAGGAATGGTTGATTTTGCAGAAATCGAGTTCGATGACCCGGGTGTGCGTGGTGTGGGGTCTATCTTGTTGTTCTTCAAGATAGACAATCACAACCTGTTGACGCGGTTTTATGTTGTCGAAGGTATGGAAGAAGATGCCATCCTAGGCTCTGACTTTGTCAACAACTTCGTTGCCCGTGTAGATCACACTCTCAATGTTGTTTGGTGGAAGAAGCAGGGCAACGCCAATTTTACAAAATGGCTTGATGGTCCACTGCAGCTGTAGTTTATAATATACTGTAAAACAGCAACAAATAAAGAGAAAGAAGGCATAAGTACAAGAATGGATTGTATGGGACTCGCTATGATCACGTTCAAGATAGATTCGCTGTTCCAGATTCCCACAAGTATAAGTACAAGTTCCATGAGGACACACCCGAAGGGAAGAGTGGTTTCACCTCTGCTCAATTAATTTTCGTTTAAAATTACCTCCCCACGGGAAAAAAATCATCAGGCCGATAATAATGTTCAATCCTTAAAAGTTTCTAAAAAGACTGCTCGATGATTTTTTGAATGTTGTACTGTAGTTGTATGTATTTATCTCTCTATCTCTATATATATCTTGAATATGCTGAAATAGTCAATCAAATGCCGATTGCTTGGCTTTCATGAAGCCAGCAAAGCCTGAGTTGATGTAGGACTCTGATGCAGTGAAACTAAAGCCGTTGAAAGAAGGGAAGTCCCCGGTCTCGAGTGTTTTGTCACCAGGGGGAGAAAGCACCATGTCGGTGAAGGTAGTAGAGAAGTTCTCAGCAAGAATGGGGTCGGTAATCACAGGCTTGATTGGTGGCTCAACAGACGGATCTCGAGCCTCTAGAAGATCCCAATCCAACTTTCTGAAAAACCGCATCTTCTTCACCTTCTCTAAATCTCCAGAGCCCAGTCGTCTATTGGGACACTTTTTGAGGCATCCATTCAAAAAATCCTTGGCATCCTGGGAGAGATAAAAGGGATATCTCATCGCTTTGCATTTGTCAATCTTGGCAAGAATCTTCTGATAGTCGTTACCAGTGAACGGGGGGTTGCCAGTAAGGAGATCGTAAGTGACAGCTCCCAGACTCCACCAGTCGACAGAATAGTCATATTCCTTACCTTGAAGAACCTCGGGTGCCATGTACTCAGGAGTTCCAGAAAACGTGGTACATGTATCATTTGTTGCAACCTTCGAAAGACCGAAATCTGTTAGCACAAGATGTCCATCTTGGTCCAGCATACAGTTTTCGGGTTTTAAGTCCCGGTACACCACGCCAACATTCAGATGCAGATGTGACAGTGCAAGGATCATTTCAGCCACGTAAAAGGAAGCAGTTTGTTCGGGGAGCATGTGCTCAGTCGCCAGGTGGTGGAACAACTCTCCGCCCTGGGCATACTCAAGAATGAGATACAGCTTCTCCTGGTCCTGTAGAGCATAGAAAAGCTTAACAATGTAAGGGTGTCGCACACTTTCCAGAATAGCCCTCTCTGTCTTTGTTTGCAGAGCTTTCTTCTCCACAATCATGGAAGCTTTCTTGAGTTGCTTCTGTGCGTATAGATGGCCCGTGGACTTCTCACGAACCAGAAGCACCTTGCCGAAGGCTCCACAGCCGAGTACTTTAATGGGTTCAAAGTCAGAGGTTGTCAGCTTTCCACGGCATCCTTGAGCCAACAACTCGGAGCCACAGGGTTCAACACTGGGATCATCACAGCACTCGCCTGGAACACTGCTGGGACTGTTGGAAGAGACGTAGTTGGAAAAAATTCCCACCTCGTAAGACTTACCCAGTCTATGGGACAGGTGAGAAGCGCCGAAAGAACCATTTCTGTGGTGGCTGTTGGACTTGTTAGGGGTGAGAATAGGAATAGATGCGCTGGAAGCGTTGGTCGATTCGTTAGAAGACTCAATACAAGCCACAGTCTCCCCAGACTCGGTAGAAGTGATCTTGATCGCGCTAAAGTCGGTAATGTAGGACTCATCAGAAGCGGAGTTCGATGCTAGCGGAGCTGCAGGGGCAGTACCCGTGAAATCGATAAACACACTCATCGTTGGTTTAGATGGGTATTGTGTTGGATGAGAGTATGTGCTTGTACTGTCAATTAGTTAGAATGGTCAGGTCTGTCGCTTGACCTTAAGGGGGCTCTTGTGGAACCTGAAGGATAGTCAAAATCACGAGTTGTGGCACTTTGAAGATGGGTGGAAGAACTGATGGGCTTTCTTCCAGTGTTATCACTGTGGTAGAGTGTGGTAACCTTTAGTAGAGGTCACAGTTAGCAGCAGCTGGTGGTGTAATTTCAAATTTGTAAATAAACTTGTAACCTGGATGCACTTGAAGTGGGCTCGCGATGAGAACAAATGTGGGGTGCGATAGGGCGAGGAGTAGTAGATTTACCCCTGTGAGATTCCTTCTAGGCGCTAACTGAAGGCTGGCCTCTTATCTGTTGCTCCTTGTAGTAATACCAGGTAATTTCCTCGTTGTAGCGGAGTATGTTACGGCCTTTCAGTGTGGATGGTTCGCCGAGATAAGAGATTTGGCAGACGAGCTGGACTGGGTGAGGGGATAGCTGTCGCGTGGTGGTTTGACTGTAGTCGATATGTCGTTTTGTACACACACGTACTGAATATCTTTACCACAAGCTGAAGTGTTGTTTCCTACTCATCGCATAATATACCCTTTTACACATAAAACATGTATTAGAGTTTAGCAATTTTCTCTGCCTGCACGTGTGTTGCTCTGGAACAGCGCGAAAATGCACGATCAGGTGTTCTCTGTTTGAGTGAACATCACTCTACGTTCTCATGAGAAGGGTATTATCTGTCTTTTTTCGCGCTTTTTGCTACAGTTGCTGCTCCGACCTTGCCGACCAACCCCAAAATTCACTGGTTGAAGAAGCGTTCAATTGTTGTCTGCCTTAATGCTTGACACGAGGCTCCCCGCCGCGTAGGTACAGTAGGCGGTAGCCAATATGATTAGACGAAGGAGATTATAAGCTTGGAAACTACTCATGGACTACTCGTGCCATCATACCAAGTTATAGTTGCCTTATCAGACGGTGTCGTCAGTCAGGTCAGTATGAGCGTGGAGAGGCATCTTTACAGTTCCCAGTTGGGCCTGCTCAGTGTGGCATAAAGTGTGTGTTGAACTGGGACAGCCCCGAATCTCAAAACGTGACGAACTTCCGAGAGCAAGTACGTACTCATCCTATAAGATGGCTGGTAATCTGAGTGAGTGCCTTGCACGTCCAGTGCGAGAACTCGTTCTTTTACGTCGTACCTGCTCAAGACATGCTCATCCTTTGGCCACTCTCAATCAAACCAGCCACTGCTGTCCCTAACCTTTACTTCAAGCCCTAACAAACAAATTTGCCTCGGCACAGTGGTTCTGCTTAATTAGGAGACATCAGTGTTGGGAAATTCCGATTCTAGGATTGTCCCAAAGAGTCCCTTTTACTTGTTCCGTATTACTAGGGTAGCAACTACAGTATTTCGATACGATACATGCTACTGTATAAGTTCAAAATGACTTCCGAGACGTCCCCGGGATGGTTCCTCACCAGAACTGCCTCATACAAACTGTACACTATACGATATTGACATATCCCCAAGCGCAAATTTTGCCGAAGATAGTGTTGTTTCATCAATACATCTCATACCACCTTCTTCCTTTGTGAGCAACCCGTCGACTCCCGCATAAACCCCAATTTCACAACCACCGCCCAACACTCCGGTTACTGATACATGACGAAACTCAGAAACTAGCTCCATTTTAAATAACCTAATAAGGGGCACCGTATGGGCTGTGCTTCTATTTGTATTGTACTACTATAATGCCTGGAGTTCTCCTTAATTACAAGCAAAAAAACATGTATTTGTACTAGCACTGGTACAGTACGACACTGAACTCGTACTGTACAAGTACTCGTAGCCGTATCGTACTTATATGATGCGTGACACCTGAGTACGATAGATTGGACCAACTGCGTCACCGTGCGTCTGACATGCCCTGCATGCGCCTCTGTTGGGTGAACGTACGCATGTGTTTGTGTCAAGAGGCAAAACCTCGGAGAACTAGACAATGCTGGTTGTCAAAGAAAATTTTACATACACAAATACGAGTACGAGTACTGTACGGTACCTGGAATTGCACCTGTTGTCAGGTACAAAACATGCTAAGAAACGACAGAATAACTTACAACTCCTCGTCGTAATGATTCTACCAGTACATACCTTGTTTTGGACAAGTACGATACCAGTGCAGTATTGTATCGAGTATGATACAGGTACGAGTACAGTAATCAGGAGTGAAGAAAAAATAAAATGAATATATTATAAAGAGATGGGGTTCGAAGTATCTGTTTACATGGTAGCATTTCAATCTCAAAACAATGTCAACCTATGCATGTTTGAGATAGCTGTAGCACAAGTCTGTGTTTTCAAGTGAGTGTGCTCCAGTATATACCAGTTACAGTACAGATCTACCAGTACAGCATATACAATTCGATTTTCGTCGCAGCTATTACACATTTTCTGTGTTTACCACTTCATTTCAACAAAACCATTGCCCTCATCATGTACTCGTACGAGTACTGTGCCTGAGTAAGAATCCTTGTATTACAAAAATCTGTGACACCATCTGGTAGTAGTAGCTTCAGATTGAGACAAACTGATTTCAGGGTTGTATAGCCGGTGATCGAAGGAGTCATAACTATCGTACGGTACTTGAACGAGTACTTGTATCAGACATTTGTTGTCGTTGGACGAGTACCATCGTAGTGATGCCGAGCATTAATTGAAACCTTGTCATGAACTGTAATCACTAAGGTTAAGAGCCCACCGCTGAGAAGCATAGCAAGTGTCCTTGAGTGATGGAAGTGTGGAGAGAAGGAGGGACATGTATGGGTATATAAATGTCAGTCGCTCTTTCGTTAAGTTGCGTAACAATTTTACCAAGTTACACGATTTCTGGAAACCACACCACAATTCCTAAGCGATAAAACAATGATGGCAAAGAACATGATCTTTGTTATGACCCACCCACGGGCAACAAGTACCGCCTTCGAGAGGTGCTTTCTCTCCCGTGATGAACTCCATTGCATCCACGAACCGTTTGGGGACCCTTACTATTTTGGACCTGAGCGTATGAGTGACCGATTTTCACCCAAGGAGCTGGAGGGTAACCAATTTGAGAAAACAACTTTTGCTGATGTTCTTGAGACCTTAAACGATGATGAGTCCGGTGGAAAGCGAATTATGATGAAGGATATGGCCCAGTACTTTATTCCTCCCCTGGATGGAGCAGTCGAAGGCTTGAATAATCCACCCGGAGTGGCGAAGAGTATCTTGTCCAGTGAGAAGTGCAAGGAGATGGTGAGGGGTCTCGAAGAGGTCCCAGCAGAGCTTGCTCAGGTGAATCCCACAAACCTCCCGGCTAATGTCCTCTCTAATCTTGACTACGTCTTTCTCATTAGACCCCCTCATTTATCTGTGCCATCGTACTATCGATGCTGTATTCCCCCTCGAGTGGAAGAGACCGGCTGGACCCACTACAGATCTTCGGAGGCAGGTTATCGAGAGTTGCGTCTTATGTACGACTATGTCACCAAGCTTCGAAAAGAGCGGGGCTTGCCCGCTCCTATTGTCATCGACTCGACTGACCTCATTGGTAACCCTGAGGTGACTTTGCAGAAGGTCTGCAAGGCTCTCAATCTTGAGTGGGATCCCCAAATGCTTGTCTGGGGCGAGAACCGTGAAAGGGATGTCAAGATGTTTGAGAAATGGAAGGGCTTCCATGACGATGCACTTGGATCTTCTGGGTTCCGACCCAACCCTGAACTGATTCAAAAGGGTGAATACAAGACTGACTTCCCTACATGGGAGAAGAGCTGGACCGAAAAGTTTGGACCCGAAGCCAGCAAAATTATTTCTGATTCTGTCAAGGAACACATTGATGACTACAACTACCTGAGACAGTTTAAGGCTGGTGTTTAGCTAAGTGCATGTAATCTACCAGGTACCTGGTAGCTATAGCAAGTTGAACATGATAGGCATCGCACGTGCGCTCTACACCACCAATACAGCAATATGGTTGGATTTCTGAGTGACTGAGTTGTTGCTTCAACGTCTTACAAGTACTCGTACGAGTATGTATACATACAGGTAAATATGAATTTTGCAGGCATCGACACAAGTAAACTACAGTACAATACGATGTACAAGTATTGTGATTGTCCAAATAGTTGTAAATCTCTAATTTAGTTATGCTATACAGAGTAAAAGTCCTAACCACTGGTGATGGCAAGACCCAAGACAGGCTTGGCGTCCTTATTGTTCTTATCCTTGTTATTGTCGATGTCAATCTCGGCCAGGCTTTGGGTAAGGTCCTTGAGATTGTCTCTCGAGGTCAGAGGAGTCGTGTCTGCAGTAACACTATGGTCGTCGCCCGCAGGCTCCTCACTGAGAACAGAGGTAGTGCTGGGATTGACCGAGTTCTCTTCATAGATGGATGCGAACTTGCGCGTATGGTGTCGGCCAGCTCCAGGAGTGTAATGGAAAGGAGGGGGTTGATGATTATACTGCCTGCCTCCGTTACCATCATCCGAAACACTATCGTCTTCCCCAGAATCTCCAGATCCATTCAGACCTACAAGTGTACCACTGTAAGCTGCATAGTGGTCCATCTGGGCCTTAGCGAGATACTGGGCCAGAGCTTGATTCCCTGGGGTGTGGGGTGCAGGCACTTGAAAGCTCATACCAAAGGGGTTTTGCACAGGGTACAGTCCAGTGTTGTCAAGCACATGGTGGTAGTCATACTGATAGTGCTGCTGGGGTTGGGACTGGTATCGTTGGTGATGCGCGTTGTGAAGCTGCTGCTGCTGCTGCTGCTGATGAGAATGTTGGGAATTCTGTTGCTGCCCCTGTTGCTGCTGCTGCTGCTGCTGCTGCTGCTGAAGCTGTTGTTGTTGCTGAGTATGCTGAGTGGGTTGCTGCTGCTGAGGCTGTGCGAGCTGGGGGCCCTGCTGTGACTGGGACTCATATTCTTCAGAGGAACCGCGATCAGATCGTGATCTAGACATGCTTTGTCGGTGCTTATGACCCTGCTGATGATGGGCCTGGCTCTGCTGCGGTTGGGGGTACATTCGAGGAGGATTGCCGCATCTATCCTTACCAAAATTGATCTTGAACTGCTGGTACTCGATCTTTTGTTTGATTCCCTCGATTGCCTTGATGGCATTAGCCAAGTTAGTGAAATTGACAAACGCGCATGACTTCTCCTTAAGGAAATTGATCTGCTCTATGTCACCAAACTCAGAGAAGTCAGCCCGTAGCTTTGATTCTGGCCAGTTGTCATCAATGTCGCCGATGTAGACATTTCTTGACGCACCAGCAGTAACTGCTAGAGCAATGGGCGTGGGGAGAGGGCCAGAGTGCTTACCCCAGCCAATTTTGAGCCGCTTGTTATGAATCGTCAGACCTTGGAGGTTGGATAGAGCAAAGAACTGCGCTGCTGCGGTAGGGTCCACGAAGGTCACGAAACAGATGTGGCGCTCGGGGATGTACCTAATATGATGCAAAAGGCCTCCTCGGACAACATTGCAGATCTCTTCGGTGGATGTCTCGGGATGAACATTTCCAAGGTATACTGTTCTGTTGCCAGCATTCCCAGCACCACCAGCAGCAGCTGCCACGGCGTTGGCAGCTGCCGACTGCTGGGAGAGAACATTGGTGAGGGCATCTCTGTCAGTAGCAGCAGCCATTTGCTCATACCCAGGAGCGAGACCGAGGTATTGCGCAGCGTTTTGTTGTTGGGTTTTACTGACATAGGCACATCGATCCTTGCCATAGTGCACCTTCCGCTGAGACCAAACAGGGTCTGTCTTAAGTTGCTGAACAACCTTGACAGCAGTCGAGATGGACAAGAAGTGTACAAAGCCGTATTTCCTGTCAGTAATGAGCTTCACCGTATCAATAGGCCCGAATTTGGCTAGCTCATCACGTAAGGAGTTTTGGTCCATTTCCTCAGGGAGGTTTCCGAGGTAGACATTTCGAGAAGCTCCCTCCTGTGAAACAGCAATAGCGATGGATGGGTGCACTGTGGTAGGCTTGCCCCAACCAATCTTGATATCCTGGCCATGGATGGTGAGCTTCTTCAGAATCGCATCTGAGTGGAAATGAGCAGCTGAGTTCTGGTCATAGAAGGAAACAAAAGCACATGTCTTTTCTGGGAGCATGCGGACGTTTTCGACCATGCCTGATCGTACATGGTTCAGTAGCTCCTCAGGTGTGCACTCCGTGGGGACGTTTCCAAGGTACACGGTCCGCGAAGGTTGGGCTGGATCATCAGAAACGCCTCCGTTGACGTTGGCAGTGCCATTGTGCTGGTGGGATTGGTGGGGCTGGTGTTGCATAATATAGCCCATGTGGCCATAGCTGTCGTGTGGATAGTCAAAAGTGGGGTACATGTAGTTGGATCCGATTCTGGGCGAGGCTGCCGCTGCCGCTGCTGCTGCCGCTGCTGCCGCCGCTGTAGGAAAAGGACCAAATTGGGGACCAGGTGAAAATTGGCCCCCTGTGGGTGTTCCAGGGTTGAACGGGGACCCCACCAGTAACTGCGAGGGCAGCAACGGTGTAAACTGCATGTCCATGGTGAAAAAAGTAGTGAAGAAGAGCAGTAATGAGAATGAAGGTGTAGTTAATGGCGATGATATGAAGTACTCGGAGAAAAAAGACAAGCAGTTTCAAAAATGTCAAGAAGACCCTGGCCAAATTTATGGCGTCTGGAGGTTGAAAGAACACCTGGTTTCAGAAGCCTGGAAGAAACTGGAAAATAGAGCACTTCCACGTGAAGGGGCACGTCGTCAAGCACGTTGAAAGAAGAAAAGAGAACGTCGATGCGGTGAAGGTGAAAAAGAATGCCCTTTTTGCTGTTCGGTGACAAGTGTGTATGTGTACAAAATTTAGTTGCACAAACTTGCACCTCAATCACCCCTATTCCCACGATAAGTAAGGTTTCTAAATATAAACGCGGCAGGGTGAATGAGACAAAATGATCGTGGCCACAAATCGCGTTGTAAGTTCCGTGGTTAATATATGGTAACTGCATAGCGTATATTTCTCCGATTTCTAGAAGGGTATATTTTGAATGTATTCAAAAGAGCCAACTAATGATCGTGCTGAGCAGCGGGTCCACCTGTCGATCTAATTAGGCATAGCAGTCCAACGTGTTCAACCGCAGCAGCACGAGCCCAAAAGCTAAAATTGGTCTATGGTACCAAGTCGCACGCTTGTCAGCTTGGACTTGCGTCTCTAGGGGCCATAACGCAATAGAAAGCAGCTCCAAGTACAGTTCCATACATTATCTTTCTGCTATGCGTGGAGATTTAGTTGGAATGACAGGCGGGGCGAGACTGTTAGAGCTAGCTCACTTACACTATTGGTAAATAACCATTCTGACTTCAGCGAACATTGTATTACATGTCTCCGGGTGTTGTATTTTTTAACCACCATGTTGCTTTGGTCATATCGTACCAGTATGTACAGTACATACGCGTACTCGTACATACTTGTGCAAGTGCTATCTTAGAAGAGGCGCATTCAAATTTCTCCCTATCCTTCTACCCAAACCATGTGTCAAAGGATGCCACATGCATATTTGAAGTATCTGAACTCTGAACTTGATACAATGTACAATCACGTTTCATGTTCGGAAGAAGGAATAAAGAGGATAGGCAACCCGTAGAAGTTTGAGGTACACACAACACGTTAAGCAAGAGGACGACTTTAGAAGGTATCAGCAAAAATTGGGGTGTCTGTACGCACTTACTAAGCATTGTATATAATTTTTTCAGTCGCCTACTCGTACATGTGTTCCGAGTTCTTATGCACAAATCCATATGGGTGGCGAGGGGTTAAAAGTACGATACGATAGAATACGATACGAGTATCGTACAAACTACTAGTAAAACGTCTAATCGGCCTTGTAATACCAGTGCTATGTTACTTGTACTTCCTGCTTTTAGTGGAATTAATGGATTGGCCCCGTCCATATCCCTGGCAATGCTGACGACAGGAATGTTGTACATCTCCCAGGGTTGCTCGCACCTAAGACCTATCCGTTTGATCCGAGCAGCTGAGGAGAGATGAGCGCCGACTAATATTCACTGAGGACAGATTTACCACTGAAAACGTATGGTGACTTCTCAAAAAGAAGATCTTTAGTCGTACTCGTGCTAGGTATACTATCAATTCGGAAATCAAGACCCATGATGATGTGAGGCGCAAAAAATTACCCAATGGACCAGGTTGTGACACCGCGTCATGGTAATTCGTCATCACTAGCTCAGCGAAGTCTGAAGCGGTTTAGGGTCCATTAGTCGCTCTCGACTGTAGCGTCGGAGTCCAGTTCGATAGGCTCCTCCGGATTTGGATCAACAAGTCCTTGAGATACTGCTTCTTCCTTCACAATGACGGTTTCTGAGGGCTGAAGGTGCTCGGTTATCCCGATAGAGTCAGGAAAGGAGGTTTCTTCCTTCTTTATGTAATCGCCGAATCCGTCGCTGAAGTCCCCTTCAAACTGTCGCATCTTTCTCTTCTTTGTGTTCAGAAGAGCCGAAAACTTGATCACTAGCTCCTTCTCGTATCTCTTCTTCTCAGCGATAAGGCTCTGATTTTGCTTTTCCAATTCAACACATCGTTCCTTATACATGTTGATCTGGAGACGTGATTCTCGTAGAGTCTTCTGAACATCAGACCTACTTTTGTCGATGTTGTGTACCCATGTCATGAGATCTGGATCACCTGCTGATGTCTCCTTAAGTTCAATATCACCAAGACGAGCGACAATGTCGTCACTTTTTTTCCTGCGTATGGATATTGTCAAAGATTTGTCCAAGCTGTCGTACGAGCACTGCGTAATGACACTATCTGCGTCAAAACACTCCCCTGCTTCACCTGTCAATACCCACTGGACAACCTTTTCCCAATCCTCGTCGGATTCTTTATTTCTTCGATACTTATGCTGCTTCAGGAGACCTTTGTTGATTCGCACTGAGAACACATGCTCGCCTTCTGATCCAGTAACCTCGACGTTCAGTTGTCGAAGGTCACCTTTAGACTGGAACACCGCATAACCGTACTTGATAGATTCCGATGGAATCGTGAATGTGAACATGTTGTGAATGGGGTGTGGTCTTGGTGGTTGAGCCGCATGCCAGTGTCTGTGATATGTACAGTGGTACTTCGTACTTAGTGCATATGCAATAAAGTTGCTTCAGTGAAGTATCGTATCGTACGTACCAGGCACGATATTTGCACTGGAATTCTCAGACAACACAAATTCTATTGTATAGTACAGTACGTACTGTACCGTTTAATGCCTCACTACCACTTCTAATCAAGTTTTATCACACCATCCCCTAGCTCAGCCATGTCACCATCCCCACCCTAACTCATCCAAAAACCCCAGTAACGTTCTGGCTGGTCCACCATATATTTGTTGAATCTAATTCCATAAGGACATTAGATAGTAAAGACCAAACAATTGAATAAAATTGAATTGTATGTATGTTGTAATTGGTCAGTACTTAGAGAACAGATGGTGCAAGGTGGTAGGAGATTTCTATCTGGTCGGGAATCTCTTTCTGGTAAACGATTTTGGTTCTCTTGTATACTATCCCTTTCTGTCTTGTTTCACCAAAACACTGATTTTCCACCTTTCATAAAGTAGCCTTAACTTTCTCAGAAATACTCGGTTCGCCAAGGTGATTGGACCAGCGTAAATGTTGGAGCCGGGCAAATCCAATGATACCCTGAATGTATCACATTCTACAGTATCTCCTAACCACTTTTAACTCAGACCCTCCTATTCCTCATTAACAACACAACCTTGCCTAACTGTCTCAGAAATACCACCAAATTCTTTTAGACTTTTTCAATTGTATTCGCATGATCAAGGTGATTCCAAAAATACCATCCAAACTGGTTTTATATGTCTTTCCAACTTTTAATTCTTGCAACCCAGTTCTGCTGGTCCACACAACTGCCTCCAACTTCTTTAAAAAAACTGGTATGCTCAAGTGGACTGAACTAACGAGTTTTTCTGTGGCTCACGATTCCCCCAATACCTTCTACATGTCTTCCACTTCCTTACACCAACAATTAACTCCGAACTTCCTATTAGCACAGGGGCTCCTTAAACTAGTCACTGAGATAACTCAGTCAAACTCCACCAAAAGAATTTGAATCATCATGAAGAGCTGACAGGAGAAATCCCTAGACCCGGGTGAGTTCAATGATACCATACACGCCTCCCCTTTCAACTCCTACCCACGATCTTCACCGGCCATCCTAAATCTAGCTTTTCAGACAACTGCACCTAACACTCCCAATAAAAACTGAACAGTCCCAGAGAGCTGATCATACTGTTCCTCGGATTGAGTATGTTCGTATCATACCAATATATCTCTTCTTACGAGTACATTTACTACAAAGTATCGCCACCTCCTATACGTACACCTCCTACGCAACAGTCTCTAACTCTTTTAAAAATATCGACATGACCAAGGCGACTTGACAAAATCATCTGGCAGGGACAGAGGAAGCTATTGATGCCCTTAACGTCTCCCCTACAACCTCATTACAACTTTTAATCCCAACTCACCCAACTTTACAGGATCTTACAACTGGCCCTAACCTCTCTAGAAATACACATCTATGTGAACTGACGTGACCACTGTGATATTCGGATCCAGACGGTTCAAACAGTACCACCAACTTATTCCTTATCACCTCGTTACAGATTTTAACACCTACACTCCCACTAACTCTCCACATATAACTGCCCATAATTTTAGCAGAAATACTCCCATTAATATGGAAACTTTACCCTTGTAATCGCACGATCCGTGTCATTCCAATCGTACCCTTTATACTTACCTCCTTATCTCTTTACCGTTTTGTACAACCACATCAGACATTACTGTCTCCTAACACGTCCGTATATCCTTGAGAAATACCAATATATCTTCTCCACCTAGAACGATGGTTCCCAGATGTCGCACTGACACGCACCAATCTTCAAATACAGTACCGTTGAAGTTCCTCCTTCATGTCTTACTTCTCTCTAAACCAAAAACTTTTTTTTGTATTCTACTCCGCCTAGAGCACCTTAATCGTACCAAACATACCGCAGGGATATAAAGATGTATCCATTGTATCCTTGTAGCAGTCGAGACACTTATGGAGCCACTATACTCTTTTATAACACCTCAATATAACTTTCTGGACCAACTCTCTCAACAAGTTGCTCAGCTCTCCAATGCACCAAAGGTACTCTTATCATCGTGACGAGTTCAGCATACTGTTCCCCAGAGCTATGAGATTACAATAACACCATCCACTAATTGATATAATCTCCAGAACCCCATTAAAGTTAACAAGGCCCTAAATATACTACTGTAATATCTGAGTACAGTACTGTAGCTCCTAAGTTAATGAAAAATACCCACATCAATATGGCGAGTTGACCATTGTTCTCACCTCCATCAATATATTGGTTTGCTGCCAAGTACACCTTTCCTAATGTAACTTCACAACTTTCACCACCGATACCCCAATTCTACTTTACGACACAGCTGGGGCTAGATCCCTCAGAAATACTCGCATTAACATGGAGACTTAGCCATCCTCCTCCTTGGGATCAGGCAATTCCAAGAGGACCTTGGACGTCTGCAATATTACCCCTTTCTCACTTTTATACCCAACACCTCTGAATAGTGCCCTTCATTATGCCTCTTCTATCTCCGTCAGAAATACCGACATCGCAGTGGTAAGTCATTCATTGTAACCGCCCCAACAGGAAGAGTATCATGGACCATTTTATATCTCTCCTACCATCTATTTACGGATTTTAACAATCACACCCTCAATCAAGCGTCGTCACATAACCTGCAGTAATTCTTCCAAAAAAATATAAATCATCATGGCTACCTCACCAACGTATTACTCAGCTCTATAATATTTGATCGATACCATGAATGCCCATTTTCCTAGCTCTTATCAAGATTTTACACTGGCGCTCCCAATTCTACTTTACCATTCGAAGGCGTGTAGCTCCCTCAGAAATACTCACAAGATTACATCTGACCCACAATTTTAACCCTCAGATTTTGTGGATCGTCTATCACCTGTTCGTTCTCATCTTTTAACTCTTCTATACGTTTGATATCGACGCCCATAATAGTGCCCCAACTCAGAACTTCTCTAACTTGACCAAAAATACTTCCAGCACCATTTAATGCTAACCATTGTGTTTATCAAGGTTAGAGCATCCTGTTAGTTCCATATACCTCTCACTTGCTGCCACTGAACAACTTTTAGTGCCGACACCCCCAAATCTACCTGTTCATATAGATGCTCTCAACTCCAATAATAGTACAGAACTCGCATAGCCCTAGCAACAAAACCAACACATTCCAGGGGAGCTGGGGAATTCTTTTGGTTACATCCAACACTCCCCTGTTACCTCCCCAGAGCTTGTAGACTCCTGCACTCATTTCCATCATATGTATACCTCAAAACGGCATCAAACGTATATAAAAATACCGCCATACCAAAGGTCGCTGGATCATTGGTTTCCATCCGGCCAGGATAGTACATCTGTACCTTTTATCCGATTCCACATCCTTTTATCTACTTTTAAAACTATACAATGGTATATAATCTCGTGTTGTCTATAGTTTAGAATGCAGCTTTGTTACCCGTTTTATTTCCTGTCCGTCTGACGAAATAGAATTGGTGCGCTATCCGAAGGGTAGCACCAAGCCTCACCCGCAAGGGCAGATTCCCAAACTACGACGCTCCAGTGTACTCGAGCAACCCGCTATCAGTTGAGCCCCCTCGCTCTTCAACCCCCTTTCGTTCGTCGGTCACCCTAGACCGGCGAACATCACACATGGTACTTCGATACGGACATTCTAAGGAACTAGCAGTGATAATGGAACTGGAAACTTCTCTCCTGTTCTCACTGTACCAGTTTTAGCACCAACACTCTCACATTCTTCTCATCACGTAGCTGCTCCCAACTGCTTCAATAATACCCGCATAGTTAAGCCGACTTGGACAATGTGATTCAGAGCGTTGTACCACCAATTATCCTCCATGATAAGTCTCCTACTATCTCTTACTTATCTGTAATACCAACATTCCGTTTTTCATCACTTCACATTTCTGCCTCTAGTTGATTCAGAAATACTTTCACCACCATGAATAGTTGACCAGTATATTTCTTGCCTGTAGGACATTCGAATAATACCAAACACGAATACATTACTCACCAGCACCGGTATTTTACACCTCCGTGTCCAATTCTACTTCAGCACAGAACTCCCTCTAGCTCATCCAGATCCACCCTAATATGAACAGCGTCGAATCCATCCGGCTTCTGGAACATGTACAGTCCTCTGAAATCCTTTACATCCTCGCTAAAATTACTGTGTAATGTCTGACACCCAACCACACTACCTCTACGGTACCCATCCTGTAACTGGCCCAAAAATGTTCAAAAATACTGGTACATAAATGGCGAGCGGGTCACAATAATCCTCAAACGTTGCTGATTCCTACAATACCACCCAGTGCAATATACATTGCCATGCCCACATTTGACGCCAAAACCTCAAATTGTAAACGAAACTAAATCTCCTTACAACTGCCGAAAAATACACCCACATTCTGGCGAGTTGAAAAGCATAATTTTACACACAGTAAAGTTCCTACGATAGCCCTCTTATTACCACCTAGGACTTGTTTATGGCGTTTTGACCCAGATCCCAAATTCTACTTGACCACATAACAGAACCTAACTCATCCTAAAATACCCTCTCAGCTAATACGGCTTGATCAATTTGTTGCCTGATTCTGGGAGATTCGTTTAATTACATTCAATTATTGCCTTCTCCATTTTCTTGCTTTTTAAAACAACACTGTTTTGCTTCATACATCTCGAACCCGTTTCTAGTTTTCTCAGAATACCCGTATATTAACATGGACTGGAGTAACATCGTGTCCTATTCAAGTTATTACCAAAGGTACTGATCAATTGTCAGCTGCTATCACACCTCTACCTTTAAGCCTGGATCTTTCATTTTCCGCTTCCCATTGAACTGCCCTCAACTTCCAGGTAACTACTCATGTAACCACAGTGACTTCACCAAGTGGTTTATCGGGGTCCTATAACTCCTGTAATACATTTAAATCCCTCCCTGCTGTACAATAGTATCACATTACGACTTTTGACAGACACCTTTGTATATCCACCGAGTCCCTCAACTGGACTTAACTCTCTCAGAAATGCTCCCATCGTTTTAGGAACTTGACCAATGTGTTCTGGAATAATCAGGTAACACATTTAATACCTTCTCCTGCCCTTCCTCTCCCCCCTTTCTTTATACCTGCCAATATTCCAAGAAGTGTACATAAGCACCCCCGCACAGATCTCCTCCTAACTGCTTGAAAAATACCAGGACCATTATGATAGGCAGATCAACAAATGCTCTGAAATTATCTGTTTCTAGGGGTACCAGTAATCTCTCATTTTCTCTATTACTACAAGTTTAAGCTACGACACCCCCAATTATACTCGTTCAGGCAATGCCCCCTAACTCCTTCAGAAATAAAAAATGAATTAACTTAGGGAGTTGATCATGGGGTTTTTCGGGCTGTTACTGCTACAACGCTACCCTTCTACTTTCGTCTACTATCATATCTCCCTTTTCATCCCAAATCACATTTTTTTCTCATTTTTAGAGAACAGCCCTAACTTTCTCAGAAATACCCAGCTCGTCAAGGCGAATGAACTAATTTGATTTACGAAGTCAGATGGTCCCAGTGGTACCCGAAATACCCCCGTTTTATCTCTTACTCACTGTTCATTCAAATCCTCACATTCAAAACTTTACGACACAACCTGATCTAACTCTCTCAGAAATACTCCCATCGTCTTGGAGACTTCTTCGTTACTATTTAATGAGTGAAAGGATTCCAAAAATACCATTCAAAGTCTCTCTCACACGTCTTTCGGGCTTTTAGCTCTTACTGAGCACACCTATTCTCGACCAAACAGCTGCCTCCAACTTTGCCATAATGACACACACCGTTAAGCTGACTTGATCAACGTATTACCCTGTGCGTTAACACTCCAACAATACCATATAAGTATCACCTACTACCTTCTACAGACTGTTACGTGGAGGGGTTAGACTGAGTTCTAGGATTAGTAGAAATGGAAGAGTTGGTCTTGGAACTTAGCAAATGATGCCAAAAGATGAATTCCTAATATAAAGAGTGCTGGACAGCTCCCAGGAATACGTTAGTTAAGTCTCCATAGTCACAGAAGTATTGAGAAGAAAGTCAGAAGGGATTCTGTGGATCTGTAGACATGAGGGGGTTGGCTCCTAAAAGTTATTAGGGTGTCAAAGGAGGGACACGAATGGTAAAGTATGCATTTACAGGGCCATTCGAATATGTAGAATAGCTCATTGTTGTGACGGGAGTATTTCTGGTGAAGTTAGGAGCGGGGTTGTAAAAAAGGGAAAACGAGTGTTCCTGCTTAAGAAGTGGTATAAGGGTAGTAAGGGGAAGGTGAAAGGTGGTACAGGAGTATTACGGCACCAAGGAAAGACATGATCAGTTCTGATTGGTTATGTGAGTGTTTCTACGAGAGTTGGAAGCTGTTGTGTTACTAAGCAGAGTTGGGGTATCAAGCTACAAAAGAGACAGGATAAAATTGGGAGTAACAAGAAGGGGTTCAAAAGTGACGCCAAAGCCTGAGCAGTACCTCAATGAAGTCCCCGCAGTCATATGGGTATTTTTGGAGAAGTTTTGTGGAGTTGCGTCGTCTAGTGTAAGTGAAATGATGGGTGGTAAAAGGGTGTAAAAAGCGTCTGTGAGAAATTTGAAAGTGTTACAAGATTACCCTGATTGGTGCGAACACAGTAATCAAGTCCCCATAGTGGCCTCGGCACTATTACAAAAGTTCTCCTCAGTCCTGTAAAGGAGAGCAGTCTCGAGATTCGCTGTAAGAGGATGGTGTGATATGTTAGGAGAACTACTGAATGTACCACTATAGTGCCCCATCTCTATAGAAAACAATGATCCACTTTCCAAAGTAATGCGAGCATTTTTTCCAGAGAATATGTCAATTTTTCACCCCGCCACCTTATCATATCAATCATGCATAGATAATGCGAATTTCAAAACTTTGACCAAATGGAGATTTAACAGGTTCGGGGTATACTTTCAGGTGTGTACACTACACTATACCTTTTAATCTTCCATAGAAGTCCCTAATCGTCTACATTTCTACACTTCTAAATTTTTCATAGTGAAAAGTGCGAGACAAAACAGCACCTAAAAGCCGCAATACTCATGCTAGAACGTATCTATGCATACCAGAAAGATCGCCTTATTCTACTCATTCGATTAATACCACATTTGAGTGATTTCAAGCGATATTACAGAAATTTTCAAAATCTCGTTTTTCTCCTGACCCACACCCCATCTTTTCTTCCATTTTTGACATTTTTGAGACAGAAAGTAGATTTTTATCTCGTTCAATAATAGCCCAATCTCAAAACTAAGGGGATATTTGTGATCAGCGTCAGTCAGATAGTAGAATAAAACATGTTTGGTTTCGATTGGACCACCACAACACTATCAAATCCACCAGTGTATTTTGAAAATGTCTGATTCGGGCCTTTTTCAATTTTTTTGGAAATCCTGATCTGAAAAAACCTTATTTGGCCAAAAACCACAGAGTCGGAGAAGTTGGAGAAAAAAGATAAAAAAAACCGAAAACGGGTAATACTGATCTCCGACACCTATAACTAGATGTATTAGAAAGCCCCAACTCCCAGGATCTCGGCTATGTTATCAGAATTCGTGTTTGGGATTTATTTAACCTATTGTGACGATATACAGTTTTCTAAATCTAAACATTGCTCAGAAATCATGCCAGCGACTTCAGATATGGAAGAGAAGTGGACAAAAACGAAGTAGAGGCATTGAGGACCTCCACTAACTCATTACTTTCTCACAAATATGTTCCTTTGAACTGTAACAGCCATTTCTGATATTCTGAAAATGTAAACTTAGAACTCCTGTAATTCGTCAAATAAATTAATATTGGACAAACAGACAGCATATTCGAGGTCACCGAACTAAGGGGATTCATACGGGTATCTATTCCAGTTATTTCAAGGTATGCGACTTTTTTATTTTTTTGACCAACTTCCAGTGACTTTGGTCATTTTGGCCAAATAAGCTTTTTGAAAATCTCAAAAATAAAAATAAAAATCCAAAAAGTGCCGAATCAAGCGTAAACTTGAAAAAAAATTATTTATTTGGCGAAAAAAACCACATTACAGACATCACAGAGGACTAAAAGTAATACCATCGTAACGGGAGGGGTCTGAAGTTTCCTGTGGAGTACCTTATATTGCTCTAGGACCGGTATTTGAAAACTTCGTCTTTTTCATTTTTACCAAAATCTCGATTTTTTCATGGCCCACTTGTCAGGCGTTTTTGGCGATTTTGACATTTTTGAAAAACACGTTGATAACGCTTCAAAAACTGGTTAATATGATTATGCAGATCGTAACGAGTCTGCTGGTATATTATTTTCTGTCCTGATGTGCTACATGAGGCTGTTTGAGGCTGTTGAAGTCTGATTTTTAGGGGTTACCCGGCCGTGGGAATATAGAGAAGTGGCTCAAAAATCTGTGTGAATAATGTAGACAGGATAGAGACCAGATAGGAGTAATCACAGGCTCTTGGCGATTACGGTACTACCGGTTTTAGTGTGTTTGGGAAACAGTTTTGGAACATGTCTTTTTTTCCCAGGTCCTTCAAAATAGAGCTTTAACTACAGGTCTTACTTAAAACCTTAATATTACTTCACATATTAGTTGGAGGAATACTGTACACAGGAGTGGTAGTGTTAAAAGTGTTGGAGGTGGTACAATGAGTTAATATATGATAATATATGAATCAAATAACTCTCTACAAGACCTTGGTCAAGTTACTAATGGTATGAATATGATTTTAGACAAATAGAGTCCAGGTGTCGGTTCAAGTGTTTAGGAGAGCAGGTGTCAAATGTAGGAATAATAAGGTAAGGAAGAAGTCAAAGGACATTTCAGTGTATTTTCAGCTTGAGAAACACTTTTATCAAGTCCCCAAGTCTGTATGAGTATTCCTGATCAAGTTGAGGGCTGTTCTGTAGGAAGGATGAAATGAGAGATCCGACTTTAAAACCTATATAGATATTGCAAGCGGAAGGTTAATGGTATAATCTTGATGGGTATATTCAGGAGAATGTGTCTATTCAGTTTGTATCTATCTGTCAATAATTTTGGACAAGTTAGAAACTGTTCTGTAGGAAGGATGAAATTGGAGTTTCGATTTTAGAGAACAGCGAGAGACGATAACAGGGGTATAATTGGTATCATTGGACTGGGGGAATCGCGGGGAACACAATGATTAAGCTGGTGTAATGATATGTGTATTTTCGAGTTAGTTTGAGGAGATTCACGGTAATGTAGAATTGAGTGTGGGTGTGTTGAAACTTGAAAGGAGATAGTAGAAAAGACATGAATGGTACCAAATGGTTCGCCTGACTCCAAGTAATACTCTGGTCACGTTTATAAGACGGTGTTGATATTTTCGAGTAAGTGAAGGGCAATTCTGTAAATGACAGACAAAAGGTATTTCGGAGGTACAGGTCGGTGAAAATTAGCTAGAGAAAAGGGAGAGGTACAGGAGGGTTCACTAGGCTCTGGATAACGTTCTGATCAAGTATTTGTGAGAAATCTAGTATTTCTACGGAGTTTAGAATCTGGTATGAGAAGGTGGAAGTGTTGCGGAATGAAACATATGTGATACCATTTTAATGCAATGATCACGGGGAATACATTGATAAAGTAACCGGAGAGATCATTAGGTATCTTTCATGTGAATCTATCTCTCCCAGTCTTCTACTAAAATTTGTGTGATCCACTAAGTTATATATATAATATACATATCGCGGGAAAGCACTCTCTAGTCTGAATACGCATCAATAATGGTACGGGAGTTGATCAGAAGCTTGTACCATTAGTGGTGTCCCTTCTAGCCGTCATTCAGATTTTTTCAGGTACCGTAATTCTCATGTTTACAAACTTACTAATTATATATATTCACCACAAGATGTATATTGAGTCGAATTAAATAATAAATAAAAATCAAATCAAATAATCAAATAAATTCAGATAATATCTAGCAACTAATTAAAATAAAACCAGTCAAAGCCACCAGTTTCCCTGACACCGTAAGCAGTACTAAATACCTTGAATATCTCTCCCCTGGTTTCTCCTACTTCTTTCTACATCCACCAAGACTTCTCTTTCTGACCCTCTAAACTCATCTGGGCCAAACAATTCCTCAACATCTCTAAAAATACGCGAAGACCTGTTCTCAGTTGGTTTTTTTTGTTCCCTGGAGTTGGAGGGTTCTTGTAGTACATTCACCTATTTACTATCGCTTCCAAGTTTTCTTCGCCAACTCTCACCAACACACCTCACCACCCAGCTTCCCCTAACTTCCCTAAAAATACTCTCATCGTCAGATAAACTTTACCAGAGTAATCCTAGAGCCGGTAGCTATGATATGATACCCTGGAAGCCGTATTTTTGTTCTTATTCTGACTTTTAACACGGACCCATCCAATTCTACTCAGCGGTACACCTGCACCTAAAACACTCAGAAATACACACAATGTTAAGGGGTGTTCATCAAACCAATCTTCGGACGATGAATATCTGGCTGGTATCTTCTTCGACTTTCTTCTACATTTTACTCTGTTTTAAAACCGATGCTCAAAATATTGTACATAATGGAGCCTCCAGCGCCTTGACCAAAAATACACACATTGTTATGGTGACTTCACCAGCGTAAATCCCGGAAGCTAGGGATTCCAACGATACCATACAAGACTTGCTTTCTATCTCTTTTCCACTTTTCACGCCAAGCCTCTTAATTCTACATAACTACTCTGTCCCCCTGAACTCCTTACGAAATACTCCCCTTACCATGGAAAGTCGACAGCTATCCTTGCGAGAGCCAGGTAATTCATTTGATACCATACACTTCTAAGTTATTGTTTCTCTTCACCTTTTTACGGAGACATATTCAACTGCCCCTGCCAGTGATCCCAGCATAGGTGCCTCCAACTTCACAGGAAATGCCAACTTTACAAAGGCAACTGGACCATCGTATTTGCTGGTGTCTGAAAACCCGTTTTGTACCCATTACACCCCCCCCACTATCTCTTCGTATTTTTAAGAGCCTCCCCACAAACTTGTCCTCAGAGACAACTTCCCTAAATTTCCACCCAAGATACCTAAATGGCTATGAAGACTTATCAATTATAATCCTCAAGGTCAGAAGATTCTAAAAATACCTATCAAGCCATGTTTATTAATTCCTGTCGCATTTTGAAACTGCCACCTCCTAACCTATCTGGCTACACAACTGGATCAAGCTCGCTCAAAAATACTTGGAGAAGTACAAGCACTTAACCAGGGGAACATCCAGGTCGAGATTACTCAGATAGTTTGTTCCTTTTCTTGTTTACTATATCTCCACCTTCTTTTCGCTCCGACGTTCGCATTTCTACCTATAACATACTTATACAAACGTCTCCAAAAATGCTTACATTACCATGGGGACTTGACGGGAGTATTCCTGAAAGCTAGGGGACTCGAATGATACCAAGCAAGTATCTCTTACTATCTCTGTCAGGCTTTTGTCACATCCGCCCCCAATTCTACTTTACCACCCAACTTCCCCTAACTCACTCAGAAATACTCACGTGACCAATACAACTAGACCATGTTTGTACTTGGTGTCTGAGGCGTCTAATGGTACCTAGAAGCCTTCCCCTACCACATCTTTCCAACTTTTAAAACCGAAACACATATTTTCGACTTTCACAGAACTTCCACCAACTCTCCAAAAATAGTTACATGGCCAAGCAGATTTTACCAGCGTATTTCCCGGACTGAGGAGATCTAAAAAATACTATTTAGTGCCTTTATCACTTCCCATTTAACATTTATATCACATTCATCCCCACATCCATCCCCACCGTCTCATCACTCACTCCTTCGAACTCCTACAAAGATACCCTCTCCTTAATGGACTGTCAGCCATTGCAATTCCCAGACCACAGGAGTCCACTTCATACCATTAAAGATTTACATATATCATCTTAACAATCCTTAGCCCCGAAATTCGGTTTTTACAATTTCACGCAACTGCCTTTAATTCGCTCAAAAATATATACATGACTATATTGAATATACAATCTCCATTTCACGACCCAGTGGAACCGTATAATCCCTTTATACCTTCTCCGCTACTTCTTTGCAGTAATAAACCTTCCCTATGTTAGCTCCCGATACACCAAACAGTGCTGTACGTACCCAACTTCGTGAAAAGTGCCAACATGGATACATGAATTTGACGAGAGTACTCCTCAAGGGTGGGTGATTTTAATGATACCCTATAGACCTAGTATATCACCTTTTTTGCGCATTTTACACTTACCCTCTAACTTCTGTTTGTCCACGCAACAGCCTGTAACTCAATCAGAAATACCCGTATAGCCTTAGGGTCTTAGTCAATATAGTCCTCTGAGTTTGATGTATCCAACAATACCCTACTTCGCCCTACTTCATTCATCTGCTACCAATTACCCACCTTCAATTGACTCTCGTACTGCCAATTTTCAACACAACTCTTTGTAACTTACGCAGAAATACCCCTACCGTTATGGAGACTTGAGAACTATACTCATGGAAGTCAGGAGATTCCAAAAACACCATTCAATGCCCCCCTATTACCTTTTTCCAACTTTTAGCAGCGACGCATACGTTATCTCAACTGCACATCTGTGTCAAGTCAACCAGAAATATCTGTATCACTACAAAGACATAACTATTGGGTCGCCACAGTTAGACGGAGGCTGTTCATGCCTTTCGATTCTCTCCTACTTTCTCTGCATCATTTTTAAAATCGAGATACGCATTTTTTACTTTCCACAGAACTGCGTCCAACTTGGCCAGAAATACCTCATTACATGAAGACAGCTACAATCGTTCTTCCTAGTTCAACGAGAGTCCCCTGGAACTGTCGAAGTAGTTTTTATCATCACTTTACCGCTTTTATCTCAGAGCACTATATCTTGCTTCTCACAGAATCAAACCAAACTCCACCAGAAATACTAGCATTTCTTTCGGGACTAGATCAACGTGTTCCTTGACATCAGAACATTCCAATGACACCATTCAATCTCTACCCACCTTCCCCTACCCGCTTTTAACACCAACCCTTGTAGTTCTACTTGACTGCATAAGTTGCCCCAACTTTGCCAAAAATACAGAGATATATATACAGGTTTGGTTGGTTTATTCTCTGGTTCAAATAAGGTCCATTGACAACTTTCATTACTCCCTGGTATCTCTCACGTACCCCCAAAACCAAAACTCGAATTTGAAACACTTTTCAGACCTGCCTCTAATTTTCCCAGAAATACCCATATCGTGAAATAGAGGTGACGAGCGTATTCCCCACATGAATCTGGTTCCAGTGGTACCACGTACGCCTCTAATATAACGCTCTATTCTCCTTTACAACTTCCACCCCTAACTCTACTTGGCGACATAACTCTCTCTAACTCACCGAGAAATATACACATAGTCACGGCGAACTAACCACATTGCTCCTTGTGACCAGGGGAATATCATGGTTCCCTTAACTTCTCAATCAAAACAATTTCACTCATTTTTACCCCAACATGCAATGTTGTCTCCACGGAGATTTCCCTTAACTTACTCTATTATATCTGCATTCCTAAAGTAATAGGACTACGTAGTTTGTTACTCTCACATAGAGGGCAATGATGGGACCCACCAACACCTACCACCCCTACTGTACAGTACAGTACTGTACTAACATCTATATCGACCCTATCATTTTCAGTTGGCTATTCAACTCCCCCACATTGACCCAAAATATTGCTATAACCAGGGAGACTTGCCCATGTAGTTCTTTATAGAGGCTATATTCAGGTGATTCCTTTTTATAATTCCTCTCCAGGTATTACCCACATTTCACACAACAATCATAATTCTACTGTTCCAGAGAAGTGTTTCCAACTTCACCAGAAATAGCAGTAATACAATGCCAACTTAACTGTATTATTCCTTGATGCTGACCGGTTCTAACAATACCCATTCTGTTACTTCTCTCTCATTTTACCAACTTTTTACCCCAGCAGGCTTATTCGTGCCCCATAGATAGCTGCCTCCAACTTCACTAATAATACCTCTATCGGTATGGCAACTTCACCGTTGTAATCCCATAGTCTATACAGCTACAAAAATACCCATGGATACTAGTTTGTTGCTTATTTCCCTCTAATATTACCGAGACCCTAGATTTTTCTTGTCCACTCGATCCCATCCAACTCATCCAGAAATACTCTCATGATCATAGCAACTTCACCAGCATGTATTAGAGAGTCGTGAGACTCTGGTAGGTACCATTACATATCTCTCACTACTTCGTACACAATTTTAACACCTATGTCCCAAATCGTATTGAACCACACAATTCCTCCCAACTCCTCCAAAAATACTCCCATTATTTAAGCGACTGGAGCATAGTCATCCCTGGAGTCGTTATATTGTAGCCGTACCTTATAAATATCCCATTCAGCCACTTACCAGCTTTTAACATCAACTCTCCCTGTTCCACTTCTTCATGAAGTGGCCTCAATTTCACCGGAAATACATATACAGCCAAGAGGACTTAACCATTGTGTTCCCTTGTGTCAGGGAATTTATTTGATACCATTCAAGTATTGATATAAGCTCTCTCACACTCTCAACACCAATACACTCAAATATACTGAACTCTCAACTCCCTCTAACCCACTCAGCAATATTCCAAACATTATGGTGTCTTGCTCACCATGCCCCCATGAGTTAGTAGATTCCCACTGTTCCCTTGTACCTCTCCTTTTACACATTTCCAGCCTTTTGCACCCCCAGCACCCAATTCTGCTTAGTCACACAATTGTTCTAACTCACTCAAAAATACTCCCATGGTCACAGGGATTTGATCCTCTTGATCTTCATCATTACGCCATTCGTATGGTACCATTCAGACTTGTATTACTATCTTTCTCAACTTTTAACCCCAACCCTCCTGATTCTACGTGCAGCCACACCCGCCCCCAACTCATTCAGAAATACTCTAAAATACAAGACGACTTGACCATTGTGTTCGTCCAGGACACGCGATTCTTATGGTACCCACCAATCCTACGCCACTATGCTTTCCCATATTTTAGCACCAACCCTTCCAATTCTACACTTTCATACAACAGAGTCTAACTTTTCCAGAAATACTCTTACAACTACAGGGACTTAATCATCGTGTTCTCTGGAGTAATGTAGTTCTATTGGAACCCGCCCTGTCTATGTTACGATATCCTGTCTTATTTCAGCCTCCAGTCTCCAAAATCTACGTTCCCACAGATCTGTGTCTAGATCGACCAAAAATATTGGTACAATCACACGGACTAGACCATTGTGTTACCCTGGGTCATACGATTCCGATGGTACCATCTAAGCCTTTATTACTAGGTATTTCGAATTTTTAGACCAGACCTCCCACCGCTGTGTAATTACCCAGCTGCCCCTAGATCCTCCAGAAATACTCTCACAGCCACAAGGAATTAAGTCTCTTGATCCTCATCGCAAGGCCGTTCTAGTGACATCAATTGGACCTTTCCAACTATGGTTTCTCAACTTTTAACACTTAGACCTTCGGTTCTACGTATTCACCCATCTGTCTCCAACTTCTCTAGTAATACTCTCAACTCGACAAAGACTTGACCAGCGTGTTTCCCCAACCCACAAAAGTCAAATGGTACCCACTAATCATATGCTAAAGTGTCCGGTCTACTTTTATCTCCCACCCTCCTTATCGACGTATTCACACAGCAGTTGCTAACTTCCTTAATAATAACCTCACCTCAATGGCAACTTGACCATTATATTCCCCCATTCCGAGGGATTATGATGGTACCCACCAATCTTAGGTTAGTGTGTGTTTTCTACTTTTAACACTGCCACTTCCAACTCAACCTACTCACACAGGTGGCTCTAACTATTCCAGAAATACCCGTACGACTACAAGGGGTTGATTATCATGATCACTCAATCCCTATGATTCTAATGGTACCCACCAGACCGCTTCTACTGTGTCTTATCTACTTTTAGCATCACCACATTCAATTCTGCATATTTACATATTTGTCCGTAACTCCTCCAGAATTACTCGTACTGTAAAACGGTCTTGATCATTGTGATCCCCTCGGTTACACAGCACGGACAGTGCCCACTAATCCTGTTCTACTGTATCGTATTTAGTTTTAGTTCCATCTCTCCAATATTTACGTGTTTACAATGCTGTCCCTAACTCCTCTAGAAGTACACATACAGAAACACAGACTAAATTATCGTGTTCTACAGGGTCGGGCGATTCTTATGGAACCCACCGATACTATGCTAATATGTTTTTTCCAGGTTTTGTCGCCAACCTTCATAATTTTACCTATTAACACAACTGTTCCTATATCCTCCAAAAATACCCGTAAATCCACAGGGTCTTGATCATCGTGTTCCCCAAGGTCTCTCAAATCTGATGGTACCCACTATCCCTACATCACTGTGCCCCATCTAATTTTCTCACAGCCCCTCCCAAATTTATGTATTCACATCCCTGGCTCTATCTCCCTCAGAAATACTCTTACAGTCACAAGGGCATGACCACAGTGATCTACCAAGCCATGCTATTCTGATGGTACCGTACTGTACGCACCAATCAGATTATACTATTTCCTGTCCTGTTTTAGCCTCCATCCTCCAATATGTACGTATTCATACAACTGTGTCTAACTCCGCCAATAAAATACGTACAAACAAACAGACTTAATCGTCGTACTTCTCGAGGTTGCATAATTCGTATGGTCTCCATTAATCCAATACCAATATGTTTTTCCAACTTCTAGACCATCCCTCATTATATCTACGTTTTCGCACAACTGTGTCTAACCCCTCCAAAAACACCCATACAACCACGGGGACTTCACCATTTTGTTCTGATAATCCACGCTATTCTGATAGTACCTTCTCAACCTGTACTATTATGTTTTTGCAGTTCTATCACCAACCCTCCCTCATTCACGTATTCACAGATATGTGTCAAACTCCTCTAACAGTGCTCGTACAACATCAGGGGCTAGATCATCATATTGTCTGAGGTCGCACGATTCTGATAGCACCCACCAAGCCCATGACAAGGTGTCCTATTTACTTTTAGCTCATACCTTCCAATATCTACGTATTCACGCAATTGTGCCTAGCTCCTCCAATAATACTCGTACATTTACAAGAATTGACCATTGTGTTCCTTTAAGGCTATGCCATTCAGATGGTACAGTACTCACAAAACCAGTTCTACTATGTCCTGTCGAGTTTTAGTTCCCACCTTCCAATATTTAGGTATACACACATTCGTCCCTAACTCCTCCAATAATACTAGCATAACTACAGGACTTTACCACTGTGTTCCCCGAGGGTCTCGTTATTCCAATGGTACAGTACCATTTGGGTTTGTATTAAAGTACTATGTTTTTCCAACCATTAGCACAACACTCCAATTACTCCATAAAAACACAACTTAGTCTAACTCGCTCAGAAATAGTCATACAGTCATGGGAACTTGACCATTGTGACCTCCGAGATGGCACGATTCTGATATGACTACCTGCATTAGTATTACTATGATTTCTTAGCTTATATCTCTACTGTACCACTCTCAAGAGGAGAGCTGTAACTAAAAGGTCTAACTGTAAATTTTGATTTTAGTTAGAGATTTAGTTAAGAAAAGCATAATGACTCATGGTGCTCAACGTATGACAGCAGCTAGGTATTGGAACAATGTAAGAATTTCATAGAGGTAATTTTGGTACAGTACTGTACTGTACTGCAGAATTAATAAACTCCACCCCTATTATGAAATACTCCCCCCGAAGTCTTTATTTAGGGAGTTGGAGGTGCTGGTACAGTTTGGAACTAGGAGAAATGGTGTTAAAGATGAGGGCGAGGAATAAGGGAGAAGTGGAAAACGTATTTAGAGTATCTAGAATCGTGTTAATCTAGTTCCTGTAACGACATGAGTATGTTCTGTGGAAAGTGGGATATGAGGGATCTAGCTGTAAATGTAGTGTAGAGCTTGCAAGGAGATGATGAATGGAATAATGTTTGTTAACGATCCCTGAGGAATACATCCGACAAGTCTCCATAGTGATATGACTTTTCCTGGTGAAGTTAGAGGCTATGTGATGGAAAGAAGAAAACCGGTGTTTCGATTTTTTAGAAGATAGAAAGCAGAGAGGGGGATTATAACTGGTAATATTGGAATGGGACGGTGATTGGTTAATCTATAAAACAGCTAGCTAAGCGATATGAACATTTTTGAACTAGTTGGAGAGAGTTCTATAGTAAAGTAGAAGTGGGAGTGGAAGTGTAAAAATAGTAATGGGGAAAATAAAACAGGCATAGATGGTATCAAATGAATCCTATTACGCCTTATAATACGTTGGTGAAGTCTCCATACCGATGCGGGTATTCTCTAGTGAGTTATAATCTGTTATGTGTATAGGTTTATAGTGATGCATAGGTGTTTCGGTAGTGAAAGTGAGTAAGATATAGCTGGATAGATAGATAAGTTACAGTTGGAATTCACAGGCCCAAATAAGTGCTATGGTAAACGCTTGGTAAATATACAGGTATCCCTGGGGCTACGAGATTGAGATGTGAAAAGGTAGAAATAAGAGGTTGAGCTGGAAAAGCAGAGAAAAATGTAGTAGAATCAGAATGAAGGGTTATTCTGGGGTAATATAACTTGGGAGACCCAATGGGAGACTTACCGTTGCAACATGGATATTTTTAAACGAGTTAGAGTGGCTTAACTCACGATGTAGAATTGGAGGTGGAAGTGTAGAGAGTTGAAACAATAACATGAACTGGACTTATATGGTCTCATTCCAATCCTCAGGACCCGGAAAATATGTTTATCAAATCCCCATATCCATGTGAACGTTTCTTATAAACTTGGGCCAGCTCTACAATCAGGTCAAATTACAGATGGTAGTGTGTGAGATGTGTGGAAGAGGTGGTAGGGGTTTATAAACCGGGATAACTGAATATTAGGGCTCGGAGAACGCTGTTGTCAGCTCAGCTTAAGTTAATGAGTATTTCTAAGGAAGTTGGAGACACATGTATGAAGGAGTAGAGTTGGGAAGGTAGCAATTAAAGCAGATGGGAGGCAGAATGGAATACACAAAAGGGGTGCCTGAATAGTTAGACATCAGGGAGCATCCTGAGTAGCTCGCTACGACTATGCGGGTATTTCTGATTAAGTTGTATCCTGTTTTGTGAAAGGTGCAGAAAATCATTTTCTGTTCTACAAGTGAATGAAACGCAGCAGGAGAGATACACAGAGGGTTGTGTGCAATTACGGGCTCCTAAAAGACTCTATGTGCTTCATCTTTACTCTTGGGGTATTTTTGGAGGAGTTGAAGAGAGTTTTGTGAATGCGTTGCATGGATTTAGAAGAGTAGAAGTGCGATATAAGTGGATAAGAGATAACAGGGCGCCATAACAGGGCGCCATGAATGGTGTCACTAGTTTTACCACACTCTGAGAAACATAATTATAAAGTTGGGTGAGTTATGCGGATATTTCTGAAGAAGTTAGAGGGGATGTGTAGTCATGACCTCTTCGGTGAGTCGGATTAAAAATGAGAGAAAAAGGAATGCGAGAGAATTAAACGGTTCCAGTTGTATACTATGATCAGGTGGAAGAGTCTCCTTGACTCCCTTCTCAATGGTGCCTTTATTGGTGAATTTAGAGGCAGTTAAGTCGACAGGTAGAATTGGGGGCGTAAGTGTAAAAGGTGCAAAAGATATGGGATATTCATTGTATATGGTACCGTTAGAATCTAGTAGATCTGGTGAATACACCTGTCAAGTCATTGTAGCTTCAAGTATTCTCCTCATGAAGTTGAGAGCGTCCCTGTGATGGACTGTTGAAAGGAACGTGGTTGTTAATTTCTGTGAAGAGAGGACACAGGAGAGATAAAAGGCTTTGAAAGATCTACCGGGCGGCATAATTCAGTGACTCAATCGCCTTGGTAATCTGGGTATTTCTACGAGAATTGGAGGCAGTTGTGAAAAACTGCAAATCTGGCAGTTTGGGATTAAATGTTGCTGAAACGTCATAGGAAGCGTTTAAAAAACGAACCCATTAGCACTCTCCATCAATAAATCACAATGAGGAGCTTGCCATAGAAATCTGGGTATTTATGAAGGAGTTTAATAGGAGTTGGTGACGAGGTGTACAATTATTTTTTGAGGTGGGCCCTAAAGATCCCCTGAAATACCCTCAGAACAAAAGCAATCTTACCCATGCTTTCATATAGATTCTGAAAGAGGTCAGGTACGCCTGACCCCTATCCACCTATGTCTCCACAACTTATAAAACCAAAATCCCATTTTTCGACCTCTATATCCAATGAGGCGCAACTCAAGTAGAAATACTCATAAAGACAAAGGTACTTGAGCACCGTGATCCACATTGTCGCTGGATTCCCCTAATACCACACATATCTAGGTCTCTATCCAAAGCCACCTTTTACACCTCGACATCCAATTCTACATCGCCTTACAACTCAATCCAACTCCTGCAAAAAATATCTGTACAACAACGGGGTATTGGTCACCCCATTCAGCAGGGCTGATCGATTTGGATGGGTCCATTCATTCTATCCTTTGTCACCTCTTGTGCATTTTAAACCCCGACATCCCCAATAGTGAATATCACAGAACTGCTCCCAGCTACCTCAAAAATACTCCCATAGTAAGGGGAAGAGAATAATGGTAGTCCTGGAGCCCTGTAGGTCCTGATAATACCATTCACGTCTTTTGTACTGTCTCTGTCTACCTTTTATCTCCAATACACCAACCCTCTACTTATTATACAATTGCCCCCAGCTCCCTCAAAAATACGTGCATCACTACGGGGAGTAGACGAACGTCTCATTAGATGGTATGTACATCTTTACCAAATTACCATTCAATTCCTCCCTATCGCTCTCTATCCCCTTTGCAAACCAAAGCCACTATCTCTACGTGTCAAAAGAATTCCTTCTAGTTCAGTCACAAATACCTCCATCGTCTCGGTTGCTTGACCACTACATTCAGATTCTCAATAGATCTAAATAATTGCCTCCCACCATCTTCCTTTACCCCTTTCCAACTTATTGCACCTACATCCCTTCTCATACATACTGGCAACACAGAAGGGCCTGACTCTTCCAATAATAATCTGGTAGCAAAGCAAGCTTGATAGTTCGTCTCCCACCAATCGAGTGATTCATTTGGAGTCCATCTATAAGTCTCCTACCTCTTCTCTATCAAAATATATGCACCTACATTATCATTTGTCGTACACCTCGAACCGTCAAACCGGGGTAGTTCGTTCACAAATAACGATATGCTTACCGGAAGTAGACCAAGGTAATTCCCCAGTCCTGTATAGTCCTTTTGTGCCTGTTATTATTCTACTATGATCTCATATCCACCTTTAAAACTGAAACATTCACTTCACGGATTCCACAGAGCTTTCCTCAACTCCACCAGAAATGATCACAGAGTCACAGTTACTTGTCCATATAATACCAGGGGTCACATAATTGCAATTCCACCTTATATTCTCTCCTGCCTACATATTTGCCACGTTGACATCGAATCTCGTAAATCTACCTCCCCACACAACTGGGTCTAACTTCTCCCATAATAACTGCATCGTCAAGCCGACTTCATCATTCTGTTCCCTCCGATCTACAGGTTCAAGGAGTTCCTGTATTTGTCCCCCGCAACCTGTGTTTTCCATTTAAAACCGTAGCACTTATTTGATATTTTTCGCAGAAACGCCCTAATATACCCAGAAATACTTTTTATAACGAGTTTGACTTGTTAATTATGTTCTACAAGTCACAACTTTCATCTGGAGCTCTTAAAGCTATCTCTTAAACCTCATTCTCAATTTTTACACCAACACCTCAACCCTACTTCGTCATACAACTTCCCATAACTTTCTTGAAATTGATCAGAAAGTCACAGCGAGTTCTCAAACTGAAACACCAACTACATATGGTACCCTGTATTTCTTCCTTCCTCTACTACTGTACCAACTTTTCCCACCTTTACACTCATACCCATCATTTTAAATTTCACTAGAACTGCTTCAACTATCTCAATAATACGTGCAAAGTGAAGGTAAGTCTCTCATAATTTAGGGCATGAGGTAACAACAATTCTACTTATTCGTTTGATACCCTTCAACTTTCCCCTCTAACTTTTTTCACAATGTTTGGAAGTCCAGCTCTACTCATACACACAACTGCGCTCAACTCCACCAGTAATATTCACAATGACAAGAACACTTTACCGTTGTGATTACACGAGGCAAACTAAGCTCCTATTACCTTAAAAAATCAATCTACTGTCTCTGCGCCTCTCTTAAAACCGACGCACCCATTTTCTTGAATTAGCAGAACTGCACATAGATGTGTAAAAAAGAGCCAGATGAGCATTGGGACTAATCCACTGTATTTTTCAGGCTCATAAAATCCCTTGAATACCGCCCGTAACACTCCCTCAACTTTTTGTATCCTGTTATCACCAACAACTCCATTTATACGTCGCAACAGAATTCGCATAACCCGCTCTAGAATGTTCATATAACATATTCTGCTAGACGGGAGTATTCACAAGAGACAGTGGATTCGAACCATATCAAATATGATTACTTTACTGTCCACCACCCACATGTTTCACATCCGTCTCCAATTCTACATCAACACTCAACTACCTGTAACCTGTCCAGACCAGCCCGAATATAAACAGTGTCCAATCCATCCGGCTTCAAGTACATGCACAATCTGCTGGAACCCTTTACATTCTTCCTACAATCACTGTACAACGTCCAACACCCTACCACATTATTTTACCTATCACGTAACTATCCCTAAATCCTTCAAAAATGCCGGTATCGAAACAAAGAGAGGATCATAATGACACACGGACGTTGATTATGCCTATAACACCATCCAATACTTCCTTATTTTTGCATACCTCATTTCACACCAAATCTCAAAATTTGATTGAAATCAAAACTCGGTCTACAGCTGCCGAAAAATATCTACAGGGTATGGCGAGTTGTTTCACTACATTTTACCGTACAGGAACGCTCCTTGGTAGTCCCCTTATTCTCACATAGTACTTCTTTCTAACGTTTTTGGCCCAGATCCCAATTTCCACTTGCCCACATAACAGCGCCTGACTCATCCTAAACTACCCTCTCAGGTAAGACGACTTGATTTTACTGTTACCATAAGCTGGGAGATACGTTTGGTTCCATTTTTTATTTGTTGTCTAAACCATTTTCTTGCTTTTTAGCACCGAATCTGTTTTTTCTTTCACACCTCGAAATTGTCTCTAGTTATTTAAAAATACCCATATGATTATGTGGACTGAAACAAAATGGTTTCAGTATCGTGTTATTACCAATGGTACCGTTCACTTCTCTATTATTGTCTTACCTCCACCTTTAAGACAGGAACTCTCATTTTCCACTTCCTATAGAACTGCCTCAACTTCCAGGGAACTACTCACATAACGATGGTCGCTTAATCAAGTGGTTTCTCAGGGTCGCACGGTCCCAGTAACTGTAGCTTCAAATCTTTTCACTATCCCTTTCCTGCTTTCCATCAGCACAACTCTGACTTCTACTTTTCATAGAGCTGCCATAACTCAGTCAGAATTACCCCTACAGTCATGGCAAGTTGATCAACCTAATCCTTGATATCAGGGCTTTCCTTTGGTACCACTCAGGCTATTTCTGAAAGTTCCTAACCATTTCTTACACTGCCACCTCCAATTCTACTGAATTTCAGAACTGCGAACTATTTCTGAGAAAATAATCGTATGGTCTCGGAGATACAACGGAGGTGTTCCTGATATCCTGTAGTTTTATTTGATACCATTCAAGTATCTCTTGCCGTTGCTTGTCAATTTTTGGCCCCCCTGTTTCTTCTTCTCAGTTATATACAATTGCTTCCAACTAGACGGAAATAATTTAATCAACTATGGTGATTTGAGCATTGTTATACTGAGGGTGTGTAGAACGGATCACCACCATTCATATCTCTGCTACATCCTCCTCACCTATTATAGCACCAATACTCCAGGCATAACTGCCCTTATTACTTCAATAATACCAGTAATAATACACAGAGACAACAAACACTCCCCGGAGCTGACTGGTCCCAATCATCCCAGCTAAATATGCACCCCCCTGTACATTTTCGAGGATACAGTGTACTGTACTGTACCCCTATTCTACTAATTTATGTAGAATTGGGAGGACAGTGTTAAAGGAGGACAATTGGGGCAAGGGATTTATGGGGTTCTTCGAAAAGGAGGTCCTGGGTCTTATTGGACAAGCCACCATCACCCCGAGAGTGAGAATACTGGAGTTTGTATAATTTGGAGAATAGGCGTTAAACGAAGGTGTGCAAGAGTACAGTAAAGGAGAAGCAAGAAGTAGTTTTTAAAATTCTCGAATCAATTAATGTTCTGATCAATTCGCCATAACGATACGGGGATTCTGATGAAGTTAGGGGCTCCTTTGGAGGAAGTAGTAAATGAGAGTTCTGACAGTAAAAGATGTGAAGAGGTAATAGGGAACAAAAAAAAGGTAATTATGGGATATAGTTGCAATGGGGAACAGGCTTGTCAAGTTGTCATCGTTAGGCCATCATTATTGGTGACGTTGGAACCAGTTCTGTAAAGTGAGAAATAAGTGGGTTTCGATTTTAAAGAGAAGTGAGAGATTATAGGAGGGTTATTCTTGGTACTATTGGAATGGTACAACGATGGGGAACACGATTGAAAGTCCGGTTTGATGATATGAGCATTTTTGATGTCGTAGGGGGAAGTTCTAAGATGAACGAAAATTGTGCTGGAGGCCCTAAAAGTTGAATGGGGATGGTAGCACAGGCATAATTGGTACCAAATGAATCTTCTAATGCTTAGAAATACGTTGGTCAAGCAAACGTCACAGTACCAGTATTTTTGAGTGAGTTTGTGGCAGCTCTGTGAATAGCAGAATTTGGGGGTTTCGGGTTTGTAAGTTTAAAAGAAATATCTGGAAAGACAGAGAAGGTACAGTTGTATTCAACCGGCTTAGTGGGACGCCCTTTTCCAGTACCCGTAAGCATACAGGTAATTCTGAGGGCATCCAGTTCAGGTTTGTAAGAAGATAGCAGCAGTGCCTTTGATGTGTCATGAATTTTATCAAAAAATCGTAATACGAAGTGAGCACAACGGTCTGGCTATTCAGCTACGAGTTCTCAACTGGGACCCTTTTTGTCTGTAGTACTGTAGTATTTTTATTTACCTATAAAACCAAAACACTCATCTCCGACATTTCCCAGAACTGCCCTTAACTTTTCTAAAAAATACATATTATCAAAAGAACTACAGTAGTTTAAGGGTATCTCCGAGGTAGTACCTTCCACTGATACTTTCTAGATCTCTCCTACTGTCCCTTGCTAACTTTTAGTACCACCATCCACAATCTGGCAACATTCTCTAGCAGTCCCCAACTTAACCAAGAGTATCTGAACTATTATGGCGATTTAATGACCTTGCTGTGAAGAGTCCGTAGTTTCATATCGCACCTGTATAATACACCCTGCTATTTTCTTGGTTCTATTGACACCCATGCCTCTATCTAATTTACCTGGATATGCATCTGTCGGTAACTCTTGCAATAATAATGCCATAGCATTGGGGTCTTGACCAGCATATTATATAGCACTAGATAATTGCAAAAGTATCGTTCATACCTTTACTACAGTTTTTGTTACTACAGTACGAGTCGTAGTGTAAACTTCGAGAATCACTTTACCACCCTCCCAGATAACAGCCCCCCATTCATCCAGAAATACTCACATATCAACAGAGACTTGACCATGTAGTACCCTAGCGCTGTTACATTCTAACAATGGCCTTTATGCTGTATCTACTATATTTTTTCCACCTTTGACAGCGACCCTCGCTTTTATACCTAGCCACACAACCGAGCTTAACTTCTCAAAAAGTAGCTGTATCGATAAGAAGACTTGGTCATGTTTCTCTATCTTACATGTATGATTCTGTAGCATCATCTCTAAATACCTACCACCCCTAATACTCTTTTAAAATTGAAACCATCCCCTCCAACTTTTCACTGATCTTTTTACAACAAATCAGGAATATGTGCAATACGAATGCGATTGGACTATTATGATTAACCGAGACTCAGCTATGATTTGTTACCATTCAAACTGTCTCTAGAATTTCTTCCTCAGTTTTTACTCTAATACTGCCATTTTAGATAAATGCACAACTCCGCATATCTCTCTGAATCTCTGTGAATTAATGGTAGAGTCACTGTAACCTATTTTTACTGCTCCTGATACACACTAGATTCTGACGGCACCTTTCGGTCTCTACTGATAACCTCCTTCCATTTTCACACCTCCACTTCCAACTTCGATTGCCAGCAGAACTGCCATCAACTTCCCCTGTAATACGCACTTCCTCTCAGCTAGTCAAGGCAACTAGAACATTAATCATTTAAGATTCTGGCGATTCGTTAGCACCTGTTGTGACTGTATTATAGCATCTTCAGAGCTTTAACAAAGACATCCCTGATACAGTCCCCAAAACAAACCGGCCTCAACTTTCCCAGAAATATCTTCAGAATAACAGAATATCTATATTATATTAAATGGACTCAGATATTTCACCTGAAAAATATTATATCTCTCTTTTTCTCTCCACAACTAATAAAACCAAAATACCAGTTTTCAACATAAACACCCGATTCAGCCTAACTTCTCTAAAAATACCCACATAGCCAAGGAGACTTTACCATTCTGCTGAGACGAGCTAGGAGATTACACTGGAATTGCTTATATACCTCTTACCACTTCTTTCCAACTTTCAGCACCCACACGCCCACATTGTCTTACACCTCGAAACACCTATGTAGGTGGGTAGCTTCATCAATAATACCCATATTCTTACGGGGAGTTGACAAACGTATATCCCATGTCAAGTGGATTCCATTGGTACTGTACCATTTGAAACTCTACTCCTATCTCATATCTCTCTTGAAACTAATAACATTCTCGTTCCACTTCCCATATAACTGTCTTCAATTTCTGTAAAAAATACTCACAGACTAACGGTGACTTGATCGCGTAGTTCCTTCGAATCATTTAGTTCCAACGACACTTTGTGATCCCTCCCAACTACTTTATTTCCCCCTTTTACAGCGAATATCGAAAATTACTCCTCCCCACACAACTGGGCCTATCTCTCCCAAAATGGTCGCATAGCCAAGCCAGCTTGACCGATTCGATCCCTACGATCTCACTGTCAATTTAAACCCTCTCATTCTTTCCTTCCATCCCTGATACTTCTCAAAACAAAAACACATATCTACTACTTTTCACCGAACTGCCCCAACTTCCTCAGGAATAACTGTCCTATAGAACGTGTCTTGTTTACTATACTTCCTCGAGCCGTTGATATATTCGAACTGTAGCCCTTTAATCTATCTCTACTAGCCTTGCTATACCTACACCTCCAACCCTTCTCAGTCGTTCAACTTCGCAAAACTTTTTCGGAATTAATGACATACTTGGCTGACTACATTGCTCTTGAGACTCTCAATATTCAGACGATACCCTCTTCCCCTCTTTAAAACTAATTTCTTCCACTTTTTTTCCACCACACCTAATTATGTGTCAACACAACTGCCTTCAATTCCCTCAGTAATACCCCCTTCGTCTCAGCAACTCTATCATTTTAGTCTTCTGACAACAGAGATTCGAACCGAGCCCTTCACATTTCAGATAATACCTTTTAAACACTTTTATAACTGGCACTCAGAATTATACATCCACTCAGAACTGCTCCAAATTCACCAGAAATATTCCGATCGCTACAGAGACTTGATACTGAAGTTCCATGAGGCTAGATGGTTCTTATAGTACCCATATATATGCTTCTATTATCTCTGTTTTATTTTAACCTGACCCTAAACCACTACAAATCAGATCTCCCTCAATCTCTTACAAAAATACCAGCACCTATATTAAGACTTGACAGGAGTATTCCTTGGGGATAGAGGATTCTAATGATACCCTACAAGAGCTTCCTGATATCTCTTTCCCACTTGTGCCACTTCCATTCCCAATTCTACTTTGTCACACAAACGTCCGTAACTTCTTCAGAAATATCTGCACTACTATTTAGATCTGACCATGTTACTCCTGATGAGATAGAGATTCTTACTGCACCAATGTATCCGTTTTACCTAACTCTTCACAGAATTCAAAAGCCCTACCCAATGTCGCCCCCACACACAACTCTGTCTATCTTTTCAAAAATACTAGTACAATTACCCCAAGCTTACCAACTGATTCTCTGACGCGAGGTGATTCTAATGGCACCATTCAAATCTCTCCTTCTACCCCCTCTCGAGTTGTGACCACGACTGTCCCAGTTCTATTAGTCATGCAACTCACCTTACCTGGTTCAGAAATATCTGCTTCGCTATGGGGTGTTGACCATGGAGTACCTTGGGCTGTTATGGTTTCGATGGTACCTTTTATCTCTTGTATACTATCCCTTTCTCTCTTGTTAAACCAAAACACTGATTTCCCACCTTTCATAGAACAGCCCTAACTTTCTCAGAATTATCCAGTTCGCCAAGGCGCCAGGTCCAATGTAATAATTGGAGTCAGACGAACCCACCGATACCTTATATGCCTTCCTTGTAATATCCTAGCCGCTTTTAAGTCAGGTCCTCGCACTACTAGTTTGTAACATAATCTGCTCTAACTCACTCAGAAGTATTCCCACATTATTGGGAACTTACTCGGCATGTTTCCATGAGAATGGCGATTCCAACAATTACTTTTAACTTTCTCTATCTACACTTTTCGGAATTTTATGCCCAGCACCCATGCCATCGATCCACACAGCTGTCTCCAACTAACTGCTCTTACGACTAAGCTGACTTGTCCAACATGTTCCCCTATGCCAGGAGATTCCAATGGTACTGTACCATTTCTTTAGTATCTATAACATCCTTTACTCCGATGTCACTTCACACTCCATCTCTAACGGCCACTTGTATCGTAGTTCTACTTATACTATACAATGTACACCTGACTATATTTTGAACTATTTCAGGCCAACGTCGCCCTCCCACCAACATCGGTGGAAGCAGTGCCAGGAGGCATATCACCACTTCGACCGCTCACAAACTGGCTGTAGATGCCCTTCAGCTTCATGAGCTCCTTCTTACTAATGGAAGGAGAAGTATCATCAAGAGACTTGTTCATGTGCTGAGGCTTGATCACGACGACAGCCTTCTTCCGGGGCTTCTCTTCGTCAGTTTCATCGCCCACTGACATTCCCTTAAACAGAGCTTCCAACTTTGCTGTAACACGTGCCTTCTCAGCCACTGCAGCTCGCGCATTCATAACCTCGTTCTGTCCCGTCGCAGGCTCCTTCTTGGAAGCCCCAAGAGTAGTCTGGAAAAACTCCAGGCGCTTGTCTTCAAGGGCGGGAACATCAGCCGCTGTATCGTCAGCAACATCCACAACTTCATGAATAGCCTCGAGGTAAGCGTTGAACATTACAGCTTGGAGATCAGCTCCCGAGAAACCATCAGTTCTCGAAGCTACATACTCAAGCTCCACCTTCTCATCCAGGGACATTTTTCCATCCACAATGGCTCGAAGGATGTCAAGCCGGTCTTCATATGAAGGCAGGTCACAGATGAGCATTTTGTCCAGTCGACCTGGACGCAGTAGTGCGGGATCAATTAGATCAGGTCGCGAAGTCGCAGCCAGTACGTAGACACCGTCAAGACCCTCAGCACCATCCATCTGCGTGAGCATCTGGTTAACAACTCGGTCTGTGACACCAGTTGAGTCATGACCTCGCTTGGGAGCAATGGAGTCGAACTCATCAAAGAAGAGAATGCAGGGTTTTGCGGCCTGTGCTCGCTCAAACAACTCCCGCACACTCTGTTCGGAAGCACCAATGTATTTGTTCAGAATCTCAGGACCCTTGATGGAAATAAAGTTGAGGCCACATTGGGCCGCAACCGCTGAGGCCAAGTATGTCTTTCCACATCCGGGGTAACCGTAAAGGAGGAGGCCAGAACGCAGACGAAGGGGGCAAGATGCAAAAATAGGCGCATATTTTGTTGGCCATTCGAGGGTTTCCAAGAGGACTGCCTTGGTTTCTTTTAGGCCACCAATATCGTTCCACTTGACATTGGACTTTTGTAGCTTGACACCCCGGAGGGAAGATGGCACAAAATCCTCCAAAGCCTTATTGAAGTCCGCCAGCTGGATGGAAGAATTTTCGGTTCCAGTCTCAATCTGTCTGAGAGCCATTTCATGCTGTGCACGTTCACTTAGCGTCCATAGGTCTCCGGGCAGGTACCCATCGACCTGAGAAGCAATTTCGAGAATATCATTCTGTGAAAACGGGGCACCCTCGTCCATGAGATTCACAGCCTCTGACAAAATAGCAAGGCGCGCCTCCTTGTCGGGTGATTTTAGATGGAAAAGCTCCTCGAACACATGGCCAGTCACGAGATTCATATGAAGTGACTCCTTAGCCTGTGCAGAAGCAACAATGGAGACATGGCGAGACTTCATGATTGGCAAAGCCAGTTCCAAAAATAGCTGGGTCAGCTGTCTTGTTCGTGAAGAATCTGCATGTTCGACCTCGGCAGGCATCAGTGCATCGATGTCGTCAAGGAATAAGACTGAGGGTGCAAACCAGGACGCCTCGAGGAACGCCTTAGTTAGAACCTCCCTCACTGCTTGAACTCTGTCTTGGGCAATAAGCCCACAGGCAATCGAAACAGTGTGGGTGTGTGACGCCTTGCACCCCTTCTTGATATGGCTCAGCACAGCACTTTTGCCCGAGCCCCTAGACCCGTATACCAGGCACCCAATAGAGTCACGAGACAGAACCTCGTTTATTTTGTCCAGCATCACGTCCAAACCAACCACACGCTTGTCCAAAGATTCGGTGTTCAAAGGGGTCAAGGAGGATTCTGATCTCAGAATTTCGGAGCCCGTGACAAATGGAATGGGGTCCTCGCCGAGATAGCCTCCTTGAATCCAGCCCTCCGAGTTTTGCAAGCCAATGACGCCACCTAGAGGCAGCAGCTCTGGAATAGGGGGAAGGCGCTGGTAGTTTGAAATAGGTCCTTCAAGAAGATGTAGCTTCTTGAGCTTCTCCAGCAAAGGGTATTGATCTTCAGCAGAGACGGCATCGTCGTTGCTCTTCTCCCCCTTCAACCGCAGTGACTTCTGTTCTGAAGCCCCTACTGTCTTGGTTATGAATCGATGAATCACAAGTGCTCCGGGCTTTTGGGAGAGAGGTTTCGATGCAGACTCGAGTCGAATTACGTGTCCAACTGATCCAGGGATGCCAAGGGCGTCAGCAAGGGCGTAACTTAGTTTGGCATGACCAGCAGGGACAGAGTTGTCATCGACAATGGTCGTAACGATTTCAGAGGCTGGGTTAATAATCTCTGGTGGAACCTCAACCTTGGGTTCGGACGAGAGTCGCTCGTCTTGTGCAGAGCTCTCCTCGGACTTCTCCTCCACTGCGATCGAGACGGCTTGTTGAGGGGAAGCAAGGTTCGGAGGTGTAATGACCTTCACAGAGAGGTTTTTCAGCTGGTGAAACTCAGGGGGCAGCTGAGAAACATCCAGCGACATCTCGAGACGTAGGTGACCTTCAAAATCCTGGCTGATAGCTCGCTTTAATGCCTGAGGCCCTCGGCCACCTTTTCTCTTCTGAGAGCCCGTGGATCTTGCACTACCGGATCTTTTCTTCACTTGCTTTTCCTCCTTCTTTCGTTGTTTGGGAGCCACTACAACTTCGGAGTCTGGCGATAGTTTGGCGAATCCTGCTGCCCCGAGATCTGGCTCGATTCGAAGAACTTTCAGCGTAGCGGACGTAGTGGAAGATGGATAGACTGTAATTGGCTGGTTAATGGAAACAGCCCGAACCTGGTTTATCATTCGAGACTCGAGATAGGCAGCATGAAGTTCAACAATTTCCCAGTCAGCAACGGTGACAGGTTCCAAGTGAATCGTATGTGCAATTTTGGGGTGTAGTTGAATATCAATAGAAACCTGTGTGTTGGGCAATAAGTTGATCGATTTGGCGAAAACTGGATCGAGTTCGATCTTGTCTTTGGCAGCGTAATCCGACTTGGACGTCATGCCGGTCCACCCAACGTAAGCAATCTGCGTAGTTCTGGTCCCAGAAACCGATGGCTTGGACTGCCATGACAGCGACAGGATGACATCTTGGATTGACTGAGTTAGTTTTGTCAGAAGACGTTTCACTTTTCGATGGTAAGAGGCCAGATCCAATGCCACAGTAATGATAAATCCCACAGACTTCCTCAATGTAGTGTTGCACGAATGAATAGCATCACTCCGCCGGAGAAACAGTTCAATGCTCCCTACATTCAGCAGTAGGTCCTGTGCGAGCAATATATGACCCCGCCACACACGGTGGGCTTCTGGATCGCTCAGACTCATCGGAATTCCATGATCTGCCCTTCACGGTTGATACTCACCACTCCACTGTTAAAAATTAGCGAGGAAAGTGACGTAGGAATGTTCACAAGCCCCGACCGTAGAGGCGCGTACCCTACGAGTGCTGAATGGGCCATGGTGCTGGGGGTGTGAGAGATGTTAGGTTCGTGATGAAGAGGGACTCATGACAATGCGGGGGAATCACAGCAAAACTTTAATTCTCTGATTGAAAAAGCCGAGGTAAGAACGCATGCTGTTGAGAGAGATTTCTCTGTGTCATCTATCAATAAGTACATTCTTTTTGCGATGGGCGGTTGACGCTTACAAACTGTCATATTATTTCCCTCGTAGTAATTTGTGTCTGGGTTACCCCGCTCGAGATCATGGAATGACATGGAAAAGAGTTATGAGTAACCGCCCTTCACAAGGAATCGTGCGTTTTTTAAACTCTCGGGACTTTCAGAACACATCAAAATGCATGCCGGAGGGGTTGTGTGATGACATACAGGAATATGAATTTAGTGTGGTTTACAAGTACGATAGCATGTGCCGTACAAGTACAGTATGTACATACTCACGCCAGGTACAAAGAAAACTGTACAGTACAATGTACACCATCTTCCACTGTTCCAGTGTCTTGTTTGTACACATCGGTACAGTAGCTTATTTGTGCAAGTTATTTGATACCTTGATACTTGTACGAGTACTCGTACTCGTACAAGTGATCTGAAGCTTATTATTACATAACCCTGCGAGTATAGATAACAACAGAATCACCAGAGTTTATCACTGCAGGTACGAGACGAGGTGTACTTGTACTTCTACAGTAACAAAATCACACACGAACCTCACTCACGAACAAAATTCAGCAACTGAAGGACTAAACTACGTGATGCAACTTCTGGTATTTGTGTCATCTGTTCTCGGGTGGACATATTTTGCCCTATGGAGTTTCTCATTTTATCCTCCTATCTTGCTCAACATTAAATTGAAGTCCGTGGAGGGTATCTCACTCGATTTCCTGTATCTCAACACACTGGGGTACATATGCTACACAATATCGACAATGCTGCTCTATTATAACCACACAATTCGAGAGCAATATGCTGCGCGTCATTCTGATCCATCAGGTGCTAAGCATTACCCACTTGTCCGTCTCAATGATGTGTGGTTTGGTATCCACGGTTGCTTCCTCACCATTCTTACACTCAGCCAGGTGTATTTCTGGGGCTTTGCCAGATCGCCGCTACAGCGACTTTCGAGGTGGGGCTTATCACTACTGATCTTTGGAGTTGGAATATCACTCGGTACAGCGGTTTTGGTGTACTTGTTCGGCGACGCAGGCCCTAGCATTGGGTTGGAGTGGCTGGATGTAACATATGTCACAGGATCTGTTAAGGTCCTTATGAGCACTTGCAAGTACTTTCCCCAGCTCTTATGGAATTTCCGACGGAAGTCCACAAAGGGATGGTCAATTGTTTCAATTTTGTGTGACTTTGGAGGAGGCATTTTATCGTTGGCACAGCTAGTTTTGGATGGTTACATTAATCACGACTATGAAGGTATCTTCAAGAATGTTCCAAAGCTTCTGCTATCGCTGGTGAGTATTAGATCTTATCGCTTTAGTGCTCACTCAACTAACACAGATCACGCTTATTTTTGACATCATGTTCATGCTACAGCATTACGTCTGGTACAAAGATGACAGCAATCTCCAGGTAAGTCCACGGGTTATTAATAGCCCAAACCACGTTCACCCACATCACAATCATCATCATCGTGAGCACAGCAACCACCATCGCCCGAAATCTCTGAGGTTGGGTTACGGTTCTGTGAGCGAAGACAATCAAGAAGAGCCCAGCCGAATGATGCTGGCTTGAATAGGTGCAAACTAACTTAGCTACCAAAGGTTGAGTAGGCGCCTTCATGGATTGGAAAGGCAAAGCGCTTTCGAATGAGTCGGCGTTTGTAATCAATCGACTATTTGTATTATTATGTTGTCACACCCTTCGTCGTACCACAGACTTGACTGTGGGACCATCCAGGTATTCTGGCTTGAAATCCCTGCTAGAAAGTAATCCGGCACTTTCGTATATCCTTTGGTACTCTTTGTCGTGTGGTAATGCCAAGCGATTCCACATTTCTTGGACATCACTGAGAAGTTGTTGACCACCAGCTGCTGAAAACGTATTCACCATGATAACCTGCCGTGAGAAATACTCAGACAAAACCTTGGAGAAGTCCTTCAGAATCTGGTACATGTCGTCCTCAGATAGACACTTCCTCATTATGCCAAGATATTTGTCCATCGTCTGAATAGGGACAGACAATTGAGAGCTAGGTGGCACGTTTTCAGGATCAGCATACTCGATGTTTTTAGACCAGTCGTTAAGCTTGAAATATTCCCTCATTCCATCCTGCATTCGCTTCTCTAATAAAGCCTTAGCAGTCTGGTATACACGATCTTGCAAAGACGTGTACCCCTTGATAGTATCATCGAACAAGGTTCCCTCATCGGTGTCATCAGTGGGTAGAGTAGCAGAGGTCTGCATTGCGTCATTATCAAATCCGCCTTCTTTTCGTGACGAGTTGTTCAGAAAGGTGATATCACGCCAAAGTTCGAGGAAGAAGACATCCTCGCCCCAAACTTGGAGAGTCTCAATCATGAATTTGGCACTTCCAAAAATTCGACAAACCCTCCAAATACCTTCTGACCCTCCAGTTTTCTGTTTATCAGCTGCTCCCACGAGAGCCCTTGATAGGAGTGATATGTTCGACTCCAAAAGCAGATTTTGTTCGTGCAACTGTTCATGATAAAGATCCATAATTGTTGTCTGAATTCCAATCAAGAACTTGAGTCTGTATGTGACACTCGCCAGGCTTCTATAGTGGTCAGTGACACCCTCCAGTAGATCTTCCACCATGAGTGCACTCTTTGTGGGCTTTGTTGCTCCTCTTTCAACACCATCGAAGTCAATCTCCCAAGCATCGGGGCGCAGGATAATTGACTGAAACCGCGAGATCGCAAAATTTCGCTCAACGTTGAGCCAAATATCAAACCTCGTCGGTGTGAGGATTGATCCTGAAATTCCAACCCAGTCGCCCTTGTTGGGACTGTAAAAGTAACGTTCTTTCAACGCAGTCTCGAATACTACTGTCTCGTAGAGGAGATGAGATAGCTCCGTGGATGTATCACGAAGTGCATCGAACAAGACTGAGGCTTTTCGGATTGCAGATGGCATCAAGGCACATATAAACTCGTTGACTGCTGATCTATCGCTATTGTCCAATAGCGGTTGCATGTATTCTTGTAAGAAGTTTTCTTGTTCCTCGATAATGTCAAGAAGATAAGAATAGAACCACTCGGGCTTGTCAGGCTGGTTTGTGTCTTTGTTTCCTTCGAAGTGGAACCGCAGTCTGACATCATAAGGCCTGGTCAGAACCATAAAAGCCTGCAAGGGTACGCCTTGTGGGTCAGCAGTCGTCTCCGTTCTGAGAGAGCTATCGAAGAAAATCATCTCGTCCAGAATTGAAAGCAGAAGCTGCGATGGTTGGAACTCCTTTGAAGGGTACTGGCAGATCACAAGCTCCTCCTCCGCCTGCTTCGATAGTCTTTGTAGCTCGGCGTCCGTTGCCCTCTGCAGCTTCTTCCTCCATTGCGCATGTAAAGCTTCCACCGAGGCAGGGATGTCCCTGCGGTTCAACTCCATGTATTCTTGGATCGCACCTTTAACATTGGCACTGGAATCGGCTTCCCCTGTGATAGTGTAATTTTGTTGCAGGGATAGGAGGTTGCCAATGTGGTGTTCGGAGGATGCTAGGTTCTCGGCATTCTTGATAGCTGACTGCACGTCCTTGTTCGTGTTGACTTGTTCGTGTTTATTGAGCTCTTCAAGTGCCGCAGTGATGGAACTCTTGTCACCCTCCTCCACTAAGTCGTGAACTGCCTGAGCATGTTGCACGATCAAGTTCGAGGCTCCTTCATGAGCTGTGGTGATGTCGGTATTCAGTCGTTCCTCCTTCTCCAGGAGCTCTGTTTCGAGCTGATCCAAAGAGTCTAAGTCATTCAGGGTGGCAAATTGTCCGTCCAGGAACAACTTGCCTGATATCTTTCCAATATGGCCGCTCATGTTCCGGGGAGCTGATTTTGGGTTGTGTTGGTGATGACAAACAACAGCTATGTCAATAAACTTTAAAGCCGCTTAAAATTGTCACCACATCTTGAACCACCACTTGATTTTGACAACAGATCACAGGAAACCACAGTATGGCTGGTAGGTATTTTATGAGTCTTTGGCCCTGTCAAACTTGTTACTAACACAGTACGAAGCAAGAACACCGTCATCAAGCTCTTTTCATCGGCGAAGACCGGTGTCATGCGAACCGTTTTTCGACCTCGTGTGGCACGACCCATCACGCAAGTGAAATACGACCCTATCGGTGAGTAAACACCATGTCTGAAGAGAGTCACCCCCAGGGAATTAACCCGCTCGCGGTGTTGTCTTGATCTGGTACGACACTTCGAAGTGGACTGTGACATATTCCATGAGCTCGCTGGTGACCAAAACCACTAACACAGTTAAACGGATGGTTCTTTTTGAGGAGACCAAGACCCGACGAGGAGCGATGGAACCACGGGGCCAGGAGCCCAAGAAGGCCGATGATTAGGCCTAGCATTGTACATAGTTAATTATAGATGTGACATCGTGATAGGCGGCCAGGAGGTGCTGTGGTGATTTTTTGATTTTAGGGCTAACCACCATCGTTCTTTACTTGTACCTGGTACGTAGACTCTCCTGATGCATATAATATTCTGCGGTGTACTTAAACATACCGGTGGTCGAATGAGCCATTGTTCTATTGTGCAAATGGATTCCCATGGATGGTCACGTTTTTGATGAATATGGGAGGAACTGGTCGGTTCTTTCTATCCACCTCGATCATTTCGAGTGTATCTAACGCATCTTGGCCATCGATCATCTTTCCGAACACGGTGTAGTTTCCATCCAGGCTGACATGTTTATCATATGTTATGAAAAACTGGCTCCCGTTTGTGTTGGGTCCAGAGTTCACCATGGAAAGAATGCCTCGAGAATTGTGCCGTAGTGTTGGTTTGATTTCGTCCTCGAATTTGCCTCCCCATATCGACTCTCCCCCTTTCCCCGTCCCCGTAGGATCTCCCATTTGCACCATGAATGCTTCTGTTAGTCATGATACTTGTTCTGGTCCGCTGCTCCAACTGGCTCGTGCAGATGATGTAATAGATTGGTGCAAACATGCACTTTTGGCGTTCACTCACTTTTGATATTTCTGTGTATCTTCGTTCCATCGTAGGTCCCTGACGCGCATAGTGCCATGAAATTCTATGTTAGTACTCGTACTCGTACCTGTAACACGGCTTGTTGATACGAAATCACAGATGGAAGGACAGGATGACACATTCACTCACTTTAGCTGCCTTGGGTACAGCCTCACAAAACAGTTCAACCTTGATGTCGCCAACATCTGTGTGAAGAGTGACTGACATGTTTCACTGATTCTGGTCGATATCTGTATAGTCGACGGTTCTGTATTTTTGTTCAAGTAGAAGAGTAATGTGGTGTACTCGTACCTGGTACGATACTGATAACCTTCGTCACTCGAACTTTAAGGTACGATATAACTTGGAATTGAAAAGTGTTACAAAATGACAAATATATTGCGGACAGGCAATGGGTTGGGTTGTCGTGTAAGTACGGCTGTGGCAGTTTATGACATGTACCCGTGCATTGTGTTCAGTCAGTATCGTGCTTATACAAGTACGAGTACTTGTATCACAGTTTGGTATGTGTACATACTTGTATACTACCCCAAATTAGATAGTGCAAATTGTACAAGTGCAAGTACAGTATTCCCTGTACATACATACAAGTTGTACTGTACTTGTACTTGTACATACTTGTACCAGGTTACTTGTACTTGTACAAGTACAACACCCGTGATTAAAGCATTTTTGTACTGTATTCTGAAGATACAAGGTATGTACCCACACCGCACGACACACCATGCTGGTGCCAGAAACAGATCCCAGCCCTCTATTTAGCTGGAATGTATGTTTGGAATTCCCCGAAAGAAACACAACAAAATGGAACGAACCAGAAAGAAACAAGAAGTTGGAAATTTGGAATTTTGAAAAAAATGAAAAAACCGAGTAAGAAAAAAGACCCCTACAGAACTAGATTTTTTTTCTTTCTTGGAAAATGAAAATAATAAAGAAAAACTGAAATTCTGAAAAATGAGAATCAAATCGGTCCAAAAGAAAAACCAGTACATACTCGTACTCGTACACTAGGGGGGTTTTTTTTTGAAAACTAATCAAGACAAAGAAGATCCAGACCAGAAATCGAGATTTTTTTTTCTTCAAAATTCTGAAAAAAAAAAGATTCAAAATCAAAAATCCCGAAAAAAAAATTCTGAAAAAATAATTCAAAATCCTGAAAAAATAATTCAAAATCCTGAAAAAATAATTTCTAAAATCAAAATCCTGAAAAAAAAATCCCGATTACGATTTGCAAGATTCATTGGATGCCAATAGCCTGGCTTGCCAGGTATATAGTTGTAATGTATCTTCAGAATAAAAAAACTGAAAAAAAAATCCTGAAAAAATAATTTCTAAAAAATGAATCCTGAAAAAATAATTCTGCCTCGCAACTTCCAATTCCCAAAGGAATCGTAGAACTAAACAAATATCAACTTCTATCTAACTCATATAGGACATGTGCCTAGATAGTCCTCAAAAGTACCAGATAAATAGAGGTAGCCTAAAAACCTGCATAGAATATCAGAAAGGAATATGAGCTCCAACGACATCTCGAACAATATCTACTTACAATATAATTCAAGTGTATATATAGATAATATAACTAGGATCGCTATTATTTCCTGTATAATATAAATTTGTACTTGTGTACAACAAAACAACAACACTTTCTGAATATAGAATACTATTCATTATATTAGATTGATATATTCGATCATGACTACAAGTATTATTTATTATATATATAAAATATATAAAGCCTTGTTTGTTCAGTTGTAGACCCAAGAACTGTGGGATAATAAAAAATGAATTATAAGATATCTACTATAAGATTCTATTCTCATCATCACAATTAAAAATATCAATGATTTTCACTGCCATATATCTATATTATACTATCAAATTGAGGTCAATTGTACTTCGTCCTGGATAAATTATAATATAGAGATTACATATTATGTGTAAACTATCTACCCAATAATTTAAAAATTTCCTCAAATAGCAATATATATGATGAAATTTGCGAAATTGTTATCTAAATTCAAATATTATTCAGCTTCCAGAACGAGAACAGGTGATTCCGTTCAACAGGCCTGTCAAGGCTTGATACATTTCATCTCTTACAGCCTAACTAAATACGATAACCGCTCATATATAAGTCATTCCAATAACTAGTATTTGTTGTTAGTCAGTAAGTATAAATCATATCTATAAAAACTATCTAGATTCTAGGCCATTGCTATATATATATAAGATTTCATATACCTATTCATCAGTTGTGGTTAATTCGCTAATATTTATATTTATTTCCTATTGAAGGATTTTTGAAATTTATCTGAATGCACTTTTGAGTGTTTAATGTATTGTTTCCCAAAATTAAACTTATCATTTGGACATTCCGAATCTGAAAGGTGTAGTAATCATGTTAATCAATCACTGTACCAGTTTAATATATATTTACTAATTAGTCAATGTCAGCACGTCATATTTCATTTAACATGAATAATATGTTTTTTTTGTCTCAATAGAGTACTGTTTGTAATTAAGTGAACCAACTGCTTATGTAGAATATATATGATATATATATATTTATTTGTGTATATATAAATAGTTATTATATTCCCTTCTGCTGTTCTATGGAATTGATTTGGTAGAGGATGGGGTTTTCTGTCATTGAACGTCTTAATTATTCTATAGTGTTCAAATTATGAGAATATATTATTTATCTAATCTAAAGAAAGACTATAATAAAAAAAAATAACTTAACACCGGAATGCTGGTTCATTCCTTTTTATTGGGGTTGTAATGTATCTTCAGAATAAAAAAAAAACATTCTTACATATATATGGTATAAGTATTTCCTATTTGAAAATATTTTTCTGAATATTTTTTGTGTCGCATTTTTTATTTTTTTTCTTGTTGGGGTTTTTTTTTTCTTGTTGGTTTTTTCTGTTTGTTTTTTTATATTAGTTTTTGGATTCCTCTTTTTTTTTCTTTTTTTTTTTCTTTTATTAGTTTTCAGATTCTTCTTTTTTTTTTTTGTGATTTTTTTTATATTAAGAGCTTTCGGTTTCTTCTTTTTTTTATTTTTTATTTCTTTTGTTTTTCTTCGATTAGAAATTAATCCCTTGACCAAGTTGTTATCCTATTTTTTTTTTAGGACTTTTTTTTCTTTTTCTATAGTTAACGTCTTTGTTTGATAAAATCCTACGCGATAGGTTCAAAATCTCTGTGGGCAGTTGATCAACTTGTTATTTAATCTTGAAATGTATATGACATTGGAAAAATTTGTCTTATTCTTGCACGACGATTTCCGAGGAACAGATTTGTAGCTTCTTGTTTACAGTAGGTTGTTTTATTAGGTTTTCTTTGCATATACACTTCCCCTGCTGGTTCTGTGAGCTCATTATTTGCACTTGCACTTGTACGTACTTCTATGTACTCGAGCCAACTGAAGTTGATCCAACCATTCATCTTAAAATGTTGCTATTGCCGCGAATAACTAGGCAAGTGAGGCTGAATTGGCCATCTCGACTATTTCACATCAGTGCAACATCTTCCGCTAAGAAGCCTACCAAGGCAGGAAAGGCTCCGAGTGGTAAAGGCAAGAAAGGAAAGAATGCCGAAAAGAAATTGCTTCTTGGCCGACCATCCAACAATCTGAAAGGAGGAATCGTTGGACTGGCTAACGTCGGCAAGTCTTCAATTTTTCAAGCGATTTCGAAGTCTCACCTCGGCAACCCAGCGAATTACCCGTTCGCTACCATCGACCCGGAGGAAGCTCGGGTAATTGTTCCCTCCGATCGCTTTGACAGTCTGTGTGAAGTGTATAAGCCTGAAAATTCTGTGCCAGCCACCCTTACTCTTTTTGATATCGCTGGTCTTGTCAAGGGAGCTAGTAAAGGTGAAGGCCTTGGAAACGCATTTTTGGCGAACATTCGCGCGGTCGATGGTCTATTCCAAGTTGTTAGGGCTTTTGATGATCCTGATATTACGCACATTGAGGGTTCCATTGATCCTACACGTGATTTGCAAATAGTGACCCATGAGCTGTTGGAGAAGGATGTTGAGTTTGTTCTTCGTGCGCTGGAAACAGCAGAAAGAGCAGTGAAGGCAGCAGGTTCTCAAAAAAACTCGATGGTACTGACCGAGAGGAAGTTCGAACAAGCTGTATGCGAAAAATTGCTCCAACATCTTGAAACAGGTAAAAAAGTATACCACGGAGATTGGACCAATGAGGAAGTGCGATTCATCAACACACTGACCCTACTCACTGCGAAACCAACAGCATATATCGCCAATGTTTCATTTGAAGATTACAAAGACTTCGTTGCAGGAGGTGGAAAGCTTGACGACAACAGGTACCTGTCCAGTATTCGAGAGTGGATTGAGGAAAACTCTCCCGGCGATATCTTAGTCCCCGTGTGCGTCGAATATGAGGTGAGATTGTTTGAGAGCTCTGAAGCAGGCGAGGAGCTCGACACAGCCTCTACTGTTCCAAGTGCGATTGGCCCTGCAATTTCAGCTCTGAGAAAAGCTTTGAACCTCATATCATTCTTTACCGGGTCGCCCCGTGAAGTTCGAGAATGGACAATCCGACGAGGCTCGACTGCACCTGAGGCAGCTGGCGTCATCCACGGTGATCTTGAAAAGACATTCATCGTTGCTCAAGTCACAAAATTTGACGATGTGATCTCCCACAAAGGTGACGAGGCGTCTCTCAAGTCTGGAGGTAAAATAGCGAACAAGGGGAAGGACTATGAAATGGAAGACGCAGATTGTGTCATCTTCAAGGCCGCCAATGGTAAGAAGTGATGCTAGCTTCAATTCCTATCACAAATGTATATAAAATGACTGCCAACACCAACTGCCAGGACAAGTAGATCTAATGCTTGATCATAATCTCCCCAACTGTGTCTTTGGATGCGTGACTTGTATTATATCTCTTGCACAGGGGGACAACGACACATCTGATTATAAGAGAGCCACGAGAAACTCAAGAGGTAAATAAGTAAATAAAAGTCCAAGAAGGTCTATTAAAGCGTTTAATAGAACCATTAGACATTATAGACTAGTCCTATTAAGTTTGAAAGATTCTTGGTATATACAAGTCTCTTGATACCTCATATTTCAAATGACCCCCCTACATGCCTCTCTTATTACATATTACCACCCTTTAACATCCCGACCCCATTACTGCCGGTTCACACAACCCCCAACAACTCCACCAAAAATAATCATATAACTAATATGGATTGACGGGCGTATTATTCAAATACTTACAACTTCAACGATACCATATAAGCCTAGTTTAGTACCCCAGTCTCACTTTTTACACTACCACCGCCAATTCTACTTAGCCACCAAACTCAGTCCATCTCCTCCAAAAGTAATCGTAGGGCCATGCAAGGTTCTCCATCGTGATCCCTGGAGTAATGCAATTCTAGGATTACCCTTTATATTCTCCCTATTGCATCTTCCTACTTTAAATCGTAACCCATACGAAATCACTTGTTCACTCAACAAGCTCTAACTCCCACATAAATACCAGCATTATTATCGTGACTAGACACCAGTTTTTCCCTGAGCCTGCGCGTGCTACAGTCCCATTTTGGCCTCACCTGCATTCTCATTTTTGATTATTCAGCTGAATATGTCATATTTGACTAATCTCATAACTGGTACAAGTTCCACAGAAAATACTCTAGTATCAATGACGACTAAACCAGAGTATTCCTGAGGCTTCGATGGCTCTTTTGATACCCACAAATCCTTACTTACCCCCTCTCAACAGCTGTTAATCCCTCAACAGCTGTTAATCCCTGCCACCACAACTCTACCAGGTCACCCCACTGTCCTCAGCTGTTTCAAAACTAGTCTCACAGCCTGGGGAAAGATGAATTTATTCTCCATTCCGGGGAAATTACTGCCACACCGTTTATTCCTATACTTCTATCTTATTCCCATCTTTAAAACTGAAACATTCACTTAACACGTGCCGTAGAACTGCCCACAACTACCCCAGAAATACTCACAGAACTACAATGACTGGGTCATGTAGTTACTCATCATCTCTAAATATAATCGACACCTTATATCCCCTCCCTACTAAAGCGTTTCCACTTTTGACAGCCAAGATCACTATTCTACTTCTCCACACAACTGAGCCTAACTTCTCCGTAAATACCTGCATCGCCAAGCAGACTTGACCGTTTCATTCCTTGTGAGCTGGTGGTTCAGATTAATTTCTTATTTCTTTCCTAGAACCCATGATTTCCCTTTAATACAGAAACACTTGATCTACTACACACACACACACGAAACTGCCCCAACTTATCTAGGAATACCCGAATCCCAATAGCGACTGGACCAGGTTGTATACGCAAGCTATCAAATTTCTCGGGTTTATTTAAAGCTGTTCCCAACTCCTCTCCCCCAGTTTTTGTATCAACACCCCAATCCTACTTAGTCCTACACCTTCTCATAACTTCCTCAGAGTAAATCATATAATCATCATATAATCATCATATAATCACGGAAAGCTATCTGTCTTAACCCTCAAACCCACCAGATACAAATGGTACAATCTTTCCGTCTCTAAGGCTATTTTCTTCCCACGTTTACACCACCACCAATAATGTTGTGTCGACACAACTGCGTTCAACTTCTTCAGGAACATGTGCCTTGTCTCAGCAAGTCTGCCAATGTAATACTTGCTCATCAGAGATTCAGAAAACCCCTTTAAATAATCTCAAAGTAACTCTTATCACGTTTGCTCTTCTACACTCATAATACTGGGTCAACCCAGAATGGGGCTAAATTCACCAGAAATACTCCATTCGTTACAGGGACTAGATAATATGTTTCCTTTAGACTTGATGATCAATATTATACTAATAATTACTTTTCTGTCCCTCTTTACTTAAGTTGACAACAACATCCCCTGATACCACCCCCAGTCAGATTTCCCTCTACGTTTTGAAAATGCAATTATTGATATTTAGACTTGACAGGAGTATTCTACGTGACTTGAGGATTCCAATGATACCCTATAAGAAAATCCTACCATCTCTTTTACACGTCTACCACTTCCACTCTCAATTCTACTTTGTAGTACAACCGAGCCTAGCTCTCCCAAAAATATCCGCAATGCCATCACGACCTGACGATATTGATTCTCGTAAGATAGAGAGTATCTCTGTACCGACTAATTCTTTCCCACTAGGTCTTCGCAGATTTTAACACCTACACCATATGCTGTCTCTACACTGAACTCCTCCTACCACCATCAAAAATATCAGTAACGTGAAACAAGGCTGGTCAGCTTATTAAATGAAGAGAGGATGTTCTAAAAGTACCATAAACCTCCCCTTTATCTTCTTCTTAACCTATCTCTTCAAACTACCCCAATCCCTCCTTCATTAACCGTTACTGTACAGAGATATTTCACATTCTCAAATCTACATATTCACAAAACAGGCCCAACATAATCAGACTTAGTTGTTGCGTCTAGCCAACTTGACTAATGTGTTTTTTGCCATTATTTCATTCAGTAATCACTCTCCTTGTCTTTCTTCCTTTATCTCTAACCTCTTTGTGACCGATACACTAATTTCTTGGTTTCACCGAACTGCTCGTAACTGATTCAAAAATGTCCGTGTCGCAATAGAAACTGAACCATTGTGATACCCAGTCCTGTACAATTGAACTGGTACCATGTATAATCCCTGCATCACAATTTTTCGACTTTTAAAAACGACACTCAAATATAACCCCCAATCAGAATAGCCCTTAACTCATTCGGAAATACTCGTATGATAAATCCAACTTGTCAATATTGTTCCCTAGGGCGCGGGTATTGTGAAGATCCCACTATTGACATAACCACTATATTTATTAGATCCTAATAACAACACACCCATTCAACTTTCAGTTGGACACAACAAGCTCCAGCTCCTCCAGATGTACTCCCATCTTTATGGAGACTTGATTGAAATGTTCCTTACGGTCAGCCAACACCCTCAATCCCATTATATTACCCTCAGACATCTCTACTCTGCATTTGAGCCAAAGTTACCGTTTGTTATCTCGCGAAGAGCTACTCCCGAACATCAATATAAAGAAATACCAGATAGTCTAATGGGACAAGCAGATTGATCTATACTTGAATAAAGAATGACGACTTGTTGTTAGTCTGAATTGTTAAATTTGCGAAGCTCATGGCTATATGGCGTGTAGTTAGTATCACGGATGTAGCTGATAAATGATGTAAAAATTATGTGAATGAGGTATAGATGGTACCTCGTTAATTGTTCATATGTTAGAAGCACAACGGTCAAGTCAGCTTGACTATGCGGGCATTTGTAAGAAAGTTGACAGCCATTGTATGACCAAGGAAAATTTGGCGGGTCATAGTAAAAATTGATAATTATTAGCAGAAGAGATGAGCGGCTATCAAAAGAACCCCCAGGCTCGAGACAATGCAATGACCCAGTCGCCGTAGCTACACCTGCATTTTTGAGTGAGTTGGGCCCAGTTATGAGTGGGGACCATATTAGGAGAATGGCTGTTAAAAAGTGGCACAGAAATGATAGGGGAATTGTTCGTCCTATCATCGGAATCGTAATGGGCAGAGAAACACGTTGGTCAAGTCGTCTTAGCGGTGCGAATTTTTATAAAAGTTGGAGGCAGCTGTGTGTTCTGACAGAACTGCGGGTACAATGGTATAAGAGCTAAAAGTTCGAACGATACACGAGGGGAAATTCGAAAGGAATTATAAGAATCGCTTGACCACTGGGAACACAGTGAGTAATTTTCCCGAAATGTGGAACTATTCCTGAGACAGTTATACAAAATTGTGCAATAGACGAGAAGTGCGAGGGTCGGAGTTAAAAGTGACTAGGAGGTAGAACTGGTCGTGTATACGGTATCATTAGATTCCTCTGACTCCAAATATTACGTTGGTCCAGGCGCCTTGGTGACCCGGATAGTTCTGAGGAAGTTTGGGCTGTTCTATGAAATGTTGAAAATAGGTGTTTTGGTGCAACAAAATGAAGGAGAACAGTAAACATTAAGCAAACGGGATTTTTTAGCTGGCTTATGGTGGTGAATAAGACTACCAACTCCCCATAATTATACATATATTTTCTACTAAGTTAGAGGGAGTTGTAAGAGTGAGTAGAAATATGAGGGTCGTGTCAGAATTTGAGAGGAGGCGGAAGGGAGAGGTTTGTGGTACTGTACCAGTAGAATCTCCCCATCTTCGAGACCTCGATGGTCCACTTGGCATAGCGATTCTGGTTTTTTTTGGCAAAGTTAGTCTGGCTTTGTTCGAGAGAGCTGCTACGGTGTGGTGATTATATTCTGCGAAGTGTTGGTGGGAAGATATTAATTGGTACTGCTACAATCACCGTCATATGAGGAGAACATGGCTCCATCACAATATTGTTGCGGATATTTTTGGAGGAGTTAGAGACTGTTGCATGATAAAGCAGAATTGAGAGCGGATGTGAAACAAGAGCGTAACAAGTGAAAGGATTTTATTACATGGTATCATTGGACTCCTCTAGTTCCAGAAAAACCTCCTGTCAAGTCTAAATACAGATTCTAGTATCTTTGAAACAGGGGTAGAGAACGCGCTCTGAGAGGGTATCAACGATGTGGTTGTTAAAATAGTTAAAGAAGCAATACATGAGTTTCTGGAGCATCAAACAAATCGGATAGCTCATAAGATGTCAGTGATTAAGTCACTGTTGCGATAGGATTATTTCTGGTAAATTTAGAGAAGTTCTGACTGGACACAGTGTGTAAGGGTTTCCACTATAAGGGGTTAAATGCAAATAAGAGAGGTGAGAAGGGTATTTTATATTGTGTGACGTCCTATACCCAACATAGTTGACTTTCGGGCTCGACGCACGTATTACTGAGTGAATTGAACCGAGTTAAGTCTGCAATTATAAATGGGGGTAGGTGTTGAAAGTTGGAGCAAGCGAATACAGTAGTAGAGGCAGAAAGACATACAGGGTACCTGTACTGTCAGAAGCTGGATTGACTGAGAATCAAGTTAAACAAATCGCTGTTGTTATGTGAGTATTTCGGTGAAAGTTATGGGAACTGTCTTACTAATTAAATTTGAGGAGTTGGTGTAAAAATTGGGAGAGATGTCTCAGGGACAGCCTTAAGAGCTACAAAAGAAAGGAATAACTCGTAGAGGTCAGCTGATCCCGTCACCTTCTTGGTGGAAGCTATTCTGGGTAAGTTGGGACAGATCTGCGAAATGTAGTAGATACATGTTTTTGTTTTGAACGGGAAAGAGGGCTGGTAGGAATGAAAGACAAGATGATTCTGAACCCTTAAACCCAAGGGAACGAAACAGCCAAGTCGGCTTTGTGATGTACTAATTTTGGGGGATATTATGCTCAGTTGTGTGAGGGGTGGAACTGCGAGATTCGCTGTAAAAAGTGGGAAATATGTAGTTGGGACGGTTTAAAAGGTGTAACTGAGATTAATCCTCCCAAGGGAACTACGCGATCAAGTCTTGTAGCTCTCTGGGTATTTCTGGAGGAGTTAGGGGGATAGTAAAAATGGTATAATTGTGAGGGTCAGAATTAAAACATGGGTGGTGGTAGTAGGGGATTGTGCATGCTACCCGTGAAATCACAAGACGAATAGGAGCCCAGTAGTTACCTCACCATCATGACACGGATATTTCGAGCCAGTTCTTAGGGGGACGCTAATATGAGTGCCAGTGCTAAAAGTGGTACAGTAATAGCTGGGGGAAAATTCAAGATACCTGATGGACCTTACGAAACTGAATAGCATGTTGGTCAAAACGCCTTAGTAACACGGGTATTATTGAGTATGTTAGGGTCAGTTAGGTGATCGAGTACAGTTCCGAGTGGAGGTGATAAAGCAAGTGAAGAGATTGCAACCGAGAAATGAATGGAACTGGAGAAGACTTTTGACTCTTACGAGAAAGATGGATACCTGACTTTGACCAAGTGAACATCCCCGACGGAGAAATGCGGAGTTACGTGATTATGTAGATTTGGAAATGTCAGTAATATATGTGGATAGAGGTAACAGAAAAGGTATAAAGGGCATTGCAAGATACAATAGGATGTAAAGAATCTGCTTGTCAAGCCCCCCTGGTGATGATTGTATTTCTGAGAAATTTGGACCTTCCAACGAAAAGTAGAAAGTGAGAGTTTTGGCGTGGACAATGAAAACAGATAGCAGGTAAATAGTTATTGGAACAGGGGGAATATTTAAAGCTCAAGTGTCATTCCTGTCAACTCAACTTGGTGGTGGCGGTATTTCTTGTAGATATAAGGTCTTTTCCCTGCTTTTGCACAGGAAGTAAAATCAGTGTTTCGGGTTTCAAACAAGGTAGAGGATACCAAGAGAGATATAATGTGTGTCACTAGTTGTAACCAATCCAGGTAACGATTTGGTCCAGTCGCATTGTCTATGTGAGTATTTCTTAGAGGGTTAACAGAGATATATGCCAAAGTAGAATTAGGGGGCGAGGTGTTAAAAATTTACTGAAGACAGTAGAACAGGCTTACACGGTACCAATGGAATCGTCTGGTTCCAATAAACACGTTGGTCAAGTCCATGTGATGGTATAAGTATTTTCTATTGAGATTTTGAGCGTTATGTAAATACTTGCCGAACATGATTTTCGGTATTGTGAGGGGCTACGAGATAGCTGGGGAAGCAGATAAGGTATTGATGGATTATATTGGGGTCATTCTGTACCATACTAAGGTCGTTGTAAGTATACAGGTATTTCTGGGAATTTTAGGTCCAGGTTAGCAAGGAGGTAGAGTGAGAGGTTGAGGTGTACAAGCTGGGAAAATACATACGAGATGGAATGAGGTGAAGTACAGGATCCGTAATACGCTGGTGATTCACATGATGAACTCCCCATGACTATATGGGTTTTTTCAGAAGAGTTAGAGGAGCATCTGTATCTATGTAGAGTTGGAGGGGGAAGTGTAAAAAGTGGGTAAGAAGAGGGAATCTAGTAGTTCATGGTACCGTTGTGATCGGTAAGTGCTGATATATACTCTCGTTACTTTCATATAGTTATGAGAGTATATTTGGTGGAGTTACATGAGTTCTCGGTGGGGGCTATATTATGGGTTTCGGTGATAAAAGTGCACACGAGATATAAAACGAGAGGTGGGTGGCACAGTGTGAATCAAATCTGTCCTAGGTTGACATTAGTGACTCTGGTTCGACAATTACAGTAGTTCTGAAGAAATGGGGGAAGTTGCCCAGCCAAGTATATTTCTTGTGTGGTGATCGAAAGTAGCTAAGAAGTAGCAGAAATATTTTTGAGGGTACATTTGGAACCTCCAGACGCTCTGGACTTAATGGGTCAAATCGACTTCATGACACAGCTATTTCTAGCAGAGTTAGTGACAATTCTGTTTTAGGTCAATCTTATGGATGGCAGTAGTTGGAACTGTGATGGACTAGTAGGAAGGCCATAGATGGTAATTAACCATAATTCAGACTATTAGGATCACTATGATTAACTCTGTATAATGAAATTGGTATTTATGACCAAATTGTGGCACTTCTGTCACCAGGTCATTTATAGATGTAGGTTATAAAGCTGAAAGAAAACAGGAGAAATACACCTGGTAGTATATACGTTATCCCTACATATGGAATCCCTTTTATCTATTATCTAAAGTCCTTTCTCTCGTGTACACTCCGTACAACTTTTGAAGTCTAAACTGTAAGTGACCACGTTACAGACAACAGCCGCCAACATATTCAGCAACACCCATACAGTTAGGGGGTCTTTACAGGAGTAATCACCAGTGCTGGGGGATTCTTTTGATACCTTGAAATGATATCTTGCTACTTCTCTTCATATTTTTACAACTTCTCTCCCAATTCTACTTTACTAAGCATCTCCCCTAACTTCTCCAGAAATAGTCTCGTTATAAAGGCGTCTAGACCAGACAATTTTTCCCAATAATCTTACTCTGATGCCACTATATAATCTCTGTTTGTTGCTTCTTTACTGGGTATTTCACCTTACCCCGAGTCCTAAGGCACACACATCTGAGCATAAGAAGCTCAGAAATATTACTACGGTCAAGACGATACGATCATCTTGTTCATCAGGTGTATTTAATTCCTATAGTTCCTTTGCGTCCTCTCCTAACACATTTTACTCTGTTTTACCACCCACTCACTCACCTTTACTTGCTCATACCCCTGCACTCAACTCCCTCAATAATTCTGACATTGCAACGTAGACTTGATCGGCGTATTCCTACGCTACAGTAGAATCTATTGGTACCGATTAAGTATTTGGAACCAACTTCTACACGTTTAGAATGAACTTTCCCAATTTTACTTTTTCTTACAACTGACCCTTACTCAGAAAGAAACAAATGAATTGCTACAGAGACTTAATTGCAACATCTAGAATACATAGGCGGTTATGGAAATACCCTTTACGTCTCGCTTACATCTTCTTCATTAATTTTAATAACGGCACTCCTACTATAGACATCTACAGAGCTAGCGCCAACTTCACCGAAAGTACTCATACTCTGGATGACTTGGTAGCTGCATTCTCGCTCTTCTGGGATTCTGATAGTACCAACAAAATCTCCTCTAGTGTCATTCTTCCCCATTATAGGCAGAAACTCCAATTTTACTTCTGGACTCAGCTGAACATAATTCCGCAGATTTTAGTCAGACTTCAATGGACACTTGACTGGAAAATTCCCACTATGGCAGTCATTCTAACTATACCACTCAGGCCCCTTTGTTATTTCCGTAAATCTTCAAAATTGACTCCCGCAATTCTGCCACATAACAGAAGTGCCCTAAATTGTACAAGAAATACCTGTAATACAAAGACCTCTAGACCACCATGTTGTTCCATAACGGGTCATTCGAAAAGGTCCCTACATGTCCCATCTACCATCTTCTGCTTTTATATAAAATCGAAACCCATTTTCTACTTTTTACAGAACTAGCCTCATTTCTTCCAAACATACCAGTATCGCTTAGCTGACCTGACCGGTGTCTTCCAAAAGGTAAAACGACTCACTTGAGTTATTTACCTTCTTTCTACTATCCAATAACCAGGTCTAACCCCAACCTTCCCACGTTTACTTCACCAGTCAGATCGGCCCAACTCTCTCAGAATTAATAATACCGTTAAACCAACTGGACCATGGTGTTTTGATACCCCGCAGCCAATTCTATACTATAACATTTGTTCCCTCTTTCAACTTGTTATCACCGGTAGAACCAAAATGCTCATTTACCCTTCTCACAAAATTGCCCCTAGTGTCATCAAAAATACCTGAATAACTACGGCAACTAGGCAGGAGTAATTTTCTTTGTCAGACTATTCGTTTGATACCATACATGCCTCTCCTACATGCATTTTTCCATGTTCTGCGAAGGTGCACCTAATTCTACATTTTCATAACATTCAACGTAACTCCTTCAGAAATGTTCAAATTTATATACGGGCTCGACTGGGTTACTAGTCTAGGCATGACGAGCCCAGGGAGACCTTGTATATCCATTTTACAACCTCTTGTGAACTTTCAGCACCTAACTCCCAGTTCTACTCCACTAACAAGCCCCTCCAATTCCTCCGAAAATACTCCCATAACAACAAGGACTTACCATAACGTTCACCAGTGTTGGGTATTCCAGTGGTCCTTTGCTATCTTGTTTTACTACGTTTCAGTCACTCCTAGTGCCGACACCCGGTTTCGAGATGATAATATTCGAGCTTTTATCTCGTTCAGAAATGCCCCTACCGTAACAGTGACTTAACCATAATGGTCCCCACCGCTAGAAGAGTATCTTGGTACCTTTAAACTTTCTCCTATCATCCTTTGACATATTTCAATCAGTGCACCTGTAATACTGTCCCAGAGAGAACTGCCCACCAGTCAATCAAAAATGGTCAAATTGTTGAATCGCCTCTTAATATATAATCAGCGGAATCGGGGGACCAGAATTATACCCGAAAATTATCTATTTGCTACTAATTTTCCCTTTTTACCCTCACACTCACAATTCTTCTTGACCACACACGCTGCCCTATCTCGCTGAGAAATACTCATAAGATAACAGGGACTTGAGCACTGTCTTTCTGAACCTCTAGAGTTTCTTCTTTCACCTCTCCATTATCTCTTTCAATCTCGGCTTGTCTTTCAAAAACAAAATACTAATATCGTTTCTACTCGTAAGTCTCCGTTCAGAATCACCAGAAATATCAATATTGGCAAGCGGACTTGACCATTCCGTTCCCTGACACCTAGTCAACTCAATGGCAGCAACCAATCTTATGCTTCTCTCTCATGTCCTCTTTTACAACCAACATCTCGAATCCTTCAGAACTTCAACTTGATCAGTCTCTCCCAGAAATAATCCCATAGCGAGGTCAACTTGACAGACTTGACTATCTCGTTCTTTGCATTCCAGTGTCTCCAAAATACCTCTTAAGCTCTCCGTACTATATGTTTCTCTCATTTTCTAGGGACCCCGCCGTTATAGCTGCTCTCAAAAATGAGCATAACTCTCCGAAAAATGCTCGTATTATTTAATAGGATAGACAAACATACTCCCCAAGGTCTGTAGATTCAGAGGATACCCTTTATGTCCTCCCTGACATCTCCCATGTCTATCTATGGTTGATACACTCAGTCAACCCTTTCACAGAACTGCGTTTAACTTCTCCAGAAATAGTCCTATAACTACAGGAGGCAAAGTTTAGTAATCTACGAAACTGAGAGATTCCAATGATACCACACAATCTTTATCTGCTACCACATTCCGGCCCTGTATCCAGATTTCACATTCCACCCTAATTCGGCTTGGCGACCAAATACCCTTCAACTTCACCAAAAATACTCCCGTATCAAAGTAGACTTGACCATCATTTTAAATAGAGTAGATGGATACTGTTATTGCCTTTCAATTCTTTCCTAATATCTCTAAATCACTTTTACACACGAGATACACATTTCCTACTTTCACAGAACTGCCCCTAACTTGGTAAAAAATACTTCCATTACAACAGAGACTTGACCACTGTATTCATCGAGGCCTGGATATTTGTGCAGCACCGCTCCACCCCTCCCTACTACTTATTTCTCATTTTTGATCCACCTCTCTCAAATCTACCTAGGCACACAATCTCATCTACTTTCACCAGAAATATCCATACTATGTCCGACGGTAGACCAAAGCAATCCCAGAATGGAGGTAAATCAGATGATACCAACCAAAACCTCCCTATTATGTCTGACACTCTTTTTACACTGTCACTCTCAAATTTTTCGATGCAGACGGCGGCAACACAGCACCCTGTAACTTGATCAAAAATACCCGTATAGCCAGGGTGACCAAACCAGAGTATTCTCCTGAGCCAGAGCATTCGATCGGTACCATACATACCTCTCCTTCCGTCTCTTACCTACATTTTGCTTAGACCCTTTCTCTCACTTCTAGTTTACAACGCAACCTCCTCTAACTTACTCAGAAATACCTCCATAGAAACGGATATCCATTCATTGTATTAGCGCGGGCTAGGAGATCCCATGAATACCATTTAGGGCTTCCCTTTTGCCCCATTTCAACTTTTTGGACCTCTACCCCATATCTACCAGAACTCACATCTGCGTTCAACTCCCTCAGAAATACCTATAAAATCAAGTCGATGAAACAAGGTTAATAATAAAGGCTGTAGGGTTCCGATTGATCCTTGAAACTCTCCTTTCTGTTCTCTCTCCCATTTTAAACCAAATATCCAAAAAGCTCAACAGGACACAATGGTCCCCGACTCTTTCATAAATAATCCCATTGGCACAGATACTTGACCAGTGATTTACTCATAGTCAGAGAACCCTTCAGATATCATTAAAGCTTTCCACAGCACCTCTTACTCACTTTTTACACCAACCTCCAAGATCTACTAAACTACAGAACTGCTTCCACATTTCCAGAAATACCACCAAGACATTCGAGACTGGACCAAATTGTTATTCAGAGCAAAGGAATTTGTTGGGTTCCGTTGGAGTTTTGTTGCCACCTCTTCCTCACTATTAATCTCAAACTCCCTTTTGCCACACCTATATAGAACTGCCCCTAGATTCTGCAAAAATATCTACAACAGCATGACGACTTGACCAGAGTGCTCGTTAAATTGGTAGAAATCACTAATACCCTTCAACATTCCCCCATCATATCTTTCCCATTTCACGGCTGACACGCCAAATGTATCTGATCATATGATCTACCCCAAATCACACAGAAATATTCTTATCGACACGGAGACTTGATGGGTGTGCTCACATAAGTTAGCGGATCACAATGACACCATGTAAGCACATACTATTCCCTCTTTCCAACTTTTAACTCCTAAACCCCCATTTTTACTCAACCACCCAACTGCTCTCAAGTCTACCAGAAATATCCATATTACCAGGGAGACTTGACCATTGTGATTCTATAGGTCAGGAAATGTGTTTAATACCCTTCAATTGTCTCTTAATACCTCTGCCCCACTTTTAAAGACAATTCTCGGCTTTTGAACTTTTCACAAAATGGCGCTCAAATTCACCAAGAATACTCATATGTTTACAGGGACTAGACCACTGTGTTCCCCTCATCTTGAAGAGTCAGATGGCACCTCTTAGGTCTCTGGTGCTACCTTCTGTGCGTTTTAACATCACAATTACTAATTATTATCTATCATACAACTCCGTCCAACTGCTCCAGAAATATTTCTGCGATTGAGACGACTTATTAATTTTTGAATTAGGGCCCAGGGGATTCATTAGCACCCTTCAGCTCTCATCTGCTGTCTTTTTGTGTACTGTACTGTAGTGTAACACCTGTCTCCATAATAGTTCATTCACGCCGAACTGCCCCCAACTTGTTCAGAAATACCCTTTTTAATAAGGGGATTTCACCAGCGTGTTTCTCAGAACCTGAAGGATCCATCAATACCACACATGTCACTTAAACAACCCTGTACGTATTTTTAACCCACAACCCCAATTCTGTCGCCTGACCAAAATTCCCCCAACAAAGCCATAAATGCATATGGGCAAGTCTTCTTAGCTAGATTATTACCCAATGTACACGTTGACCCTTCTGTTCGTTTAAGATATATCCCATACCACCTCGTACGCACTTTATAGCCTGACACCTCAGTACTGCTCCCATATGAACCTCCATCAACTAAATCAGAAGTAATCAAATGGTAACAGCAGCTTAACTATATTGTTCCTTACAGCAAGGCAATTCGAATGTTTCACTTATTCACCCCCTGGTATCTTATATTGTACACCAAAACCAAAACGCATATTTAATCCGATTTACCTAATTGGCACTAGTGATATAATAGATACCCAAAACATGAATACGAGCAGATAAACGTACTAACCGAACTTAGACGATTCTAATGATACCACGTAAGCCTCTTTTACCACCCCTTTAAAATCATCTTCACTTCAGTCTCCAACTCTACTTGGACGCATTACACGATGTAACCGGACCAGAAATATCCGTACAGCTACACAGAACAAAATATCCTGTTACACACGCTTATATTAATCATATAGTGGCTGCTAAATGTTCATTAAAATAACTTCGCAGCTTTCGCCAGCAACACCCAAAAGTGCCCACTTTCAGACCTGCCACCACTTACGTAGAAATACCTGTAGAACTACGGCTTGTTGACCACCATGATTATCATATCCAAGGTATTCTAATGGTACCACTCGTACCTCTTCCACTGTCTTAAAATAACTTTTAAAGCAACCACCTATGATTCAACTTCACTATACAGAAGGATCCACTTTAGCAAATAATACCGTTAGAACAACACGGAGTTGGGTTTCATGGTCACAGAGAGGAGGGAATTTCGATGATAGCACCAAAATTCTCCCTGCTATCTATTTCTTATTTTTAACTCGAATTTCCAAGAATTCGGTGAATATATCACTCCTTGCTATTTACCCCAAATATGGAAATGACAACGACAACTGGTTCAGGTTAGCAGTTAGAACTGGTAGTTTCTTTTGGTACCTTTAAAGTCTTCTCTTCCACCTATCAACCGTTATTGCCACCGAAAACCACAATTGAGATTTTCATCCAACTTCGTCAACTCTGTCAAAAATATCCGTATAAATATGGGTGTTGGATCAGAGAACTTCCAAGACCCAGGAGATTCTAACGCTACCATATTTGACCTCACTTACACCTCTCTTCCACCTTTAGCACTTCCGCTGCCAAGTCTACATTCCTACATAACTGCCTCCAACTTCACCAGGAATATCTTCTGAATAACCGAAAGCTTTTAGTTTTGTTATATGAACTTATATAACTACCTGGAACACCTGCTCTCTCTCCATTTATCTCTCCACAACATGAAAAAAAGAAAATACCTGTTTTCAACCTAGTCGCCAAATTCTGCGCAACTCTACAAGAAATGCCCACATTGACAGGTAGACTTGATCAATGTGATACCAAGAGTCAGGGGATTCCAAAAATACCACTCATATCTAGCTTCCTACCCATAATTCACTTTGTACGCCTCCACATTCAATTTTACATGAACCCACAACTTAACCCAACTCCTGTAGAAATACTCGCACAACAATGGCGTCTTGACCTATTGCATTCTACAGAGCAGGAAGAATTCATTCGGACCATTGATATCCCCAATACCAGTTCTTCTACATTTTTAACCCCCGAGGTCCCTCAATGTGACGTTCACAGAACTGCTCTCAGTTACCTCAGAAATACCCCCATATTCATGGAAAGTAGATGATGGAATCCCTTGGGCCCACTGAACCTTTAGGTGCCATTCACATCTTTTGTACCGTCACTGCGTAACTTCTATCTCAAAAACACCCACGCTCTACTTTTCACGAAATTTGACCTAGCTCCTTCAAAATTACCAGTATACACATGGCGAGTTGACCATCATTTCATTAAATGACATTTATTTACCCATTACCATTCAAACCCTCCCTATCTACCCCCTACTTCCCTTTAAAAATTATAGTCCCTATCTCTACTTGTCAAGATAACTCCTCTAAATCAGTCTGAAATAGCTCCATTGTCTCGGCTGCTAGACCACTACCTTCCTATGCCCCAATCGATCCGTATGATACCCTAATACAATCTCCTCCTCTTACCCCTTTCCAAACTTTGTACCTACACCCCTCTCTTTTCTCACAACACTGCTGCACAGAACTCCTCCAATAATACTCTCATAGCAAAGCAGACTTGATCACTCTGCTCCCTCCAAAAAACCGATTCGTCTGGGTCACATACGAGTCCCCTACCTTTTCTCTCCCACTTTCAGCACCCACATCATCACCTGCCTGTCGTACACGTCGAAACTCCCTACCAGGGTAACTTTCTCAATGCTCAAATCCTTACAGAGAGTTGACCAACGCATTCCCTAACTGGAGCAGACTCTGTTACTACCGTTTATTACTCTACTGCTATTTCATAGCTATCTTGGAACAGAAAATAATCTCTCTCAACTTCCGATTCAAGTGCCCTCAATTTCTCCAAAAATATTCACAAAGTCATAGTGACTTAACAGTTTTGTTTCTTGAGGTTGATTAGTTATAGTGACACCTTTTAAGTCCCCCCAACTACTTATTTCCCACTTTTACAGCTTATATCGAAATTCCATCTCCTCATACAACTGAGCCTAACTTCTCCAAAAATAACTGTATCGACAAGTAGACTTGATCAAATCAATCCCAAGGGACTGAGGATTTATGAAACATCCTCTCATTCGTTCCTAACACTCCTGTTTCCCCTTCAATACAAAAACACATATCTACTATTTTTCACAGAAATGCTCCAACCTCCTCAGGAATACATTTCCTAGAGATCGTCTTGTTCACTTGCCTTCCCCGAGCCAGTAGAATCATTTGTACAGTACAGTACTGTAGCCCTTCTAAGTACCTCTGATATCTCTTCCACAATAATTACACCAACACTCCAATTCTACTCATCGCACATCTCCCCATAACTCTTTAAGAATTAATGAAATACTTACAGTACAGTGAACTTACTACGGTGCTCCTAAGCCTCACCAGATCCAGATGATACCCTTTTTCCCTCATTAAAACTATTTTCTTTCTCTTTTTTCCCACCACCATTTCTAATTCAATGTCAACACAATTGCTCAACTCCCTCAGAAATACCCCCTCAATCTCAGCAACTCTATCATTTTGAACAGAGGAGAGTCGAACCGAACCCACCACATTTCACATAATAGCTCTTTAAACACTTTTACAACTGACACTCAAAATTATGCATCCACTCAGAACTGCTCTAAATTTATCAGAATATTCAGATCGCTGCAGTGACTTAAACATTATGATTCCTGAGACTTGGTGGTTCTTATAATACCCATATTTAGCCTTCTACTTTCTCTTTGCTGATTATAACTACGACCCTGATACCGCCACCACTCAGATATCCCCCCACATCTTATAAAAATAGTAGTATCTGTATTTAGACTGGACAGGAGTATTCCTTGGAGAAAGAGGATTCCAACGATACCTTATAAGTGCATCTTCCCATCTCTCTCCCACTTGTACCACTTCCACTCCCAGTTCTACTTTGTAATGCAACCGGCCTTAACTCGTCCCAAAATATTTACATCACTATGATGTTGTGATAGAGCCGTTCCTCACGATATTGGGATTCATATCGTACCGATTAATAATTACCCACCAGCTCTTCACAGAATTTAACAGCCACATCCAATATCGCTCCCACACACAACTCTGCCTACCTGATGCAAAAATACCAGCATCAACAACCCAAGGTGATGAGATAGTTCTCGAAACGAAGCGATCAAAATAGAACCATTCATTTTTGTGTTTCTACCTCCTCTCAAGTTTTTAACCCGACACCCCCAAATCTGCTCGTTCATGCAATTCCCCTTAACTCTCTCAGAAATATCTGCATCGCCTTGGGATGTTTCCCATGTTGGGTCTTCAAGCAAGGAATGCTTCATTGCTACCTCTCATCTCTTGTATACTATCTCCTTCTCCCTTATTTCCCCGAAACACCGACATACCACCTTTCATAGAACAGCCCTAATTTTCTCATAAATACCCAGGTCGTCAAGTCGACGGATCTAGAGTAATCAGTGGAGCCGTACAAACTCAATGGTACCTTATATGCCTTTATTTTCTCCTCCAAACCACTTTTTAGCCAGCCCCTCGCACTTCTCATTTTTTACACAACCTCCTCTCACTCACTCAGAAATACTCCCACCTGTTGGAGACTGATTCGGCATTCTCACGCGTGCAAGACGATTGTAGAAATACCTTTCCCCTTTCCATACATACGCTTTTTAGTATTTTATCCCTACACCACAATTCTATCGAACCACACAGCTGTCTCCAACTTCGCCATAACAACGCTTACCATTAAGCCGGCATGACCATCAAATTCCCCTGTAAATAAAGATTCCAACAATACCACATTATCATCATCTACCACTCCTACACAATAATGCCAATTCTAACTCCAGTCCTGACGGGTACTTGTATACACCCAACTCTTCCAAAAAGACTGGTATAATAGTATAGACTTGACTGCAATTAACCATGCAGCCTATAATTAACAACTTTCCCTTCCCCTTCTCTTAATGATCTCCCCTTACTCTCTACCGGAGTTCCACCCCAACCCAAAAAAATGCTACATCATACAGTGGCTGCCAACTTATCAATAATCCTTATATCACAGTGGGTACTTGACCATAGGAGTCAGCGAAGCCGGGGCTAATGTATTGACCACCTTTAACTGCCATTATCACATATTTCGCACTTTTTGCAGAGACACCCATCATACTGTACCCCAAAACTGTATCCAGACAAAACAGGTACCAACTCACTCAAATAAATCAGTATAGTCAGGGGGAGTTGACAAGAGGAATCAGTGACCCAAGGCGGTTAGTTTCATACCATGTAAGTCTCTACCACGACCCACCTCCATCTTGTAACACTGCCACCCCCAATTCTAGAGTTTCTCATAACAGTCTCCAACTCCTTCAGATATATTTGTACCACACTGGCAGGATTATCATTGGAATTAAGGCATCAATGGGATCCCATTGGTATCACACACATCTAATTATCGGAAACAGGGGTTTTTCCTGGGTTTCATCTATCTCTCTTGCTATAATTTCGCTAGTTTTGACACTTGAACCCAAACATCTGTTCGACTAAAATGCTTCTAGATTCATCTAAAATACTCCCATTATAGTAGTGATCTGCTTTACACATTCTATCCATCCGTGCAATCTATTTAGTACCAAATGTATCCCTCCTCTTCTTTTCTACACAGCTTTTTATCAACCCTCCCAATTCTGCTGCTCCATATAGCTCGGTACAACTACTTTAAAAATATTCGCAATATTAAACCAAAATATCCTGCATGTTCTCCTTGCTTGTTAGATATTGATTGTACCGCTCTTTATACTCTTCCAATATCTTTCTTCTCTTTAAAATCGAAATACCTGTTTTGCTCATGCCACATAATTACTTCCAACTCTACCAGAAATACCTTAATAACTATGACGACCAAACGGGAGTATTTGTCACATCTAGGGGGTTCCAACCATACCCTATAATCCACCCCTCCAATCTCCTATCCCCTTTTGTCTCATGTCATCCCAACTCTACTTCCCCATACGACTCGCTCCTACAGCTCCAAAAACACCCACAAGCATAAGAGGGAATCCCCAGGGTGGATTTGGGAGGGATCTGTCTTATTGAGCTCTCTCAGATGACATGAATGTCTTTGGTACTGTACGGATTTGTAGCACTCTTTCTAAGACGACACTACTTGCTTTATGGATTGTTCACTGAACTCATAGCTTAAAAGCAAGGCCAGCGCAGTTCCCAAATAATTTACTGGTTGGTTCATTTATACTAACCCCCAAAATTGTCACTTACAGTACATTAATGGAGCTATCTCTGTTCTAAGCCTTTCAAACACTTGTACTTGTACTTAGACTCAATCAACTAGTTCTCCCAACTAATAATGAGAATTTACTTAAGGTATGGACATGCATGAAATATGCACTCAGAGGAAACCACCAAAAATGCATCATGACAAGCTTCAACCCATCAATATAGGAACCCATTTTAGGCGCCACAATCTGCAAAAATACATGAGACAGCCCCAACGAAAACAAAGGTTGTCTCATCTCCCCCAAAACAGATATGAAGACACTTCATCGTGACTGGTACTTGTAAAAAAAAATTTCTTCAGATGAAACAGCCCCTACTTGTGGGTTTACCTTGACCAAAAATTCGAACATAGCACCGAGGTTTTGAAGAGGACGTAGTTATGAGTGTTTAGATTCATCTAATACCCCTTATACAAAACCTGCGATATGTTTCTACACCCCCAAACCAAAACACACATTTGACACATTTCCAGAAATGGCGCGAACTTCAGCAGGAATATCTGTATCACTAGGACGAAGCAACCAGTATGAGGTTCGTAGTGGTATAGTATTAAGAAACTATCTTAGTGCCGCCTACTATATGTATATTGCCTCTAGTACTGGAACACTCAGATTTAACTTCCAAGTGAGCCTCTAATTATTCAGTTAAAAATGCCTGAACCTTTACGGAGACTTGATAGGAGTGATCGTCAGAGTCATACGAACAGAATGATACCATATAGGACCTCTCTGCTATCCTGTAACATCATTATTCCCCAACCCTTACACTTCTAGTTTACAACCCAAATTCATTTAACTTACTCAGAAATGCTACCATCATCTTGGATACTTGTTAAGTGTGATATTAAGACTCTGCTGGTTATAACGATACCGCTCAATGAATGTGACCCTATTGTATCTTTCAAATTCTTAGCACCGACATTTGCAATTTTACATATTGCAGAACTGCACTCAAATTCGCCGGAAAAAATAGAATCGACAGGTAGCTAGTATCATTATATTCCTTAGGCAAGGGAGATTCGGTGTATACCGCTGATGTCTCTACTGATATCTCTTTGAAGATTCTAGTAACCACAATTAGTACTGCATCCTCCCGGACCCCCTTCCACCCTCTTTTAAAATACTTGTATTGTCACGCCCACTTCACGAACAGTTTCTGTATCCTCAGTTATGTTTTCATTTCCTTTGTATCTCCCCAATTAACTCATTGATTCTTTTCTAATAAAAACACCTATTTATGGGATTCACAGCGAAATCCCTCAAATTCCCCAAAATTAATCACATCTCAAAGGGGTCTTAACCAGAGTAATTTTAAGAACATTAGGAACCCAACGATACTATGAATGGCCTATTTCTAACCCTTTATCCACTTTTTACATTTATCCCCCCAACTCTACTTCTGAACAAAAAAAGTACCAAACTCCTACAAAAATACTCATGTAGTTACGAGAAAGACCCATGGTAATTCTCAGTTGTATGAATTAATAATTTGTTCCTTTCTCTTCCGTTACCCCATGTTCCTCCTCTTTGACAGCGACCTCTCACTTCTACCAGAACTCACAGTAGCTGTCAACTCCTTAATAAATACCCATATCATTAAGCAGATTTGACTGACATTTATCAAGACGGGTGGAATACCTTGACACCATTCCATCTCTCTACTTCACTTCATTACGGATTTTAAACCCCGACATTCCTGAAACTTACCCGGCGTAGAATTGGCCCAGTTTACCCAAAGATACTCCCATCCTTGTAGGGAGCTAATCATTCTATTATTTGCACTCGGGAGAATCGCACAGTACCTGTCAGATCTCGTTTGACAACCCTTTACTCATTTCTATACCAGCTTCCCAATCCATGCTTGTTCATACATCGCTCACAGCTCTATCAAAAATCCCGACACACATATGGGGACTTGACAAACATAATACTGAGATTCAGGAGATTCTAATGATAGCGAACAGTCCTCCTTACTTCTATTTAGCAGGTTTTACACTGAATATCCCCATTTTACGTAATCATGCACGCGCCTTCAACTTTCTCAGAAATACCCACCTTGCGAAGCAGACTTAGTTATTGTACTTTCAGAGCATGATTAGTTCCATGGATACAGCTTATATCTCAGCAAAACCTTCTGGCATATGGTAACAGCGACACACCTGCTAGCTCAGACAAGCAGACTAGCCCTCAAAATACCCAGAAATATTCTCAGAAAGACAACAAGCTATCTATTCTGTTAAATAGACTCTTCTATTTCACCTGGTACACCTGATCCGTCTCCTTTTATGTCTCCACAACTTGTAAAACCGAAATACTATTTATTACCTTGAACGCTCAATTCCACTTAACTCTTCTGGAAATACCCACACGACCAGGGAGACTTTAATTTCAGAATCTCCTGTATCTGCAGATCCCAGAAATACCATACATGTCTAGTTTCCTACCAAATACCCCCTTTCCCCCTCCACATCCAATTCTACATCACCACAGAGCTCGACCCAAGTCCCGTAATAAGACCGGGAAAACAATGACGCCTTTACTATTCTGTCACACAGGGTCTGTAGATTCGTCTAATGACATCAACATTCCCATTACTACCTCTAGTATACTTTTTGCCCCAACACCCCTCTTACTGACCCTATCAGAATTGGACTCAACTTCCTCAGAAATACCCACATCATCATGGCAAGTGGATTGACATGTTCCTTAAGCTCACACGATGCTTTTAATAGCATACACAACTCTCTTATAGTAACTATCTAACTTCTCTCTCCAAAGCACTCAGTTTCTACTTCTCACGCAACATACTCTAACTCAATCAACAGTGCTTGTATAGCTATGGAGACCATACCCCATCATTTTCACCGCCCAGTTGATCCCAAGACACTCTTCTATAATCCCCTGTTGCATCTTTCCACCTTTTTTCACCTGCATCCACTCTCTAGTTCAACTATTTCAACAACACAATTTCACTCTACTCTTCCAAAAATACCCTCTTAACGAAACAGTCTTGACCCTTATGTTTGCACAAGCTTCTAGAATCAACTGGTATTACACACATTCCCCTCCCTCTTCTCTACCACTTTCAGCATGCACATTGTCACTAGTCTTGCAGCTCGTCGACAGCCTCTATTAGGGTTACTCCATGAATAATACTCATATACATACGGGGAGTTGATTAACATAATTCCTATGTCTATTAGACTCTAATGGTACCGCTTATACCTCCACTTCTATCTCATCACTGCCTAGAAACTGAAAACATGTCATTCCACTTACCATGGAACTGGCCTCAACTCAACCAAAAATATTCACAGGGTCATAGTGACTGCCTATGACATTCCTTGCAGTCATTAAAATACAGGGGCTCCTTTAAGCCCTCCTAATTGCTCGTTTCCCACCCTGACAGCAAATATCACAATTATACCTCCCGACATAACAGAGCCTAACTTCTCCTAAAATACCTGCACGGCGAAGCAGACTTGACCGTTTTGTTCCCAAAGGTTTAAAGGTTTATAGAAATCATCTCTTTTTTTCCCTCCCTGTCCTGATATCCCCTTTAAAAAAGAAACGCATATCTACAACTTTTTAGAAAACTTTCCAACTTACCCAGAAATGAATTTTATAGTAAATACACTTGTTCAATTGATTTCCCGAGTCCTTATTGCCATTTTTAACTCTCGGGGATATCTCTAAGATCTCTTTCCATTTTTTTACACCAACACCCCAAATCATGCTTAATCATACAACTCCCCGTATCTTTCTCGGAATTAATCATATACTAACAGTGTGTTAATAATCTTGCTCCCCATACCGACCAAATTCAGGCGGAGTCCTATTTACTTCTCTAAGACTATTTTTTCTTATCTTTTCCTACCTTTTTCATTATGACACATTATTCTGTGCCAACACAACTGCCTTCAACTCCCTCAGTAATACACGCTTCGTCAACTCAAGTTTTCCATGATAGTCCTTAGACAGCTGAGATTCAACCCATTCCCTTCCAGCTCTTCATAAGAGGTCTTATATACTTTTAATTCAACAACTGACAATCAGAAAACTGTGTCCACTCAGAACTGATCTAAATTTACCAGGAGTACTCCGATTATGATAGTGACTTGATCATGAGAGTACCAGACCTTGTTTCTTGTCCATACCCTAATACTCATCTATTATCACTTCACATATTTAACAACACACACCAGATACCACCCTCAAAGAGATATTATCCAATTCCTACAAAAATACCAGTATCTATATTACGACTTGACAGGAGTATTCCTAGGGGCAAGGGGTTCCAATGATACCCTATAAGTACATTCTATCACCTCTAGCATGGTTCTACCACTTCCTCTCCCAATTCTACTTTGTCACACAACCGCCCCTAACTTCACCAAAAATATTCACATCACTCAGAGGATCTGATCAGGATGTTCTTCATGGGATATAGATTACCACGATACCAATGATTCCCTTTCCACCAACTCTTCACCGATTTAATCAGCCACACCCTATTCAGCTCCCACGCAAAATTTTGCCTACCTGTTCCAAAAAATTAGTATCGTTCAACCAATCTAATAAGCTTAGTATCTAAATAGAGACGGTTCTAACAGTACCATAAACCTCTCCCTTTAACTTCTTCTTAAGCTATATCTTCAAACTTCCCCAAGCACTCATTTACCACTTCTCCCAGAACTTTCCCTAATTTACTCAAATATACCCATGGGGCTACTACAACTTGACCATTGCGTTCCTCTAGCTGAGCAGAATCCAATGATACCCTTAATACCCCTGCCACTATCTTTTTGTCTACTTTTAAAGCCTGTGTCTCAATTTTACAATCCCACAGACTTCCCTCAAAATTGACCAAAAATACTCATATAGATATGGTAACTTGCTCATATTGTTACTATATGTCAGGTGGAGTATCTTTTACCCTTCAAGTCCTTCTATATAACTATTTTACCTCTTGAGAGTCGACACACATATTTTCCCCTTTTCGCAGAACAGCTTCTAACGGTACAGTACCAGAAATACTAATGTCATAACGGAGACTTAAAAGACATGTTATACAGAGTCTAGTAACCGTAATTTTGCCATTCAGTAGCCCCCTCAGTACCTCTACATAACTCTTAAGCAAGGCCCCTCATCCCACTTCTCACAGAACAGCCCCCAACTTTCTCAGAAATAGCTGTAAACTAAAGCCAAGTTGACTATTGTGTTCTCCAACACTATTCTATTCCGACAATTCCATTTATTATTCTCTGTTTATCTCGTTCTGTTCCCACAAAGTTACATACTGATGTTCCGGTCCTCACAGGAATGACCGTAACTTGGGAAGTAATACTCGCATTTTCACCGCAACTTGATCAACGGACTCACCAGAATCTATCGTGTCTAAGAGCACCCACTAAATGTCTCTTTATCCCTCTTACTTCTCTCTATACCCGAAAAACGCATTTCTTCATTTAACAGAATAGCCACCTGCTCAATCAAAAAATAAGTGTAGAGCTGTGATAAGTCGTCCAAAACATTCTTGCAACGGGACACTCCATTTACACTCCTCCTGCGTTCCACTGCTACTATTTGATAGCCTGTTGCCTTGCCCCTTCTATCCTGCTAGACCTCATGAGGGCGTCCAACTCAGTCAAAAAATACAATGATAATAATGGCACGTGCTTCATTATATGCTACGGATACAGGAGTGCTTGATGGCACCGTTCATTACTTTATTACATTTTCATCTCATAGTTTATCACCAACACCCCTCAAGCTACACAATCTCATGATTGCCCCTAACTCGTTAAAAAATAATATAAACGCTAAATAGAGGAGACAGGTGTATTCCTTGGATCGATAAGATCACATTGGTACCATGAACGCCTCCCCTTCTGTGTCTTGCACACTTTTGACAGCAACACTCCCAGTTCTAGTCATTCATACAACTACCCCCAACTCCATAAAGAATATACGTATCGCCTAAGTCTGTGGACCTGATGGATTATATGGGACCGCACATCTAGTACTGCCTTTGATTTTATAATCTCACATCTTTCCCCCTTTTTGCAACCACATCTCAATTCTACACATTTTAACAACATTTTCAAACTCCTCCCAAAATAACCCCATAGACCTCACAACTTGACTTGCATAGTTCTAGGAGATAGGCTCTTCAAATTAACACTTCAGGTCTTTCCTACTATCTCTTACACACATCTCTTTCCCCCAATCCTACCGTTCACATTGAAATTATAGTTGTTCACACTGCCAATTTCTCGGTCAGAAATACTCCCAATACTTAGGCGAACTGATCATAATGATAATGCTGGTCAGGGGATTCAAATAATACCCTTAATCTCTCGCCCAGAACATTTATGCTGTAATAGCACTGATTTTAAAAATACTGCTCTTACACAGAATTGGCCCCAACTTTGCCAAAAATACCCGGATAATTATTCAGAGTTGATAAAACCATTCATCGATTCCCGCTGAATCCAACGGTATCTATACTTGCTTTATTTATTCTTTTGTACCGTTTCTAACATCAACTCTCCCATCTGTACTTTTTCATAAACTGAGCCTAACTTCTTTAATACTATAGAATACCCGTAACAACTTAAGCATAACAATCTACTGGCACCAGAGATCCTGATGATACCCCTCATGTGTCTGTTGTTACGCTTTATCCAATTTTTACTTCGCTAGCCCAAATTCTGCTAAACCATAGGCCTGCGCGTAACTTCACTAAAAATGGCCCTGGCGGTATTACTGCTAGACAGTTGCACTTCTACAGGGTGGGGGTTTCAAGCAGTACCCACCTTTCCCCTCTAATCAAGTCATTCCGTTGTCAGCACCTGAGACACCCATTTTTTCTCGTTCAAACAGCTCCATCCAACTCCTTCAGAAATACTCTCATTACCATAGCAACTTGACCAACGTATTCCTCTGGGCTGAAGGATCAAAATAACACCATGTACGTCTCACCTATCATCCCTGACGTACATTTGGCAAATCCGCTCTCGCTTCTACCATATCACACAACTGCACCTAACTTTATCAGAAATACTCCAATCTGAACAAGCCCTTAACTATCTTATTCTGCATGGCCAGTTTGTTTGTTTCATACCATAACGCTCCCCCACTAGCTCCTAGATACTTTCGACGGCTACACCCTTGATACGCTCCAAAGACAGAACAGCCCTCAACCAGTTTAAGAATACCTGAATGGAAATGTCAAGTTTACTAGAGAATTAATCTCTCTCAAGGGGATCAAGGGATCCCTTCATGTCTCTTTTATTACATCTTACCAAGCTTTAACATCCCGACCCCATAACTGCCGGTTCACACCACCCCCGACAACTCCACCGAAAATATTCATATAACTAATATGGATTGACGGGAGTATTATTTGAGTGCAGACAATTACAACGGTACCATACATGCCTAGTTTAGTGCCCCATAATAACTTTTTACAGTGCCACCACCAATTCTACTTTGCCACCAAACTCTGTCCATCACCTCCAAAATTATTCGTAGGCCATATAAGGTCCTCCATAATGATCACTGTAGTAATGCAATTCTAGGAATACCCTTTATATTCTCCCTATTACATCTTCCCACTTTTAATCATAACCCATACGAAATTGCTTGTTCACGCAACAGCCTCTATCTCCCGCAATTATACTCGCACTATTACTGAGACTTAACAACATGTTTTCCCGGAGCCCACAGATTACCACAGACCCATTTTTCTCGTCTGCATTCTCATTTTCTGTTATGCAGACGAACATGTCGTTTTTGACTAATCTCAGAACAAGTACAAGTTTAACAGAAATACTCTAACTTCAATGACGACTGAATCAGAGTATTCCTGGACCCTGATTGTTCTTTTGATACCCATAATCCCCTCCTTAGCCCTCTCAACCGCTGTTAACCCCACCAACCTAACTCTACCAGGTCATAACCATTGACCTTTGACCTCAACTGTCTCAAAACTACTCCCAGGCCTTCTGGGACTTGACCATCATATTACCCATTCTGGGGCAATTAAAGGCGCACCGTTTATTCCTATATTTCTATTTCATTACCTTTTTAAAACTGAAACGTCAACTTCACACTTTCCATAGAACTGACCGTAACTACTCCAGAAATACTCACAACGTCACAGCGACTTGGATATGAAGTTACTCATCGTGTCTAAATCCCATCGATACCACTTATCCCCTCCCTTTCATAGCGTTTCCACTTTTGACAACGAATCCTGCTGTTCTAACTCCCCACACAACTGAGCCTAACTTCTGCAAAAATAGGTGCATCACCAAGGCGACTTCTCCGTTTAGTTCCTTGGATGTAAAGTTTCAGATTAATCCTCTCTTCCCTTCCTTCCACCTCTTATTGCGTTTTTTAAGAAGAAAATCTCCCGTCTTAATTTTCACATAACTGCCCCAACTCACCAAGTAATACATGAATCACCATGGAGACTTGACCATGCCGTTTAGACGAGCCACCATTCTCATAGGTTTCGTTTCAATATATCCCCTGCTCCTCTTGCCCAGTTTTATCACCAACACCCCAATTCTACCTAGTCCTACATCTTCCCATAACTCGCTCAAGATTAATCACATAATCATAGTAAGCTGTTTATCGTGCTCCCTGGACCTACCAGATTCAGGGAGCACCATCTTTCCATCTCAAATACTATTTCTTCCCACTTTACACCACAACCCAGGATTTTGTGTCAACACAACTGCCTCCACCTTCTACAGTAATATGAACTTCGTTTCAGAAAGTCTACTGTACTGGTACCATTGTTGTCCTTGGACATCAGAGATTCTACTAATGCACCAACTACACTCAAAATAGCTCGTATCAATTTTACAACTGACACTCATAATACTGCGTCAACCCAGAACGGGGGTTAAATTAACCAGAAATACTCAAATCGTTACCGCGACTTGATAATATGTTTCCCTGGAGTCCGGAGATCAATATGATACCCTTAAATATTCCTGTATTATCTCTTAACCGAATTTGAAAACCACATCCCTGATACCACCCCCACACATCCACCCTTCCACTTCTTGTAAAAATGCTAGTATCGATATATAGACTTAACAGGAGTATTCTACAGGGGTTTAAGATTCCAATGATATCCTGTAAGTACATATTATCATCTCTTTTACAGGTCTACCACTTCCACTCCCAGTTCTATTTTGTAGTACATCCGAGCCTAACTCCTCCGAAAATAGCTGTATCGTTATAGTGAACTGACCATCTTATTCTCCATACAAGGGATATTGCTGATGTAGCAACTAATTCTTTCCCTCTTACTCTTCGCTGATTTTTACAACCACATCATATGCAGCCTCCACACAGAACTCCCCCTACCTATCTCAAAAATACCAGAATCGTTAACCCTGGCTGCTCAGTTATTATCTAAAGAGATGCGGCTCTAAAAGTACGATAAACCTCTCCCTTTAACTTCTTCTTAAGCTATCTCTTCAAATTACCCCAAGCACTCATTTATGAATTGTCACAGAACTGTCCCTAACTTTCTCATCAAAGATATCCTTGGGGCTACTACGACTTGACCAATGCATTCCGCTAGGTTGATAGATTCCAATGGTACCCTTAACACCTTTTCTATTATCTTTTTGACTCCTTTAACGCGTACATCTTTATCTTACACTGACACAGACCTCCCTCAAACTTGGCCAGAAATACCTGTATAGCTAAGGGGACCTGCACATATTATTACTGAGAGTCTGTAGAAGTAACTTTTACTCTTTATGTCGCTATTGACATCTCTGTTCTCTCTCTAAAACTGAAACGCCAGTTTTTCTTCTCGCAAAATAGCTTCTGACTTCATCAGAAATTGTAACATCACTATGGGGACTTCACTGACGTATCTTAAGGGTATATTAATCATAATACTACCATTCAACTCCCCCTTGTTATATCTCCCTGCCTTTTAAAGCTGGGACCCTCATATCCCACATCCCACAGAACAGCCCCCAACTTTATCAAAAATACTCATGTCGTTCCAGGAGCTTAACCAACATCATTATAAGGGCTTAAAGCTCTAGATTATCCCCTCCACCTATCCCTAATCTCTCTCTTCTGCTTTTAACACCAGCTCTCCAAATCATACCTCATCAAACAACTGCACTCAACTCTTGTAACATTACTCCAAGACCCACAGTAACTTTGCCATCGTATTCTTGAGAGTGAATAAGTTCATCTCGAAGTCCCGTACCCTTCCTCTTGTCCCTTTTAGCACACCCCATCTATTCATTCCCTATAGCAACACCCTCCAAATCCCTCAAAAAAAAGCCTTCAGGAGGTAATAATGTGATATGGCTGAATAAATTGATTCACATTGCACGACAGATACCTCAGTGAAACTCTTACCATGTTAAAATACCTCTCTGTTGTTATACGCTAGGTGCCCTGGTATTTTCTTAACTAAACTTTTAAGTAGAATATAAAATTTCAGTTAGTAAAATTAGTTACAGCTCTACTTGGATCAATCAGAAAAAAGCGATGTTCCAAAAATGTTTCTGAAATAGGATAAAAGAAGTACTAAAATAATTGCTACCATTCAGTGGATACTCCTATGCACTTTGTATCTCGACCTGACCCACAATTCCCATTTTAGAGACAGTTCTCCATATTGCTTCGGCCGGGTAACCCCTAAAAATCAGACTTCAACAGCCCCAAACAGCAGACTAAAGCACGTCAGGACAGAAAGAAACATACCAGCAGACTCGCTAGGAGCCGTGTAATCACCTGAACCAGTTTTTGAAGCGATAGTAGCCCGTTTTTGAAAAATGTCAAAATCGTCAAATTCGCCTGATAGTGGGTCAGGAAAAAGCTGAGATTTTGGCAAAAACGATCTGCTGACTAATCACAAAATTTCTAAATAACGGTCCTAGAGCAATATAACTAACATCAGATGAAACTTCAGACTCCCCCCGTTAGAATGGTTTTAATTTTAATCCGCTGTGTTTACTGTAATGTGGTTTTATCCTCCAACGAAAATGGTTTTTTCCAAGTTTACCTTGATTTCGGGCTTTTTCAGTTTTTTTTTAAAAATTGGGATTTTTTTTGGAGAAAAAAGCTTAAATCCCGGTTTTTGCCCAAAGTTGGTTCAAGTTGAGAAAAAAAATAAAAAAAACCGATTTTGCGCAATAGCCATGTAGAAACATATATGATGGTACCGTTAGAATGCCCTGAGTACCATGACCTCAAATATGTAACTATTAGTGATATTTGGCATATATTTGGAGATATATCGACTAGTCGTATTTGTGTGGCATATTTAAGGTTTTGTTGTGTTTTGAAAATTACTAAGTGTTTTTAAAATACCACAATTATCGTAACAACAGACGCTGTAGAGGGCCTATAGAGAAAATAATGGATCTGCGCTGAAGCGTAAAGTATGGCATGTATCCCTGCCTTATTTCTGGTCACTTTGGATATACCTTTACTAAGTTATAGTGGGTTGAAGTAGCGAAAAAACGAAAGCATCCGAAACTTCATGAATATACTCCAAATTCCTAATTTCAAACTGGTTTTCATCTAATACAAGGATTCCCCTTCTTTTGAGCATACTCTTGAAGCGATCCGCCGTATATTGCCCATTTTCGGTAAAATTTTATTTTTTTTCTCATCTTTACCAGACTTTGGGACTTTTGGGCAAATAAGCATTTTTGAGCTCCCAAAAATAAAAAAAATCGAAAAAGCCCGAAATCAAGGTAAACTTGGAAAAAAAATTTTCGTTGGAGTATAAAACCACATTGGAAGCGCACCATAGGCATAAAAGTGATACCATTCTAACGGGGGAGGTCTGAAGTTTCTCCTGGTGTACTTTATATTGCTCTACGACCGTTATTTCAAAATTTTGTGATTAGTCAGCAGGTCATTTTTTGGCAAAATTTCACATTTTTCCTGACCTGGTATCAGGCGAATTTGGCGATTTTGACATTTTTGAAAAACGCGGTGATATCGATCAAAAACCTGGTCTAGGTGATTGTACAGGTCCTAGCGAGTCCGTCGGTATGTTTCATTCTGTCCTAACGTGTTTCATGAGGCTGTTTGAGGCTTCTGAAGTCTGAGTTTTAGGGGTTACCCGGCCGAGGTGATATCAAGAAGACCCCCTAAAATAAAAACTAATGGTCGAGATGAGGTTCAAAGTATATAGGAGTATTCACCGCTCGACAGTGGTCATTTTGGTACCAGTTTTATTGTATTTAAGAAACATTTTTGGAACATGTCTTTTTTTCATGACTGTCACAACGGTGCCTCTAAATTGAGCTTTAACTAAATCTTGAACTAGTAATATCAGAATTACTTGGTGTCTAGTTGAGGATATACATAATTTAGGGTACTCATCATGAAACAATAACTAAGCAATAAAATCGTACAAGAGCTTCACCGAAGTATCTTTCGCGTTATTATCATCATTATTAAACCACGCCAGGTTAGTATCCGTCCTGAAGCAGCCTGTTTTTAAGAATTGGAGGGAATTGCTAAAGTGTAGAGGGAGGGAGGGGTGTATCAAAAGTGAACAGGAGGTAGGCATGGGTACTTTCATAAAGGCCTCCAGGCTCTCAATAATACGTTGGTCAAGTTACCATACGCCTAGGAGTGATGTTACAGGAGTTCTGTGCAGGTGTATGGTGAGGTATAATTTGGAGAATTGGTGTTAAAGGTGGGATAAAAGTGTTATGGAAAAGTGAAAGGTAGTATTACGGTATTTCGACTCCAAATAACAATCAGGTGAAGTCCCCATAACGGTACGAGTATTTCTGGTGATGTTATGGACACCTCTTTAGGCAGCAGTAAATAAGAGTCCTGGCTTTAAAAGATGTTCAGGGGTAGCAGGGAGTAGATTAATGGCACTTTTGGGATTTTGTCGAGTTGAATTATCTGTTTTTCAAGTCGCTATCTATATCCCAATTTTATTTGTGGAGTTGGAAGCTATTCTGTAAAATGAAGGAAAACTGTGTTTTTATTTAGAGAGCGGAAAGAGAGAAAATGTGAGTCATAAACTGTTCTATTCTGATATACAAACGACTAGAAACTCCATGGGGAGATGGCAAAGTGACATGAGAATTTTTGAACTAATTGGAGGGAGTTCCCTGATAAAGTAGAATTACAGGAGGAAATGCCAAAGGTTGAATAGAGACAGCAAGGTGATTAAACATGGTATCAAATGAATCATCTATCTCTTAGCAGTACGCTTGTCAGGTCTATGTGAGAGTGCAGGTATTTTCTAGCGAGCTGGCTACAGTTCTGTAAGTAGTGAAAATGGGTGTTTCATTGTTATATGCCGAATAGATGTAGCTAGAGAGACAGAGAAGGTATCACTGCAATCTTTAGGCTCCAGAAAGAGCCCTGTTCAAGTCGCAGTAAGTGTACAGGTATTTCTGGTGGAATTAGATTCAGGAGCGTGAAGAGGTAGGATTCGAGGTGCAGGAGTACAAGCTGAGGGAGAAGTTTTAGATAGAACATGTAGAGGGAAATTGAGGTTTGATAGTCTTGGAATTGCCACGATCGACTTCGCAGGTAACGGCTGGTATCGTTGAAGGAATTAGGTCTACTAAGGTAGCTGTGTGCAGCTGGAGGTGGAGGTGTAAAGCGGGTATAAAGAAGTAAACTAGACATATATGGTACCAATGTAATTCCTTGACCTCCGAAGACCTGTTGTTTACGTCTCCCATGGGATTTCTTTCGGGGCTAATATATTATCCCATCTTTATAAGTCCCTATGTTAGAATATATATCCTGACTTGCACTCTCTGGTCTGAAAAAGAACCTATAAATGGTATTGGGGTTGACCAATACTTTCTGTCGGTAGTAGTATTGCCACTAGATAACATAAATATTTTTCTCACCTCTCAATTAATTTTATTTACCAGATTTTTATTTAATTATCGGTTTTTTATATATATTGTTGAAATATTTTAAGGTTACTTACATTTTACTTGGTATTTAGGCCAAAACGGCGTATAAACCCTTCAATTCTCGATTCTACTTTGAACCTTAATTGACTAATTAGGTAAGAAACTTAATTTTTCATCGCAAAATATATCCTGAAATATATATTTGTATATTATATATATATATATATATATATATATATTAAGTCGAATTAAATAAATAAAAATTGGACAATAAATTCACATGATACCTACAAAATGAAAAGAATCCTTTAATCTTTACGTTACAAGTACCAATTTCCCACAAGAATTATCTACAGTACTCCTCCCCTTCCCTTATAACCCCCATGCACCGTCTCCAATATCAACGCAACTCAGTCACTCAGTGGAATAACAAACAAGAATATAGATTTGGGTGGTATCGCCTGAATCCAAATCGCCTGAAGAATACAGTGGTCAAGTTTCCATACTTTTGCGGGTATTTTTGATGAATTTTGGCAATTATGTAATCCAGTCTAATTGAGGGTGAATGTGTTAGAAGTGTACAAAAAAGTGACAGAAGATTCTGAAAGGGGATTGCGGTATGTTATGGCTCTAAGTAACACTATTGATAAGTTCCCATAAGTCAATGGGTATTTCCAAAGTAAATGGGGGCAGTTGAAATATCAAGTTCAGTTAGGAGGGTGGGGGCTAAAAGTCGTAATGAAGTAGTAGGGGAGATATTAGAGATACCAGCTGCCTCCTCTCTCCCCATCAGATATGATGTGCATGTTGCTGTTGCGATGACTGCATTTCTGGATGAGTTAGAGACAGATGAGTAGGGGTAGAATTATGGGGGGAGTTTGTAGAAGTTGACAGGAATATTTAGGGGGGCATGAATGGTATTGGTGGATTAATCTATGTTGTGATAGTACAACCATCCAGTCGGTACAGTCATCGGGGTATTTTTGCATATGTGAATGGCATATTAGTAAGATTCCGAGATGGAAGTGTTGAACTTGGTTAGGAAATGTACTCGTGACAGGAGACAAATTGGGGTTATATGAACCACCTCAAGCTAATTAATGATACGGTCAACTCCCTGGGTCTATTCGGTTAATTTTGGGAGTGTTAGGCGCAGTTGGGAAAAAACTAGATTTGGGGTGGTTTGTGAAAATCGTGGGTAAGAGTTTTAACGGGAGCCTTACATGGTATCATTGAACTCCCCTGGATTCAAGTATTTCTCCTGTCCAGTTGCTATACTGGTGCAGATTCTTTTGAAGGTGCTGGGCTGAGTTGGCTCAATTACAACGTTTAGGAGTCTCCGTGCCAAAAGTAAGAAAAACCAGCAGAATAGACGTGATTGGTACCATCCGAATCCCTGAGACCAATATATTATCATGGTTCCCTTTCCGAGATTATGCGAGTATTTTTGAATAAGTTATATGGGGCTAGAGGCACCTCTATGGTTAAGTAGGACTTGGGTGGTAGGTGTGAAAGTTGGAAAAATGTAACATACGGAGTTTGGGTAGTACATACGAATGCTACTCATATCTGTGGACAATTTAATCGAGTCGGCGTTAGTATTGGGGTATTTCTGCGGAATTTGTGTTCAGTTCTGTGAAGAAGTAAAACTGGGAAGGTCGGTGAAAAATGCTGATGTAAGGATGTAGGGGACATATAGAAGGTGCTGAGGGAATAGTAAGGCACAGGTAACATGTTGGTCAAGTCGACTTCTTTGTAAGAGTTTTTTTGAAGCATCTGGAGGCAGCTGTGTGGCTGGAATTGATAGGGAGCAAGGACAAAAAGTTGGAAAAGACATACGAAGTAGCAGTTGGCTGGTATTGTTAGAATTGCCTTTCTCACTAGAAGACGACAAGCAAATCGCCAATAATGTGGGGGTATTTCTGAGAGATTTAGACAAGGTTATGTTTTTAATGAGAAGTGCAACGGTTTGGGTAAAAAGTGGTTAGGAGGTGCAAAGGGGTACATACAGGGTATCAATAGATTTGTCTGACTCCAAGCATTACGCAGAACTGACCGCTTTGACGAACTGTGTATTTCTGAGAAAGTTAGAGCTGTTCTATGAAAAGAGGAAAATCAGTGTTTTGGGGAAAAAAGATAGAAGGGGGGTAGTATACAAGGGATTATGGGTATCTATAGTACTGCCTTGGCTCGATAACTAACATGATCAGCACCGCATGGATATGCAGATATTTCTGAGAGAAGTACAGTACGGAGAGTTGCATGAATTGATAGAATTGGGGTGGGTACTGTCAAAACTTGAGATGACTTATAATGGGGGGTATTTATGGTATCGTTGGAAAGGTCTAGCTTCAAGGATTCCTCCTGTTAGCTTGGTATAATATTACTAGTATTTTTGAAGCCACTGGGGGGAGTTCTGCGTGGGATCGGCAGTGGGTGTGGCTGTTAAAATTTGAGAAGAGTTCGCGGGAAGACTTAATTGATGCCGCTACAATCTATGTCGAATGAGGATAATATTGATATCTCTCATTTAATGTGCGCGTATTTGTGGTTGAGTTAGGGATACTTTTGTGACAAAGTAGAATTGAGAGTGGAAGTGAGAAACATGTATAAGAGGTGACAGAGAGTAACTAAATGGTATCGTTTGAATCTCCTAGCTCCTAGGAATTCTCCTGTCAAGTCTAAATATAGATATTGGTATTTTTGTATTATATGGAGGAAATCTCCCTCAGGGTGGTATCTGGGGTGCGTTGTTAAAAAATGTAAAGTGGTAATAGAAGAGGATTTCGATGTATCCAGCGTATCATCTAGCCCTGAGGAAACGCATAGTCAGGTCACTGTGACTATCAGAGTATTTCTGGTGAATTTGGAGCAGACCTGAGTGGCACAGTATTCTGGGCATTGTGATAAAGTGTTTAAGAGCTTGTATGAGGGTCGCTGCGGGCATGGAATGACTTTTTGGTGTCAGGTAACTGACAGAGTGGACTGCTGACACGAAGTACGTATTACAGAAGGATTTTAAGGCAGTTGTGCCAGACACTTGCAGTGTGGGGGATGTAGGAAGAGATAAGATGAGGCGAATAATAGAGGCATACAGACAACAGGGTACTGCTAGAAGCTGGCTGCTCAAAAGAGCAAGTTAGAGAACTCACTGCTTCTATGTAATTATTTCCGAGAAAGTTATGGACAATTGAAGGAGTACGAGAATTAGGGGTGTGGGGGTAAAAATTGGGGAAGAAGTCTTACAGACAGATCTTAGGGCTAGAAATTAAATTATTGACTCGTGGAACCCAATTAACGAGTCTCATTCGCTATGGAAGTTTACCTGGGTATGTTGGGGCGATTCTGTGAAAAGTAGTAGATATGCGTTTCGATTTTAAAGAGATATCAGGGGCGGTAGGGATGAAGGGCAAGATTATCCTGAACCTTCAAACTCCAAGGAACGGTATTGTCAAGCTGGCTTGGTGACGCAGTTATTTTGGGACAAGTTAGACTCAGTTGTGTGGGAGGTAGAATTCGAGATTCGATGTCAAAAGTGGGAAATATGTTGTTGGGAGGGTTTTCAAGGTGTCGTCTGACCTCAGTGACGCCAAGCAGTTACAAGGTTAAGTCACTGTGACTCCGTGAATATTTCTGGAGAAGTTAGGTCAGTTCTATTGAAAGTGTAAAGAAAGTATTTCTGTTCCCCCGATAGCAATGTGATAGCAGTAGAGAGATGAAAGGCACCGAAGGAATTTATTACTCCTTGAAAATGCGTTAGTCAACTCCCCGCAGGAATATGGGTATTCTAAGACAGCTACACTGGTAGAGAGCTTCGAGGGTTGACACAAGTGACAGTATGGGTGCTAAAAGTGGGAGAGAAGAAGTAGGAGATATATGGGTGGTACCAAACGAATCTCCTCACTTGTGGTAATAGAATGGCCAAGTCTTCTTGGAAATGAGATTATTATTGGAGGAGTTACAGCAGATGCGCTGTTGGCACAAATCGGAGTATCGGTACAAAATGTGGAAAAGATGTAAAAGGATATTGTAGTAGGGCATCATGGGGATCTATTTAGAAGCGTGGACGTAGTGATCAACCTATCAAGACAAGGGGGATATTTTTGGTTATTTCTGAGCGAGTTAGAAAGAGTTGTCTTAACATGTAGAAAGAGGCCTTCAATTAGAAAAGTAGGTAGGGGGTGGTAGGGAAGGTGGGATGGTTATGTTAAAATGACTAGATGTTGAGCAGTAGAATGGTCAACTCACCATTGTTGTATAACTATTTTTGAAGGAGCTGGGGGAAGTTACGTGATATGTAGAGAGTGGGTATATTGGATATATAACTTATGGAATGGCAGTACAAGGGGTGTGTGTGGTATCATAAGTATCGCCTGAGTATATGGAATACGTTCATCTGCTTACCATGACGATGGCAGTATTTTTGAAGAGATTAGGGGCAGTTCTGAAAAAGTTAGTAGAAGGGGTATCGGGGTTAAAAATGGGTAGGAGGTGATTTTGGAGACATGAAGGGAGTATGAAGGTACACTCGAACCAGTTTAACAGGATGATCAAGACGCCATATAAGCGGGTATTTTTGCAGGAGTTATGTTGAACTGTGTGGTGATGTAGAATTGGAAGTGGAGGGTGAGAAGTGGTATGTGGCGGGAAGCTAGACATGTGTGGTATTGATGGAATCCACTGAGACTTGGTATGACTGATATTACATTCACTTGGCTATATGGATAGTTCTAGAGGAGTTAAGCGGTTTTGGGTGTTCATGTTGCAAACTGGTCTTTTTGTTTTTGAAATTGTGGAGAAATATAAGGAGAGATATCGATGTACCAGGTGAATATTCTGAGTCCAATTAACCGAATTGCAAGTTTCTGTTATTCTGAGGATATTTCTGGGGAAGTTGAGGCCATTTTGTTTTTGGGACAGTATCAGGGGTGCTGTTGTTATGGCACTTAAGATACTATAATAAAGTTATAATGAGTTCAAAATGAATCTCCAGAGTCTGAAACAGCACTTGTTTAGTTTCCTTGTCTCGCTAAAAGGAAGTTCGTATTTCTGAGGAAGTTGAAGGCAGTTCTGCTGGTAACCAAACTTGGGGGTGGCGGTCTGGGAGCGGGAGGAGATTATCAGTAGAGACAGAAAGCTATCAGCTGATTCTTGTTTATTTTCGGAGCTAGATAATAGCTTACAATGACCCTGATATTCCTGGTTTGTTGTGATATGATCTGTGAAAGTTGGAGATGACGTTTTCAATTTTAAAAGGGTATAACGAAGAGGATGGTAGGAAATGTAGATAGGATGTAACAGGATCCGATTAGTTGATCCCAGTGATTCCAATGATACCATTCCTGTCTCTCCAGCTATCTCATATTCATTGCAATACTGAAACACCCATTTTCTAGTTTTCACAGAGCCGCCACAACCTCACTCAAAAATACCCACATTGTCATGTAGACTTAACCAACGTATTCTCAAGAGTCAATATATTCACATGGTACCGTCTATAACTATGCTACCATCCCCACTCGACTTTTAACGCCTCCTGCATAATTCTCCTCTACTGTATAACTTCTCCCAATATCGTCAAAAATGCTCATATCATTGTGCCAGATTTTCTTGCGTGTTCTCCATCGCTGTACTATCCCATCAATACCAAGTGAAGCCCTCTTTCCTTCTTTCAATTCTCTCTAACCGAAATTCACTTTTTCTTCACTTTACAGAGCAGCTTCCAACTTCACCAATAAAGATTACATACCAATGGCAACTTGATAAGGTGTTCATTATAGCAATTTTATCCCATAACTACCATTTATTTCTTCCCTGCTACCTCTTCACTTCTTTTACAACCGACCCTCTCATTTATTACCTCCTCCTGAGGAGCCCCTAACTTCATCAGAAATACCCTATCGTTATGGGGAGTTGATCCGCACGATACTTGGTGCCATAATATCTCAAAACTATTTTTCACTTCTCATTTTCACTTCCGCATCATCTTTTAACACCTATTCCTCAATTTACACCAGACAATACAATTGCATTCAACTCCAGTATTCTCACTCCAAGGGTAATGGTTGCTTGTCCAATTTGAGAGCCTGGGCATTCAATTCTTATCGAAATACTCATAAACCCCTTCTCCTATCAATTGTCTACTTTTAACACAACCTCCTAATCCTACACTATAGCAAGGCTACGGGAGATTTTCGGTTTGGAGCTATAGGAATGAGAGAGTAAACTAGACTTGAGAGGTACAGTCAGAAGCACCCAGCCTGATGAAGTATCACAATCAAGTCTCCATAGTGATGGGTGTAATTTTAAGAGTTGAGAAAGTTGGAGGGATTTGTTGTGAAGTAGAATTAAGAGTGTAGGGATAACAAGTGCGAAAGAAGTGATAGAGAAACTTGGAGATAACATAGGCTGTGCCTTACAATGGGGATTAAAATGGTAAGCAGTCTTGTGTTTATATGGGTATTTTTGATGCGGTTTGGGGCAGATTATAAATGCGTGTAAAAGTGGGTGCCGTTGTTAAAAATCAACAGGGAGTATAAGTGGATACTTATCTGGTACTATTGGAACCGGTAAGTTCGGGAGAGTTTTTTTGTTTTCTCTGTGTCTTATTACTGGTATTATTGAAGAAATAAGGACTGTTATGGGAGGACACTGCATCAGGACTGATGGAACTAAAATAAGAGAAGAGGGTATATCAGAGACATGAAAGGTGATTATCCGCTTTCCAAACCCGTATTACCATCATGGTCAAGTCACCATAGCCGTGTAAATTCTTTCCACCTAGTTGGAGGCTGTGGGATTATCGAGGAGAACAGGCCAGGGGGCACCTTCTCTCCAAGAAATAACTGGATCACAGCAGAGACTTAAGCAACGTGTCCATTCGATGTAGGCAATTTGATCAATACCATACCTTACCCTCCTACTACTTCCTATCGAATTTTATCACCAACACCTCAATTCTACCTGGCCACATAACTTTCCCCAACCTCACCAAAACAGATTCCATCACAATGGGTACAGTACTTGATTATTCTTCCCGTACGAGCCTGAACAGTCATGTAGTGCCCTATAAGTTCCACCTACCTCCTCACCTTCACCTGTAGAACTGAAACACTAGTTTTTAACCCTTCGCAGAACAGTCCCCAGCTTCATCAAAAATACTCCCATATCTACAGTGACCCAATCATCAACCTCATATCGACCCAGGGGACTACAGTAGTACCCATTATGTTTTCACCACAACTTTTTCACGTATTTTAACAGCGAATCCTCTAATACCACCCCACCTATGGGGTGGAGGGGTCTGAGTTAAATGTGATTAGGAAGTTACAAGGAAGGCATAATAGATACTGTTTTGTTCCCCTGGGCCGAATGATTACAATGGACCCAGCGCCTTGACAAACTGGATATTTCTGAGAAAGTTATGGCTGTTCTACGGATGATGGAAAATCAGTGTTTTGGCGAAACAAAGGAGACAAGAGTAGGATACAATCGATTAAACGTATCACAGGAACATACATAGCCTTAGGAATGACATGGTCAACACCCCATTGTGATGCGAATTTTTTTGGGAGAGTTGGGGGTGTTGCATGCTGGAGTTGAATTGGGGGCGTCCCTCTCAAAACTTGAGAGGAGGAAGAAAAAGAGAAGTGTATGGCACCATCTGAATCACTTCACGTCAGAGAATCAGCTGGAAATCTTGGAGTAATGACACTGGTATTTTTGAGTCACCTAAGCTGATTTCCGTGAGTGGTAGGGACATCGGGGTGGTTGTTAAAATCTATCAAGACTTAGTGAGATAGGATTAATTGGTACCTAAATAATCTCTATCATATGAGGAATAATATGGTCAGATCCCCATAATGACGTAGATATTTTTGGAGGAGTTAGGGCTGTTGTACGGAAAAGTAGAATTGAGAGTGGAAATGGTTGAAGTGCCTAAGAGGTAGAAAGATGAACTTATATGGTATCATTAGAATCCTCTAGCTCCAGAGAAAACTCCTGTCAAGCCCTACTATAGGTATTATTATTTCTTCTCTTCAAGAGGGAAGGGAAGGTTTGGGTGGTATGAGGGCGCTGTTGCTAACAAATGTAAATAGGTAATAAAAGAATATTTAAAGGTATAATATAGATCGGTTAGTTCCAAGGAATGACATGGTCAAGTCTCTGCATCTATCGGAGTATTTCTCGTGAAATTAGAGAAGTTCTGGGTGGACGCAGTATTATGAGCGTTGTGTATTAAGTGGGAATATGTTAGTAAAAGGGATGGAAAGAGGGTACAGTCTGAATCTGGTTCGTTTGAATAGCAAGGTTAACACCCCACTTTGAGTATGTGATTATTTCTGAGAAGTTAGGAGGAGTTGTACTGCTAAGCAGAATATTGGGGTAAGCTGTAAAACTTGGGGAGGAGGTATTAGGGGTAGGTTTAGGGGCTCGAAACGAAGGTAATGCTTTGATTAAGGCAAATTAACAAGCCGCATTCGCTATTAAAATATTTCCTCAGTAGATATGACAGTTCTGTGAAACGTGGTAGATCCATGTTTTGCTTTAAAGGGCCATTAGGGACTGTAGGAAAAAAAGAGATGATTTCAATAGATCCTCATACCCTATCGATCGAATCAGTTAAGTTGGCTTACCGATTCAGTTATTTTGGGAGAAAGTTAGGCCCAGTTGTGTGGGGAGGTAAAACTTCGATATCCGTTGTAAAAGTGGGAAATATGTAGTTGGGGGAGCTTAAAAGGATTAAACGGAATTTAATAAGCCCAAAGAACTAAACGGATAACTCACTGTTATTCTGTGAGTGTTTTTGCATAAGTTGAGGACAGCTCTATGGTAAGTTGAAAGAGAACATTTTCAGTTTCACTATGGGGATTAAGTAGTTGAGTCATAAGGGATACCAACCGAATCTACTCTATAATAGAAACATGTTAAACAAGTATCCGTAAGTATATGGGCATTATTGAGAGAGCCATCTCCCAACATTGGTATTTTCGAGGTAGATGACAAGTGACAGTGTGAGGGAAAAAACTTGATAAGCACTGGCAAGAGATACTTCAAAGGAATTATTCGAATCCTCTAGATCCCAGTAAGATGATGGTGAACCCTTTACTATGGTGGAAGTATTTCTGACATAGTTGAGACATAAATGTGAAGTGAAGAAAATCGGTATGTCGGTATTAGAGATAATAAAGAGGTAGCAGGGGACACATCATGGGAATTTCCTGGGTTAAAAATTGAGGCGAATCACGTTTTACAAGTCCGCTTAATGTTACGGGTATTATTGAAGGAGCTGGGAGCAGCTATGTGATGAGCAGAATGTGAACGTGTTGGTCTAAAACTGGTAATATGAGATCAGGGGAGAAGTAATAAGTACCATCACCACTTCTAGTTCTTAATAAATGTTTGGATCTAAGTGCCATGGTTATGGGGATATTTTTGACTAAGTTGGAAGCTGTTTTGCTGAACGAAGGAAACTGGTGATTCGCCTTTAGAGAGGAGTGAGAGATGACAGGAGGGATATGATTGGTGTTAATAAGATTTCCCGACGACTGGAAGTCTGATTAAGAAGCTGGCGTAACGCTGTGATCATTTTTGAAGTAGTCGGAGCAACTTCTATTGTAAAGTAGAATTGGGGGTGTAAGTGTAAAACTTTGAGTACAGTACTGTAAAGATGGTAGGACAGGCATTAATGGTACCAAATTAATCGTGTAATCCACGGCATTACTCTGGATAATTCTGTGTAATAATGCGGGTATTTTCGTGAGCATACGGCAATTCTGAGAAAACCAAATTTTGGGTGTTTCGGTATCACTGGTGGGTAGGTGATAGCTGGGGAGATAGGGAAGGTACCATTGCATTTATATGGCTCCAGGAAGAGCTCTGGTCTGTTTGTGGTAACGATATAGGTATTTCTGGGGAGATTAGCTTCCTGTGCGTGAGAAGATAGAACTAGAGGTCGAACTGTAAAAGACACAAAAAGTGTAGCAGAGACGTCAAATATGGTACTGCTAGGGTTGAGTACCTTCGGAGAACGCATTGTTTAACTTCTCAAAGTGATACGTATTTTTTTACACTGAAATCATTTTCTTACAATTCCATTGAGCTGCCCAGTTTCTCCAAAAATACTCACATAGTCATAGGTACTTGACCGGGTAGTTTCTTGGCGTCTTTACATCTCCAAGGCATCTATTAATTCCTCCCAATTACATATTTCCCACTTTTGCCAACGAATCTCGATTTCACCCTTTCACACAACTGAGCCGAGCTTCTCCAAAAATAACTGCATTACCAAACTGACTTAACTGCTTCGTTCCCAGAGATATTAGGATTCATGATACTCCTTTCTTCTTTCCTGCCATCCCTGAATCCCCTTAAAAATAAAAACACTCATCTACAACCTTTCACAGAACTACCCCAACATACCCAGGAATAACTTTCATAGTGAACACTACTATTGGCTTCCCCGATCCATTTCATTCATATATAGTCCCCAAAGCTGTCCCCAGGCCTCTTCCCCATTTTTTACACCAACACCCCAAATTCTACTCAGTCGTACAACCCCCATAAATTTCTTGAAATTAACCACAGACTCACAGTGAGTTGATTACTTTGCTCCTCAAACCAAGCAGATTCAGATGGTACCTCATTTTCATCTCCAACTCATATCTTCCACTTTTTTTACACCAACACCCATATTCGTTCCTGCACAATGGCCACAGAGCTGCTCTAGATTCACCAGAGATATTCCGATGGATACTGTGACTTGACAATTTGTTTACTTGTTAGCTATATGATCATTTTGGTACTGTACCCATAAATACTCTTCTATTACCTCTTTGCTTATTTTAGCTACGACGTCCTGAAACCACCCCAATTGTACTCGAAAGAAGAGATATATTGGTACACATCGATCCACCTCGATCTCAAGAACATCCTTGCTAGGTCTCTAGGACCGTTCAGGGTAATTTTGTGAGAGTTAGGTCCATTTGTGTGAAAAGTTATGTTCGGGAGTGTCGGTACAGATCGTGGGAAGTTGCTTAAGGGGATGCTGGTAGGGTATCAATTAGCTCGCCTAGATCAGTGTATCTCTCCTGTCAACTAGCCATAATGATGCCGACTCTTTTGGATAAGTTAGGGGAGTTGTCTCGACTATTACAATTAGGGGTTCTCTTGTTAAAAGTAAACAAAAACTGGCAAAATACACCATAAGGCTAGCGTCGGAATTTCTGAATACTGTTAATTTTAATGGTTGATTTACTGTGACAATGCAGGTATTACTGAGAGAGTTGGGGGCAAGTGTATGGTCAAGTAGAACTGGAGTGTAGATTAAATAACTGTAAAAATTGTAACATTAGAAGCTTGAGTAGCATTTTTATAATCTGCTAGTATGTGTTAACAAGTCGGTCAAGTTTGCGTTTCTATAGAGGTATTTTTGGTGAACTTGCGGGGAGTTCTGCAAAGTATATGATAAGGGAAGGGGGTTTTTAAATGTAGATGGAAGGGTGTAAGATAGATGCAGAAGGTATTGTTGGAATCATGGGGTTCCGTGGTACACCCTGGTCAACTCTCCCTAACTCTGCGGGTCTTTCTGAACAAGTTGGATTCAACTTTTTTTTCAGTTATGAGAAAAAAAATAAGTATTTCGGTTTTAGATATGGAATAAAATTGGTAGTATCTATATTTCGTCTTATCAGGAGTAATCATGGGTGCCAGGAGATTCCAATGATACCAATTAAGTACACCTTGCCATATCTTAAACACTTCCACCACCTCCACTCCGAATTCTACTTTGTCATACAACCGACCCTAACTCTCTCAAAAATATCTGCATAACTATAGTGAACTTACAATATGTTTTCTCATCTGATGAATATTACTACGGTACCGCTTAATCCTTTCGCATTAACTCCTCGTAGATTTTATCGAACACACACCATGCCGCTCCCACCAAGAACTCTGTCTGCCTGTTTCAAAAATACCAGTATCATTATTCAAAGCTAATGAACCGCTTCTGTGGAGCTTGGTAAATCTCCCAGTTCCCTTTTACCTCTCTGCTTCTACATTCTGTCAAGTTTTGACAGCGACACCCTCGATTCTACCCGTTCAGGAAATTTCCCTAACTCTCTCAGAAATATGTGCACCGGCGTCGGGTGTTACTCATGGTGTTTGACAGGTTAATACTGTCTCAATTTTCCCCTTAAGCTCTTGTTCACTATCCCCCTCCCCCTTGTTTTACCCAAAAATGATTTTCTGCATATATATAGACAGCCCTAACTTTCTCAAAAATACCCGGATCATTGAGGAGCCTGGATGAGAGTAATCCTTGGACTTAGACAAATCCAATGGTACCCTGCTTATATCCCTTATTCCTTCTTAGCCACTTTTAACTCTGACCTTCGCACTTCTCAATTACAACATAACCTCGTCTAACTCTCTCGGAAATACACCCACATTCTTGAAGACTTATTCGACGTATTCACATCAGCAATGCTATTCTAGTAATACCTTTCAACTTCTTCTCCTGCACTTTTCGGACTTTTGCCCCTGCTCCATCAGTCCTGCAGGACATGCAGCTGTCTTCAACTTCCCCATAAAAATTCTTACCAATGAGCCGACTTGTCCATCAAGTTTCCTCCCTCCTGCTCCACCTAAAAACCTCCACAGTACCGCATCGTTAACATCTACAATTTCTTACTCACTGATTTTACTTCACACCCACTTCTAACAGCAGCTAAATCAGCCCCTAACTTTTCCAAAAATAGTGGTATCATTGTATAGACTTGACTATTGTGTTCCTTATCGCCTTATTATTACAATGTATCCCTTAAATATCTCCTCAGTCTTCCTACAGAATTTCTACACCAACCTTACTAAGCCGGCTACTTCATACAGCTGTAGCCAACTTCCCAAAAAATGCCTCTATCACAATGGCCAAGTATCCATTGTAATCCTTGGAGTCAGGGGAGTGTTATATTACCCTTCAGCTGCTTCAGTCACATCTTGTACAGTTTTAACAACCACGTCCGTAATCCCCAAAACTGCCCCATACACGTAACTGCTACCAACTCGTTCAAAATTATTTCCATGTCTATGGGGAGTTGGTAAGAGTATTTAGTGGATTTGGTAGATTCGATTAATACCATGTTAGTCTCTATCCCGACTCATTTCCATCTTGTAACACTGCTACCCCCAATTCTAGATATTCACATAACTGTCTGTAACTCCTTCAAAAATACTTGTACCACACTCCCGATTTGATCATTGGCATTTTAGCATACAGGGGATTCGATTATTACCACACACGTCTAGTTAACTATTCTTTTACAGTTTTCCAGTCTCAATCTAACTTATTGCTAGACAATAAAAGTGTCTCCAACGTAACTAGAAAAACTCACAAGGCCCCAGAGGCTATAATATACTGTTTTCAACGGGTCAGGGAATTCTTCTGATACCACCAATGTCTCATTTTCTACCTCTTGTCAACTTTTACCCCCAACACCTCCAATTCTACTTAATCGCATAACTCCCTCAACTCGTTCAGAGACGATTACATTGCTATGGGAACCCAACTGGTGTAATCTGGAGATTTGCGCGATTCCAGGAATACCCTTCATGCCTCTCCTATAGCTTCTCCCTTTTTTTACCACTACCACTCCATTCTAGCCAGAAATCACAACTGTCAACAACTTCACCGGAAATATTCTTATAAATTAGGCGACTTGATCACAATTTTCCTCACAAACTGGAGACTCTTTTAGTACCTGGTACGAGTACATTTTATCTCTCTCAAGTTCTACAAACTTTTGACAGTGGCACCCCAGATCCTACAGGTACGAGCACTCTCACAAATACACATACAAACAAACAACTGTGTGTTTTCAAAATGACATTATGATTAGTAATAAATAAATAGCACCTTACTGCTTCTTTCGTCGCCATCGGACCTTGGAGGCAATCTTGTATCGCACTCCAGGCACTCGAAGGATGTAGTAGAGCAAGAAGGTGGCACAAACGTTGAAGATGGGATAGGCAAAGACAATGCCAAAGTTTCGCCATCGGTCTCCGTAGTAGATGGAGGCATTGTCGAGATAGGCATCAGCGTTCTCGATGGGACAGTAGTGACACATGTCGGTGGCAGTTTCGTTGATCAAGTAGCCCTTGAAAACACCAGCATTTTCAAGGAAGGGCTTCATGTACTGGATGCAAGTGTTGCCCTTGAGAGGCTTGAACTCCAGGATTTCATGCTGCGAACATGTCACCTTTCCTCCAGCCAAACCGGTGGCCATGAAGCCGCCGATGAAATATGTCAAAGGCGAGGCACGGTACATGAAGATCCAGAAACCGGGCATGGACTCCTTGGTGGCCAAAACACCACAGAACATGAGACAGAAGGAGAACAGCAGGTATGCAAAGTTGGCAGCTGTCTCGTGGTTGTTGAACATGACACCAATCATGTGAGCGTAGGTGGAGTCGTAGATGAAGAAGACCAGAAGGAACAGGAAGTAGAGAGCTCCTCGTTCGTGAGTCTGGTTGTTTTCGGCAGCGATTCGGTAGAATCCAATGGGGTAGTACATGCAGAAGAAAACCACCACGGCAACGATAATCTGCCAGGGAAGCTCAGCCAGCATGTTACCACCAAGGAACACCTGCCACGAGTAAGTTTTGGAAGCTCGCTCTCGGGCCTCGTACAGATCTCGCTGGATCATAAACAGAGGCATGATCTGTTCAGCGACAGTGGTGAAAATCAGGAACATGAGGAAAATACCAAACATCTGGTTCTGAAGACCCTGGATATCTCGAGCCGACTTGTAGAAGGAGAAACCAATAAACAGTGCACAGCCGATACACAGAGTCATCTTAGACCACAGATAAGAGGGAGTTCGCCAGTGGAACTGCAGCAGTCGCTTGGTGACGTAGTAGAGCTGAGTCCACTGAGACACAGCGAAGTCGGTATCTTCTTCTCCAGCTGCGAGAGCAGCCTGAGAGTCTGAGTTGAAAGCCATTCGCATACTGTCGAGCTCCTCACGCTGCTGTCGTCGAAGCTGAGAGTATCGCCAGACTGAGGGCCAGTCCTTCTTGGCTCGAGAACCAGGAGCAGCACCAATCACCTCCAGCATCCACTCAGCAGGGTTACCATTTTCAGGACAAGGCGAGGCACCGTTACTCTCAAAGTAGTCGATGAGAAGAGAAGCCTTGTCACCGAGGTCTCCGTAATACACAGTCTTTCCACCAGCAGCCAGGAACAGAAGTCGATCGAACTCTTGGAAAAGAATGGCGGAAGGCTGATGAATGGTACACAGAATAGCCTGGCCATTTGCAGCCAGCTTCTTCAGTAGAGAGACAATAGACCAAGCAGTCTGGGAATCCAGACCGGAGGTAGGCTCATCCAGGAACAGCAGCAACTCAGGCTTGGCAGCCAGTTCAACACCGATAGTCAGACGCTTTCGCTGTTCGACGTTAAGGCCTTCACCAGGAACACCAACAACGGCATCAGCGTAAGACTCCATCTCCAGAATGGAAATGACTTCGTCGACATAAGCCAGCTTATCGGCACGAGAGACAGAAGAGGGCTGTCGCAGCAGAGCAGAGAACTCGAGAGACTCACGAACAGTAGCAGTGGCAGTATGCAAATCCTGCTGCTGGACGTATCCAGTCTTTCGCTGGAAAGAAGCGTTTCGCTGCTGACCGTTGACCAACATGTCTCCATGAACGATACCTGTGGACTTTCGGTCAGCAAGAACATCAAGAAGGGTGGTCTTACCAGCACCAGAAGCTCCCATAAGAGCCGTCAGAGTTCCAGGCTTCACGTAACCATCAATGTGGTCTAGCAGTCGCTTGTTCTCACCGGCAACCTTGATATCGTAGCAAACATCAGTCCACTGGAACACTCCTGAGTGCTGCAAGTTGGATCTGGACGAGTTGAGCGACATGTTGGTTTGAGTCTTGACGGGCAGGTAGTTTGTGTCATCGCCAACAGTGGGAGGCATGTGAAGGGTGTCGCCATGGGGAGGTTCGTATCCACCACCAACACCAGGAGTTCCAGGGACGTTGAACTGAGCAGGTGTAGCAGGGGGGAAGTTGATCTGGGGAGTGGGAGCAGTGTAGTTGATGTCGTCTCCAACAGTAGGTGGCTGGTGAAGAGTGTCGCCATGAGGAGGAACATAGGTGAAGCCAGGTGTCATCATGCCTGCAGGTGACATTGGTCCAGGTGTCATCACTTGTCCGGGAGACAGAAATTGTTGGCCAGGAGATAGAAATTGTTGGCCAGGGGAAAGCATCTGTTGACCAGGAGAGAACATACCAGTCATAGGCCCAGGGGTCATCGGAACATGCATCATGGGAGCAGGAGTCATGGGAACCGGCTGAGCATATCGAGAAGGAGGGATCTGAGCCTGGATTGGCTGTTGGTATGAGTAAGTTGAATGGTTGTCTCCGAGGTTTTGTTCCATGTTGTGGTCACCAATGTTGTCTCCAAGCTCAACGTCCTGGAATCGCTTCTCAGGCTTGGACTTGAGGTTCTTTCGATGCTGAGATCTCTTGAAAAGAAGAACCTCACCCTTGGACTGAGCCATGGTCACGTACTCAGCAGCAAGAAGGTACACAGCACAGAAGAAACCAGCAAAAGCCCACAGAATACCGAGGTTACGCCACAAATGGGAGCTCTCGTACTTGTAAGCAGTGCTGATGAACACAGAGCCATCCACATAATCCTGTCCAAGCTTTGCACCAATGGCTACACAAGACTTGGACTCAGGAGGCACAGAATTGTAGAGCGACCGAGATGGGACATAGAGTCCACAAGGGAACCGTCTGTTTCGGAACTCGTTGACCATGACTGCTTCAAAAGCATAAGCGACAGGATTGAGGTAATTCATCCATCGAGCCCATCCGTGCATGTAATCGACTGGGAGAGTGAAACCCGTGTAGATAACCAAGGCCAGCACAAGCACTGAAGCAGGAGCTAGAGCCTGTTCCATAGTCTTTGTAACAGAGGCAGTGAACCGGAAAATCATAGACATGGCAATCGTACACGTGAACGAAAAAAGCAGGAAAATGAAGAAGGCACTGGGAGTTCGTCTCAGGTTGGTCATAAAGTAAAGCGCGAGGTTGACTGTAATCAGAGTAGCCAGTTTCGTTGGTAAATCTACCAACATTGACGCGATGGACTCTGCAAACGGATGGTATAATGCATAGCGCTTATGTTTCTCAATCAGTGGTCGTTGTCCATAAAGCACAAAAATCTCCAGAACTGAAGCCATGGCGTTCAGCAGCATGGCCAAGAAAAGGAGGGCAGATCGCGAAAAGAAGGCATCAGTGGATTCTCGCAGATTGTAGTACATTGATGCCAGAATGAGAGCCATGATGAAGTTACCAATAATGGTCATCAGAGTCATAGACAAATCTCCTCTGACCAGCAGGAAGCCTCTCCAGAGACAAAGACGAACCTGCATGGGCCAAGAGAGCAGGTAAGGGGACGAAAGACGGGTGTTTCGGGCCTGAGACTCCTTTCGGAGCTTCATGAACTCGACGTAACCCTGTCCACCAAGAGGATGGGTGGTGTTGAATCGGTCAATGTTGTAGACCAAGAGTGCATGTGTTCGAGAAGATCTCCATCGAGACTCAAACTCTTCGGGAGTTCGAGGCACAAGCTTCTCCCATCCAGCCTTGATCTTTCGTTCAACAGGGTTGGTCAAAGAAGTCAGAAAGTCACCAGTGGTCTGTCGATGAGTTCGCTCGAATCCCAGACCCTCAAAGTAGGCTGTGGCCTCTCCGGCTTTACCGAAGAAGATTTGTCGACCCTCGTATAGCAGACAGACCTTGTCAAACATGTCGTAGGCCTCCTGAGAAGCCTGGTAGAGGGAAACAAACATGGAAGCTCCAGTCATCTGAGCAGACAGTCGCAGAGATCGAATGAATTCTGTAGCGTTGGCGGCATCCAGACCTCGAGTAGAGTTATCCCAGCACTGGAGAGGAGCTCCGCAGACAACCGACTCAGCAATAGAAACTCGCTTTCGCTCACCACCAGACACACCTCGAACCAGATCAGATCCAACCTTGGTGTTGATGGTGTGAGACAGACCGAGAGTAGCCATGGTGACATCTCGGGTGTGACGAGCATACTGCTCTCGAGTGACTCCCAGAACTCGGTTTCGAGGAGTTCGGGCTAGAGCCGCGAACATGAGGGTCTGTCCTACCGTCAAATGGGGGAAATGAATATCGTGTTCGGCATTGTAGACAATTTCTCCTCGACAATGCTCTGTCATGACATCTCTTGGTACACCTGTGTTAGTGGTGTCATTTTTGACAATTCTTGGCTTCCGGATATCTTTTTTCTTTGTTCTAATTTTTCTGATTCCCGTCTGGTATGATCATTTCGCGTGAACACTTTATTCCAGTCAAGGTATTCGATACCCGCCGCGTTGGGAGGGATCTGCACTGATTGGAATGTATGGCCGAAAGCTGATGCACACCAAAAAGAACAGCCAAAAAGCAGAAGAACAAAAATCAGACAACCTGCCAAATAATATTGCAGGTATTTCCGCGTCTCCAACCACCCTCTTCACCTCAAATACTCACCCTGATAGTTCCAATGTGTCTCTTCCTCAACGTGAAATCCGTAAGTTTCGCAAGCAATGCTCTTCAGGAATGTAGTGCATCCAGATCCGGGACGTCCCAGAACAACGCAAGTTTCGCCAGGAAGAACCAGTCCGTCACATTTGCGTAAAATCTGGATCTTGCTTGTTCGTTTTGCGCCAATGGCACTTCGCAGCAAATCTCCAGTCGCCACAATCACGTTAAGAAACGTCTTCTGATAGTCACTGCGACTGCCGTATCCGTAGGCACCCAGATTCTTGAACGACACGCCGGCCGTGATTCCCTTACTGTTTCCAAATCGTTCCTTCAGACCCAACACGGTCTTGATCCACTTTCGCGAGTTGAACTCGCCCGACCAGGGATCCAACTCAGGCTCCGCACTGGCCTCCACGTAAGGGTTGACGTCTGGATTCTCGAAGGACGTCTTCCGTAGCATGTCGTAGTCGTATTCATCCTCATGCTCCTCTCTAAACTCGTCATCGAAGGTGTGGTCGAAAATGTAACGCGATTCTCGATGGTGGGGTTTATGGACCATACCCTCGGCCAGCGATCTGATTTCGACATCGAGCGAGTCGAAGTTGCCGACCGACGACACGCCGGACGGGTAGTAGTTCGCCATGGTTGGTGTTGCGAGAGCTTTCTGGAGTGAACTTTCAGGGGGGTTGATTTACTATATATTGGGTTCCTTTTTTTTTGGCCATGCTCTCTTGTTGTTCAGGCTTCAGTCTTTTGACTTTTTTAGGGTGGAAACCATTTGCCTTGTTTTTCCAACCTTGTTGTCCGAAATAAGCTTATGATTTGGTTAGCTTCGTTGTTCTGTCCAAAAATACTGCATTTCGAAAATCCAAACTGGCCTGGGTGACAGACGATAAGTTGGCGATCTGCGCAAGTTCCAGGGGTGGAGCAGTTACGAGCTGATTCGCACGAAAATCGTACTTCAGATCATGGGCTCGCCCAGTGGTACCTGACTAATGCGTTTGTGTAACTAGCAGCCTTACAACCGTGCGCCTTTAGTGCTCACCATCACGCTCATTAATCACATTGTTGGTCTCGTTTGTTAGGCGTGAGCTTAAAATGGGGGGTAACCGAATTATGCCGCGTCCCTTGCGGGGGAGGCAAGTGCAAGGTGAAAATGAGGTCTGTGCGGAGATCTAAAAAATGCGGAAAGCGTCAAGTGGGTTTAGCATTGAAAATGCACTGTTTGGACATTTGCCACCTTCCAAATTCGCCACTATAGAGCATTATAATCCCGCTTTATTGCTCGCTGTAACTCCGCCTCAAGGTAGGGTAATCCCCCCATGCTAGCAAAATGTCTGACGTCTGATGCATTTCGCTTGTCACACTTATGGTTTCCTTCTGCACATAGACATTCCACAAGGGTAGAGTGCGGGGACCTGGCTTGACGATAATTGTCAAGAATACGAGCCAGTATTGCGGAGAGCAGATACAGATGCTCAAATAGTTGCTATCGGGGTGAAATATGAGATGAAAGCTTGCCCTAACTAACGGTCATATTTATTGTTTGCGTTTCAGCCTTGCATTCCAACAGTCGCGTTCAAGAACCTACTTGGTGGGGCTTACGGGTGTTATAATAGACCCATCTACAGGGCCTCAAGGTGGTTAAAGAACGAAATTAATTAGACATGTGTCTCTGCTCCGACTGTATTGAGCCTCATGTCTTTTTTCCATTAAGAAACATCTGTCCTCATCGACGATGTCAAATCTCTCTTTTTTTGTCACATAAACTCCCATGTCTCAGGCAAGTGTGGGGTGCAGCCCTTGTCATCAAGTCAGCCGGGGTGTTAAACCCCGATACGGAACTTATGACACTACGAGTAGCGCGCAGTGTAACGTCTTTGGACCGACGTTGGATCCCCGTGGAATCGTATCATATTCAGGGGCAGCGTTGTGGTTTCTGGAGAAGATCTTCAGATTTTCATCTTGTGCACATGTGTACTTTGTACCCGCGTATTTTTTGTATTTTTGCTTTTTCGTTTTTTTCTCTATTTTCTTCTTTTCCTGTCCTCAAAATAGCCTTCCCTAGGAATGCCCTGGTCTACACAGGGTCATATAAGACACGGAGGAATGTTTGTGAGTCCCAAACAAGAGCAGATGGAGTTCTTTTCATCTCCGGACGGAATAAATGAGGTTCAGAACCACAGATTACCCTAACGGGCTTCACTTAAAGCCGGCAAGAGTACGTCAGGTGCACCCTCTCTTCATGACACGACTGACTGTTGATCTGCCGGTGGGTAACGATAAGCATAAGCAAGTGGTGGAGAAATCTCGTCTAGAAAAAAGTAAAAGCCAACATCTTGGTAGAAAGTGCAACAGAGAAGACGGGAAACCTCACCGAAACAAGTATATTACACCGACTGGTACCTACAGCGTACCTACGTTAACCCCTATGGTCCTGGTACCTACTTGCAGTGACAGATCTGGTGCAGTTAATGCTGCAGTTGAGCCCTGCACTGCGGACTCGCTTAGCTCTTGGCAAGAATAGTTTGAGAAAGCTGAGTATTTTGGCTGGTGACATCTGAGGAGGTTTATTTGTAATGGAAAAGGTCACACGAGCCTCTATAGACCAAATAGTCGCTTTAGGCATGAGTATGATAGTCCCGGTGGATCCCTTTTGTATCAGGATAATAAAAGTCAGCCAAGACTATCTTGTCTGAAACTATAGCCGTATGAAGTATCCAGTTCCCACTGCTCATCTGAGATTTACTTTTAATCTCCGTGTATACCCACCCTTGGTCAACTCTCTATCTCACTACTCCCATCTACTCAAATGATCGGCAAGTGTGGCCCACGTGAACTGTGCCTGATCTGCAATATTCTGAACCCTGATATTAGTTGGTTTCAAAGGAAAGCAATCTACCAAACTTGGTGCTGAAACTTTTTCAACTCATAAAGCTATAAAGGACCTTGTAGTTTGAAACCGGGTCTCGGAGTTACTGGGGTTTCTAGTTTCCGTGGCTGAGTTCCTTGTCTTACCCCTTTTACTCTGCCCACCTGGTATAATGCAAGACGACGATCTATGCATCCCCGTTCTATCTCATCAAAAGAAGCAGGACAAATAAGATTGTCAAGAAACGGGTGGGGTTAACGTTGTACAAGGTGGGTCCGTCCCTGAGCGTTGTGATTTTATTGCTCGAGCTAGTCGTATTTCACACTCTGCCTCTTGCGGCTTTGAATAACCAGACATAGTGCATAGTGTGGTGCATCGATTATGAGCTCAGATACAAGACCCACTTCAAGTAAGATTCTCAGACATCCATAGTTACACCATTATACCACCGTTGTGCACTGCTCGTGCATCTCTCTCTTTCTCTCTCTCCACTACTGTATGTATTCACACTCAATCAAGTGGACAACCTTGCTCCATTATCTACATATCGTCGTTCGACGGGACTCCTCTCACTCAGGGGTGAGGGTCTCACAGTGTGAAACGGATTTGACCAGGTCGGTACAAGTGTTTGGCGGTGCTGAGTTTTCAGTCTGGGGATAGTTATGCATGTTTGTTGCATAACTACTCACCCTTCTGCTGCTTAGCCCAGATCTCCTCGGCCTCGACAATGCATCGGTTGTTGGCCATCATCTTGTTGATAGTCTCAACGTACTCATCGTACTCATCGGAGTCGAAGACAATGCCTCCACCGGCCTGCAGGTAAGCAACGCCGTCCTTGAGAAGCATGGTTCGAAGAGCAATGCAAGTATCCATAGCCTGGCCGTTGTAACCAAAAGAACCAACGGCTCCAGCATAGACACCTCGCTTCTCCTTCTCGAGCTCTCCAACAAGCTCCATGGCCTTGACCTTGGGGGCACCAGAGACGGTTCCGGCAGGGAAAATGGATCGGAAGGCATCGAATCGAGTCTGGTCAGGTCGCAGAACACCAGAGACCTGAGAAACAAGATGCTGGACATGCGAGAAGGTCTCGACACCGAGAAGTCGGTCGACGGAGGTGGATCGAGGGTCGCACACTCGGTTGACATCGTTTCGGGCCAGATCGACCAGCATAACGTGCTCAGCTCGGTCCTTCTCAGAGTTGAGAAGCTCCTGGGCCAGCAGGTTGTCCTCTTCGGGAGTGGCACCTCGCTTGACGGTTCCAGCGATAGGATGAGACACGATTCGGCCACTCTCGATCTTGACAAGCAGCTCAGGAGAAGCTCCAACCAGCTGGAAGTCAAGATAGTCAATGTAGAACAGGTAAGGCGAGGGGTTGACGGTTCGCAGGTGTCTGTAGACGTTGAACGGATGCAGGTCGGTGGGTCGAGCCACTCGCTGGGAAGGAACGGCCTGGATGATATCTCCCTTCTTGATTCGCTCCTTGAGGGTACTCACATGCTGCTCGTAGCCCTTCTGGCCAATGTTGGAAGTGAAGGTCTTTCCGAGAGTAACGGGTCCCTGGGGAGGCTGGGGGACCTCAGGAGAGGTCAGCAGGTCGGCGATTCGCTGCACCTCCTTCTTGGCATCCTCGTAGGCCTTGGCGAGATCGGTATCGGCCTCAACCTTGACGTTGGTGATGACCTGGAGTCGCTGGTAGACGTGGTCGAATGCTACAATGGTGTCGTAGAGCATGAGGGCACTTTCGGGGACCTGCAGGACGTCCTTCAGATCTCGTTTGGTTCGGGGCTCAAAGTACTTGATACAGTCGTACGAAATGTATCCGATGGCTCCACCACAAAGAGTAGGAACACCAGGAGTCTGGTACTGTCGGTACTCATCGAGCTCAGCCTCCAGCAGGTTGAGCGGATCAACATCGGGGCCATGGGGAGCACCGGTCTTGATCATCTTTCGAGGGTTGGAACCAATGAAAGAGTATCGAGAGAGATGCTTGCCGCCGAGAGCAGACTCGAAGAGAAACGAGGGGCTTCGGTTGGGGTCATCCAGACGAGCCAGCTTGAGATAAGCGGTGTGAGGAGTCAGGGCCTCAGCATCCACATAGGCGAAAACGGGATAAAGATTGTCGGGCAGAGTATCCTTAGTGGCGGTGGCTCTGCTGTCGGCCACAATGGTCTGGAGAGCCTCCAGAGTGGGTCTGAGTTGGATCATGGTGGTTGTTTGAGGATCCGTTCGTCAATGGTTTATACGCACGTTTTACTGTATGACTCTATGTCGAGGAAAGTTTCATGGTCACAAATTTCAAATAGGGTTATGGTATGAATCACTAAGCTACAGTTCAGGGGAGTGCGGCTACTGGACAGGTTAGTGAAGAACTAAGGTAGCAGCGTTAGTAGTACTAGTGGGGGTCGGTGGGGGGTTTTTCTGGTATCTAGACAGTTTGTTGTCGCTCTCCAAAATGCCTACTCCGCTTACTTGATGTCTCAAATGTGGGGTCATGCAAGTTCGGTTATTGCGTGCACAACATGTTGTGTGAGTATTTTTCAAGAGCGGGTATAATTTTTAATTATGATAATCAGATTAGTGGCTAGAATAATGTCATAAATGCGGCTAATTTTTGTTTAACAGGACTATGCGTTCGCTCTGAATAATATACACACAATTTTGACCTCAAAACAACCATATCAGATTGTCTCGTCATGTCTTGGCCATGCATATTTCAACAATTTCCTCCTCTAATCCCAGCAGTATCCCAACTAAAACTCTTAGTGTCCAGAAAGGAACAACTGCATAAAATATGCACTCTGCTTTTGTCACACCAACAATTATTTACACCACTTTGATCAACCCATCCACTACTTTGCCATCACCAAACAATGGACGCGGCGTCAGTGCTCGACCAATACGTCCAGGACCTGGCAAACCTGCCGTCCGAGGTCGCACACATCCTCGAGGAGGTCCGAGACAAAGATCTCAAGTTCTACGAGACCCGCAAACGCATCCAACAACGCGACAACCAAATTCACAAGTTCATTCGGGCAAATGGCTCTCTGGCAGATAACCCCAAGGAACAGGCAGCATACCCTAAAATACGCCAGGACTTCCAGGCCGCGATGGAGCTGCAGGACGAGAAATGCACCCTTGCAGCACAGGCGCTGGCCCTGGTGGCAAAACACGTCAAGAAGCTGAACGACGATATCGACAAGCTTGACGCCGAGGGTCTGTTGGGTGGCGCACCACCACAGAAGCCTATTTCGGCCAACAGATCGCGTGCCACCTCATCTGCTACTCCTGCACCGGAGCCTCCATCTCGAAACTACACACGAGACAGAGCTAACAGCAGGAGAGGTGTTTCTCCGGCAGCCAGTCGGTCGTCTACACCTGGTACACGACCGCCAAAGAAGCGGGCCACCGATAAGAATAACGACGCTGCATCTATGAGCAAGGAGTCATCTGTAGGTGCGTCTGAGCAGCTCAGAAACATGCCTGAGACTGTGGCTGTGGGATCTTTGGATGCCGCTATTCGTGCGGGTCCTGGGGAAGATGACGAGGTGCTCTACTGTTTCTGTCAGCAGCCGTCGTTTGGAGAAATGGTTGCATGCGATAATGACGACTGTCAGTACGAATGGTTCCACTACGACTGTGTGGGTCTGGCTGAGCCTCCTCAGGGTGTCTGGTTCTGTCCCTCTTGTTCCAAGGGACGAAAGGGCGACAAGAAGAAGCGTTAGGTATGCTACCATTAATCGCCAGCGGTCCCTCTCCCATATTGCAGTCGTTTTGCTGTTTCCTGGCTTTACGTCACGTGCCTCAAAATCACGTGTGTTGCATTTGAGGCTCTGGCTGCTCACTCTTTCCAGGGGTTTGTTTATATACGCGGGAGATATGGCGCAAGTCGTTGATCGCTTCATGAGCTAGTGCTGCCTCTTCGAAGACGTCTCTCTTCAAAACTGTAGTAATACATTATTTATTTGTGTCTATTAGTTGACTTATTTTGCACCTCTTTACCCCGCAAAATATTATATTTTCTGCGTGGTTTTGGTTTTCATCTCAACCTCATCCTCTGCCCTCGTTAACGTGTTATCTTCGACGATCGCTTAGTGGTATTCGGCTCTCGGCATGTCTGGAAAGGAAAGACAGCCCTGAAGTGCATTCAAGATGCAAGGTGACTCCACAAGAGGAAGTCACAAGGTGGAGGTGTGGAGCAGCTATACGAGGAATACGAAGACGAGCAGGCGTGATATCGTCTTGCGGGGACGGTTAGACGGTAGTAGTGTCTAAAAACCGTCTTTAGAAAGACCATGGTTGGTCTTCTTTTTGGCTCCTTGCGTTTCTCAGGGTTCCGAACGCTACCGACTATCTCCGAGTCAAGATCGGGATGGGGTAATTCAAGTTTGGTAAAATTACAGGCGAGCCACACACAAAGAAATAGAACATATGGATGCACGTGATGTCATGGTAGTTACAGTAATGGTGTCGTAGAGAACGATAAGCAAAAGTAGTCGGTTCGTGCCGTGTTATTTGACTTTTCTTTTCCGACCGTTTGTTTGGCAGGGCCAATTACATGACTGACCAAAGAGAACCAAAACAAGGCCTGTGAGGATCTCCCTCTGAAGGCCCTAAAAAACATGGAAAAAAAGTAGCAGGGAAAAAAGGGCACGTGACAAGTTTAACTAATACCCCTCAACACACATCGGGTGCATGGTGTGGCTGTAAACCTGCCCTTACGTAAGGCAGATTGGGGGCAAAAATCAGGCAATCGACTACAGAGCATTCGAATTCCGGCGTCTGCTAGCTCGTACTTCGCTCCTCTGCGGTTTGGGCTAGGACAGACGACAGTCACTTGAGTCGCCAATTGGGTTTCTGGAAACCTGGAAAAGGGAATAGAGGCGAAGGCTAAATGCAAAGCCTGCTGACACGACAGTTACCACACACCACACCACAGAAGACCTACCACCCAAAATAAGTGTCATCATCATCTGGCTCGCCTTGCAACTCAGTACGATACACAGATAAAAGAGCCTTCGACAGTGAAAAAGACAAGCTTGCCTTTTTACCCCACCGCTTCTTTTCGACACCCCTATTTTTTGCGCCACTTTCTGGTTTTGATTCTTTGATACTCACATTGATTTATCTCTCTGGTATCAACAAACCACACATTTTCATCCCCATCAAAACACGGTAATACAACTTCCAGAATCACATAATGGGACAGATTTTGTCTACGCCTGTGACGGATAAAGTGAGTATCGGCCTTTTGAACGCCGTTTGGCCGTGTCCAATTGCACGACATGGGTGTGTTGATGCCCGTTTTGTGTAGCAACGTTGAGCACGCAACGCGACAGTTGACACGGGATAAACCGACAGCGAGCATGGAATGAGATGCAATTTACTCTCTGCAACAACTAACACAGTACTCTGAAAAAGGAGGAGACTCCGATCTCGTCTACGGCCTGTCCTCTATGCAGGGCTGGCGAGTAACCATGGAGGACGCCCACGCCACCGTGCTGGAGCTCAAGGACACCAAGGGAGAGCCCGAGAAGAAAAAGGTGGCCTTCTTCGGTGTCTACGACGGACATGGAGGTGACAAGGTCGCTATCTACACCGGTGACAACCTGCACCACATTGTCGCACGGCAGGAGGCCTTTGCCAAGGGAGATTACGGTCAGGCACTCAAGGACGGTTTCCTCAGCACAGACCGAGCCATTCTCGAGGACGCTGCCCTCAAGCACGACTCCTCTGGATGTACCGCTACTACCGCCATCGTCTCCGACGGCAAGGTCATCTGTGCCAACGCTGGAGACTCCCGAACTGTGCTCGGTGTCAAGGGTATTGCCAAGCCCATGTCTTTTGACCACAAGCCCCAGCACGAGGGTGAGCGAACGCGAATTTGCGCCGCTGGAGGATTTGTCGAGGCTGGACGTGTCAACGGTAACCTCGCTCTGTCGCGAGCCATTGGTGACTTTGATTTCAAGCGGTCGCCGTACTTCCCCCCTGAGGAGCAGATTGTTACTGCCTACCCTGACGTGATTGAGCATGAGCTGACTGCCGACGACGAGTTCCTGATTCTCGCCTGTGACGGTATCTGGGATTGCTTCCTGTCGCAGGAGGTTGTGGAGTTTGTGCGACGAGGTATTGCCGAGAAGCAGACCCTTGTGGGCATTTGCGAAAACCTGATTGACAACTGTCTGGCCCCCACCTCTGATCTCAGTGGTGTCGGTTGCGACAACATGACCGTCATGGTTGTGGCTCTGCTGCAGGGTAAGACTGAGGAGGAGTGGTATAACATGGTTGCCGAGCGAGTGGAGAATGGTGAGGGTCCCGCCGCTAGCCGAGAGGCAGTGGAGCGTGTTGCCGGAGAGGAGCGAGAGGTGACTGCCCAGCAGTTGCAGCAGAATGCCCAGGCCCAGCAGGCCAACTCGGCATCGCTGGCTCTTCAGCAGCTGCTTTCCTCCGGGGCCACTATCACAGATGAGAATGGCATGGTTGTGCTGAAGGCTGAGAATGCCGCTGAGCTTCTTGCTAAGGTGGGTCTTGCTCCAGAGGACGTTGGACAGCTCGTGGAGAGCGGAGATCTGGTCGAGGAGGATGTCGAGGTCAGCGGTGACAGAATCACCGAGGAGCAGTGATTATTTAATGATGTACATGATACAATTGTTTAGTGATGTTTTCTATATTATATGTGTGTATGTATGTATGTGCGTGTGTGTGTGTATGTTGTATCTACTTTTCGAGGTTGAGGAACTTGAGCGAGTTCTGGTAGACCACGTCGGTAAGCTCCTCCAGAGGGATACCCTTGAGCTCAGCCATGACCTTGGCCACCAGAACAATGTTGGCAGGCTCGCATCGGCCCTTGATCATGCTGTTTTCCACAAACCTCTCCTTCTTTTTCGCCTCATAAGGCAGCTTCTGGCCCTGGAGGAGTTTGTGAGACTCGTGAGAAGGTCTGATCTCGCACCATGGGGCATCGGTTTCAAGCAACAGCAGCTCCAGAGGGATCTCTTTTGCCACATCCAAGTTTTCCTTGGTTTTCAGAGAGCATCCGTTGATACCAATGTACAGACCCATCTTGACGTGATCTTGGAGCTCTTCCAGGGTTCCTGTGAACGAGTGAACCACACCTCCTCTGGGGAACTTACCGTCCTTCAGGTAAGGGTACAGCATATCGCAGAAGTCCTTGTGAGCAGCTCTAGAGTGCAGGAACAGAGGCAGGTTGAGACCTGACTCGGCAAAGAGCTTCAGTTGCTGTTCAAAGAAGAGCTTCTGGATCTTTTCAGGACTGAAGTGGAATCGATCATAGTCCAGTCCGAACTCTCCAAGACAAAGCACGGTTTTAGGATTCGATCGAGCCACCTCCAATAGATCCTGGATACGTGCATCAATGGCCTTGATGTCGTAGTCTCCCTCGGCTTCCTCTGATTTTTGTTTTCCTCCGGTTTGAGCGTTGTACTCTGCCAGTGCGGAACAAGGGTGGATTCCACCGGTGCAGTAAAGCTCCAGGTAGTCGCAGTGGAAGTCCTCGCAAATCTTTACCGACTCCTTGGTCTCTCCGAGATCTGTTCCTGTAACTAGGATCTTTGTGAGTTTCTGCTCCTTAGCTCGTTCGAGAACAGCATTAAAGTCGCTTTCATGGCCCTGTTTTCCATGGTAAATGCCCTGGAACTGGGGATCAGACAGGTTAACGGCGATATCGATAAACATTGGGTGTTTTGGTGTCGTTGTGTAGCTTCTTCGGAGCACGTTTGACACTCTTGACGGTCTGAGAAATCTCAAGCTCATGATTGAGTTTTACCAGTGTAGGCTCGTTTATGCAAGTGTGACATTACGAGGTCAGCACAATGAAGGCACACAATGATGGCTAGAGATAAAGACAAGAATGACCATTAAGTTTTCGGTACGGCTCGATGCCTCTTTTGTCTCGGGCTCTATCGTACCTGGTACTTGTATCTGCACTCTAGGGTATAATTGTTTTTGACTTACATAATCAGGTTATGACTGACATTTGAGAACCTTGCTTTTTCTCATCTATGGTTTAGTGACGTCACAGCGGGATCGTATTCTAACCCCAATTAACGCTTCTCCGAGTGACTTGAGACACTGTTGGGGTGCCAAAATTAATTATTTAGCCCAACGGCCCGTCCGAGATGTTGTTTCCAGTGTGATACTCATCTCATGCATGTGCTGTATACATCTATACAGTGCTCCACCTTTGTTTTGCAGCAGGGATTGAGATGTGTGGGGGTACGAGTACAAGTACTGGTAGGAAGATAGTGGTCAGCATACGACTAGTTATTCCGCAAGTCTAGTGTCACCTTGTATCCTTCGTTAGCTCCTATCTTGTTTGCTTTGCTTGCTATCGGGATCTAAGTAGCTTGTCTCCGGAAAATCTGTCCCTATACAGCGTATACAGCATGGGCGGATGTTACGTCTGATGGGCCATGTTGTTGTGCACATCTTTAAATACGGAACCTCATTATATTCTTCCAATCCCAAGACCTGCACGGAATCAAGTCCAGCAATTGTCAAATCTCGGATGCTGGTATCTCCAGGTCTGACTCGAATTTATACTTAGAGACATGGGGCCACGCCCTCTACCTCATGGCTGCACCACGCGTCAAAATGCGATGCATCCAGCCAGAACTCCGAAAAGGAGCTCGCTGGTTGAGACAGCATGGTGGCTGGGAGACATCCTAGAAAGAGATGTCACTTGAGGGGCCGATATTATGGTTTGTGCGTTATTATGGCCCCATCACTTTTCGTGCTAAGATTGCGCTTTTTCAGGGAAGTTTGTGCCCATAACTCCCGCTAGATATCAACATTGTAACGGCACTAAAGCCCTTCAGAGGGAATGTGCAAATGCCCTGTGTTGCCTGTAAGTTAGACTTGGTCACACCATGAAGCTGCTCCCACCTTTAATGTGGTGCACAAGCTCAAACACACTTGAGGTTTTGCTTCAACATACATTTGAGCTAAAGTGAGCGCAAAGGGAGGATCGGGAATGTAGACAATACAAGGAATCCTGGCTGGATGAGTAGAAAATTTTTCATGCGAGCATATACCGCAAACTTTTCGGTGTCTGTAGATAGTAATAGGCAAATTTTTATCCTGTTTCAGAGCTCGGCTGGGGCTTAAAAAGTCGCTTGCCTTCATACTCTCCCCACCTCATACGTCTTTGTTTACACTTTGACCTGTCCGAATTTTAAGGTAGCTAAAAGTCTGACCACTTCCCATTGCTCATCATTGATTCACAGCCACCTGTGGAGATAAATATATTGCATGGTTCGATAGTGAAAGCTCCGACTCACATTTATTGCTGCACTTTCACGACACTAACCAATTCACAGCTCCAACCCCTTTTCACCCACGACTACGTCAGGCATCATCATCATAGACTTGACACCACGGACCTAGGCCAAGAGATACCACCCACGACACAGGCCACTATATCCATTACACGCTCACACATACAACATTCGCCATGCAATGGTTCAAACGAAGCAAGCAGGCGTTGACAGCCGACGAACTCCTGTCGCAACTACAGGATGACCAGCAACTCACCTTCGCGCAATTTGCGGTGATTGTGAAGCCCTTTTCGTCCCGAGACGCCCATGAATGCACCATGGCATTCCGAATTCTACACACAATTAACGCCAACCTGAAAGAGACACAAAGCTGGCCGTTCCAGCTGTTGCGCCATTGCGACCTTGAACATGTCACGGGAAAAACCTCGTGGCTCGACCGAATCCGAAAACGACCACAGAAGCCGTCTTCCGAGGGAGGCACTAAAACTGCATTCAACATCAACATCGCCAACAAGGTCCACAAGCAATGCGGTCAAATGAAGACCCAGATGCAACAATGGGATATCAACCACCTCCAGAACGTCACAGGCAAGCTTCTTACAAACGGAAGCTTCACCTCAGATGCCTCTTCCGTACTCATCACACTCGTGCTAAGAATCCTGTCACGATTCTCAGAACTGGAGGAACAACTAGATCTGGCCATGTCTCGTGCCACTCTCATCAAGATCAACTACGAGCTTACGGAAAAACTGAGCAAGGAGCTCGAAAACCAGGACGAGGAGGAGGACGAAGTCAACCCTCTGCTTGTGGCCTACAGATCGTTCGTCAAGCAACTTCTCTCTGAACTGGACACTGACAGCGACAACAGACAGGATCTCCTGCAGGTTGTCAAGGACCTCGAGGACATGTACAAGCAGTACGCAGCCTCCACCCCCAAGAAGCCCTCTCCACGAAAGAAACCCTCCCCCTCGAGATTCCCCACTCCTTCTACTCCCAAGCGAGAGGCGTCCGACCCCTTTGACTACATGGACTCCCCCACACACACTCAGACCGAGTCGTTCTCATCTATGAGCAACTCCGTCAACTCTCTTTTCTCCTCTACATCTAAAGCATCCTCCACTGTCAGCGAGGAGCTTCCCAACCTTCTGCATGCATTTGATATGGAATACGTGAAGCAGCAGCGGCAGCGACGAGAGCTGGAGGGCGTTGGAATGTCTTCCCCTCAGTCCATGACCTCTTCCGTCTCGTCCAAGTCGCTCTCTTCTTCCAAGTCATTCTCCAAGCTTAACCCCACACATTCGTCACCTCTGGTGTCAGCATCTCCCCTACAGACTTCGCATACTGCCTCTATGCCCAAGTCCGCATCTGTTCCCTCGCATCTTGATGTCCAGATGGTCAACAACCGAATGATGGTCAAGACCGCCTCTGGCTACCAAGACATGCAGGAGTGGGTCATGAAGCAGAACCAGGAGGCTGCTCTTCGAAGCACACAGCCCACGGCCAAGAGCGCCGCGGACTACATTGTGACCGTCCCTAAAGAGTCTGTTCCTCGGTCCCTCCCTCTGCTACTGGAACTTCTTTCCTCTCCAACATCTTCGGCAATCGGCCCTTGGCCCCTCCCGTTCCTCTGGAAAAGAAGCAGCCATCTAAGCCTTCTGTCGGCCCTACTACTTCACTCCTAGCCAAAAGTCTGTCTGCGAAGCACTCTGCCTTCCAGGAATCTGCATTTGAGAACTCTTATCGACACGAGATGAACGATTTTGAGTAGGGTCTGCCCAACCGCTCATGCATAGCATATATTTATTCCGTGTGTAATACGATCAACAAATACAAACAAAATAATTTGCAAGCAACTGTGTAGAGCTCAGTAGATCAACGATACATGGTAACGCCGCAGTTTAAGTCTCCTGATACAGTAGTCGAAGACTATTGCACCAGTGTGTACGGTTGTTACAATTACGCCTTGTTGATCCTGTCCCATTGTGGGCATGTTATGACAAACTTATTGTACAGGTCAGTTGTTCACTTTTACGCCTCAGGTGAACGTCAGAATGTAGATACACAACCACTCAATAATCAGTATGTAATAAAATTAATAAATAGATATGATTTCCCGTCCTTGTCCTGGAGAGTTTATATAGGTCATTAGTCCAGATATCGTCTAGCCTGAGACTTGTTTTGAGATGGTGCCATGATCACCGTTTAATTAAAACCTCAAAACATGCGCTGTGACCATGTAACTCCCGGTTAGTTCGCCTTTCGGCCATTGTTCCCAAACGGGTGAGATGAAGCACCTCGTGCTAAAGTCAGATAACACAAATGTCATGCTTGCAAAGGTAGGCGGCCTGCGCCTAGTAGCCCTTCTTGGGGTTTGTGGCCATCTCCACTCTCATGAGATTGACTGTTCGAGTATGGATGGCGAGACGGTCCCAAGGAATGAGAGGCTCCAGCATGGTCACAATGTCCGGAATATATGTCGTGAAGCGGTACTTTCTAATGTATTGGTTGATGAGGTCATCGTAAGTCGTCTCGTCTTCCATGGCCGTGTACGCGACTGGCACATGGTGAGTGAAGGAAGGAGTCTGAGAGTGTAGCACTTTGAAGATTCGAGTCAGTGAGGGACGACTTGGCCGGCTGCAATGGAGAAAACTGTTGTTTATATAGAACCTGGGATACCCCACAGGTCTGTCACCAGAGTATGCAGAGTTGGTACCTGTACGAAGCATACAAAAGCTTATTTGCGCGTTCACTTTGATTATATTTTCCCAATGCGAATCAATAGCTTCTTTGTTCCTGCTGCCCAACTACTGATACATGTGCAAGCGGATATGGTAAGGGGTTGAACCAGATAATCGGGCCATACGTCACGGTGAGTTGCTGCAAAACTGTTGGACGTTGAACTGGGGAGTTTTCGATCGACTGCGTTGGCTTCCCGGTAGGGATCGTCGCTGCCAATCCTTTTGCCCGCTTTAAATGCCGCTTGACTCCCCATCGCGGAAGTGTACACTCATTGCCCACAGCAGCCCAAACGAACTTAATGCATTCCGGTCGGAAAAGTGGAGCAGGTATCAGACGAGAATTTTGCCACTGGTTGGTGTGCGGCCTGAAGCTGGTAGTCTGGGAGCCAAGGCGCCGTGCACTCATGGCTACATGATTACATGAGAGATATTTCTCATACGCCCTGTGTTCCTGCATTTCTGCACGTATCCCCAGTTGCTTCACTCGCTTGGCCAACTATAGTAAACCCCCTCTTCCTCCGTTCCTCTCCACCACGAGAAATGGTATGGTGTCTTAATTTTGCATGCATCGTACAAAGACTTGAAGCATGCATGTTTTTGGCGGCTTGCTAAACAGATTTTTATAGGCTGTATCTGCGTATGTGACGCCTCCTGAGAATTCCATCACGCAATATCACGAGGTATCGCTACCAGGTTGATGTGCTCTCGTAGGAAGTGCTCTCGTACCACTATATGTCATGTCATGTCCGTGCCGGCTCCGACAGAAAAGGGTGCCTGAATACGACTAGATCATGCCTCTAAATTTAGTCCATGCGTATTCCTTTGCTCGCTATATATTTAGTCAACATATTAAGGTACAGTGCGGTAGAAAATCCGGGTAAATTTTCTCCTGTCTCGTGGCTATTGCCCTGACACCCTTACGACTGAGACATGCTGATATGTGCATGAACCAGCTGGGAATCACATGTTGGGTAGCGTATCCTGTCAATCCATAAGGCAGCCATCAGGGGGCAACCTGCATGCACAAGTAGCTTACATGGCAGTATTTACGATACCTGGTACGATATTTGGTGAAGAGTAAAAGTGGGCTTTTAGATGTTTCTCGCCAGCCTTTCTCTGAGGTGTTTCAAATATACCCCGCCTGACTCACCTATAAACGGTGCCTTGAAATTACCAATCGTGCTCGTGCTTAGACTTCTACCTGCGGCTGAAACAATAGATCCTCAAGGGTCTTTCTTTAAGACTTCGTGATCCTCTCCATAGTAAAAGCTTTACCACCAAACGACTCTGTTCTCCAGAACCAATCTCTGAAAGATCGTACTGCACCCTGTTGCTCAGTGCGAAACGAAGAGCTAAAGAATCATCTGCATATCCCCAGGTCAATGTATTTGAGCTTGAGCATTAGAAGCGAAGTTGATTGGAGCGAAGCCAGTGGCTGTCTACAGAGAAGGGGAAACCCAACGTCTATTTATAACGTAGAAGCTCTGTGTATCGGCCAGAAGGTGGGGTCTATGGCTTCGTACCTAACCAGAGTATTATAATACTGAGCTATAGAACAGACAATCACAACGTTTGCACCCCGCATCTCTTTGGTCAAGTTTCTGTCCTAACTGTACGCCAGTATACGCAGCACAACACTGTACAAGCTGTGTGCTTCTTTAACTCTTTGAGAGTCACATTATCTCTTGTTTATTTAATAACGACCTTCGTATTTCGCCTGTGACAGGGGTTCAGTCCCCGAATGGCTGCTGTGCTTGTTCTTAGCGAGGGTTCTCCTTTGTGATTATCAGTATCCTCATTACGTCATAATAAGCTAGCTCTTAGTAGCAGCCCGGACCACTATCAGTTACTCCTTGTGGCTTTTGAAGCACCCTAAGCAGCAATTTTAGCCCGGGTGTGGGGCCACTGCTCCGCATTTTAGATCGATATATAAATAGCCTAAGCTCTTCAGTTTCATAACTACGAAGTCAGTGTATGGAGGCATTGCAGCCAGCAGGTGATTACTGAGAGTGCAACTGTCTCTTCAATGTACGACTTGATATGTCAACGAGCTTCTTGTCAATGAGGTTCTTGTCATTCGCTTAAATTGAAATTGCAGTTCGGCAGCCTGTCAGTTGACCATAATAAAGTACAGGCTAAACTAGACCCTGTTCCTGTGTATTTACACATGGGGATAATTTAATCAAAGTCAATAACAAAGCCATGGAGGGGCATGAGGAACTAAATCGGCTCACCACCTTAGTCTTCATTGTGGGGTAATATCAAACCAGGACACCTCTGTACAGACCGCTGCTCACTGAAGTAATCAGAGGAAGCAAAAAAAGAGTACTCCGATACCGGGAATCGAACCCGGGTTCTCCGCGTGAAAGGCGGAAGTGATAACCCCTACACTATATCGGAAGAATTCAATTTTGAGCCTATTTTAGGGATATGCTATTATTTATTTGTATCACGTGACCCCGCCGAAAATCGAAAAGTCATAATAATCAAACCTTAACTTGTATATGTAAAATGCTGTGTTCTGGGGCAGGAAACTTGATATAAGGAAGGAACTGGATTTAAAATTGTAGTTTGCATGGTTTGGTATCTGATATCTTTCTTTCGATAGCTCTCTTGGCCTTTTTTCCCGTCGAAATAACTATTTGTGTGTATTTTAAGGTTTGGTATGACAGCCGAATACGATCGATTAATACTTTAAATCACGACCCACGAATATCGCTCCTACGGAGTCCTCGGGGATTGATAGATTGTTCTTTTGTCTTTTTTATGAATGGTATTCTGTAATATGAATAGCTTGTTCGATGGGTTCGTTTTTCTAGCTCTGTATTCCTCCTCCACTCAGAATTGTAACAGTTAGATTGGTGTCTTTCATCTATGCAGAAATCAACTCCGCTACTCTTGCTTTGAGGAAACTAATGGACAATCAGAGTGATTCATTGGATAGTAACGCCTCCATGTGTCTCCCTGTACCAACAGACAACGAGTCTCTCTACTTCTGCAGAGTATTCGATCACTTCGGGGGATTCTGGAACTGCAGAACGAAACCCCCAGGCTGCAATATTGGCCATAGATAACATGTGGGGATGTGTGGCAAGTCTCCTCTGTCATATTGTCCAGTATAACAAGTCCCGTTCACTAATATTCCCCATTTAAACCCCCAGTGGCAGAAATCACTTTCAGGAAACCCCAGTTTTGCAATATCTCTCGAGTTAAACTACTTATATAGGGAAAACTAGATATGTTTGGCTTCCCTACTCATCAGACAGTTACTGAATCGGTGTTAATTTTGATAAATTGGGCCCGTCTGACACCTATGCTGTTGGTTTTTTCTAAGATGTATTTCTGAAGAGTTATGTTGCTAGAATACATCAGATAGTTACCCGGGGAAGAGAAATGAGACTACCACTGGAGAGAAGTCTATGTTTTATGTCTACAGTTCAATTGCTTCTTTCTTTGGAGTCGTTTTGTTGTTCCTAGGGTTCATCTTTCTGAAAAGCACTGAGTGGGTGTGAGCTGTCAAGCTCCATAGGAGAAGTAAAAAGGAAAGTCGTAAAGTTGACCAACTGGAAACAGCAGTGTATTATTACCTGAACACATATTAACACCTCTCTGGGTAAAATACGTCCCCTCTTGGTGTGATTTTACTAACTGTCACACTCCCCTATGGAGAAAAATCTACTGTAGTTGTTCAATAACAACAGAGTCTGAAATAGAGGTTACCAATTCTGGAGAAAAGATGGAGAGGTATCTAATGGTGTCAATCCTCCTTTTGTTAGAAGATTTTCGGTGTTCATTATCCTCATTTCCAAAACCAGGGGTTTAGAGAAGTTGTGGAATAAAAGATGACCTATTATTAAATGTAATAGTTTTGGTGTTGATAATCTGCCGTTGTTGTGGAACATCCCTTTCTAAAGAGTACCATTTGTAGTACTATCTGTTCTTGTCAGTCTAAGAATGTCACAGCAGTTCGATGATCAAGCTCTTGCTGGAGGAGTCTTTTTATCCGATAGCACAGCTGCTAAGAAGACTAATCTTTTCAGATATATTGAAACTATTAGTATCTATTTATGTTCCCGTTTATTCCGCTTGTTTGGTTCCCTCAAGATTTTATGATAATTTCCAGAAGGCCGTTTTACAGGTATGAGTGGCGATAAAAGCACCTAGATACACCAACTTAAACCGCCCCTAGAATTCCATACATCAGCTACACTTCCACTCGCTCATTATTTGTGAGTGACAATGTCTTTCACACTTTACTTCTCAGAACAAGCCTTTCACCATCTGATTCAAACGAGCCTTTACGTACGAGATGTCAAAGCTATTACTTGTAGCTCGTTGACTTCACTGACACTGTATATGAGCGAGTGCGAAGTTCTCCAGCTACCTAGTTGTCTGTATTATAACTTGAGAAAATGTTGCTCTTCATTGTAACATGGTCCAGTGCAACTATGATCGTTAACCGCATGGTTGTCGAGCTGAGAGCCCTACAGAGGCAAACAAAGACCGATATACAAGTGAGAGCTAGAGATAGTTCAGGTCTATTTCCTTTCAAGATCCGTTCATGTTGTGCGAAGTCTACAGCAAAAACGAAGAAGGCAAGAAACAACTGGTTTAAAATACGAAGAAGACTCATTGAAGCTAGGGGAGTTGAATAGACGCGGTAGGAGACTACAAGTAACGTCGTGGAGTACCTCCCATCTTGATAATATATATTGGCCAAAAAAAAATGATGTTTGACGAGTTGTTGTTGTTGTTGTTGTAAATCATTTATTAATCAGTCTATTTAACCTAAGCGGCAGCGACTGTTGGTCACAAATAGGCCCCCGGATGCTTTGCGCCCGTTTGCCTACGTCAGTTGTACACGATCTGTCGCTGGAAAGAAAAGTGCCGCTACCCCGAATATACGTAAGTGAATGGAGGTATTGACGAGTAGAACAAGGACTATCAAGCAAAAAATTGCGAATTCTGTGGATCGAACACAGGACCTCCAGATTACTCTGACCGAAGAATGACTTCAGTCTGGCGCTCTCCCAACTGAGCTAAATCCGCCGGGAATTTTCTTAGAAAAAGACCCTGTTTGCCAGTATCAAAATTTCGCGAAAAAAAATTTTTGCGATTTTCTTCGCCAAACGAGCTCAATCCGATCCCGAAAAACGGTTTAACATTGTTATAGGCCTTATTTAGATGCATTGTATTGCTCTATTTAGCAAAAATGAACTTCCTGCTTTCAGCTGGTCTCATCGTTTGAATTATGGTGTTTCTCAAGAATCCCAAACTGTACATCATTCGTGAATGGGCACGCTAGTAGTCCTTTATCTTACTGCTGGTGGTTGATGGCATTGTTTCAGCTGCTCTACTTCTCTTCATTACGCAATGGTGCACTACTGTATTACTACCAGAATGTACATTCTTCGTGTCATTATCATTACTCTGCATTAAGGCTACTCGTACCGCTGAACAAGGGCAGCGCCAATGACCTGAGCATCCTTCAGGGTGGCACTCTTGTCTCTAAGCTCCTTGTTGGGGAATGTGGTTTGTAGGACATATGCCCGTCCCGTTGGGTTGTGCTCATCAACAAAATCATAGAGAGCCTGGACAGTGAGGTCAGGGGAGAACGAGGGGGTGAGACGGGTTCCGTCACCAAGTCGAATCTGAATTCTGCTTCCTCCGGCTCCGGATGATGAGTTGGAGGGGCCAGCGGGGGCAGCTGAAGGAGTGGGGGTGGCGGCGGGAGGAGTTGCGGATGAGGTAGCGATGGGCTCTCCGGGAACGGGGGATCCGAGACGGTTGCCAGAACCTCCATAGATGGGCTTTTTCTCCACGTAAGCCTCTTCACTTCGGTCAGTCACGTTGATATCAACGGCCTGGTTGTGTTGGACGTCCAAGAGAGCCAGAGGGGCTCGTCCCTGGTTCAGGGTCTCGAGGTACCGCTGGTTTCGGGGGTCATCGTATCGGTAGAGAGGTCCATCCTCGACGGTGAAACCGTTCTGCCAGAATGTGATGGATCGAGACACCTTGGGGAGAGAGGTAGGAAGGTTTGAACCCACGGGGCGGCTTTGGACTTCGTCAGAACCCAGAGTGAATCCAGTTCCGTGGAAGCTTCCCACCTGCTCCTCATCCTCAGACTCCTCGTCGTTCTCGCCTCGGGGTCTTGCTGGATTGGCCTCAGCTCGTCGAATAATGTCATTCACCAGAGGGTTGCCTCCCTGGTTGCCCTGCTGGCCAGGTCTGTTGGGGTTCTGGACAGCCAGAGCCGATTTCTCTCCTCCAGTGAACAGGTCCTGCCGCTTGGGAGGTGCATTGTCTCGTGACAGGTCTCCCAGAGTTCTGACACCAGCAACTCCTCTTCTAGGAGCGGGGGCTGGAGCTGGAGCTGAAACAGGAGCTGGGGTGGCGCTACTGCTGCCTCCACTGACAGGAGTAGACGACCCGGTTCCATCTCCCAGTCTATATCCAGAGGGCTGGGGGTTGCTAAGGATTCCCTGGGGCTCTGAAGCAGCAGCAGGATCGTCTCTGCCAGCAAGACCACTAAGGAATCCCTGGATTCCAGCAGCAATTCCACTGGGCGCCAGACCGGAGGGGTTGGCGTATGCGTCCGAGTCTTCCTCGACATCAATGTCCTCGGCATCGTCGTTTTCAGCATCCTCTTCGTTCTCCTCAGGGTCGTTGGCTGACAGAAACAGATCGACAGCCTGTGCCACGTCCCAGTCGGTGTGGAGCAAGCAATCCTGGGCATCCTCGGGGGAGGACTGCGTGATTCCCACGAATTGGGCAATTCGTTCGGTTTTTTCTTCTTCAGACACCATTTCTAGTTGTTGTGGGAGCTTTTAGTGACGGCTTCCTTAACGGTGGCAAGTTAAGTGTGATGTTGGCCTGTGATGCATTAAGCTTTTGAATCTGCAAGATGATGGCACTTCAGAATCGAGACTGTAGTTAAGTATCATCGTGTAAATAAGGAGCGGTTTACGGCGGATGACTACGCCTGGAGTGGAAATGAGGGGATCCATATAATTTGGGCACGTTACAAGGTCTTTTGCAGCTATAATTTTTGTCTCGTGTTTTGGGGCCAATGTGCCCCAAAGTGCCCCAGGTGCGCGTTTGTCTCACGAGACGTGATGGAAAAAAAGCAAAGTCAGTGCGCCACCAGAGTCGGAGCAATCTCGGTAATAGCAGTAATAGTACCGCTTTGTCTTCTGCTTCTGATGTGTCAAGTGACACTCGTCAGTTGAGTAGATGCTAGGAAGCTGGTTCGGCAAGTCACGTGAAGTGTTGGTGTGCATGTAGCAAGTGTGGTATAACCAGCTGTACTTTTACTCTAAAGAACAACCCTAAACACAACATCGGTAGACTCCGAGTGTACGTGAGGATATAGCACTACAAGTGAAGTTCAGGTCAGGGCGAAATGTGGTATGTTTGTGTGAGACAATGGTGTGACGTGTGCCCTCGCTTCTTCTCTCTCAAATACCCCTTCCAAAATTCTCAGATCCGATACTCTATACACATGCAACTATGGTGTCATAATAGTCACCATATTCACTTTACTTGTAATATTCTGAACCATCCCATACTCGCAAATATAGCGAAACGCCAACCCCATAGAACACGTACGAGTTCTTGATCATAACAAAAGCCCTATATATACCCCATCCTGCCCTGGACCGCTCCATGTCCTTTACCAACCAGACGCGTCGTGCCTAAACTCTAGATTACAGCGTACATACGTCACTTCATTTCTACCCCAGGAACTATGCACCCAGCGGTATCGGCAGTTCCACGGAAAAGCTAACGGCGAAGATATTGAAAGTCACACAATCCTACAGTAACAGCATAGAGACAGAAGAGGTCAGGATGATGACAGTATAGCGACCCCTGCCAGAATTGTGACCATTACGCCCACCCGATTACCTATACTAATCCTACAGTACAGTGATTCTCTACCATTGCGTTCGGTGGGTCTGTTTACCATATAAGGTTTTTGGGAAAATGATTTCAATAAACATCGGTTCAAATCACGTGAAAATGGAGTCAATATGCTGAAATATAGCCCAAGACTCTTATCAGTGACCACAAATAACCCAAAGAAGCCCCCCAGAGGCCCTTTTTACAATATGATGCCCAACTAGCTGACATCTGCTCCCCCTTGATTGGCTGGATAATGTGCTGTGGGCATGAACCTTATCAGTATGAGTCACCGTGATATTTCAGATCAGGAAGTTTCATCCTTTTAGAACCAAATCTACTAAAAGATTTTCCCCACACAACCACGAAAATGCTGAGAAGTGCTCGATTTTGCCAGGCACGATTCTCCGCCATCAAGGCCCGTGGTCTTGCTACCACCGCCAACGCTTCTGGCCTCAATGTCCCCGCCGACTTCAAGACCCGAACTCCTCCTTACGCCGAGCTCATCAACCGTCTTGATCAGGTCAAGAAGATTATCAACCGAAATGATTTGACTTTGGCTGAAAAGATTCTGTATTCACATCTTCACAACCCCGAGGAGACCCCTACTATCACTCGAGGCGAGACTTACCTGAAGCTCAACCCAGACCGTGTGGCCATGCAGGATGCCTCTGCTCAGATGGCTCTGCTGCAGTTCATGACCTGTGGTCTTCCTTCTACCGCCGTGCCTGCTTCCATCCACTGCGACCATCTGATTGTTGGCCGAGACGGTGCCGATGATGATCTTACCCGATCTATCGCTACCAACCAGGAGGTGTTCGACTTCCTGCAGCAGTGCGCCGAGAAGTACGGTATGCAGTTCTGGGGCCCCGGATCCGGTATCATCCACCAGATTGTTCTGGAGAACTTCTCCGTTCCCGGTCTCATGATGCTTGGAACCGACTCTCACACCCCCAACGCTGGTGGTCTTGGTGCCATTGCTATCGGTGTTGGAGGAGCTGACGCTGTCGATGCCCTGACCGGAACCCCCTGGGAGCTCAAGGCCCCCAAGATCCTCGGAGTCAAGCTGACCGGAAAGCTTTCTGGCTGGGCTTCTCCCAAGGACGTCATCACCCATCTTGCTGGCAAGCTGACCGTGCGAGGAGGAACCGGAAACATCATCGAGTACCACGGCGAGGGTGTCGACTCTCTGTCATGCACTGGTATGGCCACCATCTGTAACATGGGTGCCGAGGTTGGTGCTACCACCTCCACTTTCCCCTTCACCGAGTCCATGCGACGATACCTTGAGGCTACCGGACGAGCTCCCATTGCCTCTGCTGCCGCTGCTGCCCGAGATCGAGGCTTCCTTGCTGCTGACGAGGGTGCCCAGTACGACGAGGTTGTCGAGGTCAACCTGTCCGAGCTCGAGCCCTGCATCAACGGTCCTTTCACCCCCGATCTGGCCACCCCCATCTCCAAGTACTCCAACAAGGTCACCTCTGAGAAGTGGCCCGATACCGTGTCTGCCGGTCTTATTGGATCTTGCACTAACTCCTCCTACGAGGACATGACTCGAGTTGCTTCTCTGGTTGAGCAGGCCCGAGACAACGGTCTGGAGGCCAAGATCCCCTTCTTCATCACTCCCGGATCCGAGCAGATTCGTGCCACCATCAAGAAGGACGGTCTGACTGACGTTTTTGAGTCTGCCGGAGCTGTTGTTCTGGCCAACGCCTGTGGACCCTGTATTGGACAGTGGGACCGAACCGACGAGACCAAGGCTGGTGAGTTCAACTCCATCTTCACCTCTTTCAACCGAAACTTCCGAGCCCGAAACGACGGTAACGCTGAGACCATGAACTTCCTGACTTCCCCCGAGATTGTAACCGCCATGATCTACTCTGGAGATGCCCACTTCAACCCCATGACCGACTCCATCACCACCAAGGACGGCAAGCAGTTCAAGTTCCAGCCCCCAAGGGTACCGAGCTGCCCGAGAAGTTCGCCAAGGGCCGACCCGAGTTCTACCCCGAGGCTGCTCCTCAGCCCCATCCCGACGTGACCGTGTCCGTTTCTCCTGAGTCTGAGCGACTGCAGCTCCTTGAGCCTTTCGAGGCTTTCAACAACCAGGAGCTCAAGCTCTCTGTCCTCATGAAGGTCGAGGGCAAGTGCACCACTGACCATATTTCTGCTGCTGGTGCCTGGCTCAAGTACAAGGGACATCTTGAGAACATTTCTTACAACACCCTGATTGGCGCTCTTAACAAGGAGACCCAGAAGGTCAACCACACCATCGACGCTGCCGATGGCTCCGAGCAGTCTATCCCCGACCTCATGATCAAGTGGAAGGAGCAGGGCAAGCCTTGGATCGTTGTTGCTGAGCACAACTACGGAGAGGGTTCCGCTCGAGAGCACGCCGCTCTGTCTCCCCGATTCCTCGGTGGACAGGCCATTCTCGTCAAGTCCTTTGCCCGAATCCACGAGACCAACCTCAAGAAGCAGGGTATGCTTCCCCTGACCTTTGAGAACGAGGCTGACTACGACAAGATCCAGGCCTGCGACACTCTCGAGACCCTGGACCTCTTGGACATGCTCGAGAAGGGTGGCAACAACGGTGGCTTCGTTCAGATGCGAGCTACCAAGTCTGACGGCTCTACCTACGACTTCCGAGCCCGACACACCATGTCTGCTGACCAGGTTGAGTTCTTCAAGGCTGGTTCTGCCATCAACTACATCGGTGCCCAGAAGGCTGCCAACATGTAATGTCAGTCTCCTTAGAGCAAGAAAGGCTGCAACAAAATAACAATCCAAAAACTGTATAAAGAATCAATGTCTGAAAATGAGTTCTGAGAAAAGTAAAAGACCAACGCACAGTGTAATAATTATTTAACGCTTAAACGGCACAACGGATGTACAACCAACAGAGCCAATATTATCTTGCCAGGTTGAACGCTCTCTTCATTTCATTTGCTGTGAAAACAAATGTGGACCGAATGTGGCATTCCTGAATAGGGAAGGACCAAAGGGGCAAAACTGACAAGAGAAGCTCGCGTAGGAGCCAACAAGCAAAGAGAGAGTGTAAAGGAGAAAGAGGAAGAGGTAAGTTGATTGAGAAGACTTAGCCTATCATAGCAGACTTGAGGCTGCAACAGGCTCTCAGACGCTATCGTGTAGTCATGTGCCACTGTCATGCCTCCAAGCAGACAGGTTTTTTACTAAGTCAACATCAGTACAATACGACGGTACATACGATGTCTTTGTTTGGAGTGTTGATTTTTAGACACCTATGGCCAAGGTGTATTGCCACTCCAGACTGATAATATTATTGATAGTGCTGGGTAATCGGGAAGAAACAAGCGCCGGTGTTGCTACACACCAAACTGGGACACAGCACAAAGAAGCTTTACAATGATAGATCTATCAGAGACCCCGTAAAACTACCGTGTAGAAAATATATGCTTGATGGGATTAAAGTACAGCGTACAGCAGTTAAGAATCAGTGCCCTAGACTCTCACGACAAGTCTGATCTCCACAAGACCAGTATACCTGATTTGAATACCCCCAAGATTTGTTTAATCTATTCGACAGATGCAATATGAATGATATCAGGCTGGTAAGTGGTGCTCAGAGTAGCCATTATGGTGTAACATGCTAGATGTCTACTTGTAGACTTGTTTGTTGTCCACGTTAGTACAGCACGACAAATGCATGAAGACAGCAGTTTCTGACGTAATGTAGTCAGATGACCAGGGTAAAGGCTGAAAGATATATGCTTCCAGGATCATACAAAGAGGGGCTCAAGCTAATAGGAAGAATTATGCATACCAATGAGGTGTTCGCTAAAGACGAAAAAAGTACAGATTTGATCAATGCACCACCTGTACCCTGCACTTACGAGCAGCAGATATGGTAAAAAATAGCATGCGAAGCGCGCTCCCTGAATAGATCAAAAAGGATTTAATAATGTGTCCATTTTTATAACTCTATCTCTACTTGGTACTAGCACCCCCAATACATGTATCTCTGCACTGTTGCACATTGATCCTGCAATGCTAGGAATTTATCTCACTTGAAATGACGTATGGTTAACGCACCCATATCCCCTCCACAGACTGTCTTGAAAATCGAACTATTATTGGCATGTTTACAGTTACTCACACACCTTACAGCGCAGCGTCTGACTAGTCAGATGTACACGTACCAATATCACATTGAGAGACTAGATGCATCTTTTGCCACGTGCCAGGACACCAGAGGGAACTGGAGAGAGTATTGAAGGTTAATCACGAAAATTCAATCCATTGGAAGGCTGATACGGACACCCAGGTGCTGCTGTAAACCCCACAAAAGTAGAACCCTGCCTCTATAGCATATTATGTCATTCACTTAGATAAGGTCCACTTGGGGTGCTGCCACACGCACAGCAACTCAAGTAAATGAATTTTATTTGTGCCAAAGAGGTACTAGCTACAGATATCCCTACAAAGTGGGGTACACCAAAATACTCGTTCAGATATTGGTACGTGATTACCTTCGCAGTTGCATGTACTCTAAATTTGGGTTTGAGTTTGATTATAGTTATCCACATACGATCTATCAGATTCCCATCCAGGTCACCGAAGATATTAAGGAAGATGCAAATTGTTGATGGAATAAATACAGCTATAGCAGGCTAAAATATATGTAAAAACACTCGCAATTCTCTAGCCTAGGGGTGCTGAGAGTCATCGTAGATACGCAACGCCGTTAGGCTAAAGCGTCGTATATGCCATCACCTTAACTTTGCCGATGCACAAGGGCTCTCCTTGTCCTGTACTCTGATATATGGTGCTGGTATTATTTAGACGTGAAAATACCCCTTCATCCTCCTTTTGTTTGCCACCCTGTATATTGCTTATCAAAGCATACCTAAGCAAGAATGTGTACCCCATGTTCCTCTCAACTTGATTCTGCTACCGAATATTCCCCACACTCCTCTGGGTTGAGGAGAAAAGTAGATCTTAAGATGATGCGGACACTTTTAAACGAAATTGGCTTACTAGAATTGGCGAATGATGGGGTCCCAAGACAAGGTACCCAGCGCTCCCTCGTGACCACTTCTGTATATACACAATCAGTTACCACCGGTATGCGTTCCGGGACTGAGACAAGTTTACAACTGCATTGTACTAAGAAAGTAAGGTTATGCTCTGGGTACAGTGATGGTAATATACACAAGGGAGCCCTGATTGACTGGTATGCCTTTGTTGAGTGCTCGTACACGACCTGTCTGAGGCAGAGCCAAGCTCTCGTCAGCTATATAAGCAGGATAGTACCCCACATAATCTCTTATTAACGCCCTTCATTCATCTACAGCACAAACAGCTCGACTTCGCTTCTTTCTGTACCACACTCAAAAACACCGCCACCTCATAGTCGTTGCTCTTATCACCACTCATGAGTGAGCCTCCTTCCCATCCCCCCTTCGGATGCGAAGCTATCGACTCGTTTTACCCTGGCACCGCTCTTCGAAGGGTCCCCGTTCATGATTATCACAACACCACCACGGACGAGGCCCAGTCCACGACATTCCCTGTTCCCCCGGAGGAAATTAATGGTTCTCACATCGTTGGGATCTGGGATGATATACAGGGTCTGTATAAGTATCTCCAGATTGACACTTTGAACCTCCCTCCTACTCTGTTATTGAATGAGAATTACAGCCAAAACTCAACGTTGGCTCTTAACGGGATGAGCTCAACTCCAAACATCAACCACAACCCTCACCCCTCAGTTGGAAGACGCAACAATTCAGTATCTTCCGATTACTCTGGAGATATAACCCTTCAACCCAACGAGCACTCGAACGAGAGCGTCCTTTTCCAAATGTCCCTCGACACCAATCTTATGAACTCGAACCACTCTTCATTTGCCAATGTGGAGCCGTCTCCCAACTACACCTGCGAGCAGCAATTCCAATCGTTCGAGTCTCATCAGTCGTCATTTTCCAGCAACTCATCTTATTCTTCAGCTACCGAGATCCGATTTCCTTCTCCCTACTCATACCAGGAGACACAGGATGCGCAAACCCTTCCCGAGAGGGACACAACCTTCTATCACGAATCCCTGAAGTCTGGAGAAATGGAACTTCCCACACCTGAGGAAACAGGCACCGAAACACACACCTCTGCCCAACATCTCGAGACGGGCTCTTCCATGTTTTCTTCTCCTCCTGTACAAGTAGGGACTTTCTCACCCGAGCAACGAATGAAAGCCGATTCGTTGTTTCCTCAGAGCGCCAAACGGGAGCGTCCGGCTGAGGGGAAAAAAGGGACCAAACCCTTTGCAAACAGACCTCCAAAGAAAGCCAAGGTTCTAAAGCAGTTTCCCTCCGTATGCGACTTTGTGTATGACCCCAGTCATGAGTACGACCCCGTCATTAAGCCCACCTCGGCCGGTATGGCGATGCTCATGAGTTGCTTGAAGCCCACCAAGAGGGGCCAGGAAATGGTTTTGAAGGAAAACAAGCGCCACTTATGGCAATCAAAACCCAACCAGAAGCCACATTCGTATGTGGACCGGATTCTTAACAGCAGGATTCTTGTCGCCTTGCTCTTTAAATCCAAGAAAGGCCCCATTGCCTGCAACCACTGCAATTTGAAATTCGAGAATCACTTGGCACTCGCTGGTCATTTCGATCAGTACAACATTTCTCGTCCTGGGCGGTGCGAGGTCGAGGACTGCCTGTCATCTGTAATTGGATTTGCTTCGCCCTCAGAGCAGAGTCGACACAAGAAGACCCAGCATGGAGGCAAGGCCTACCCGTGCACAGATAGCTGTTCCTATAGCTCTCCTCGGCTAGACTGTCTAAAGCGGCACTATTGGTTCTTTCATGAAGAAAAGGCAAAGGCTGGCCACATCAAATTCCTCCCTAAAGAGGCCCGTCCGATCGAGGATCTACCCAAAAAGTTCCAGGATGGGAAGAAATCCAAAACCTTGACAGAAGAAGAGCTTTACTATTTGGTACAACCTATCCTGGATAAGCTGCAAAAGCTGAAGCTGCAAGAGCTGAAGGAGCTGAAAGAGGTCCCATAGTGGTAAACTGGTAGGGCACTGTCTCACAGAAACGGGAGAATGAGGTATGGAGATGGAGGGAAGTGGCTAAAATTGTTTTTATTTATATAATTTATTAACCAGTATGTATTCAAGTTTACGAGTTCTGTACAGGTTGTAGTAACATGATCTCTGGGGCTCATGCTCGTGGTAAGCTAGCCTTCAGACTGAATAGTCTCGGTTGTTCCAGCCTCATTGCTACAAGTACCAGCTAGTAGAAAGCTCATACTGCAGCCTCAGTGACCAGTTACTTGTACAGGAAACGATAATTGCACCAAAAAATGGTGCCTGTACACAGTATCTACACGCTTATCATCACATCGTTTTGGCGCGAGTTATTCATCCGAGAGGCTTGTCCTATGTTGAATGAATCCTCACCCATCCAGGCTCTGAAGACTCGATACATATGTTGGTACAAGTATTGGTGCTGCTGTAGCCAATCACGACAGTATGTACGATACATGTATGTGCCGTACTTTTATCGTATCGTACAGGTACCATTTATTATTTCAGACCTTACCAGTACTTACTGTACCTTCGGTTTGAAGCCTCTAGGCTGGTTAGACTGGTTACGAGCAATGCTAACAATTTTCGTACCGTACCATTTTGAATGGACACTTACTTGATCGTATCGTACTTCCAGCTCGCGAATCTCGGTTATCTATCCCCCCTTTCTTGGCACCGATGTTCTGCGAAAAATCTCCACTTGATCGTCACTCGTGAAAATGTCCCCTCTGATCTTTCCAAATACGGAAAACTGGCATTATCTCCAACCAACTGTAACTTACTCAGGTATCAAAACTCTCAGCCGAGAAAAGGCGCAATAACGAGTAGCGTTAAAATTATTTAGGGTGCAACGGTACGAGAAAAAGCATTTAGCGAGTTATACGAGCGAACTAGGAACGGTTGCTTTTTCCGGCTCTTCGGAGCTGGTAGGTGCGCTAAGTCCGATGCAGTGAGCTCATTTACAACCATGATTTATTGCAACACCCAGTACTTAGACGCCCAACACCTGTACGGTACGTAACAGTGACGGCTCGGAATAGATCATAAATTCACAATTCCATAATTTACGAAGTTATTACTATACCGGTAAGACTCAGCCGATCTCCTCAAAAGAGCTAGGTTTCATTAGCCAAGGCTTTTATAGGGGTCTCTCTATCAAGTCACTTGCTTCGATCTTCTGCCTAAATCTCGCGCCAATGCTGCGTTAAAGAGCTAATAAAATGAAGAGATGATATCGGGGTTATGCGTGTGGGGTGTCCTGTTGGTTATCATGGTGGGACTCAACATGCCTTGGATGATGGTGATCAATATGAGGTGTACTTTGAGTGATTCCCACGTTCCGTGCAAGTGTATCTTCACTTTTGGGCAGGTGACTCGCTATTCACACCCTTTCTTTCAGGGACCCACCATCTAATGCCTTGGACCTGGCAGGCGTCGTAAAAAGACGACAAGATTTAGCACGAAGGCTAACAAGTTATAGATGGAACCCATGTGACAGTAGTTAAGGCCACTAAACAACCCAAGAGCAAATATACACAACCACAACCTCATGCAAACGTATGACTCAGTTCCCCTCGCTTATCGAGATGATTATAATACAACCTCCACGTGTCCTAAGGTGAGCAGTGAGTCTGATTTTCATTTGTCTCTCACAGAAACTCACAATAGTTGCACCAACGTTAATCTGTTCACTTCGTTGTCTCCCATGCAGTTCACATGCATGAACATACTTCCGGGATAACGTAACCAACGTGAGGTTAAAAATCACGGCAAATACGTAGAAAACCAACGAGAAAAGAAGGCTACCCAACACATTTTTCGCCACTCGCTCATTATCACTTACTCTCCTTGCCGACACAGTCCTAAGACCATCCAACTAGACTCCTCTCCTTTCTAGACTGTCACACATTAACTAGCGCAGCATCTCAGGCACATACAGGCACAGACAGACACAGACAGACACAGACATCTCAACTGCGACACAAGCTGTCATCAGCCACCATGCCACCAAGCCCGAAAACGCCTATAAGGAAGCAACAAGCGGGTCCTACGAGCCCGATAAGTCCAAGCCCGAGCCCACGAAGCCCTCTACTTGTCAGTCCAGGGTCCTTCCTCAAGAGAGCAGTTAGTGCGGGGTGGAAGCGACGACAAGACCCTCTCGAACATCCGCTACCACCGGGATCGGTGTCATCATCTGACTTTGACGCCACTCCTGCCTCGCCGCGTAGCCCAAATGTGGTATCTCGAAGGTCCTCACGTGCTGGACAGAGCACCAGTCGATTCGCTAGTCCGACAACAAGTCCAGTGAACAGTCCATCTTCGGCCAGCTTTTCCCGAAGTATTAGTAGCTCGTCATTCCTACCAAACGCCTCGGAGCCTGACTTTGAGATGGTGACTCAAGCCAACAACTACTACCGGCCCTCTCCTCGAGTCCCTTCCGAGGGATCAGCCAGGATATCTCAGAGCGAGTCCTCATTCTCGATATCTTCATTTCAACCTGAAGACACGACTGTAAAGCAAACGACCCCAAGATACCTACAGACATTCAGCCACGATCGGTTGTCTCTCTCTATCGACACTTCTGCTCCGACAGTTCCCGCCATGGCTCCGAAAAGAAGAGAGTCCTTACGACGACGCTCCTCGGTCAAACAGCAGCAGGGGTTAGGAATTGACAATTTGGCTACCACCAGCCCATTGACTCCGCGACAGCAGTCATCTCTAACAGGAACGCCACTATACGCGACACCTGAACCCGAAGAGCCCTCTCTCGCGCGCACCAACAGCAACTCTTCAATCACCGAGGAAGTCATGACAGTAGTACCAGTGGCGCGGGTTCTGCAGACGCCTCCCCTCAGCATTACACCCAAGCGAAAGCCGTCAGTAGACGGATCCGTTAGCCGGGCTAGCAGCGTTGCAGGCAGTCTGGGCGGCGAGTCCCCAGTGTTGCCACGAAGTGGCGGTATCCAGCGACATTCAAGTCTCAAGGACTTTGGTGAGTATTATTGAAGGAAGGAAATCGAAAGAGAAAGAGGAAAGGGAGCTTCAGCAGCAGCAAGGACACGAATATCGCATCTATTATGTGAAGCTGTCATGTGTGTGCATGTAGGTTTCACCATCTGTGCAGACGTGTCTGACCATCTGTGCATACGTGTCTGATGCTTAGTCATATTTGTCTTCGGCGACGTTGTAACAGTCTCTCACAATCTCTGTTGTGCATGCATTCAAGGCCCAATCGGGCTGCATGGACATGTTTTTGGTGTGCCGTTGAAGCCCACAAAGTTCTGACGGGTATTTTTAATAATAATATGCGAGACAAGCATGAGTTATTACACCCAATTATTACCAACAATTTTCCCAAGAGTCATCCGGTGGCGTTGGGTGTTGGGTGAATATGGACACCTTTCCTGGAAGGACCAGCTGGTCCTACTTTCCCAGTGGAGGTGCCTGTCAGACTGAGGGTGCTTCACGGACTTCCATAAGCAGCCAGAGGACCCGTGCAGCCACACTACGTGCACTGTAGCGTTGTCAAGCAGGGTGAGTGGCAGGTGGCACAGCTGCATGGCTAGACGTTATTCGTGTCCGAACTACCGACTGAATCTGCTTTGCATGAGTGGACAGGCCATGTGACGTCTGTGAGGCCATGCCACACGTACGATGTGTGAAGGGTGATTGCCGCATTCTATCGATTCTTCCGGTTTCATGTGGCAATCATAGTGCTTTACCCTCAAAGCCTCTTCACCTTGTCTGATGGATCTCCCCTCACTGCGAAGCAGAAAGTTTTACAAGGCAGAGAGAGGAAAGAGGCGCTAAGGTACACTGGTAAAGGTAGTCTTTTTTTTCACATCAATGTGTGAGATTTTGGGTTTTCTCATGCGTCTAAATGGGGACAGAGAACAAAAGCGACGAAATTAGACTACAGACCTAAAAGCCAGAGGTCCCTCTCACCTAGTGACTAGGGTGGCCTTGTCTGTGGCTAAAAAATAAGAGCTGCCGCACCACTTTCTGCCAATTACGCAACCCCCCGTCGTTCCACTTTGGCTGATTGCCAATCGATTTCGCATCTCAACTAACCACTCTTTTGTGTTTGCGGTCTGTGTATCATTATTCAGCCCGTAAACGTTTATCTTTTATTCCGTGCAGACAAAACACCACTCCACACAACCAACGTTTTTACCTCTGAAACATCCCCGCTATCGATAAACCGACAGACCAATTTGCGAAGGTCAGCCTCAGCGTATTCACACAAGTCAGTCACCAGCAACGACCAAGGCTACTTTGCTCCCAGAGGCGACGTTTCCTCCAAGCCTGGAACCCCAACCTCCCCGGGGACCCCTCTCAACTACAGCCAAGAAATGATGTCGAAACGAACGCCAGTATCGATTCAGACGCAGCGGTACGACTCACTCATCCCCCCAGTAGATGCAGCTGCCTCTACAGCACCGACCACGCCCACACCTGATGCTGTGGATGGTTGGTCCCCTATGAAAACACAGCCAGATGAGTCTATCTCGCGGGCTTCTTCTCAAAAATCCATGACAGCCTCGGCTGCTCGTGCAACAAAGCCTTCGCTGTCTGTGGCTTCTCAGCGAGCCTCCCAGTCCATTCCTGGTCCCCCCATGTCGTCAATGTGGCTAGATGACAACAGTGACGAGGAGACCAAGCCCGAATCAAGGTGGAAGGGTCTCCGTCGCTCGTCCAAGACCAACTCCACCATTTCGATGAACCTGCCAGGAAATTCAAGTTCCCATGGAATTCCCCATTCGTCATCTTTCCCGTTGCTGCCTCTACGTGAGTCCACAAAATCTGACTCCTTGCGGTCATCTTCGTCGTCCAACTACAACGAGTCCCATTCGCAGCGACAGTCAAGCAGCGATAAGAGCATTGGAGCGGATACGGAGCACTCTTCCGTGTCGTCTCCAGTTCCCTCGGTGGGCGCGCAGTATACTCCCAAGACGTCATTCACACCCAAGCAGACCTCGGGCACACCCAAGTCAAGCACAACGTCGCCCTCTCGACTCAAGTCTCCTCTTCGACGATCAGAGAGTGGTTCAAAGTGGAGTGTCAATAGCATCTTCTCGCGATCTCCCCGACACAAGAAGTCTTCATCTATCTCCTCCGGCTCCGATCTTACCAGCTCAATCTCTCGCCCCTACAATTTCTCTCACGTGAACCACATGGACCTGTGTACTCATGTTAGTTCAGAAGCAATGGCTGCCCCTGTTCCTGTGCCAGACTCACCAAACCCTCACCTTTCACTTCAGTCGCCTTTGCAGCGAAATAAGTCTACCTCTTCTGCTCATAATGCCCTGAAGAATGGATTGCGGTCTGTCAAGGACAGAGCACTAGGCCACAGCCCCTCTAAGAGTCTGTCAGGCGAGTCATTTGACGCGTCATTTGGAGGGCCAATCTCCAAGACCTCGTCTAATGCCACCAGCCACTCTGTGCACACCACCCACAGCCAGGCTGGCGCGATTCACAATGCCTCCAAGCCAATGCGGCCTCGGCGACCTGACGATATGGTGCTACCTCGGGGTATGGGTGGCAACGAAGATGAGAGTCATGCTGGTGTCTTGCATGGACAAGCCCGACGACTCTCCAACTCCTCGTCCAACTATTCGAGCAACTCAACAGTGGGAAGTACGGCGAAGTCGCAGGTCGGGATCACTGCTGCCACCACCCCTAGCATGTCTCCAGATGGACGTGATGCTCGATTTTCTTCTGTCCAGAGTGAACATGCGGCGCGGGTCGCCAACCTCCTGAAGGATAACAGCAATCTCAACAGAGCCTCTCCAGCCAACTCGCCCAACCCAAATCTCAACGCCTTTCCGGCCCCCAACCTGTCTGCTACCCACAGACATTCATGGCGGTTTTCCGATGCTGATCTGGACATCGAAGAGGAGGAAGAGATAGACGGGGAGTCCGAGACCACCACGTCCCCTAGTGCGTCCCCCCGAATCCCACAACGATCTGAGAGACGACGCGGATCCACTTCATACGATGTGAATGGCTTCCTCCAAACTCCCGGATCTGCCCCCCAAGTTGTGGTTAACTCTCCCAGGTTGTCTCAACAGTTTGAGTCCTCTCCGCAGGCATTGCAAACTCCTCAAACTCCCTCTTCTTCTTCGTCTTCGAACGCAGGTTTCCGACGAAAAAATCACGGATTGGGGCTCATCAAGAACCAGACCTCTTCTGATTCAATTGGATCTTCGTGGACGTCTCCGGGCTCGGACTTTGTCGAGCAGCACAACTGGTTGTGCCAGACCGCCCCGTCAGATCTTGAGAGCGCTGCATCCACACCCAATGCTTCGCAGACCACCTTCCGTCGGTCAGCCTTGTTGCCCTCTCCCCTGCTACCCCAACAGCAGCAGCAGCTCCAGCAGCAACAGCACCAGAGCTCGCAGGGTCAGCAGCAACAGGCTCACCAACAGCAGCCTTACATCACAAACGGCAGACATCTTTCCACCTCATCTCTTCCTTCTCATGGAGCGATTCTGGAGGATCTTGCTGAGGAGAACCTCGCACACCGACCCTCAATCACATATGAGCAGACGCAGACGTGGCTGTAATCGCCAGAACATGTACGATACACACAACAATGCATTTTTAAGAACACTTGTACACTTGTACATCCTATTATATATATTCACTTCCCTCTGTAGAGTATGTATCGTACTATTCTGCACGTATTTGTCTTTACCTGGTTACGGTTGCTTCGACACGTGGTAAAAGAGATGAGCTTGGATATTCGACATCAGACAAGACATGTCAAAGAAAAACCGTGTAACGCGTTTATAGCAGTTTTCATGCAATTAGGCTCCTTTTTTTTGCTCTCGTCACAGGCTTATTTTACCTCTGAAACGACGTACTGCGACTTACATCTGTATGGATGCACCTAAACCACCTCCACCTAAAGCGGTGCATTAGAACAGCTCCCAGAAAGCCAAATTATTAATCTCACTTTGGAGAGCCAGAAACACGCGACAAGGATATAGAACATGGCTGACCGACTGACCCAGCTCCAGACATGCGTCGATCAAATGTTGACGCAGTACTTCTCAGCACTAACACACATCAACCTGAACCATGGGTTCAAGTCGTTAGCGGGGGAAGAGTTGGTCAAGGACGATACAGTACCTGTTGTCTCAGAGGAAGAACGGGAGAGAACGCTCGAGGAGCTAGCGAAGGACCTTGTGGTCAAGTCGCAACAGATTGATTATCTGATCGACTCGTTGCCTGGTATCGGTTCATCGGAGGAGCATCAGATGCAACAGATCGAGAAGTTGCAGAAGGAGCTGGAGCAATACGACCAGGTCACGGAGGATGTCATCAAGGAAAAGGACGAACTTTTGGAACACTGCGATGAGCTGATCTTGAAGCTCGCACAGCGAAAGGCTCAGATCGACGTGGAAAGCATGTGAACAGGTCCACCCAACAAAAGTGTGCCCTGGATTTGGGGCAACAGTGCGAGTTCGGCTGGGCCTACTCGCTGATGGCAGCATGTTTAACTGCCGCACTTTAGACACACGCCTCTACTTTATCATTGGGCTCGTGTGCATCTTCGCCACAGCGACACCCCCTACATATGTTCGTGAAGATATCAGTTTTTGTACTATAAATAATCAGCAGAGGCGACCGTAACAGCCTCAGCGTTTGCTGCAGTATCAGCCGCTTTTTCTTTTGTAGAAGAGTCGTTATCTTTCTTATCAACAACCCTTTCTTCGGTCTCAACAGGCTGGATCTTGCTCTCCAAGGCTTCAAGCCTACTCTTCACATTTGCCAGCTCCACTATCATGTCCACAGCTTTCTGGAAATGCCCCTGAGCCGTACGAAGTGTGTATGGTGGCATCAGGCCAAACATCCGAATGGGATCTGTTTTCGCCTCCTTTTCGTCCTTGTGAATCGTGAATACCCCACTTTCACGTGAGACTGTGATCTGTGCATTCTGGGGCCTCTCATCATAGCTGAACCTGGATATTCGTGAATTGAACGTCGAAGCAGCCATAAAATTGTCGTAGTTGGCTTTTGCCACGTCGAGATGACCCTGCTTGAGCTCTTCGCAGACGCAACTAGTCAAGTGTTCATATTCGTCCACCAACTGGAGCAGAGTCACAAATAGATCGTCGCTGCCCGAGTTTCCCTCATTATCCTCACTGGCCAGATGCTCAATCTCCAGCTTACTCAAGCCTTCCAAAAGGCTGGCCAGGTCCCTGGCACTGGTTTCGTCGTCAGCTGTCATGATGACGAGTTCCTTAAAGTTAGGTTTCATGGTAAATCACCATACAGCAATAGCTTGCATGTAAAACGATGAGTGTAGAGAACGAAGTATACAATACTTGGGGCTACTTGTACGAGTGTCGTACAATTAAATAGATGTGGGTTCGAAATATTCAATCTAAATCTTTTTCTTATTATACTAAACTCTTATTTACTGTTTATTCTCCATTTCGGAACTCCACCTTGCCCTGCTCAGCCAACTTGGCAACCTGCTCGGGGTCAAGAACATTTCCCTGCTCGTCCTTGTACACCACCTTCTTGTCAGGGGAGGCAGCGTGAGGAGAGATGGGAGCCTCGGAGGCCTTCACAGCCTCAGCGGCATTCTCAACGGCCTCAACGATGGAAGGATCAAGAACAGTGTCAACAACCTTCTCATCAACAGGCAGAATGGATGCCTGGTTGTAAAGGTCAAGGGACTCATGGAAAGTGTTACAGTCGAAATCCCAGCCAGGAAGCCACTTACCCTTCTCACAAAGAGACTTGGTCCATGGGTCTCCGTAAATAATAGGAGAGTAGTAGACGTAGAATGAGAGGGCAGCAGCGAAGACACCCATGCTGAGGGCTCCTCCGAGAATCTTGTTTCGCACAATTCGGAGGGTGAAATACTCCCAAGTGCAGACAAATCCAAGGAACACAAAGTAGAGAGAACACAGGTAATGGTGAAGGAAGAGCTGTCGAGCCATGAGGTACGAGGGGAAGTAGTGCAGGGCCCATCCGAGAAGGAAGGTGGTGTACTGGACATCGTAAGCTCGCAGATCGGGTCGGCCAGCGAAATCGTTGTAACCTCGCTGGAATCGGAGCAGGTTGATAGCCTTCCACAGAAGGAAAATACCAATGGAGAGGGTAGTGAGCCACCAGATGGGGGCATTTCCGAGAAGGTAAACCTGTCTGTTATCCTTGACCCAGAAGTTGATACCTCGCTTGAGGAAGGGCCACGACTCGGGTCGAGATTCCCAGGTATGAGGATCAGTGAGACCCTTGTTGACAGTCCACATGACCTTGTTAAGTTCGAGGAACTTGGACAGGAAAGAAGGAGTTCGGTAAGAAGCTCGGTCGGTGGAGTCCACAAGAGTAGGGTGAGAGTTGGACTCAACGTACCAGATGGAGTTGGGGATGGTTCCAGACTTGGCGCAGGTAACCTCCTGCTGCTCGAAGGCCCACTTAGGAAGCTTCACAGAATGAGAGAACAGAGCGCAACCAGTGATGGTGTGGATAAGTCGGAACTTGGTGTCAATGGTTCGAACACGGTCTCGAGCGACGCCCTTCTCGGACTTGGACTTGACAATCTCGACTCGGAAGTTATCGTTGGCATCACCATCGAATCCGGGGTAGCCGTAAGCAGAAATCTCATTCTGGTAGTCAGCCTCAGACACGGGGGGTCGGAAGTCATGGGAATGGATTCGTCGGCCAGTAGCCACATGCTTCAGTCGGATGACGTCACCATCCTTGAGGAAAATCTGGTCGCCCTGGAAGTCACCCTCAGTCACAGTGTAGTTCTCGACCAGGAAGTCGTTGTTCTGGTCAGAGTGAGGGTAGAGGGTGACCTGCTGCTGCTTGGAACCAGTCTCGTAGAGAGACTCGTGGGAGTGCAGGTAGCCGCCCTGGGTGTTCTGATGTCGCAGGGTGATCTTGGATCCGAGGAGAACATCTGCGGGCTGGTTACCAACCAGAGTGGAATGCTGCAGGGTGTTCTGGAACTCGGGGGACATGAAAGAGGCTCCATCTCCAGTGTTGACAAGGCACAGGAAGTGCACGGCGAACATGGCCATGTAAAAGGCAGTAGGGACACCAATAAGGAAAGCAGCTCTCCAGCCAAAGTGTCGAGTGAACGAACAGGGAGAGACGCTAAGGTCACCGAGAGTCCACCACAGGTGCCACAGAGTCATGAGACCCATCCAAGCGATGGTAAAGAGACCGTACCACTTAACAGAGGTGGTAGCTCCAAGAGCGAGACCAGAGAGGAACAGGTATCTGTACCAGGCTCCGGTGAATGGGGTCTCAAGCTCGAACTTCTTGAAGAAGTACACGGTGAGGGCCAGGAAAAAGACAAGGGGCGAATCAAGCAGGATATATCGCGACTCGGTGACGAGAGAGTTCTCAATGGCAAGCAGAGCAGCACCAAAGAAGCAAGTGGCGGTTCTGCAGCCAGATGCCTTCAGGGTCAGGTATGCCAGGGCCACGGTAGCAACACCGAGGACAGCGGGGTAAGACCGCATGGCGATGTAGGGAACGTTGGAGGTCAGGTAGTCCAGACCAATGGAGGAGAACTCGAACTCGCCGTCGTAGCCAGCCAGCCAGCCGACAGCGGCGAAAAGCATCTTAGCGAGAGGAGGGTGGACATCCATGAAGAACCGTCCAATGACGTATTTACGGGCGAAACCGCCAAAGTGGACCTCATCAAAGACCACACTGGAGGGCTGCCAGATGTTTCGGAACCGGGTGTAACCAGCCAGGAAAGACACCACGAAGATGAGCACTCGATCCTTGGGGGTCAGAGCGCGTTCCTCGGCCAGGTTCTTGTAACCAGGGGCCGGGGTGACCTCGGGTGCCATCTCCTCGAGGGCCGATTTGGCGTACACGGCTTTTACCGTCTTCTTTTCACCTTTGGACATTGTCGCGGAAGTGTCGTAGTAGACGTGGGAGGATGGGTTTCCTTAGCTACGTGTGTGCTTAAAGGACACTCTGTGAAACTTACGTGGCATAGAGTTTCCGAAGTGAAGCGAGGAGCATTACGTATGAAGCCTTTGACGCGACATGGGCAGATTTATGGAAGGGCCGCCACGGCAGCTTCAGAAGCTATTATTGCCTGATTTTTGGTTAATCGATTGAACTACCCAGTCTCTAGCTCTCTGCCTCTTCCAGGATTTATTAAGTACTTCTTTGGTCACCGAACCAATGCTGTGATGGTTTGCGCTAACTGATATGGCCCTGCACACTGCACTGTCGTGACGAACCCTATTTGTCTCTCCACACGGGTAAATTTCAACTGGAATTTCAGTTTCGTGTCGTGAAAATTGGAACAGCCAGGGGATAGATATGAGTATCACAGCACGAAACAACACACCATTGTGGCATGAGATGCTAGTTGATCTACCAATGCGAAATATGACTTGATTGCAATATTCCACGTGGGAATGAAACCGCCCATAACTATGCCCCCACCAGTTGTGTGCCGTCCAAAAACGTCAAACCAAACTCCATCTGATGAGCTTAAAACCGAAAACTACGATATTTGTATGTTTCGGGTGGTACGATAGAGAAGTGTTCTATTACTAAAATAGTGGGAATAGAATAGTCGATGTAACCTGTACATGCAACGGGCAACTCCAAATTAGTTCATATGCTATGATCAACTGAAAGAATATGGGAGATATTTCTACTGGCAGTGGATTGCAAACACGTTACAAGAATGGAATGGAGTGTGACGTGGCGAGGTTAGACAAACACGTCAACTAGATTCGATATAAATGATTATTGAGAAGTTCCCAATATGCAGGTGATTCTCTTGGCGAGATGGACGGGATTTATTATCATGTTAAAATGACACCCCATCATGTTGGCCCCTCTCCTATTCAGAACTAGCCTATCATATACCTATCATACAATAGTTAGTTGAAAAATACTGTTTAAAAATATCAATGTTAGTTTATATACAAATGCAAAATGAATGAGGTCTGGAGGCTTGATGCAACGCGATCAGCGTCACGATAAAAAGATCACCACGATAAGAAAAATCACACACATTGGATGTGACTTAGATGCAAGTTGACGACATGGTAAAATAATGATGCTTAGATGATCCACATGCCTCCGCCATTCACATCTGTGTCGTCCAGAATACTTGCCAGTTCCGACACAGCTTCATCCTTAGCATCCCAGCTCATCTTAGAAGACACTCTTACCACTCTGAGTTTAGGAATCTTGTCCTCCAAAATGGCCAGGGTGATGTCGTCAGCTCTCAGCTTATGGGCCTGGCCCAAACCCCCACTTGAGTCGATGTCGAGGATCTCGAGAGGGTGGCTCTGGAAATGGCCATCTGACCTTTTGAACATACCGTCATCAAATAAGTGCTTTGTGAGATAGTCTACCGAAACAGAAAGGTGTCGGAGATTTGGACAGTGGCGCAGAACTTGATCTAGTGCGTCTGGTCGAAGGCCTGGCATGGGATAAACTACCTCCAGGTATTTCAGGTTAGGGCCAAGATATTGGCAGAGGAAGTGAAATGAGTTGACGGTGATGAAGGGGCAGTGACGCAGCGACAAATGCGTGATGGTGTCAGCAAATCGGGTCTCCCGAATGAAGTCATCAGAGATGCCTCCCGATAGTCCCAGTCTCCAGAGTTTTGGAGGCCAGACATTATCGTACTGCTCGCAGAATAGAGATGACCGAGGGAAGAAGAGCTGTTCAAGCTCAGGAGATTGACGCAGTGCCAGAAATAAGAGACGCAGATCAACGACTTCACTGACCAAGGACAAATCAAGGCAGCGCAGTTGCTTGCAATGACGCAGGGAAACCATAGGAGCATACCCAAATGCTGTCTGAGGGGCGACAAATAGTTCCAAGTTCGTTGAGCATCGTTTCAACACCTTTGCGGTGTAAGAGTTTTTACCTGACTGGATAATGGAGTCTAGCCGTAGCTCTCTCACGTATGTGCCGACGTAATCGTTAGAGGAAACAGCTTCAACAAACCCCTTAAAGTTGAGTGGGCCTAGTTCTGGAGACCTGTATAGGAATGGTAGACCACAACGGTACCAGGTCTTACTCACTAGTAATAGGTCAAGAGTGATAGAATCATCCAACAATGAGAATATGGTGTCGACGATTTCTGGGGGGAGGAACACAGAGTCAGAGGTAGCCACGAGGGTTTCCTGCGACTTCGAGTCCTCCCCTATTTCATCTATCTCGTCTGTGGGTCGTATAATGAGCGCATCAAGAGCAGCAGCTAGAGTGTCGATTTTCTCAAACCCACTGTCGTGGAGAGGCGGAGCAACAACGGTCTTTTCCGCGGTGCCAACTACCCTCCTGTATGGAGGGCGGTTCTTCTTAGGTCGATGTTTGTTAGCTATTGTGGCAAGCCCGGTGGCAAAAGTTGATAGACAAGAAGGGTTTACATACTAGATGTGGTGTTGCAATATAGTATCTCTGAAGGCATGCAAGCCCCGCAGCATCTAGTTAGCTTCAAGATTTATGCAGGTGGGTCTGGGCATGCCAGTTCGAGCCTTTGGTGTGCAGTTTGAACTCCTTTTAATGGAGATGACCAACTTTGGGTGACAGCATGTAACATAAAAGTTGCATTGCTAAAAGAGCTTTGGCCTTCGATGAAAAGGCATTAACTACGTCTTTTAAATAGCTGGAGAGCTTGGATTGTGGATGATAGAGGGGTAAATTCAGAGTTTAGATCCTGGGCACACTAACAAAAACGAGGCGTGGGGATAAACGAACTAATTTCCTAGAATAAAAGACGACCATTGACCACTCTACATCCTACTTTCCTGGATGTGAGCAGGAATTGCTCTGTTCGGGGTGGTCTTTCAAGGTTCTTCTACTCGTATGTTTCAATACTGTAGCCAGGCTGACACCTGGTATTGTAAGTATGCATGTTTAGAGAGAAAGAAAACACCTGTATAAGTTGGAATCATCTAAATAAAACACTGGGATAAGTACCAGTACGATACAAATACCAGATTTTTCCCTACTTCGACCTGTACGTACAAGGGCACCAGTATGACTGGTCAACCCGTTCAAATCGCCTTCGCGTCTCCATGCAGGATTTGGGTTACGACTGGATCGGGTAAATTTCACATCATTGTGAGACCAAAGTTACATTTTGGTACATTGTCCCGAAGTTGACCAGTGCTAAATAACACCCACATCGCCTACTACAAGAGATACGGAATTTTGACAGAGAATATATCTAGATTTGTTGATGACACCTTGCTATGCTTTCGTGAATAACTTCAGAGGTATACATCAGAAAGAAATAAGCTTCCAACGTGGTCTAAGGTTTCGACAACACATCACCACCGCGAAACTACACACCAGCCCCTTCCACACACAAACACATACACAGAAATGTCCACCAAGGCTCTTATTCTCGTTGGAGGCGGAACTCGAGGAACTCGATTCCGACCTCTCTCTCTCGACACTCCCAAGGTTCTCTTCCCTGTTGGAGGCAAGCCCATTCTCAGCCATGCAGTCGACGCTGTGGCTTCCCTCAAGGATGTCAAGGAGGTTCTCCTCGTTGGCTTCTACGAGGATTCTGTCTTCTCACAGTTCATTGCTGACACCAACAAACAGTACCCCAACCTCAGCATCAAGTACCTCCGAGAGTACAAGGCTATGGGCACTGCCGGTGGTCTCTACCACTTCCGAGATGTTATTCTGAAGGGTAACCCCTCCCGATTCTTCGTCATCCATGCCGATGTTTGCTGCTCTTTCCCTCTCAAGGAAATTGAGGAGTTTTACGAGGAGAAGAAGGCCAAGTACGTCATCCTCGGCACTACTGTCCCCGCTTCTGTCGCCAACAACTTCGGTGCCATTGTCACTGACCCCGAGACTCAGCGAGTTATTCACTACGTCGAAAAGCCCGAGTCTCACATCTCTAACCTGATCAACGCCGGTGTCTACCTTTTCGACCAGACTATCTTCGACACTATCGCTGCTGCCAAGAAGGTCCGAGAGGAGAAGGCCCAGGACCCCTCTTTTGTTGGTGAGGGTGATGAGGACCACCTCCGACTTGAGCAGGATATCCTTGTCCAGCTCCCTGCTACCGATGCTTTCTACGCCTACGAGACCAAGGATTTCTGGCGACAGATCAAGACCGCTGGCTCTGCCGTTCCTGCCAACGCCCTCTACCTGCAGCAGGCTTTCCAGGCTGACCCCAAGCAACCCGGTCTCCAGGCTCCCTCTGCCAACATTGTTCCTCCCGTCTACATCGATGCTTCTGCTAAGGTCGACTCCACTGCCAAGCTCGGCCCCAACGTGTCTATTGGACCCCACGCTGTGATCGCAGCCGGAGCTCGAATCAAGGACTCCATTGTCCTCGATGATGTTGAGGTTAAGCATGATGCTGCAGTGTTCCACTCCATTCTTGGTCGAGGATGTAAGATTGGATCTTGGGCTCGAATTGAGGGTTCTGCTATTGCCCCCAACGACCACTCTGAGACCCTCGTCAAGGATGGTGCCAAGATTCAGTCTGTGACCATTCTCTCCTCTGACGTGAACGTCGCTGAGGAGGTGCATGTTCAGAACACTATCGTCCTTCCTCACAAGGATATCAAGAACGATGTTGTGAACGAGGTGATTATGTAAGAGACGACAATTGGTGTAGCAATAAAGAAATAAATAATGACATACGCATACGTGAGTTAATAAATATGTCCAAGTATCTTGGAAACAATTGCTTCTGTCATGATGATCAACCTGAAGACAATCGACACGAAACACGTCATAAAAGTGCCAACTACATACCCGGAACCTTATCTGTACTGAACTGGCGTGTTCGATATTGGGGCATTATTTCCAGGACTCCAAGAAGCACACACAGAAGTTTTTACAAATATGTTAATAAATGAACAAGAATAATAGTCGCAGGGCCCACGTTTATGTGGCATTCCTAGTATTGTAAGTGTCATATCATGCCGTCGCCCAGTACACAGCAATTGCGGTATGGACGATACACGCACCAGTAGGGAAATTGGCTACTAGCTAATATTGTCTCACCAGTGAACGGAGCTACTGCTGTAGCAGCCGCACATTCACTTGTCGAGGACGTTGCCAGTTTGCAATAAACCACCTTGTAGAATCCAAGGCATGGTTATTTACCCAACTTTTGTTATCTAAAGAAGAATGTCGGAGTCACTAAGTCAAACCTGGTTCATGGGTGAGAACCACGCTCCGGCTTATTTGGAATCCATCTGTTCTGCTCCAACATTTACAAGACAGCTCTCGCCGTAGAGTAAACCCTACTATACCGAAGCTGCAGCCAGTGCTTGCCTCAGTTACATGACCGTATATTTCGGCCACGTGAGGGAGGAGGTGGTGAGGTTAAAATTTGTTCCTGTCGGAATTTTTATACTGCAACTTGGTCACGTGATTTTCACAACATTAAGCAGGTGAAACTGCAGGTATCATACAACTTCAAACCGCTGGAGACATTGGGACTATTATTCAGGATAATTCAGGATTGCTCTGATATACAAGGCAGCACTTATGGGGTCAACTTACTCTTCTACTGATATTCGTTTCGGGGTTTTTTTCTCTTCTCACGGCCATATGTCGGCGGTGAACCAATAGACTTCATTTGTGTCTATGCACTGATTTTTCTAGCATGTAAATAGCAGTAGATAATCACCTGGTATGGTACGAGTACTTGTAGTTCGAAAAGAAAGAATCAAGAAAAGCCTCATTGTTGTACTTGTGCCCAGGCTGCTGATATATCCATTAAGAACTCCTCGCTAATTTCGCCACGCCATACAGCCATCAAGTTAATTATTGCCACAGACACGTGATCACGAAATAGAGTTTTCCCAACTTCCCTGTAGTGAAAAATCAATCCTTGATAATTACTCACAACCAAACTACACAACACAAAAATGGCTGATCAAGGAAGAGACCCCTGTCCTATTGTTATCATCAACGATTTCGGTGGTGCCTTTGCCATGGGTGTGAGTATTCTGAATTCCAGACACCAACTGGTGACTTTGGTCCCATTATTCCACCATGTTCCATAACTAACAACAGATTGTCGGAGGTACTATCTGGCACGGAATCAAGGGTTTCCGAAACTCGCCTCTCGGTGAGCGACGAGCTGGTGCTCTCTCTGCCATCCGAATGCGAGCTCCTGTTGTCGGAGGAAACTTCGGTACCTGGGGTGGTGTTTTCTCCACCATGGACTGTACCGTCAAGGCTATTCGACGAAAGGAGGATCCTTTCAACTCCATCATTGCTGGTTTCATGACCGGAGGTGCTCTTGCCTTCCGAGGTGGCTGGAGATACGCTCGAAACGGTGCCATTTCTTGTGGTTTGCTGCTTGCCGTTATTGAGGGTGTTGGTATTGCTATCCAGCGATACATGGCCGCCCCTCAGCCTCCTCCCATGCAGGCTCCCATGGCTGCCTAATTCGGCTGAATTAGTTGCTGCTTGCGACGTAGTCTGGAGTATTCCATGCTCCGGCAGGCGTTTAGTGGGTTCTATCACACCCACATATTTATGACAGAAGATGATTGTATATGTACATAGCAAGGAAAACAAATGAATTGTATGATCCCTGGGTGACGTGACGTGAACTTGTTGACTTAACAATTTGATCTGCGAACAAGCATGGCACAGGTATACACGATACTTGTGCCTGGTACTGTTCACCAGTTTATAGTGAATGAATAACGATTTTGACGGAGAGCTCCAACTCCGAGTGATACATTATATGCAGTAAGTATCGTACTCGTACAAGGCGCTATGCTGAGCAAACAATATGTGCATTATATTCACACACTTTAGGTAAGAAGAATACACACACCAAAAGCTCAACTCCATTCTCTCTTACGACCTGGTGTACTCCAAATTGTTTGTGACGCATTGAATGCTAACTAAAGATGCGATGCAGACGATAATAGGGCCAGAAGTGCTCGCATCTTGGTTTCCCTGGCGTGTACTTGTAACCAGATTATATGTACCAGGGTGGAAGGGTTACATACCAGGGCGAACAAGTACAGTGCCGTGCATACAGTAAATACACGCAGCAGGATGGTGGAGATTCCTAAATGTTGACATTAGCCTACTTGTAGGCTGAAGTCGCTTGGGATTGAAATAAAACTTCCCCATGAAAGGGGAACTAATCATTTAAGTGTCACAATACCCGTCAAAGTCCAGAAATGTGTTCATCACCTTGACTTAAGGGAGTTCTGAGATTTATGCACTGCCAATCCTTGTCTATCAGGATGCAGTCCAGTGGAAGAGGGACAGTATGTACTAGTGGATCGCTTAGCATCAAACCACGACATCAGCAGTGGTACCTGTTGTCAACTTGGTACCAGATACGTACCTTTTCGCCTTTGCTAGGTATGTCTTTTTATAGCTATGGACCGTGCAACCATCACTTGAAAATTACACTGTCAATTTTTTGATTCTAGATTAATCTGATAAAAATGCAATACGCGTACAGCGAGTACTGGCGTCAAACTTATGTATGAGAAATCAAAAAATATGTGAATAAACTTTGTAGAGATTTCAATGGCCAAGGCATGGTATATAAAAGCACATATTGTACCAGGTTTTTCTTACCTGGTACGCATGAGTACAGCACTTGTACGAGCTTGCAAGCCCAGGGGTTACCTACGATATATACCACTCTCTAATGTATGGAGACTGAACATAACAATCAAACTTACAGTCCAAAGGGATCGCGAGATCTATATTCAACTCCCCTGTACAAATTTTATCAAGGCTTACTCACAGTCCGTCATACCAGGCAAGGGGCAGAGAGTCACACCATTCCCAGCGATGGATGGTACTATACGACATTTCCCTTGAAGAGTTGACTCGGCCGAATCAATCCGTAACTTTGTTTAGCAGACCCAAAGTTACACGTCTTCGGTCCGTATAGAAACGCTACCTGTGACTCTTTGATCAAAGGGGTTATTATCTGATGGAGGTGCATAAGGTTCAGTGACGCAATTTCTTTGTCTAATTGCATCTGATAATTTTTCACATAGCGACAGACATACAGACACAGCAACTAATGCAAAATTTACAGAAATATATATGCGAGCTGTACAAACGGCTTAGAGCTACCTTTGGCTTTGTATTTAATATATAAGTATAGGTTCCCCCCACAATGTATGCTGATCCGGACACTCCTCCCTAAAGATACAAGTACCCTTCTGCTCTGAGTCGAAGCTTACATTCAATGATGGCAACAGCAACACAGAAGCACTTCAGCTTAAGCTGTATGGACTGCCCGGCTTTCGGTTATTCTCAATGTCCGGTAGAGCCCCAGGACATTGAGGATTTGTGCTGCAGGCGAAATCACGGAATTAACTTCGGCAAGCATCATTCCAATCCGGCATGTGAAGTGGACCAGAGTCTGTCTTACAAATTCACTATCGCGACACGAGGGATAATCACCCCGCCAGAGGAAGCCGACATCGACACAAACCAAATTGCACTACACGCCTTCATGCCCTCTACGTGTACCCTCGACTCACTACCATTCGAAGTGAGAGAACAGATAGCATGGGAGTGTTCCCAAGGAGATGCTGTGAGATTGTGCTCCACGAGCATCAGCTTAATGCACTCCACTCTCCCTCGGCTATACAGTCACATCATCTTCGACAACTCTCCAATCCACTACTGCGAGGAGCTCTCTTCTGAAGGTAATGGTCTACTCAGCAAGGTCACGACGATTGGAGGCATGCGCGAGTGCCTACGAAGCCTCCAAGACCTCGACAAAGCTCAAATGGTAAAAAAGCTCGAAATTCGTCGCGTCGACATTCCTGATTTTGATATCATTTCGGCGGCAAAAGTCTTCCTTCCTTTCATGCTTCGACTGGAGAGACTAGTGTGGACGTTTACATCCAGTAGCAACAGAGTGCTGGACTTATTGGGAAATAAGGCAGCTATGAAACACTTGCAGGTTTTGACCGTGGATGGATTGAGCTCCGAGTTCAATAACTTGCAAACTTTGGAAACAAGCGAGATCGATGTAATCCCCTCGCCCAGCAATTTGAGATCTCTCACTCTGCGCATGTGCAAGGGTCTATCACCCCTTGATGGGCTATCAATGGGGAACATTCAAAAACTCGACATCTCGAGAATCCCTGGTCGTTCTGATGGGTTCGTGGCTGTTGAAGCTATCATGCTTGCGCGTGCCATCAACACGTCCAAGCTCACTCACCTCTCGCTGAATCTACATGACAATGGGTTTCTCAAGCAATTGTCACATTATTCCTTTGACAGCCTCAACTTCTTGAAGCTGGATGTGACGGAAGATACGGATGTCATCAGCAATGATTTTCGCCTCCAGGAGGAGACTGGTGGGGCGCACAGTCAAGGCTGCATTTCGGGCGTGGCTACCTTTCTAGCTCACGTCAATGTTATCTCTCTTGACTTGATCATCCACTGGAACTCTTCGGTGACTCAGCACAGACAGTTCTGGCCTATGTACTGCGGGGAAATGGCCGGTGCTTTGACCAACTCTCAGCTGCGTCATTTACATTTCGAGTGCCAGGAGGATGACAGGGGAACACTCATGATTCCATACATATGTCTCAGCTACATTGTTTCCAACCTCTCCCCTCACTTGGAAGGCCTGGGTATTTCATATCCGCTACTGGATACCGACCACAGTTACAACCGGTCATACTCAAACTACGGCAATGGTGAAACTCTGCAAGATTTGCTGAAGTATCTCAATGTCAGCTACCTTGATCTACTCAATTGCGGACCCCCTCCACGAGCCTGCTCTCTAGTCGGTGGAGGTGCTGTGGCCATCCCGGGATTTGAGGACGGGCACCATCCTGATGATTACAGTCGGGTAATTCGAGATATTCTACCTACCATTCCTTCCACACGATACGTAGGAATTGGATCACATGTGTTCGACGTGCGAGACTCGTCTCGTTTACCCGTCGTTAGAGACGGTCTTCGAGAGTGGTTTATTGGTAAGCTCCTTGGACTTGATAGCTACCAATGACTTTTAACTATCAGTCGGCTCCAAGAGCAACAACCACACTCGCGAGCTTTACGACTCTCGTGGCCTTTCCATCACTCGCACCTTACGACAATTACGACCATGTTACGACCTTTATGCCCTTTATGACCATTACGACCATTACGACCATTACGACCTTCATGACCTTTACGACCTTTACGACCTTAATGACCTTTACGACATTTATGACCTTTATGACCTTTATGAACTTATGACTTCTTGATGACTTGATGACTTTATGACTTTATGACCCCCTGACCTTACGACCTTACGAACTTATGACTTTATGACTTTTACGACCTTCACGACTTTTATGACCTTTACGACTTTTACGACCTTTACGACCTTTGTGACCTTCATAGCATTAATGACACTTCTGACTTTTACTTGTACTCGTACTACATAACAATACAATATCACCACCAGCGAGCTTTGAGACCTCTTGGCACATAGGACGCCGCACTTCTCACAATCCTAACAATGCCTCGGACCTTCTGAGAAGTAAAAACATGTATCTACCAGGTACCGGTAGTTACTTTGAGTGACTCTTACAACGCAAGCGTACAAGTAGCTACAATTGTAGTTGGTGATTAACGAGTTCAGCGATTTCCAAGTCCATGGATGGTTATCGAAGTACAAGTACTGGTACTATGGAGCCGTCATACTGGACATAAATTGCTGCCGATGGTAGTATCGTACATACTACGAGTACTCGTACTTGTACTCGGAACGTGTCTTACAACTGTACATAGCCGAATAATACAAAATAATATCATGGACTGCCAAAACTGATACGAGTAGTTGTACCGTGTGGTACGATCTGGTAATAGAAGGTGTCGGTGATCGCAAAATAGAGGTTTCCGTCTTACTCAGGGGATGTCAGAATCCAAAATAGCTGCCCAATACTAGAATGTGATAATACTTGAATAACGCCAATGGAAGTTAATAAAGAAGATTGGGATACCGCTATAACCATAGTATCGTACGTATTTTACTTATTCAAATAGCCAGACAAGATCCCACTCGAAACCCTGATGTTCCGCAAGGTATCAAGAGTTGCAGATTCATGTACAAGGTGACCGTTATGCTCAGATTAAAGTTGGAGCTGCGCCTCCACACGGCACTGGAATTGATGACCGCAGCATCATTGAGGGCATGTTAGGGGGGTCGTCATGTTGTTCTGGAACGGCGGAACTTCCTCCTTGAGGTCCTCCGATGTTCATAGAGTAAATATAACCACACAAAGATGCAGTGTTCTCCTGCTGTTCCGCCACCACTAATAAACGCACTGTGCACACTCTCTGCAGTGCACCAGTCTGGGGGCTCTCTAAGCAGGTTCAACTTTGATCATCTGAAGTGTGCGTAAGCAGTGCTGCGCAAGACACCCGACACCTCACAAGCCAGGCTTTACTGTCACTAACTACACACCAACGGCCACAACCAGGACCAACTGACAACAAAATATCGGTCAATTCAACAAATCTCGCATAATCTGATTGCTGTAAAAGACACGGTTTCAACATGGGAAAAGCAGCATCGAAACTGTCCAAGGACGAGCTCACTGAGCTCAAGAAGGCAACCTACTTCGACCGAAAAGAACTTCAGCAATGGTACAAGGGCTTCCTCAAAGATTGCCCTTCGGGCCAGTTGAACAAGGAAGAGTTTCAGAAGATCTATCGTCAGTTCTTTCCTTTCGGCGACCCATCCATGTTCAGTGAATATGTCTTCAATGTGTTCGATAAGGACAGGAGCGGAACAGTGGATTACAAGGAATTCATCTGTGCCATCAGTGTAACCTCACGAGGCACACTCGAGGAGAAGCTGGAGTGGGCCTTCCAGCTTTACGACATCAACGGCGATGGCAAAATCAGTTACGATGAAATGCTTGCCATTGTCACCGCCATTTACAAGATGGTTGGCTCAATGGTCAAACTACCTGAGGATGAAAGCACACCCGAGAAGCGAGTGGACAAGATCTTCCGTCAAATGGATAAGGATCGAAATGGCGAGCTTACCCTCGAAGAGTTCCGAGAGGGATCCAAGGTTGACCCTACCATCGTCAGTGCTCTTAATTTATACGATGGACTGGTGTAAAACGGTCCTTGAGCATTGTCGAACACCTAAATATCAAAGTAATGTATCTTCTTTATGGCTACTCGCAGCGTCTAAGTGTCACGTAAATATTGTGTATTCAATACGGATATATTCCTGTAGAGGTGGTTATATTAATGGTTAGCGACGGAAGTCTCTATTTACCCAAGACGCCAGGGAGAGGCTCACTGCCAACGCTCATCATAAGCTTGATTCCGAGAGTGATTGTGATCAGGGCGACGACGGCAGTCCAGAAGAAAAGCTGGAACTGGACGCTAACGTCTTGCTTCTGGCACAGCTTTCCTCCTCGGCCAGTCTCACACTTGCATGTGTAGGCAGACTCACCACGACCCTTGGAGCAAGCGCCATGGCCCGAGCAGTTGCTGGTCTTCTCGATACACTCATCCTCGGAGCCGAATCTAAAAACACCAATGGTCTGTTTCTTCTTCGAGGCCAAACGACTGCCACGCTTATCCTTGGTTGTGAGTCTCAGGCATGAAGGGGCGTAGACAACAGTAACAGGGTTTCTTTCGTCAGCGTTAGAAATCAAGTCTTCGATGTTGTTAGCTGTAGAGGTCATAATGAGAGAAGCCTTTGCAGCTCCCTTCTTTTGTTCCAGTCGGTCGCTGAGTTTCTGGATGGTATCCATGTTGATACCAGACTCGATTGCGTAAATGGCGTCTGAGTCGTCGCTGTCGTGCTCCGAAAAGACCACAGTGTGAGAATCCACCGGTCCAAGTCCCATCTGAGGCAGGGCGAAGAAGAACTGCTCCTTCTCGGCCAGCTGGTCTCCGTTGAGACCACCAGACAAACCCAGAGTGTCAGCCAACACGAGGTGGGTCTCAGCACCAGTAATAGATTGCTGAGCAGCACCAGTCTTGGGATATGTGGCAATTTTTCCGACACATTCAGATGATGCAATGGCGGTGGCGGTAAGTGCCGACAGCAAGACGAAAAACTTCATGGTTGTGATGTCTAGTAGACTGTGAATTGTCGTCAACGCACACGAAGCATGAACCTCCCAATTAAGCTTTAGGAGGATGCACCACCAGCAACAGCTAAAGCTCATCCCCAGGAGTATTGCAAAAGTACGAAGGACACGAGTTCCTTGTTCTAATATCTGACAAGTACAGCTAAGATATTACGATACAGAAATGACCACAACAACATATGGCCCCGAAATACCGACGGAGGTTCTCCAGCGACGCCAGAGAAGACACCATAATACAGCAAAGACTCTCACAGAAGACCAGGGTGGGCAGCTTCCACCCGATGGGGCCAGTTCTTCGGATGACGACGACTTTGGACCTACATTAACAAACAAATCGGCCAGTAGTGAAGCAGAAGCTCTGAAGAGGTTAGAGCAGAGGAGCGTAAATCAGTCTTGGGAAAATATGGACCCTGCCCATAACCCAAATCGCGATGGCTGGATGCAAGCAGTCCCTGCTGAATTATCTGGTACGTTTTCAAAAAGCGAGTCGGCGCAGAGCCGTGCTAAGGAGATGATGGGATACGGAAAGTCCCTAGGATCACAGAAAAGTCCCTAGAATCAAAAAAGTAATTTATCTTGACAACCGAACATTCGTTAATCATTCTATATACAGATACATGTTCAAACCCGCTCGGCGACCCAAATGGCTCCTCGACATCCTGCCTTGATGGTCTCTGTTAGGAGCCAGTAGGGTCTGGCTTCATGCGAATCATTCTCCACAGCAATCTCGAGATGCTCTAGCTCCTCGTCACGAAACTGCTTAACGATGGATTTCAAAGAAGTAATCTCTTCGTCCTTGGACCGCTCCTCCTTCGGAGGAAAGTTCTCGTGAAGCCATCGCAATTGAGTGTTATAGTGTCCACCGATGACAGTTTCCACTGCTTCGGTGCAGGCCATGGCACCTTCTTGACCGAGAAGAGCCGTGGCGCAACCTAGACCAGTTGCGGCGACCTTCCAGATGGGGGTTAGCAAAGATGGCCGCACTCTGTATTTCTGCTGAAGTTCGTTGAAAGTTCGTCTGTGATGCTGCTCTTGTTCCCACATGTGCTTGATGAGGGGCCCTATCTCAGGCTTGGTTCGACTGAGAACCATGTACTGGCCTCGGTAAATGAGATCTGCGCCGAGTTCTCCAGCCTGGTCCACACGGATTAGTTTGGTAATGAACGAGGCTTCTGCTTTACTGATTGCGTGTCGGGCCATTTTGTTCGTGAATATGAAGGCGAATCGAATCGTACTTGCACTCGTACTTGAACTTGTAATGTTGAGGTTTAACTTTTTATCAGGTCATGCTCAAATTTCAACCCAAGTTTGTGCATACTGCTAGTTTAACATTGTTACCAGTTCGGGCCTTATTTAGCTAAAAGGTATTTCCCTAATAGAAGGACAAAAAATTGCAACGTCTATATAAGATATTGTATCGTACTCATGTGGGACGTTAAAAACAGGAAGTTGTATATGTTAAGCTCTTTATACATCCAGATAGTCTCACGAATACCAGGAGTTTGTATATCTACAATATACCAAGAAATAATCACCAACAACAACACTCCAACCAAGTGTCTTAAAATCTACGCGTGGAGCTTGGGTCAAGTCTAATCTGTACCCAAATGCCACCTCATATGATAACGAACCTTAATTACCCACAAGTGGTGGTTGGTGAATGGAGATGAGGAGGTGGGTTAGCTACATTATAAGGAACAGATCAACAACAAGAAATGTATATAAGGGTCCATTAAATTACCAATCATCTCCTCCTCCTCCTCCGTAGTCGTCAGCTCCTCCCGAATACATGTCACCATCGTCATTGTTGTTGTAGTCGCCGTCATTGTTGTTGCTGTTGTCGTCATAATAGTTATTCACGACCGTGGTGTCACCACCACTATGGCCACTCATCATGTCTCCAATGAGCATGCCACCGAGAAGACCACCACCAACTCCCATGGCGGTACCTCCCCAGTTTCGTCGGGGGGCCTGCTGCTGCTGCATCATAGGTGGGGGCTGCGCGTACATAGGGGGTGGAGGCTGCTGGTACATGGGCTGCTGGGGAGCGTACCCGGGCCCAGGGCCATAACCAGGGCCGGGCCCACCGTAACCAGGTCCGGGACCCCCACCATAACCACCACCATAACCAGGGCCAGGGCCACCAGGGCCACCGTAGCCCCCGCCACCCTGTGGGCCACCATAGCCGCCAGGGCCAGGGCCACCATACCCACGCTGGTCCTGGTGACCTCTGTTGTTGTTGTTGTTGTTGTTGTTGTTGCTATGAGAGCTTCCTCGCGAGGAGGGTCGGTCATATGATGGCGGACTGTTACCGCCGCTGGGCTTGTCCCACTGGGATTTTCCGCTGCTTAGGTTGACATAATAGAAAGTCTTGTAGTTTGGGTCCCATTTGGCCAACCAGCCGTCAGGGACTCTGGGGGGAGTCGGTTCGTTTGACATGTCGTTGGTGATACCGGACTGATGGATCACAAAAACCGAATATGAAGCCGTGCAACCGCTGGCTACGTTTCAATCGCTGCACTTCGAGGTCAGACTTTATCAGGTTTTGGGTATGGGTACGAGTACAAGTACTTGTACTTGTACTTAGTTTCGGCCCAGCTCACAACTTATCGTAAATACGGGTAAATTTGAGGCTGTGTTGAACGTGACACGAGGCTATGCGTGGCTGCCCCGTGCACATGCAATTTGTAATGGCCATAGAGATGTTCTATTGTCTTGTCTGTCCTTTATAAAAATATCATGAAGCCCGTTTAGACTTTTAATATGACCTTTTGAACCAGTAATTACATAAACCGAAGAACAGCAGCACAGCTGCTCAACAAGATTGCGGGAAAGAACGGAGTATGTACTGTCATCCTACATGCCGGTACAGCACGTTGTGGTGCTGGCACTGGCACTGTACAGTAAGAGAGAAATTAAAAAAATTAACCCCACCTGTCACACAAAACAGCCACCATAGATAGCCATACACTATCCGAGGAATGTATACATATCAAAATAAAAGTACTTTGTACAGTAAGGATACGTTCTTGAATCTATACATTTTATATACATGCTCTCTCACAGAGAAAATTTCTTTCCCGTAGAAGCAAATGCTTCAGAGGTTTCGGTCTCCAGAAGCTCTGTTAGAGTGGTACCGTCACGCAGGTAAACCCACTCTCCATCGACATAATCATAACGCTTGGGGCCGGAAATGGGGGAACTGAGCCAAATCTGTTTGTTTGGTGGTTGCTTATTGATAACGTACGAACCAGCACCAGGAATTTCCAAGCTCATTACACCCTGGGCAAGATCAACATCCAGCTCATTGGAGTCGACCTCCTCAGCATATTCTTCATAAGCAATCAAGATTGACTCCAAATATTCATCTGCCTGAAGGTGATATTCCTCAATGTCCAGTGAGGTCGCCTGGAGAGAATAGAGTCGAAGTTGATGAGCAGTCATTTGTGGCGGAGTGAGTGCGGTACGCCGAATGCCAGTGGTCAGAGTTCTGTGGAAGCCCCAAGAGTTGGCCGGTCTCGTGGCAATTGTAATTCGGGGCGCTGTTCTTAGTAGTCTCAACATGCTCATAGCTTTTGGCGTTTTGTGGTGAAGGCGATGCTTGAGAGTAGACTTCGACTCAGTACATGCAAGATCACCAGATAGTGTTCTTCCCCAAATCCCAAATCATGGGGACTGTTCGCCATAATACAGAGATCAAGCCACCACCATATATGAGAGAAAAACTACATACTTTCTAGCGTCTTAGTATTTTTAGTTGGATTTATGACATGATATTTTGATATACATTTTCATGAAATTTGTATAAAAGCAGCTGGTTTGCTCCCTAGGAAACATGGACATGAATACCCAGGGCGCTCCTCCCAGAAGATTAAACTACACGTGAGATATGTTTGGGAGACTGCCCTACCCAACTGCACTTTTAGGTTGGTCACTGCTGAACAGAGTTTCTGGCGTGCAGGAATTTGCGATGTACAAGTAGCAACACATCCAGTGTGCTAATGAGTTGGACCGCTGTTTCATTAAATGGTTGGTATGACATAATTAATTTTCAGGTGGTCAAAATGAAATGTGGACCTTCGTGAATCCCAGTTCCATTCTTGCGTATTTCGTGTATGATTTCCAGTTTGGGTGAGTGGGTACTTGTCAACAAACAATCTGACCCCTTCGGCGCATGAGAGACTTCAATAGAAAGGGTAAAGCCGGCCGAAGTTGGAAAACATACCACACTTCACATTAAACCCACAACACCATACACAGCAGACCACAGTCGACAACGTCGGAAACAGACAGGTATCGATAAGCAGCACTGAAAAAAAAGGCAGAAGAGACACGCCGAAAATTTGCAACCCTTTCTGATCCCAGAGCAGCAACCCCTGTTGTCCCTGGCGATTCACTTTGAAGGAACAACACTGTCGACCACAGAAAAGCGGCCTGGACACATCACACTAGTTACGCGCCACCGTCCCTGTATATTCACCACTTGCCAAGCTCTCAGTGATAAGCAGCATTTCACCTGTTCAATAGCTGCTGCTGTACACGATCGCTCTCCATAACACACGCCCCTCCGCAAACACCCCGCACCCCCTGCTCAACTCACAACAACAGCCTCAAATTACAAAAATGCATACCGTGTCCATCGTCAGAAAGGACCCGAAATCTAGCAACGCAAGCTACCCGCTGCGGGGCACAGACACACCAGACTATCTGTCGCAGTTTCATTTCGATGTTAACGGCAACGAGCTCCAGTTTGTTGAACTGGGAGGAGAGCAGATGCCCACCTCTACCAGTATCGATAATAGTGCTCTTGGGGCTACCCCCGATAGTGTCTCGTCTCGTACTGTGGAGCTTAGTAAGAAGCGCCAGGCTTCTTGCAGTCTGCCGCGCCAGAAAAAGGTCCCCCGAAATGACATGGACATCGAACAAACCGACGAGCAGCAGACATCCGCATCAAACGTCGCCATGCCATCGCCTCCTCCAGCCCGAGAAGAGGAAGAAGAGCAGCAACATCTCACTGTTCCTCATGCAAACTTGCGGGACGAAATCCCTCAGCTCCTGGATAACTTCGACGATCTGCCAGCCCCTGTGAAAAACTACGTGATGTTCCAGCTTCTGCGGCGATGTAACAGACGGAACCTGTCGATGGTGGCAGATATCGTCGTCCCCGCTCTGCGTTGCGATCTGCTGTCAATCTTTCCCTTAGAACTCGCCACTAAAGTCCTATCCCTCCTCGACTACAAAACTCTTTGTGCTGCATCACAGGTCTCAAAGAGCTGGAACTCCATTGTTGAAAGTTTGGGTGCCATCTGGAAGGGACTCTCGGAGAGCCACCAAGCGCCTGTCACTGATGCAGATGTTGCTAGGGCCACGGAGCAAAAGTGGGACTACACTACTTGGGGCTCTGAAGACACCGATCCTAAAGTTGTCGAATCCACTCCTCTGTACAGCAAGATCAACCTGTACAAGAGCATATACCGTCGAAGACATCTTATCCGTCGCAACTGGATGGACCCCAATTCTACGCCTGACTCCACATGCATCCGAACTGGACGAGAGGCTGTCATCACTTGTCTCCAATTTGACGATGATATCATTGTCACTGCCAGTGAAGATCCTTGGATCAATGTCTATGACACTAAAACTGGTCGTCAACGAAGTCGTCTCGAAGGTCACACTGGAGGAGTGTGGGCGCTTCAGTACGTCGGCGATACATTAGTCAGTGGTAGTATTGACAGAACTGTAAGAATTTGGAACATCAAAGAAGCGCGATGTACCCATATCTTTACAGGTCATGTCTCTACAGTGCGGTCCCTCAGCATCTTGACTCCTGTGCCCATGAGCCATGCCATGTGTGCCACTGCACGAACCGAAAATACCGACCCTGATGAGATGTACCCTTCTCGACCTCTCATCATCACAGGATCTCGTGACAAGACGCTTCGTGTCTGGAAACTTCCTCTCCCAGGAGAGCCCGAATGGCTAGACCAGTCTACTCAAGATCCTTACTTCATGAAGTCTCTTCAGGGCCATTCTAACTCGGTCCGTGCTGTGAATGGCTATGGTGACACTCTTGTCTCTGGATCTTACGATACTACAGTGCGTGTCTGGTCTATCAACACTGGTAAGTGCAAGTTTGTTCTCTCTGGTCATCACAAGCGTGTCTATGCTGCTGTTCTTGACCACCAGCGTAACCGATGTATTTCTGGATCGCTTGACTGGAATGTGAGGGTGTGGTGTCTTGAATCAGGATCTTGCTTGTACACTCTCGAAGGTCACACCTCACTAGTCGGCCTTCTTGACCTCAACAGATCGTGGCTTGTATCGGCCGCAGTTGATTGGACCCTCCGTGTATGGGACCCTGAGACCGGCGGAAACATCCACAAGCTGGAAGGACACGCTGAAGCAATTTCCTGTTTCCAACACGACGAGTACAAAGTGGTGAGCGGTTCAGCAAAGTGCCTAAAGTTGTGGGATATCCGAACCGGCAAGCTTGTCAAAGATTTGTTCACCGAGTGCGAATCTATCTGGCAAGTGCGGTTCAGTGGATCTAAACTCGTTGCTGCAGTTCAGAAAGACAACGAGGCTTATCTTCGAATACTGGACTTTGACTATGAGCCCGGAACGAAGACGGAGAAGACTGTGTACGTTGGAGGTGACGAGATTGAAGAGGAGCTTGACAACGCTGCTGCCCCCAATGCAACCGAAGGCTAGGTATCAGGTAGCCTACACCTGTGCCCACGCATATTTAATTAACACAATATTATTATTTACTCAGTAACAGTATTAGCACAAATATCTACTGTAGCTCAGCTTATCTGCTGTGGTGCTGTACCGCTGTGTGAGTTCGAAGGTTAGGTCACGTGTATTTAAGGTTTTCAAGAGGTGCCATATTTTCAAAATCCCAATACATCACGACACATCCACAACACAATGAACTCCATTCGGCCCAGCAGAGAGCGGCTCGCCTCGCTGGCGAAACTCACCGCTCAGGTATTCAACCGGTCTTACAACCCAGAGAACCTGCGACGTGGCACTAAGGCCCTAAGAGCACCTCTGATTGGCGAGCAGATCAAGAGCTACTACCCCACAAGCGAGTTCAGCTTCAAGAGCATGCGAGAGGCTATGCCCCAGTTCGGATTTGCCGATCACGATGAGTGGTATCGACTTGTCAATGTTGTTCAGTGAGTATTGAATGTCATCCACAAAATGCTTCGAGCATGCACTCGACAATACTAACCTATAGGCGAAAGAAGCGAGGAAAGGGAGCCCCTAAGAAGCTTACCGAAAAGAAGGCTGCAGGTGGAAAGAAGAAGAAATAGGCATGCTATTAATTTATAGGGCCATGTACATAGATAAAATGCAAAGAACGATATAAGTACTACGGTTCATAATCTTATCAGGGGTATGTAAAATTGATCTATAGTTTGTCTCAGGAATGAGTCCTTTGTTAAATGTAGTCGTGGCTATCGTCGTCGTCCATTGACCCGTCTTTCTCGTCGTCCTTCTCGGCACGCTGGTTGTAGCGGCTGGCTCTCTTCGACAAAGCTCCACCCCAAACGGAGTTCTCAAAGGAGTCAATGAGTTGGTCCTCCTGTCTGTGAATGAGATTAATGTCAGAGATATCGAGGTCCTTGAAATTGTCACTGTCGCCTGATACACGGCGGTCCCACATAGAGCTCCTCCGGTCGACATGAGAACGCTCCGAAGTCCAAGAGAAACGGCCAGAGCTACCAGCATTCGGGTTGGGTGTCATAGGGTCAGCAGACAAGAAGTAATCCGCTGGAACCGGAACACCGTCTGGCGTAGTGGGTACCTCCTCCACTTCGAAAGCCGCAGTTTTCCTAGGCAGCAGGGATGGTTCCTCGTTGGTAAAGTCCTCGTTGGTGAAGTCCTCTTTGCTGTCGCCATCTGTGGTAATGAAAATCTGAGGCACAATGTTTTTTCTCCCGGTCGATGGTGCTCTCGAGACTCTCGCGCCCTCGAATGGATCTCTGGATACTGGCATACCCATGGCCTCTCGGCGTTCATGGAACTCTCTCCTGAGTTGGACCATGTCCATGAAGCCTCGCAGCTTGGCCTTGAGAAGATTTTCTTCGACTTGCTGGAGCATAATTCGTCGCTTGAGGTAGGCGTCGAGCATGAAGCACTTGTTCTCATCAACCATTTTATAGATGGGAATCGCCAGCAGCACTTGGGAGAAGGAAATTCCTTTGTCGGGGTTGCTCTCCAGTAAAACTTGTTCACACAGGGTATCGAAGGCCCGGCGCCTGTTGATCATATCAGCAACAGGGATCGTGCGAACTGCTTTGTTCAGCGCAGGTAAGTCGACATTGTAGGGATCATGGTCATCGACTCTTACATCATGGTCGGAGATGAGCTCATTGACAGACCAATCGCCTTCATAAATGCACATTGAGAACGTGCCTTCGATGCGTCGGAGAAATCTGTGAAGCTCATCAGGCCTGATGTAGCCAGTTCCTGTAGGATCAAATTCCCTCCACGCTTTCTTGTACTTTCGCAATTCCTCCCGCTTGATGGCACGGCTGAGTGGTCCAGTTTGTTGGTAAACATATGAAAAGTTCTCGTAAATCAGAGAAACAAACATGTTGACGAAGATATACATGGATAGGATGTTCCAAGAAATGAAGAGCAAGTATGCGTATGGACGAGATCCGCAATCAGTCTCGTTGAAACCGGCACCGTTGATACAGTAAGGCGGTTCTAACAGGTAGTCAGACATGATTTGGTTCCATCCTTCACCACAACTCATCCGGAATAACAAGATTAGAGCCTTGGGGACTGTTCGAAAGTTGATGTTACCACTACCATTGGGGCCAACTCGGGTGAGACCAAAAATCTGATTGAAGGCAATCGCATACACCACAAACAAGACAATCCATGTAGCCATGAGGTTCAAAATCGAAGCAAAAGAAGCAGAAGTTGTTTTGAAAAGTTGATCGAGCCGCTCAGATCGTGGAATGAATAGTAGCAAGATACCAACTTGGCACAACTTCTGGAAGTTGTAGTAAGTGTTGGAGACGAAAGAGGCAAAAGAGAAGACAGTGGTCACAAGTGCACCCGTAACGACAAGCACGGTGTAAAGATCCCACTTTCTGGACATGAACCCCTTGTAGCCAAAAGCATAAAACCTCATAATCTCGTTGAGATCCAACAAAATGAGAATGGGTAGAAAGAGGCCATTACGAATGTCTTCAGCATACAGGTATTGGGGATACCACTCAAGGCACAGAAGGATAAGGTGTACAAACAACAGGCCCACGAGGAACCTGTTCCATTTGCCCTTCCGACTCGTCACCACACCGTAGCAGTACTCACGCCATGTTCCCTCTCGCACATACACCGGTACAATTGACGGCTTGACCAGCTTCAGAATTTTCTCAGCCTCCGCCCAGGCCCGCTGTTCCTGCGTGAGAAATGCTGTGCCAGTGGTTCTCGAGTAGTTCTTGATGATAACGGCAATGAACAGTGTAAGAATGAAAATGGTCGAAATGAAATTGTAGAGCACTAGAAACGCGGAGTTGTTCACAGATGCAGCCCACTCCAGATTCATTCCAGGCCCTTGGATACTCATAGTGGTCTTGAGAACATCCGTCCAACCTTCCAGGGAAATGATCTCGAACAGGATCAGAAAGGAATGACCAAAATTGTCAAAATCGTAGTAGGGCTTGACAACAGAGCGTGGCGCCAGAACTTCCCAATTAGACGGCGAGGAAGCAAATTCATTGATACAGTCAGCCAGAAACTCGGTGTTTTCGTCATTACAGCTGTAGAAACGCCCTTTGAAGATTTGCAAACCCCACACGCTGAAGGGGTATAGTAAGCACATGGAAATCATGGCCGCACCGAAAATCTTCCTGATCCCGACGATTACGATGTTCTCAAATGTTTCCTTAGCTGCGTTCGAGATGTTGAGCAATCGCAAAGCTCGCAACGCCTTGAAAGCACGGACAGCTCGAGAGACGTAACTGTTGCCAGAAAATATGGCTATCATGTTGATCCACAGAGATATCAGCACCATGAAATCAATCACACCCCAAGACGATCTCAGGTAAGCATTGGGTGTGAAGTAAAACCCGTCCGCTAGGATCTTGATAATAGCTTCGATACTAAAAAGAATCAGAAACCCCAAATCTGACCAAGTGATCCACGACCAAATCCCGCCACCACCATTTTCCTTTTGGTATAAAGGCGTAGCCACACACGCCAACACGACCAAGGCGACAGTGGCAAGAAACATAATGAATGTAAATGTGTACCACACCCATTGGTTTGGATTGACTCCATCATGTCTGGTTCCATGGGATGGCATAACAATCTTTTGGCAAAATCGACGAATAGGGTTGTGAGGAGGCAAGCAGTATAGCACAACATTAAAATCCGGGTGCTCTGCCAAAAACTCCTCCTGTGTCTTCAATCTCTGTTGATAGTCGTCCAAAAAGTCTTTTGCCAAGTTTATCGGGTTCAGGCTCTTCTTCCGGGAAAAGAAGTCTCCACCTTGCGGTGGATCTAAGAAAGGGTTTTCTGTTGGTTCCTTCTTACGCCAAAACATCAGTGATTTGATCTGTGCTTGCTTCATCATACGCTTGATCCGGGATGGTCGCGTCCGGTGCTCCGTCGGCATATCCTCCACCTCGTTCACCTCATCTTCCAGGAAGTCCTGTACAACGTGACGCTGCATCAACATATCGAACACATGTGAGCCGTCAGTCTGATTCATCTCCCTGTTTTTGCCAAGATGCTTCACTTTTTGCATCAATAGTTGCATCGTGGGCAGGGATCCACCATTGTTGCTAATCTGATCTGTGTACTTCCGCACGAAGCCTTTGATCTGTTCAATGCGCTTAGTTTCTTCTGAGACATCAAGGTTCTCGGTAATCAGGGCAATGAAAAGATTCATGACCACGTTATTGGAGAAGATGAACCAGCCAATGAAGAAGGCAGCAATACAGAGGGCTGAGAATGTATTTGTTGCGAACTGCTGGCCGTTGTAAAGCATATCTGTCCAATTCTCGGTAGTCGACAATGCGTACATGCCCAGAAAAGTGTTCTGCAAATTGTAGAACGAGAACTCAATCGACTCGCCACTATCGTCTTCCTGCGGAATAACACCACGCAAAAGTCGAGTCGACATGACAGAACAGAGGAATGTTAAGAGGAAAAAGAAGCAACTCATGTAAAACATTGTTCTGTAGTTTCCTACTACTCTCCTCCAGAGTAATCGCGTGAATTTGAAAAACGTCACGACCCGGTAGATTCGCAAGATTTGAAAAATGGTGAGCCATCCATAAAGTACTGGCTTGTTGTGGATAGGAGGAATCAAAATGACAATGCACATCACACCAAGGGCACAATCCACCACATTGGCAATGTTGAGGAAGAAAATTCGCCAGTTTGGCAGATAGACATAAAAGCGCAAGACCATATCCGCGGTAAGCATTGAGGTGATAATGATCTCCAGAACATATAGTGCAGTCTCTTGACTGTCTGTTGTATCTGCCGTCCTTGTGCTGCTGACAACCAAAGACATGAATATGATGAGGCTCCACAACCATTCAACGCGGAGGTACCAGCGGCCCTTCACAGTCTTCTTGAGCAAATCACGGGCCTCGGCAGAGGTCAATCTTTTCCGGAATAGGGTCTCTGTCTTTGACTTTCGCGATAGAATCATCTCTACCCGAATTTGGGAGTAGGATGTTGCAATAACAGCCACCAACAGGTTTGCAAGCCAGAGTGCGAGAATAAGAATTCCGGCCATGAAAAACAAACACGCCGTCATGTAGTCACTGTCCATCGTGTAGTACATGATATCTGTGAATGTGTTGAGTGAGATGATGACAAAAACCATTTCAAGAGAATTGAAAAAGTTATCAAAGGATACTGTGCCGCCGTGTGGGTTCTTATCGCTAACACAAATACTCCCAGCAGGGCACATAAACCCTTTTGATTGGGGACCGACTGTACCATCTGTGAAGACATAAGGCATATGCTCAAGTGTCTCGGGGTGAAGATAACCACCGCAGTACTGCTCATAAGTGTAGTTGTCCTGCTGCCCTGTGGGGTCTACCCAAACACACTGCCGTCGCAGAGAGGCTTTGAAGGACTGAGTTCCAATGATGGAAAATGTCACCCTGTTTGTTAGTAGTTATTTAGGAAAATGTAGCAGTGAAGTCGTCGTATACATACCAGAAAAATCCAATGAACAACGATACGTTGATGAGTAAGGGAGCTGATGTTTTCAAAGCTCTCAACACAGCAGTGGTGCCGTGTGTTAGATTCAGCAGTCGAAGAATTCGAAGACAAGCCAAGAAGCGAAAAAGAAATAGCTGGTGAATGATGTCATAGTCGTGGGCTGCCACCCCGAGAGAGATCCAATAGCAAACAACAGAGATGAAATCGACACGATTCCAACTAGATCGGAGGAATGCTCTTTGAACACGATGTGTGGGCTGTTCGTTGTGTACGAGTAAAGTGAGGGCATGACTGATTGGAGCTGAGCCTGTCCCTTTACGTTGCTTCCACCGGGAAGATTTAGTAAGCTTGTTCGGGAAGAATCTGTTCCACGACGAGTCGGGCATTTGGCCAGTGGAGTAAAACATTTGTGAATCATCCCAGAGTCCAAATGCAACTATTTTGGCAGATATCTCAAAAGTGTAGAGAATAAAGATTGCGAGAAACCCCCAGTCGGTCCACTTATGTCCCCAAGAAGCGAAAATGTGCTCGGTGTCTTTGTCCTTGAAGATGTTCCACGATGATTCGCAAAACAGAAATACAGTATGCAAAATAATAAGAAGAAGAACTAAAGGCTCGAACCACGGGGAGCTACACAACTTCCACATTTTCCACCGCCAAGGGTGCTGCGGGGGGAAAATTCGAAGAGATCGTCCAAATAAGTACTGAGATGGGTCATCATACTCGCTTTTTGGAGTGACGGGTCTTCTTGAAGATGTGTTTGAGTTGAATCTATGGGGGCTCGGCCTCACAGGAGAGGTAGGTCGAAGTGGACTGGCCGGCCGAAGGTGATCATGTTGCGTGAAAGGGTCATCCTCGTTGCCGTCAATAGTAACATCAGAGCTCTCTCTTTCCTCCTCGTCTGAGATGATGTCATCAGGATCAATTTGCTCCATTCCCGATATGATACGGTACGAAACTCTTTGGACAGCAGACGTTAGATTGTTCCATTTGTCGGCCGAGTTGTCTTTGCCCTTGGGACTGTGAGTCGATATTGCCCTTTCAAGGTCGGCATTTCTCAAGTTGTTGTGCATGATAGGATCAGAGGAATCAAATGACGTATATCGCTTTGGCGCATATTCAATGTTGTCAAGTGACTCCAACTCGAAATCCACAGTCCTGTTCGGTGTCAAGTAGTCGCTCGATGATGGGTTCCGCCCCACGTCAGGTCGCTTCAGTCCACCCTTGGAATAGTTCGGGCTCTCCTCCTGCACTGAGGGCTGTCGTTTCTTCGGACTCTGTTTCTCATCACCCTGGATCTGCTCGTTAGTGAGCCACTCGCCTCCTGAGCCTCCCTCTCCCAAAGCTGTAGCAAGACCCTGTCTAATTGATGCAATCGATGGGTTACCTGCTGTAGACCCAGAATCCACGCTCGAAAGAGAACTATTTGAACGTGAAGCTGCGCGTCTAGTTCCAGAGTCAGGATCTAGAAAGGGGTTGTTCGAGGACCACCTTCGTCCACTCCCTTCAACCTCTTCAAGAGGTATGTCTTGTGTCAGTATTTGTTGAACTGAAGCTGTCATGTCCGTAATACTCACCTTCTTCCATCGTGTGTAACTGGAGGTCAATAGTGCCGTCGAGTGATCCCTGTAGGAGTTGGTTTTAGCGTTCGTTGCAGTGTGCATCATATCCGTCCGTTGTAACTGTAATGCCGATGTGCACATTTACTTGTTACATAATAATTGGTTTTCCATTGTCTGAAAGAACATATATTACGTGATTTCTCACCAACACGTCTTAAACTTCAAATTTGACATGGCCTGGTATGATTTATCACTTTGATTGGAAGTGACCCTTCTGGTACAAATTCTCCCCTGCAACTCGTATGGATTTGTGTGTTTTACTGCGACCCTCCATACCCGAAGTATACGTCATGTACAGAAGTCGAGCCCTAACCGCCGTATCAATGCTGTACGAAGTATTCATGCGATTATATATATATAGAACAGCCCCAATACAGAACTGCCCTTAATTTCTCAAAAATACCAGTATAAAATTTTAGGGGCCTCAAGTGTACCGGTGGTTTAGAGGCCCCATCGATATATATCTGAACCCATCCTACTTCCATCCTACTTCGATACGTACACTTTTAACCTGTTAGACCCTCAATTTTACGTGGACTCAAACTACAGTATGTACATCCAGCTTCACCAAAAAAATATATATGCATGGTACCTACACAATCCAGTGAACTGTAGTATCCCAGAGACCCATTTGGTTCTTTTCGTACCAAAGAAATTCCTCTACTTCGTACCACCTCTCGTCACTATCACTATCCCATCCTCCCTTAGGAAAAGCCCCGAACTAATTCAAATATATCCATATACTTTACGGCAAGTACTTAGTAGACCATCATACGCCCTATATGAAAACTGTTTCAATTACAATGGTACAGTACCATTTGTTCCTCTCCTCCTAGAAGACGCGACAGCGTTGTCGTTGTTGAAATTGCGGGTTTGGGGACACCATACACAACGGTTCCTCCACACACTGACTTCGGTAATTGCATTAATAAATAAGCCTCCTTCTCTAACCTCGCATAGACGTTGCCCCAATATGCGGCCCTTGAATAGCCTGCTGGGGAATGGTATATTGATTCTTTTTCGCTTGGAGAGCCAACAATCTTTCAGTTTCATCTCCATGCCTCCCACCTTTTCCATCATGCTTGAAAGCATATGTAACAGTTATCTGCTGGTTCATTAGATACTGCTTGTCCATGGATTCCAAAGCACGATCCGAATGTTCGAAATCTGAGAATGATACGAAACCGTATCCCTTAGAAGAACCATCTGTCTCTCTAGATATCCGAGGGGGTTTTGCGAAAGGTCCGAACACGGAGAAGGTCTGTTGTAGAATGGACTCATCGACAAGAGGGTCCAAACTTCCCACGAAAAGTGTTGCTCCAATCTCAAACCCGTTTTGCTTGTCTGAAGCTGATTTGTTGACCCTGATGGATTTTCCAAACAGCCAGATTTGATTCATAATAGATGCCGCATAGTTCGCATCTGCCTCGGTTTTGTATTCTACAAAGCCGTATCCTTGGTGTGCCTGGCTGACTCGATCCTTCGGAAGATTGATATGAACGATGGGACCCGCTTGAAGCATAAGTTCGTACAGAATTGCTTCTGACACGTTCTCGTCAAGGTTTCCTATGTATAAGGTGGCCTCGGGGTTCTGATCCGCCTCTTGTTGATTCACTCTGTTCATAAATAGCTGACGATTCGTTGAGGTAAGGAAATCCTAATCATTATGCATATCAGTCACATATACTCGTAGTAAAGTTTGATTAGTCAGCAGATTTCTATTGTGAGGGAAAAATGTAGAGTATATTGTTTCCAAGTGAAATGTCCCTAGAATCAAAAAACAATCGTACGATACTCGTACTTTTACGTATAATACGGTTGGTACCTGGTACTGGCACCAACACAAGATCCATTTCTGCAAGAACCTACAATGAAAGCTTTTTCTAACTCATACATTTCTTAAAATTTACTTAACTCGTATCACAGAAGGTGAGGGTAGCTTAGAGCTTGGCATCCTTGGGGAAGAGCTCAATGGCGGCGTTGCTGATGGCAGTAGTGCCTCGCTCAACAACCTTGGTCTGGAAGATGACCTTGTTGCCCTCCTTCCAGCCCTCAACCTTAAGGGTCTCACCAGGGAAGACATGACCAGCAAATCGGACCTTAGCGTTCTTGAAAGGACCGAACTGGTCGTACAGAGCCTTACCAGAGACACCGAAAGAGCACAGACCATGGAGAATGGGTCGGTCAAAGTTACCGACAGCAGCAAAAGCAGGGTCAATGTGCAGAGGGTTGTAATCACCAGAAAGTCGGTAGATAGCAGCCTGGTCCTCCTGGATCTTGATCTCCTTAACGAAGTCAGGAGCTCGAGCAGGGGGCTTGTTAGCAGCAGTAGCAGCACCTCGGTCGGTACCGGTAGACTTGCCACCAAAACCACCAGAGCCTCGGATGAAAAGAGAAGACTCGTTGTAGAAAACCTCCTCGCCAGTCTCCTTGTTGGTAGTGGTAGTGGCGGTGACAAGAAGAGCAGCCTTACCCTTGTCAACCACATCAATGACCTTGGCCTTGTTCTCCAGGGTAGCATTGGTAGGAATGGGCCACTGTCGGATCTCAAGGTACTGCTCACCGTGGAGAAGCATCATAGGGTTGAAGTTAGGGACAAAGTCGCCGTAGTTGGTAGTGATGAGGCCACCCATGTAAGGGATGACACCGAAGGTGGGGACGGTCTGGAAGTCGTCGTCACCCTCGAACACGTACTTAAGCTCGTTAGCCTTGGCACCAAGACCAAGGTTGTAGAGGATGAGATCTCGGTAAGTGTAGGTGTAGTCGAAAGGCTCACCCTCCTTGTTGAGGATGCCGGGACCACCAGGGCCAGCGACGAGAGCAGTCTCCTCAACCTCCTCGTCGGGCACGTTGAAGATGTTCTCAAGAATCTGAGTAGTGGACTCGGAGGGAGTGGTGGGGTGGGTGCAGTTGCCATCATCAAAATCGACAATCTTGGCCCAGTTGTCACGAACCATCTCAGGAGTGACTCCCTTCTTGGTGTTGAAGGCCTTTCCACCAGCTCGCTGCCATCGAGTCTGTCCGATCCAAGCGGAACCAGTCTCGAAGAGATCACCAGTAACAGGAGCCTGATCAGAAGCAAGCAGGACGGTGATGGGAGCGATGAAATCGGGCTTGAAGAGCTCGAGCATCTCCTCGGTAAAGACAGAGGCGGTCATGGCAGTGCCGGCGTTAGGAGCAATGGTGTTGACAAGAATGTTGTACTTCTCACCCTCTCGAGCAAGAGCTCGGGAGAAACCGAGAATACCAGCCTTGGCAGCGGAGTAGTTGGCCTGGCCGAAGTTACCGTAGATACCAGAGGTAGAGGTGGTGTTGATGACACGGCCGTACTTCTGCTTAAGGAAGTAGGGCCAGGCGGCCTTGGTGACAGAGTAAGTACCGTTGAGATGGACATCAAAGATCAGCTGCCACATCTCATCATCCATGTTGGCAAAAGACTTGTCTCGGAGGATACCGGCGTTGTTGACAACAGCATGGACAGTTCCGAAAGCATCGATAGCGGTCTGGACGACCTTCTCACCGTGGATGACGTTGTTCTTGTCGGCCACAGCGATACCACCGAGAGCCTTGATCTCATCGACGACCTTCTGGGGGTTTCCGAAGTCGTTAACAACAACCTTGGCACCAAGCTTAGCAAGAAGGTGAGAGTAAGCTCGGCCGATACCGGCACCAGCACCAGTGACAATGACAACCTGGTCCTTGAAAGAGACGGTGGGTCCCTGGGGGTTCTCAGGTCGCTTGACAGACTCCTCAGCGTACTTGAAGAAGTCAGCAGGGCCGTTGGGGTAGGTGGGGGACTCAAAAGAGGTAACCTCGTCCCATCGCTTCAGAATGGCAGAAGGGGTGAAAGTGTCGTCTCCCTTGAAAACAGCACCGTTGCCTCGCTCCCATCGGATCTTAGCCATGTAACCGGCACCCACCTCGTAGATACCGTAAGACTCGGTAACAGAATCGTGAGTGAGGTAGCCGACCAGAGGAACGACGTACTCAGGCTTAAGGAGCTTGAGAATATCCTCAGGCATGACGGTCTCGGTCATTCGAGAAGCGGCAAGGGGTGCGATAACGTTGGAAGTAATGTTGTACTTGGCTCCCTCCTTGGCGAGGGTCTCACCGAAACCAACCAGAGCGAGCTTGGCAGCGGAGTAGTTGGTCTGGCCGAAGTTTCCGTAGAGACCAGCAGCGGAAGAGGTGGAGATAACTCGACCGTACTTCTGCTTTCGGAAGTAAGGCCAAGCAGCTCGGGTAACCTTGTAAGCACCGAAAACGTGGACCTTGTAGACAAGATCCCAGTCCTTATCGGTCATCTTCTTAAAGGAGATATCTCGGAGGATACCAGCGTTGTTAATAACGATGTGGACAGAGCCGAAAGCCTTGACGGCAGTCTCGACAATCTTGTCACCGTTCTCGACAGAGTCGTAGTTGGCAACAGCCTTGCCTCCCTTGGAAACAATCTCGTCGACGACAACGTCAGCAACCTGGTGTTAGTTGATCCTATTGGGTAATGTAGTTCCTCAGCTTTCGCCCTCCTTCACATTGTAGTACTCACTCGCTTGCCACTGCCAGCCTGGGCTCCGTCACCCTTGAAGTCGCCACCAAGATCGTTGACAACAACAGAGGCTCCTCGAGAGCCGTAGAAAAGGGCGTATGCCTTACCGAGACCGCCTCCGGCACCGGTAACAATGACGACCTTTCCGTCGTATCTTAGTTCTCCAGACATTGTGAGTGTGTGTTGAATAAATAGATTGTGTTAATAACGTATCTTCTACCTCAATTGAGTTAGCAGGTCCGGTATAACTTGATCTTGAAAGCAGCAAGTTTGGAGGGGTGGGGCAGGTTATATACTGGGGTCATGCAGTGGTCACTTTGGCTTCTTACGGGGTTTACGGTTTCGTTGTCCCGATTAGACTCTGCCTCGGCTCAAGCAGGTCACTCGTCATCAGGTGGACGTAATCCACGTTTGATGTGTTGTTCGAAAGCACTCATACTACAGGACAATTGATTCCTCATATCTAAATATGGTAGCTGTGTATTTATTGCGAATAATCACTTCACCATTATCCTGTAAAACTCATGGCTCTTCAGGTTTTCTCGAAAATGTCATCACTTCAAAGTTGTAACCCCACATTCACACAGAAGCTTGTGGAATTTCAACATGAGCCAGTAAATGCCTACAATGCACTCAGTTTCATGATAAATCAAAAAAATAGTTTTAGGATCACGTAAGATAGGATTCACAAACCACTCCTCTCTTCTCAGAATATTGCCAGGATTCTACCAGAAACGATGGGTTGCTCGGAATAGAACGGCAGCCCCCATGGGGATCTGCCTGTTTTCATGCTCACTCCTGGCGTGCATTAGCTCATCCAGCCCAATAAGCGTTAACCCCGTGCTGGAACTCAACCCCACATTATACAAATCAGCCGTTGGTCTGCGACAACGGAAATGATTACTTGACAGTTGTGGTCACCCAGCATGTGTTAACTGAATGAAAAAAGTGGAAAGTGCACCATACCACTATAATCTGTATCTGTACAGGTATTCTACTAGGGAACGCCACCCGTTGTAACTCCGAAGTTCAGATAATTTACCTTTTCTCGGTAATTTTCATACTGATGCCGAAGACATTTACTTGTTACAAGGCAATTTTCTATAACCTGCTAACGCACTCCCTCAAAAGCCCTAATCCCACTCTAACTACAAGTTGTACTGTGGTTGTACGTAGTGGCTTGTGCCCTCCTGTCCTTGGCTTGTGCGTCGTTATCGGCGCGTTCGGCTCCGAGCATTCCTCAGCCATCGGCTTTACCGTCTCTCCGCATTTTAGGTGCATGCATGATCTGTCAGGATGCAGCTTCCGTTTAGACAGCAAGCATCGATCTGGTAACTACCTTTGCTGAGCTCTTTTATGTCAACAGGAATATGTCTGCATACTTTGTTCTATTAATTTCCGTCCCTGTTGCACAATATCGGTTTCTTTTGTACCCGTCATAAATGCTGAGTGTAGACGTCCCCCACATTAAGTCTCTCGGCTTGTTGCATACAGAGTTTGTGAGCCGAAAAAAAACGGGTTGCCTGCAATGCGGGGCAACTTTCACGTTCGTTGTTGGATCAGAACTTGCAAAAGCATAATATGGAGGCTACGTAAAATGAATGCTTGTACAATACCATACCTGAGGTTCAAGTGTAGAAGCACACTGCATCATGCGCACAGCAGACTAAATGTGAAGCGCCTCTCTGCTACAGTCTTCAGAACGCGGGGTACATAAGGGTCACTGGCCAACATGGTGACTTACTAATAGTTTATTATGATTGTCATTTCACAACTTGTGTATGATGCGATACCATTGGAGGTATGTGTACAGATCAGAGTGAAGCACCTGGTACGAGTATGTGATGTATTCATCTTGTAGTTTGTATTATATTTATCCTCATAGTTTCGTCGCTATAACTTCGAGCGCACTGTAGTTAGTATTTAAAAATCATAAAAAATAACCCGACTTGATCCCGGCTGCTCCTAGCCCTATAACGATTACCCAAAACCATAGCTTACCGAAAATCCGCTCCAGAAGGGATCGATCCACCTTTCCAGTTCGGGGGAAAGTTGGGGCAGCTAGACTACCTTGGACTGCCCTCTGTTTTCCTGAAGTGTAGGGGGCATACCTAATCGCCATAGGTCGCTCGATGAAGTGAGGTTGCTTCATGAAAGTCTGCCTGTGAGAGAAAGCCAGGAAGGAATCTTCTCCATGGTAAGACCCGTAACCAGATTGGCCAACACCACCGAAAGGGGCCTGGACACAGCCAACATGTACGAGACTATCGTTAAAAATCAAGCCACCTGAGTTGATTTGAGACTGAATGTACTCTCCTTCGGATGCCGAGTCAGTGAAGACATACATGGCCAGGGGAGTGTCGTGGTTCTCATGGACGTAACGAATACCTTCATCAACAGATCTTGCGGACAGGATTGGCAAAATAGGTCCAAAAATTTCATCCTCCATTAGGGAGTCATCATCCGGAACATTTGAAACAACTGTGGGTGCTAAAAATCGCGTCCGCTCGTCTGAATTCCCTCCTATAATGATATTGCCCTTCGACTTCGCAAGAATGGACGTCAGTCGTCTCCAATGTCCAGGAGTTGCAATATGAGTGAAATCTTTATGGTCGGAGTCGACCTCCCCTCGATAGAATTTGTTAATCCAGTGCTGGCAAGCTTTGATAAACTCTTCCTCGACCTCGGGCTCAACGATGATGTAGTCTGGAGCTACACAGGTTTGTCCCGCATTGACCAGCTTGCCCCAAAGTGCACGCTTGGCAGCAAGAGATACATTCGTGCAGTTCTTTGTCACAAATACTGGAGATTTTCCACCCAGCTCTAGAATAACAGGGGTAAGGTACCGATTGGCTGCGTCCAATATGATCTTTCCAACGCGATGGTTTCCAGTGTACATGATCTTGTCAAACTTGTATTTGAGAATCTCGGACACTACCGGAACGCCTCCTTGGAAAGCCTTGAAAACATCGCTGTCTAGGGCCTCTGTGCACAACTTTCCAAGCAAAAGCGAAGTATGAGGGCACATCTCAGAGAACTTCAGGGCCACCGTGTTTCCAGCAGCAAGTGCTGCAAGCAACGGAGAGATGGTCAGAACAAACGGGTAGTTCCAAGGGGAGATGATCAGAACAGTTCCAAGAGGGCGCTTTCTGATTTTGGGTCGAGTCAGTGTGTATTGCAGACTAGTTCCCTTAACGGTCTCGTCGGCAGCCCACTTTTTCAAGTTCGACACCACGTTATTGAACTCCCCCCACTGGAAGGAGAACTCACACATCTCAGTTTCGAACACAGGACGTCCAAGATCTTTATGGATTGCTTCCTTGATAGCATCGGCATTGTCATAGAGGGCATAGAAAAGCTTTCGAATTTGGTCAAGCCTGAAGTTCAAATCCTGGGTCTTTCCTGACCTGAATCCTTGTCGTAAGGTGAGTACGTCATTTTCGATCTCATCCAAGGAGGAGGAGGGCAAAATTGACTCCCAGTCGAAGTCTGTCATAACAATGGTGAATCTTAGATGTTCGTGTCCGAAGGCAGCGCACTAAGATATATATATATACACATCCCTGCCAACTACTATTACCAAGTACATGAATCACGCTTAACCTTATTGATTCTGCATGTTCCCCACACTCCACAGAAATTTCATACTAATCAGATAATCATCCCAAACCTTCGTTACTCCAGTCGCTTTTCACATGCGGTATTTCACACAACAGTATCATACAAACTGGTAACTGTGTGACCAAAACGTACAGCTATAGGGTAATTAATTGCTGGACTCTATGTATCATAATACTTTAGTACAAGTAGAGACTGTAACATCACGTCCTTCCTGTTGCATCAGAAATTGTTTTAAATAATCACATACTGTAATATTAACTCTATGGATAACTGTGGATAATGAGAGACCTAAAGAATGAATAGACCCAACTCGTTCGGAAATAGACTCATCACCGTGGCGACTTGATCAGAGAGTTTCCAACAGTCTGGATATCTGTGTTAAACCTCTTATCCCTTTCCAACTACTCCTCTAAGAATTTAATCACAAGAGCTGTGGTTAACCCTCCGCACTCAACTGCACTTATCTCCGCCAAAAATACCCATATTATAAAGCCAGTTGATTTGGAAAGTTTCCCGAGCTCCTGGCGTACTGGAATGGCATTTTATGTCTCAACTGGAATTTTTATACCACATTTTTACCGGAACACCTCTTTTTCCTAATCACAGAGTCGCCGTAAACTCAAGCAGAAATACCCGCACTGTCATGTAGACTTGACCAGATAATAAACGAGACTCGGGAGATCCACATGAGCCCACTCATATCTTCTCTATTCTCTCTTTGCTACTTTTTACCCTAACACTCTCAATTATCCCAAACTACACAACTCCATCTAATTCACTTAATAATACTCCTATAGTCGTTGTGAGTAGATCATGTGGTTTGCACGAGGCTATAGATGCTAATACTACTAACCAAGAACCCATTACATCCCTCTATTATGAAGTTTTTCAACACGACTATTTTTGAGGGAGCTGGGAAAGTTCTGGCTATGAGCAGAATTTATTTAAATAAGCAAAGGGGTAGCGGAAGACGACTAAACGGTATAGCAGTAATCGATAGACTCATCAAATCTCCTTTGTAAAGTCGCGATGGTGGTGGGAATAGTTTTGATGGAGTTAGGTCGAGTTGTATAGCTATGTAGAAAGGAGAGTTGGGTAAAAAGATGAAAACGAGTAGCAGGAACAAGTTGGCTAGTATTGCAAGAATTGCCTGACTCCAAGGATGCCTTCTGACAAGTCAGAATAAATGTACCGATATTTCCGAGTTAGCTAGTGGCATGTTTCAAGTTTGCCGGAATTCGACAAGTGGGTTTTGAAAGTGGAACTAAGAGTGTGGGAAAGACACAAACTGGAACAGAGACATTTGAGACGCAGAAGAATACGTTGGTCCAGTTACTATGTCGATGTAAATATTTCTGGTGGGAGTGGAGACAATTGTGTGAAGAAGTAGAATTGAGAGGGTGGTGATTAAAAATCGATAAGAGGTATTAGGGGAGGCATATAACGTACCATTGGAATACCTGAGGTCCATAAAATCCTCTGGTCAAGACCCCACAACGATACAAATATTTCTGATGAAGTTAGAGCCAGTTCTCAGAAAGCACAAAATTAATGTTTCGGTCACAAGTAGATGAAAGCTGGCAGGAGGGACAAAAAGGGTATAATTCGAATTCCCAGGGATTGAAGAACAACATTTTCAACTCCTACCAGCTGTGAGAATATTTTTTAGGATTTGAAGACAGTTCTGTGGCCATTATAGTGCGATAGATGTAGAAGTGAGCAGTGTAAAGAGCGGGTTTGATAAAAGTGGGGGTATAGGTGGCACCAATGGATTGGGACCGCTCTGAGGAAAACGATGGTCCAGTTCTTCAGTCGCTACGGGTATTTCTGAGCAGGTTAGAGAAGTTGCAGGGTCAAGCATAACTAGAGGGTCTGGTGTTGACAGTAGTAAAGAAGCAGCAGGAGAGACTAAAACGGAGCCAAAGGACCTTCTCAATCTGGAGAGCATTATGATATAGTCCCCAAGTTATGGAAGTATTTTCAGTGAAGTCAGAGGCAGTTGAGTAGTTATGGAGAAGTGGAGGATATACTAAAATGAGGTAGAGAGATGGTAGTATAAGCATATAGGGTGTGGTTCGAATCACCTCACTTTTGGGAGTACGCCTATCACTTCCTTGTAGTTATAAGGATATTTTGCTATGAAGTTCTGCGCATGTATGTAGGTGGGGGCTTTTAGGGGTACGGCTGTCAAGACATGTATTGATGCAGGGGGAAGGCATAACTGATACCATACGAATCCAATAGGCGTTATTATCACATTTTTATCCCGGAGTTACTCTATTGGTATTTCTAAGTGAATTACAGGGAGTTAAGCTAAATGGTAAAAACGGGTTATCGGGTTAAAAATGCAACAGGAACGGTAGGGGGACAACGAAAGGTATCATTAGAATTTACAGCTCCATAATGACACATTAATCGAGTTACCAGAAGTGCATACCTGTTTCTGAGGACATGGGCCTGATCTGTAAAATTTCAACTTGACATTTCAACTGCTTCGTGCTAAATACAATAATAAACATCTGCATAACTAGTAAGACTTGTTAAACCTGTTCCCCGAGGTCGTGCTATCCATATTGTACCCTGGATGTCCCCCTGATAGTTGTGTATCTTCTGTAAATCAAAAACACTTATTTGAGTCTTCACGGGCAAATGCCCCACCTAACCAAAAGAATACCCGTATACGTAAAAGGAGTTAATGGGAGTATTCCACTAACTTGTGCGATGATATTGATACCATATACACCTATTCCTCAATTTCCCATTCATATTTAACACTTCCACCCCCAATTCTAATTAACAACAACACGGCCTTCAACTTACGCAAAAATACCTGAATAGCCAAGGCAACTTAACCAGTGTTTAATATAGGTCTCTGAGAGTCAAATGGTACCATTAACATATTATCTGCACCCATTTACCACTGTTAACATCGACGCACCTATTTCCTACCTTTCACAGAACTGAACTAAACTCCCGTAGAAAAATTTACATTGATACAACGACCTGATCATTGTGTTTTCAGAGCTCCAAAGATTCCACCAATACCAGATATGTCTCGTTTTCTACCTCATACTTACTTTAACGCCGACGAACATATTTTTACTGCTACACTGAATTTCCTTTAACTTGTTCAAAAATACAGCCATTGTCATGGAGACTTGAACATCGTCTTCTGTAGAGCCTCTAGATTACCAAAGTACCGCTTACATCTCTCGTAAGTGCTTTATCCCTTGTTTGCTCTAACACACCCAGCATTTCTCATTCACACAGCTAGCTATAGTTCACTCAGTGGTATATGATACTGTAGTGGATCCCAGCCAAGCGTGTACCTAGATCTGGTCCATTAACATACCGCCTTTATTATGTTCTGCTATCTCTGATTTCTTGCTAAAACCAAACGCCTCATTTCCAGCTATTCACAGAACTGGCCCCAAATTCCCCAGAAATATCTCTATACTAATGGTGACTTGACCAATGTAATCAGAAGGCTCCGTATATTCCAATGGTATCATCTAATTCCTTACTACTTTTCCTAATCTGATTTTACTTCCACCCCAAGTTCAACTTTGTCACCAACCCCTCTTTCCTAACTCCTCCAAAAATACCAATGACGTCAAGGGCAGTTAGTAAACAGTATTAGTAGACCTCAACAGTTCTCTTATAACCACCCTCGCTATTTTCATTTACAAATAAATGAAAATAATTCCAATTAGCCTAGAAATGCCAATAGCTACTTGTAAAGATTGGTGACCATCGTACAACCCATAGATCGGGGGTTTCTAACAGACCCCTTTACTGTAGCCTTAAAACCCAGACTCAGGGGGACAAATCGGTCAAGTCGGTCTGGCTATGCAGTTATTTTAGGAGAAGTTGGGGACAGTTGTGTGGGGGGTAGAACTACGAGATTCGCTGTCAAAAGTAGAAAATAGGTAGTTGAGAGGGATTAGAAGGTGTTATTGGAATTAAACGAACCCATTCTACTATATTGTGTAGTCACTATAATTATGTGAGTATTTTTGAGAAAGTTGAGGATTTATTTATGGAAAGTGCATAGAGAATGTTGCCATACCAAGGGTAACAAGAGATATAACTGAATCAAAAGCAGCACACAGTGGATCAGCGCGCTCTTAAAAATGCATTATTCAACTACCCGTAAATATATGGGTAATTATGAGAGATTTAGCCTCATAGTGCCAGTTTTGGGGTACAGACAAGTGATCGTATGTGTGCTGGAAGTGGGAAAGAAGAGGAATGTGATTTATATAAGTTCCCAGATGAACCTCCCAATTTGTGGAAGAAGAATGGTGAAGTCTTCTTGGTGACGAGAGTATTATTGGCGGAGCTGAGTACAGCTGTGTCAAACTAAGGATGCAGGTGCAAAAAGTTGGAAAGACGTAATAGGAGATTTTGAAATGTATTTTTGGGATATTTTTCGTTGCGAGAATATAATTGCAAAGCCACCAAGAGAACAGAAATATTTCTGATCCAGTTTGAAGGAGCTATCTTGAAAAACTATAGTGGCTTCTGTTTGAAAGGTGGGTAGAAGGTAAAAGGGAGGGTAGGAAAGGTTATTCCGGAATAAACTGACCTAGAGGGAAATGTTGGACAAATCCCCCTGGGTATACGGGCATTGTTGAAGGAGCTGGCGACAGTGACGTCATAGAGTTGGTGATTTGGTGGTAAAAGTAATTCAGTGACTATGTGAGAGGTGTGTTTGGTATCAAGCATCGCCCGAACTCCTGGAATACGGGGTCTACTGACCATGAATATGTGAGTATTTCTGAAGCAGTTAGGAGCAGTTCTGTGTGGGTTCGTATGAGGGGTGTCGGGGTTAAAAAAGGACAAGAGGTGGTGCTGGAGACATAAAAGGCACCAGATATTTCTTTCAACTCGGCAAAATGGGAGAGAGTCAAGACGCCCTTGCCATGCAACTATCTCTACAGAAGTTGGGCTGGTGGGCTGGGCGGTGTAGTGATGTAGAATTGGAGGAGGAGGGATAACAAGCCAGGCTATTGGCATCCAATGAATCTTGCAAAAATCGTAATCGGTCTCGGTGCTCGCTTCGTCATAACAAGGGCCATCAATTCTTGATACTCGATCTCGCGCTCCAATCTCCGTCTCGGTTTGTATGATCATGACTAGGAAATCTAAGGATTTTTTTTTGATTCTGTTAGCTAGGACACTACAAATGTAAATAGGGTATTTGGAAGTTCAGGATATGAAATGAATCTCCTGGCTTAGGAGGATACCCAGGTGAAGTCCTGTTGATTGTAATATCCGGTTGGATGATTACGTAATACATCAAATCCCTCAAGGTGATTAGATGTGTTGTCAGATATCTGCAGGGTAGGGAGTTACCTACTGACTTGATCTCTTCCTGATGAACAGCTCAGTACACACCCCCTCATCGCTTTGGTGTGTACTACTACCGGAACCTGGTGGTCCCTAAAGTGGGTTGTAAGTGGTTAATTAAACTATACATATGACAATACTATTTATGATTCTCAACAAGTCCCCTCCAGAGTGAGCCAGCGGCAAGTAATTGGTTTAGTACAAATGCATATTAGGTCGTATTTTCCGAACTGCAGTTTCATCTTACAAATGGAAGCTAGGCGCAGATTAGCTACGCGAGTATTGCGTGTTGAGTATGTACAAGTACCTGTACAATCCATCAACGAATGGCAGGCCTTTTTATCACGAAGCAAGCACCGAGACCAACTAGGTGTATACACTTGTAGTTGTAATGTATGTTCAGAATAAAGAAAAAAACATAAAAATCCTGATAACACAACAACAACCAGAGGGTATGCATTCAAAAAAAAAAAAAAAAAAAAAAAAAAAAAAAAAAAACTGGGGTAAGAAAAATGAAAACACGAAGTAAAGAAACGAAAAAATCACTACCAAATAAAAAAAAATTGATTAAAAAGAAAAAACAAGAAAAAACAAAAAAAGAAAGGGAAAAACTGGGGGAAAAAAAAATAAGGGGGAAAAAATCTATAACAGAAAAAATCTATAACAGAAAAAAAAATCTAGGAAAAAAATTGGAAAAAAATCCAGACCAAAGAAAAATTCTAGAAAAGAAATTGAAAAAAAATCAGCGCAGAACAAAGAAAAAAACATGGAGAAAAAAAAAACATAAATTTACAGAAAAAAAAAACTACAAGTAAAATCGTTATACAGGAACTCGTACAAGTACAATACTTGAATGACAGGAAAACGTATAGGAACAAAACATACGTGAAACATCGGCTATTTAACTTTGACATAAAAATATACGCCAATGACAAAAATTTAACACAAATCATTTAAACAATCATCAGTACGACATGATTGGATGGAAAATCATTTCCAAATAACCATATAATAGGGTTTCCATCATCATTACATAGACTAACCATTCAACTCTTCAATAAAGCAATGATATACTATTTTAAAGTGATTTTGTATAATCCAATACATATATTAATAGAAAAAGATAAATATACGAACTTACTAACGATATGGTTTGTTGTAAATATTTCTTTCAACGACATTGAATCTGTGTCAGAGCAGTCTGTCCGCCTTTTAAAAAAACACACGTCAGCTGTTAAACGAATAATTTTAGTTCCTGTATATATAGGCATTATATCTTCAGAATAAATAAAAACATTCCTATACACAGTTGGTATATTTAAGTTAAAATATCAACTACAATACATATGCATCTGCTTCAATGTTCGGCATATATATTTGTTCTACTGATAGTATTATGCATAAGTTGTTAAATTCCTAATTCTAAGTTATGGAAACTTTGCCAGAAGTGGAAAAAACTACAATTTGATATTCAGAACTCAATTCAATATTGAAATATTCAATTATACCAACAATCGAATGTAAGGGAGCGTATTGAAGAGAAATTAAATATATATAATGCTGGAAAACCAGATAGGAGCTATATATATATCATTACTACACATATATTGATATATTCAGGCACTCACTGTTCTTGTATACTTTTTCCTACTACTCAACTAGGTATTTAAGTGAATAATTTAGAGATATCAATACTTTTCAGTCCTACTGATTACAGAAGGGTTGACAGGTAGGTACGTTTAGCTGACGATATACCATCGGATGGATGTTTCATAAAAATTTTCTTCATCTGTATGTTCTATTTATGTTGGACGTTGAAAAGTTTTAATGTTAATATTTTTTTTATACATGTGGTGTATGTTTTTGCTCTTTTTGAACAAAAGCTACCCATATGCATATACATTTTACTGAAATATGTACTCTTTACTGCAAAAATACTAACAGGGGATATTTATATGGACTGTCATATTATCTAATTAATAACTACCTAACTGGTCTTGCCTATTTACTGCAAAAATACTAACAGGAGATATTTATAGGGACTCTCATATTATAATCAATTAACTGACTCTCATATTATAATCAATTAACTAAATCGATATAGCTGGTCTTGCAATATATATATTATATATAATTGAACTTGACATTAATCACGTTTTAGATAGAGCTATCATCAATATCATATCTAATAATAAGGTCATCTTTTTTGCCGACCCCTTTTTATATATTTTGTGTGGGACTTTTAATAAATCCCTTAGTATTTTTTTTCTTTCTTATTTTTTTTTTTCCTTTCTTCTTTTTTTTCCTTTCTTTTTTTTCCGTTCTTCTTTTTTTTTTCGATTCTTTTTTTTTTTTTTTTTGATTGATTTTCGTTCTTGTGATTTTCGTGTGTTTTTTTTTTTTCAAAATAATCAATTAAAATATAAAAAATTCTGAAAAAATTCCTCCTTTAATGATGGAACATGGGAGAGCAGGGCCAGCTACGGGCAATACCGCATTGTCACCCTGTGTGCCCGTCAGGCACGCGACTCCTCGAGAAGCCGAGGGTCTGGCTGTAAGTGTACATTGTGGTTAAGAGGATGTTCGAACTCGTTTTTTTTTTGTTTTGTTTTTTATTATTCTGAAGATATTTTCAAAACTATAGTTAGCATCTTAGATACCAGTACAAACACTTGTTGGAGGTTGGGTGTACAGTAACCTGGTACGAGTACCTGGTACGAGTACTTCCAGTGTAAGGTGACTCTGCAATTAGTCACCTTACAAGTACTCGTACTCGTACGAGACTCGTACGAGTATTAATACATGGATAGTCTACCGGCATGTTCTGAACCTACCGGTAGGTAATGTTGTTTTTGCCAGTTACACTTAGCGTTGTGCCCGACTAACACAAGACCCCCCTCATCAGGATACGGTTACCAGAGGTGTCCTGTTGGTATCGCTCTCTGCAGACCAGCTCCTGGACGTTTCACCAACGTTCCTTGAACTTGGCGACATAGAGAGGGCGGTTCGGTGAAAGGGCCCCAGATCTCCCTCTGCAGGTCGGCCCCATGAGTTAGAATATGGTGACTCGATAGCGTGCAACTCCAGTCGACTTGTGAAGGCCAGGCCTCCTCATTCTCGGAGTTCTTTACGCAGTCCCAGTATGTCCATTTCCGAACACTGACACATCATCCAAACAGTGGATGAGACTTCGGACGCTACGTGATTTTTTCAGTGTCCAACATGCTTACCAGTGGTGATCTTACGGTGCGGGCAACCTGTACTGGTTGTTGTCTTTGACACGAATCCCGACCGGCCGATACAGTATCTTTTAGGCGCCGGACCAGTATCGGGGGTTACCAGTACTGTGCTGCATGTACTGATAATGCGAGGTGGTAGCTGTACTGGGATTCCAGGTGCGTACTAAAGGTGAAAACGGATAGAACCCCCAGCGCTAAGATATATTAATTATGAACCTGTTTATCGGCGTCCCTTTCGTTGAACAACTTCAAATCCGTCCTCGTCGATTATGGGGCCTTGTTTCTCTCTTGTGGTTGAATCATCCATCTCGACATCCCCTTCCACAAGTTCAGGAGCATCGTCGTCTTCCTCATCTCCGCTATCATCACCCCCTGTGGTTTGGTCATCGACCTTCACCGTAGACTTCGTGTTCTTGCTCTTCTCATATTTGTTGTACTGGTTCTCGACCGTGGTGAATATACCCTGTGAGCACTCCATCCAAACTTGAATAAGCAATTGTGCAGTCATGAAATCACTGTCGTCGTCAACAACTGTGTCGAATTCGTCCTCCATAACCTGCGAGAGTCTTGTTTGAATGTCGAGTGCGTCGAGTACTGTGGACTCCTCGAACAGTTCGACTATATTCCCCACGAGCCACTCTCGCTTCTCCTCTGAGTCGGCTCCTCCCCAACTGTTATCCACTGCGGTGGCGAGGTCAGTCCAGTTATACAGAACCATGCAAACGCCAAGCTCGAAGCGTCCTTGCACCTGTGAATCACCGAACTTCAGTCCATTGGAGTTTTCAATCTCTAAGATGTCGGACATTGATGTCGTGTTTGCTCGTTTTGGTGTGTTTGCCAGTAGAGCTTGTTAAATCTTTTTTTTATCCTGCAGGTGTGTGCATGACACTCCGCATCACGCTCGTACTTAAAGGGATGGGGGAGCTGCAGTTTTAAGGAGGCGCTCGGGCATGGTGTTGCTGACGCTGTGTTTGTGATTATGTCGGTGTGGCTCGTGCTACTTACTTGTACAAGTAGCATATCCGTGAGGACTTAGTTGTACTCGTAAAAGTAGGACTAGATTAAACATTCAAATCTGGGTGTACATATCAAGAAGTGTCGTTGTGCCGACCAACTACAAGTACAAGTACTTGTACTTGTACGCCAACGTCATCACTAAATAACTGCCGTACCAGAAAAAAGATGGAAAAACACATGTGTATCGATCCGTATCCGATAACGGGGGTTTCTCCACTCTGAGAAAACTTCATCCCAGTGCCCATCACCACTGACGGCCCGAAACTAGGTTCATAAACCCTAACATCGGTGTCCCAGAAACACCGCACATAAAACAGCCACGACTCATGATTGTCGCCCCAACAGGCTTTCATGACCGAACTACCAATGGTAAATGCTAGTAAGACCTGCGTGTACCACGGATATGGTGCCCAAAAGTATAACCAGGTACTAGAATCAAAAAAAAAAAAGTACGATAGAGCGAGCGACGTGGCCAAGTGAGGATAAACAGCCGCGAAGCACCACATCGATGCACTGGCGACACAGTCAATTTCCCAACAGGTGTTTTTTTTCGATTTTTATTTCCGAGACCATCGACATGGCAACAATGGGCATACAGTACTTGCACAAACTCAGTGACGTCATAAACTCTTGGGGACAGCAAAACCTACACAAGGGGATTCCATGATGACCATATTCAATGAATAGGTCAAATATCCCCACAGAAAGATGCTAACTTTCTGAAAAGAGTGCGATCCACACGTCAAACAGTTGCTGGGCGTTTGCAACCGCTTGTACTTACCGAGTCGCGTTGATTCCTCGGGGGGTTGTTTAATCTGTGTGCACAATGAATTCTTCCAGGTTACTTTATGGAAGGAGACAACCAGGGCAATAGGGGATGCAGATACTACATCAAGCACACACGAGAATATCTCTACTTTGATGAGCTACCCAGAGTCACCAGTAGCCCACCAGCCTACCAGGTAATTGTGGGGCGTAACCCTCTCTGGGCGACTACAGTTCCAATTACCATGCATATAGTTCCGAGGCAACCTAATTATTGTGCATAATAACCTACCCCACTCTATTTCGCTAATGCAAACACCGGATAAATTTTCCGGGGGGATAATTTCAGTGATGTTCTAGACCATCTCAAACGGAGGGTGTGAGCCATTATAATGTGTGATAAATAATCATTTGGTACTTACAATGAAGCTATACATTCGTGTGAAGAACATAGCTGCACACCGTATTTGGCAGGTCGATGAATAACGCCTTACACATTGCTGAATACTGCACGCCTTCCTTTGTTTAGGATACAACAGAAGTATATTTCTCAGGCCACACGATCGTCAGAATTATGGAGAGGGGGCAATGAATGTGTAGGGTAAAACGATAGCCGAAGTGTACACCAAGCCTACCAAATACAAGTACTTATTGCATATAGCGTGAGGAATCGTATACAAGTAGCGGGAGCGGGGGAAGCGTAGTTCTGCAGTAGCCCAAGCCATGGAGGCTGGCTGTGGTAGCCGGCCGGTGTGGACGTTCTGGGTAGGAAAAGCCTAGGGCTACTAAGCCGGAGAGAAAGTCACTATAATATATGCCGAAGTCATTATTCACGAGTGACTAACAACTCAGCAGTGCTTCAGTGACTTCATTATGGGCGATGGAACAGAAGGTCTTCTCACTTGTAGAGACCGATAGAGTTAAAACCATAATCGTTAATGCGCAACCAAAACGTACATAGGCGCGGGGGGATATCTTCTTTTTGTCATATCGACTACTGGCATTTGTAAATGACAATCACCCTGGATCAGAAGGTTGGCGAGTTCGCCTCCGAGTTCGCCATTGATGGCAGCTACGTTCAGCAAGGTGTCAAACACTTCGTCAATCAGACAGCGCAGGCACTCTCAGCAAATATGGAGAGAGCAATGCCCATGATCCCCTCATTTGTAACCCGAATCCCCACAGGAAAGGAAAAGGGTGTCCAGCTGGCGGTGGATCTGGGCGGTACCAACTTTCGTGTCTCGTCTGTACACTTGAATGGCGACCATACACACAAGACTGTGGCATCAAAAGTTGCTGTGAGTGACGACCTCATGACCGGCACCCAGGCTGAGTTCTTCGGGTTCTTAGCTCATCAGGTAAAGGACTTCTTACAGGAGCACCACTCCGAACATTTCAGCCAAGTTGAGCCATTGCGCATGGGCGTCACATTTTCGTTCCCCGTCAACCAAGTGGCGTTGGACAAGGGTTACCTATTGAGATGGACAAAGGGTTATGACATCAAGGATGCAGTTGGAAAAGACGTCGTCGAGCTTTTTCAGATCCAGCTTGATGCTCTTGAACTAAATGTTAAAATCGTGGCTCTTGTAAACGATACTGTCGGAACACTATTGGCACGAGCTTACGCCTCCAAATCAGACGACGGCAAGCATAAACAGACACTGATTGGCGCTATCTTCGGCACGGGCACTAATGGTGCTTACTCAGAAAGACTGAAGAGAGTGCCAAAATTCACTGCTGAAAATTATCCGGAAGTTTTCAAGCGCTATTCGCCTGAACACATAGCGAACCAAACGATGATTATCAACACGGAGTGGGGGTCCTACGACAACGACGTGGACGTTCTCCCGAACACTAAATGGGACACCATCCTCGATTCTAAAACCCACAACAAGTCCTTTCACATGTTTGAAAAGCGAATTTCTGGTATGTTCCTAGGTGAGCTGCTACGGCTTTGTCTCCTGGACTTGAAGAGCGAGGGCCTACTTCTTCAATCCACGACGCTGGAGGGCAACCCCGTTTGGAAGGACTTTGGAATGGACACATCGGTTTTGTCGTTCATCGAAGCTGCCACAGAAGCGCAAATCGAATCAGGAAAGGATGATTATAAAAAAATCATCAAGGCCATGGGCCTGACTGCTGAGGATATCACCCCCAAGCAAGTCTCTGCCCTCAAACCCTTGGTTACAGCCATAGGTAGAAGATCCGCGTACCTGTCAGCCATTCCCCTAGCAGCCATTACTCTTCATACCCGCGCTTTGGAGAAGTTCGACGTTGTTGACATCGGTGTCGACGGTTCTGTCTTTCAGTTCTATCCCAGATTCGCCGACATGGTAAAGGAGGCTATGGGCTTTGTTGACGGTATCTCCGTTGACCGTATCGACATTGGACACGCTGAAGACGGCTCAGGAGTGGGTGCTGCATTGGCAGCTTACCCTGACGAATAGCAGCATCACATATGAGATAGGATGGCTGTTCAGATTCAGACTGGATGTATTTAGTATTGATATAAGCCCAAGACTTTGTTACAAGTACGAGTACCACATAACGAGAGCTATATTTATTAGATTAGACGAAACCTTCACGGTATAACGAACTGTATAAACCGACTGGTAGAAAAGAAGGGTCAAGGCAACATGTTACAAAATGATAGCAGCTAGAGGTTGTAGGGTACAGTACTGTACAGTACGAGTACTGTACTAAAGGAATCTTCTCATTACTTAGAGCAACATTGTCAACTTCCCATAGTTGTACACGTATATTTGAATAAGCTGGGGGCAATACAGCGAAACGAGGAAATATGTCTGTTAGACGGAAGAAAAAAATATTAGGAGGATCTTAGTGGGTGTTTACGAGATAGACGATGCTACCGAGACTGCTGGTCAAGTCTCCATAGAAATGCGAGTATCTTCTAACAACCTGGAGCATGTCTGTGAGAGCTGGAAAGCTAGTGTGTAGTTATTAGAGAATGGTAAAAGATAGCCGGAGGAACATACAATATATTCATAGAACCACCTTGCTCCATAGAGCACAATGGTCAACTTGCGTTGGTTCTACAGGTAGTTCTGAGAAAGTTATGGGCAACTGAGTTCTGGCAGAATTGGACGATGAGGTAAAAAAACCGAGCGTGGCGTAGGAAACTAAACATTCGAGGTACCGATAGAAACAGTTGGCTCCGATAATTACGCTTGTCAAGTCCTCTTGACCATGTGAGTATTTCTGGACGAGTTGGGGCAGTTCTGTGAAATGATGAAAAATATCTTTCGGGTGTAGAGAGAAGTAAGAGATATTTGGAGAAACTTAGTGGGTGTTTTCTGTGAGAAACGATAGTATTGAGAACACTTGTTGAGTCACCATATAAATTCGAGTATCTTCTCGCAAGATAGGATCATGTCTGTGAGAACTGGAACATTAGTGAGTAGCTAGTAGAGAGAGGTGAGGATAAAAGGAGGAAAACAATTGGAGTTGGAGGAATCGCCGTGCATTAGAGAACAGAATGGTTAACCTGGCTTAGTTTATGGATATTTCTGAGAAAGTTAGCGGCATAATCCAGTTCATGTAGATTTGGACGATGAGGTCCAAAAAGTGGGAAAGGGATATAAAACTGACGTTCATGGTCTTGAAATGATCTGTAGGCTCCAAGGATTACGTTTGTCAAGTTTGTTTGCTAATATGAGTATTTTTGGACAAGCTGGGGTGGCTATAGTGGATGGTTGTAGAATTGTTGGAGAGATAATGGTAAAAGTTGATGGAACCAGAGGATGAAACGAAATCCCTTGGCCGGTCATGAAGTATACTTGTGTACCTTCTCTAATCCACAATTTACTTCTCTAAAATGGTTCATTTTAACTCTGGTGCACTTCTAATGTCTCCACCCCTAACAATACTGGATTGAAGAACTGCCCCAAGTCCATCAGAAATACCCACAAATTTATGGCGAGTAGACCACTGTAGCACTAACATTCTGGAGATTCCAATGAAACCATTCACAATTTCTCTACCCCCTTGTGACAGATTTTCGCACCTATCCCTGACAAGATCTCCACCACATATCTGTCCACAACATAATCAGAAATACTCTCATCAACGAGGCAAGCTGACTGGAATATCTACACATCCTGGCTATTAGAGTGGTATCAATTATACATAACTCACGTTTTCCTACTAATTTTCACAACCACGCCATCCTCATAGTCCCTCACAGAAATGTGCGTGAATTCTTCAGAATTACCAGTATAACTTTACTGACCTGAAAATATGATTATTTGATGCTGTAGTAATCTGTTGATACCATTGAAGTCCCTCTTACCATATCTTTCTTCTATCTATACCAGAAATTCTGTTTTTGACTTCACGCAGAGCTGCCCTCAAATTTACTAAAAATAACCGTATACCAATGGAGACCTAACCAACGTAGTCTTTGGATTCCAGGGATTCGCTTAGTACCATGGTACCATTCACTTCTATCCTTACACCCCATTAGAACATTGTACCCTAACTCTCGCAACGTGTTGTTCATACACCTGAGCCCAGATCAATCCGAGTTGCCCATATTAGCACCACAACTTGACCACTAGGTTTCAATGGGTTAGTAGATTCCATTTCTACCATTTCATCTCTGCTAATAGCTCTATACCCCTTTTAAAGCTAGAGGCAAAATTTTGGAACTGCCTACATAACTGCTCCCAACATTTCCAAAAATACCCTCGTCCTAATGGTGAGTTAACCATTGGACTTATCTCAATTTGCTGATTCGATTGATCCCATGTAAGTCTTCTCAATCGTAACACTACAACTGTTAACACTGACACTCCCATAACACTGACACTCCCAATTCTACTCTTACAACTGCGTCTTACTACCTCAGAATTACTCTCATTAACATAACTACTGGACCGACGTGTTCTAGATGGCCAGTTATCCTTATGCTAGCCTTACTGTCTCTGGTATCCTCTCCTACCCAATTTTGACCCCTGTTCACCTGATATGGCCCTCCACGCAGAACTGCCCTAACTTCCTAAATAATACCAGCATCGCTAAGAAGACTTGAGCAACGTATTCCTGAGAGCAATCAGATCCCAAGGTTACCTATTTAGGCTCTTCTATCCCATTTCTCCCGCCTTTCATACGGCAACCCTCAATTATACATAAACACAGAGCCCCGTCCAACTTGACCAAAACTATCCCCATCATAACGGTGAGTCCACCGACTTATCCTTTAGGATCCGAATACCCTTTTAGTTCCTTTCGTGTCTCTACTCCCCTCTCTCATCCATTTTTATCACCTCCTGACCTACAATCCTGGATTAGAGAACTGCCCCTAATTTCATTAGAAATACTCACACCATCACAGCTACATGATAATATTGTTCCTTGGTGCATGGTGGCTCTTATTTTACCGTTTGTTTTTCACTGCCATCTCACACACATCTCTAACCCCCATACCCACCTAATAATACTACGCTTCACAGAATCTATCATCATCTGACTCAGAATTACCGTACAGTAACATGGACTTGACCAGGTTATTTTACAGAACCCAAAGATTCAAATGGTACCATTAAACCCTCACCAACTATCTCAGTCCTACTTTTAAAACCTGCCCTCCAAATTATTTTGTGAATACATGCAATATAGCTCTTTCAAAAATAAAATCATAGCCTTGGCGACTTTCCCACTGTATTTAGTGACTTCAGAATCGCTACTTTCCCCCTTCATGCCTCACTTGTTGCGTCTTCACAGATTCTAACACCTACACCCAGCATAATGCCTCCAAACAGAACAGGCCCCAACTCCTTCAAAAATACAGATATATTTATAGCAACTAGATTACCTAACTGTATAGATCGGTATAATACGGATGGTGCCATGTATTCCTCTTCTACTATATTTGCAGCATTTCTAACACCTGCACTCGAAATTCCACTTGATCACAAAAATGACCCCTACTTCACCCTAAATATCTGCTTCACAAAGACAGATAGATTGATATGTTCTTCTTCTACGTCTGTCAATCCCAATGATGCATGGCTTGCCTCTCCTTATATTTATTTTGTATTGAAAAAACCGAAATACCATTGTTCCCCTTCCTACAGACTGCTTCCAACTTCTCCAAAACTACTTGTAAGATTTTGGCGACTTGACCAATGAATTTAGGTGAGTCAGGCGAGTATTTTAATACCAGACAAATCCCTAATACCACCTCTTATCCACATCTTTCACTTGCACTCTCAAATATACTTCAGAATACAATCGTCCCCACCTCGTCCAGAAATACTTCCAAGACAAATAATGTTTTTACCATACTATTCCCACAGACCAGGGGATTCCAATGGTCCTTTCTACTGTGGTTTACTATCAATTTCCAAGCTCTGATGCTACCTGCCACAATTCTAGTACAGTAACCATATACGTGGCTCCAGCTCGCACAGAAATAGTCACATAGTCATGGAAAGTGAATCCTTGTGATCCCACGAATGTAGACATCCAGATTATTCCATTAACTTATCTTCTACCATGTCTTCCCCAATTTTACGTTGAGAGCTCCTTATTATAATTGAGATAACTCAGCCCAAATCCTCTAAAAGAATTTAAATCATTACGACTAGTTGACAGGAGAAATCATTGGACTCAGGCGAGTTACAATGATACCCTATATGTCTCCCCTTAAAACTTCTATCCACAATATCCACTGGCCATCCTAAATCTAGCTTTTCAGTCAACTGCACCTAACACACCCAATATTAACCAACTCCACTGGCCATCCTAAATCTAGCTTTTCAGTCAACTGCACCTAACACACCCAATTTTTAACCAAATCGTCCCAGAAAGCTGATCATAGTGTTTCTCTGATTGCGTAGGTTCGTGTGATACCAATATATATCTTCTTACAAGAGCATTCACTCACCTAGTCTCACCACCTCCTACATCTATTTCCTACACAACAGCCTCTAACTCTTTTAATAATACCTTCATGACCACAGCGACTTGACAAACGAATCTGGTAGGGAGAAAGGAAGCTTTAAACACCCCCAGTATCTCCCTTACAAATTCATTACAGCTTTTAGCCCCAACCCACTCAACTTTACTGGACCTTACAACTGGCCCTAACTTCATTAGAAATACTCATCTATGTGAAATGATGTAACCACTGTGATATTCAGACCCAGAAGGTTCGAATAGTACCACCGACTTATTTCTTATCACTTCGTTACAGATTCTAGCACCTACACTCTCAATAGCTCTCCACATATAACTGTCCACAACTTTAGCAGAAATACTCCCATCCATATGGGAACTTTACCATTGTAATTGGACGATCTGTGTCATTCCAATCGTACCCGCTATACCTATCTCCTTCTCTCGTTACTGTTTTAAACAACCACATCTGACATTACTATCACCTAACAGAATTGTCCGTATATCCTTAAGAAATACCAGTATATCTCTTCTACCTTGACTGAGGGTGAAAAGATGTCTTTCTAAACTAGTAATTAGCTCAAATCCCTTCCTGTATCGCCTTACTTCTTTCTAAACCAAAAACTTTTTTTTGTATTCTATTTCGCCTAGAGTTACCCCCAAAGTACAGTACCAAAAGTACAGCACCGCCTTAAATATGTAACCATTGTATCCCCCAGACAGTCGAGATGCTTATGAAGCCACTATTATCTTTCATAATACCTCATACTACCTTTCTACACCAACTCTCTCAACCTCTTGCTCATCCAACTGCTCTCCAATACACCGAAAATATCCTTATCGTCACGCCAACTTGAGCATACTGTTATTCAGAGCCGTGAGATTACAATGATACCATCCAATATTTTCTATAATCTCCAGAACCCCTTTAAAGCCAACAACACCCATTTTATACTAATAACAGAGCAGCTCCTAAGTTAATGAAAAATACCCGCATAACTATGGAGAGTTGACCATTGTTCTCTTCTACATCTGAAGATTCGTTTGGTATCGTACTGTACCAACTACTTCTACCTTAATGTAACTTCTCAACTTTCAACACTGACACCCAATTCTACTTCACAGCACAACTGGGGCTAGATTACTCAGAAATGCTCGTATTAAAATGGAGACCTAACCATCTTCTTCTTCGGGAACAGGTAATTCCAAGAGAACCTTAGACGCCTGCGACATTACCTCTTTCTCACTATATATTCTCCAAGACCCAAATAATGCCCCTTATCAATCTCCATCTATCTTCGTTGGAAATACCTATATCACTCTGGAAACTCATTCAATGTGACCGCACAAACAGGAAGAGTCTCCTGGGTCATTTTATTTCTTTTCTGCCTTCTCTTTACGAGTTTTAACAACCACACCCCCAATGCCTCGTCACATGGCTGGCCGCAATTCTTCCAGAAGTATCCAAATAACCATTAAGACACAATAAACGTATTATACGGAACTCTGTGATTTCAATGATACCCTGAATGCCTATGTTACCATCTATTATCAAGATTTTACACAAGTGCCCCCAATTCTACTTTACCACTCAAAGGCGTTCAACTCCCTTAGAAATACTCACAAGATTACAACCAATCCACCATATTAATGCTCAGACTTGGTGGATCATTCCATACCTTCTCCATCTCATCTTCTACTTCTTCTATACTTTAAATATCGACGCCCATTATAATGTCCAACTCAGAACTTCTCTAACTTGACCAAAAAATACTCACAGAACAATTTCATGCTAACAATTGTGTTTACCAAGGCTTAAACATTAGATTAATGCCATATTTCTCTCACTTACATCCCCTGAACAACTTTTAACGCCAACATCCCCAACGCTACCTATTCCTATATATGTTCTCAACTTCAATAATAGTACAGAACTCACGCAATCCCGACAACTTAGACCAACGTCTTCCAGGGAGCTGGGGAATTCCTTTGGTAACGTGCAACACTCTCCTGTTACTTCTCCAAAACTTGTAGACCCCCAGCACTCAACCCAACATCATTGACCTCACAACGGCATCAAAAGTGACGAAAAATACAGCCATGATAAAAGCCGCTGAATAATTGGCTTCCTCTCTTTTAGAACAGTCCGTCAGTACCTATTACTCCCCTTTCAGATTCTTTAATCTAATTTTATCACCAACTTTCAAAATTTTACATGTCAACATAACTCCTCAAACTTGACAAAAAAATACCCGCATTGTCAAGCTGTCTGGCTAATATTTTTCCTTAGAGTGATGCGATGGATTATGTTCCTTTTTGTTCCTGTTGATAACTGTTTTATCTCTCTAAAATCGAAACACTCATTTTCTGGTATTCACAGAACAGGAACCAACTTCGTCAGCGATATTCCCATATAGCTATGGCAGATAGATATTAACATTCTCCAGGCGCTAGCAATGGTGATAACACTGATTACTTCTCTACTGATTTCCCAGTACCAGTTTTAACATCATGACGCTCACACATTCCTCATCATGCACCCAGCTCCTTCAATAATACCCGCATAGTTAAGCCGACTTGACCAACGTGATCCACAGCATTGTACCACCAAGGAATTATCCACAATGTCTTTCCTTCTACCACTTACTCGTCTCTAATACCGAGAACACGATTTTCTTCACTTCACGTTTCTGCCTCTAGCTGTTTCAGAAATACCTTCACCACCATGAAGAGTTGACCATCATATTACTTCACTCTAGGAGATTTTAACAATACCATTCAAGTATCTCTTGACATTGCCTATCAAGTTTTGGTCCTCATGTTTCTTCTTCTTGAAAATATACAACTGCCTCCAACTAGATGGAAAGAATTTATACCACTATGGTGACTTGACCATTGTGATATAGATGGTGTGGAGAACTGATTACCACCATTAATGTCTCTGCTACATCATTTTCTCTTTTTTTAGCACCAATACTCCAGGTACCACCTCCACCCGCAACTGCTTTTATTCCTTCAAGAACACCACTAATATTACACAGACAAAACAAGCTTACTCCACGGAACTGACTAGTCCCAATTATACCAGATAAGTACAGTACAGTACTGTACAGTACAGTACAGTATGCACTTCCCCCTAAAGCGAGACCCCCAATTTGACGTATTTATGTATATGGGAGGGCAATGTTAAAGGAGGACAATAGGGGCCTGGGGCTTATGGAAACTTCAAAATGGATGTCCTGGCTCTTATTGAACTAGCTACTATGGCCCTGAGAGTAAGAATACTGGAGTTGAGCGCAGTACTAGTAGTATCGTATGGTGTAATTTGGAGAATAGGTGTTAAAAGATGGGATAAAAGAGTAAAGGAGAAGTGAAAAGTAGTTTTGAAATGTTTTTGCACCGAATAATGTGCGGATCAACTCGCTATTATGATACGAGTATTTCTGATGAAGTTAGGGGCTCCTCTGGAGGAAGTGGTAAATGAGACTCCTGGCTGTAAAAGATGTGAAGAGATAGGAGGGAACAAATGACAGGTAGTTATGGGGTGTAGCTGCAATGATGAACACGCTCATCAAGTGGTCATAGCTATGCCACCTTTATTGGTGATACTGGAAGCTGTTCTGTAAAAAGAAGTAAAAGTGGGTTTCGATTTTAGAGAGAAATGGGAGATGACAGGAGAGTTATACTTGGTACTATTGGAATGGTATAACCATAGGGAACACATAGAAAAATCATGTGTAATGATATAAGTATTATTGATACCATAGGGGGGAGTTTTATGAAGGATGAGAATTGTGCATGGAGGCGCTAAAAGTTGAATTGAGAGGGCAGTAAAGGCATAGATGGTACTAAATGAATAGTAAGACGTGTAGCAATACTTTGGTTAAGTCTACATGATAATGCCGGTATTTTGAGTGAGTTTGAAGCCGCTCCGTGAAAAGTAGAAAATGAGTGTTTCGGCATTGTAAGCTTGTAAGACGTATCTGGAGAGAAAGAGAAGGTACTATTGGATTATAGAGGCTCCGGAGAAGTCTCTGATCTCCAGTACCGATAAGTATACAGGTTTTCTGGAGGCATCACATTCAGGTTCGTAAGACGGTAGAAGTAGGGCCCTGATGTGCCATAAATTCCATTGAAAAAGGTGGTAACATAAAGTGAGCAGAACGATCTTGCTATTAAGATACGATCAATTCGATTTAAGCCCTTTATTTTTCTTCTAGGATTTTCCTTTACCTCTAAAACCGAAACACTCATTTTCCACTTTTTCCAGAATTGCCCCTAACTTTTCTAAAAAAAATCATATTACCAAAGGAACTCACCAAATGTTACCCCCAAGGAAGTACCTTCCATTAATACCTTATTCATCTCTCCTAATACTCTTTGCCATCTTTTAGCCCACCATCCACAATGTGACAGCATTCTCTAGCTCTACCCAACTTAACCAAGAGTATCCGAACTATCATGGCGACATAATGGTCTTGCTAATAGGAGTCCATAGTTTCATATAGCATCTATTAATTACTCCCTGTTATTTTCTTAGTTATTTTTACACCCAATCATATATCTATATATGGAATAGAACGACCCCAAGTGACACAGAAATGCTCCAATAGCCATGGCGACTTGTCAATGGTATTTATGAGGCCATGAAGATCCTGATGATACCCATAAAATCTCTTAAAAGTCCCTTGGCAGATTCTAGTCGCAACATACCTCAAGTGCACATTCAAAGGCGAGCCAACACCTAGCCAAGAAACACCCCTGTAAAGAAGCAGACTTCCTTGACTGAATTCCCCAGTCTGAAAGACTACACTGAGACCTCTAACAGCTTGATTACTATCTCTTATACAATTTAGCCAAGTGCCCGCTGATATAGTGTATTACAGAACTGTGACTAGATCTCCGAGATCTATTCACATTGACAATACAGCTCAATCACTATATTACTAGGACCAAATAGGTCCAGATTATCCTTGGTTTCTATCCGTCTCCATTTCCCCCTTCATTTTCCCCCTCTTGGCTGTGATATACCCTATATCTGGTTACGAATCTGTAGAAAACACTTGCAATAATAATGCCATAGCATTGCGGTCTTGACCAGCATATTCTATAACATTAGATGAATGCAAAAGTATCGTTCATGCCTTTACTGCAGTTATCAATACTAGTGTAAACTTCGAGAATCACTCTACCACCTCCCAGACAACCGCCCCCAATTCTTCCTGAAATACTCACATAACAACAGGGGCTCGACCATGTAATACACTGGACCCTTTCCATTCTAACAATGGATTTTAAACCATACCTACTACTGTTTTTCCACTTTTAACTGCCACCCTCACTTTTCTGCAAACCCACACAACGAGCCTAACTTCTCGAAAAATAGCCGTATCGATAAGACGACCTGACCATGTTTCTCACCGTAGATATAGGATTCTGTAGTATCTTCTCTATTCCCTACCACTCCTTATTCCCTTTTAAAATTGAAGCCATCCTCTCCAGATTTTCTTAGATAATTTTACAACGAATCAGGAATACTTGCATTACGAACGCGACCAGACAATTATGATTAACCGAGACTCAGCTAAGATTTGGTGCCCTCAATCTGTCTCTCTTCTCCAGTTATTATTCAAACATCGCCATTTTACATAACCCCACAACTAATCATATCTGTCTGAATCTCTGTGAATTAATGCCAAGGCCACTGTAAGCTATTTATCCTGCTCCTAATACAGACTAGATTCAGAAGGTATCTTCCTGTCTCTACTGATAACCTCCACTCACTATTACCCCTCCACTTCCAATTTCGATTGTCAACAAAACTGCCTTCAACTCCATCAGTAATATGCACTTCCTCTCAGCCAGACAAGCCACTAAACCATAGTTCATTTTAAGACTCTGGAAATTCGTTTGATACCTTTCATGTTTGTATTATAGCTCCTTCAGAGCTCTAACGACGACACCCATATACTGTCCCAAAATCAAACTTGCCTCAACTTCCCCAGAAATATCATCAGAGCAACAGAAGCTCCCAATTCTGTTAAATGGGCTCTGGCATTTCTCCTGACACATCTGATATCTCTCTTATTATCTCCCCATAACTTCAAAAACCAAAATACCAAATTTCAACCTAGAGACCTGATTCCGCCTAACTCCTCTAAAAATAGCCACATACCCAGGAGACTTAATCACCGTTATACCCAATGATAATGGATTCTACTGATACCATACATGTCTGCTTTCCTAACCCATATTAACTTTTATTTCTCCATCTCCAATTCTATATCATAACCCAACTCAACCTAGCTTCTGTAGAAATATCCGCATAATAATGGCGTCCTGGCTATCCCATTAAACAGGGTCGCGAGTACTTCTGGTTCTACATGTGTCTCCAATACCACCTCTTGTCCATTTTTTAACCCCGACACCCCTTACACACGCTATCACAGAACAGCTCCTAACTTGATCAAAAATACCCCCATCATATGGAAAGTAGATAATCCTATTCCCATCCCCTAAGCTCAGGAGATTCTGTTAATACCATACAAGTCTCTTGTACTGTCACAGTATAACTTCTAACACCAAGGCACCCACTCTCCACTTATAACGCAACTGACCATATCTTGTTCAAAAATACCCGTATAATCTTGGGGAGTTGACCACTGTATTAACACATCTAAATAGATCCTAAAAATACCCTTCTACTATCTCCCATCCATCTTTCAATCTTTTTGCACCTACATCCCATCTCTCTTTTGACAACACAACTGAACTTAAAACTTCTCCAATATTACTCGCGTCGCCAAGTAGACTTGACCATTCTGCTAATACGAGCAAGAAGATTCAACTGCAACTGCTCATACACCTCTTCCCACTTCTTTCCAAATTTCAGCACCCACACTGTCATTTGTCATACACCTTGAAAATCCCGATGTTGGGAGGTAGCTCTCTCAATAATACCCATGTGTTTATGGGGAGTTGAATAACTTAATACTCGGGCGAAGTATATTACGACGGTACCGTTTACAACTCAACTGCTATCTCATCGCTCCCTTGAAACTGAAAACTGCCCTAAATTCCTCAGGAGTAGCTATTCTATAGAACTCGTCTTGTTTACTTGACTTACCCTAACCGTTGATGTATTTGAGCTGTAGCTCTTTTAGCTATCTCTAATACCCCTTTTTATACCTACACCTCCAATTCTACTCAATCGTACAACTTCGCATAACTTTCTCGGAATTAATGACACACTTACAATGAGCTAATTACATGGCTCCTAAGACTCACAAGATTCTGAATGTCCTCTCTTTCCCTCTTTGAAACTAATTTATTCCACTTTTTTCCAACCACCACTTCAAATTTTGTGTCAATACAACTGCCTTCAATTCACTCAGTAATACCCCCCTTGTTTCAGAAACTCCATCGTTTTAGTCTTTGGACAACAGAGATTTGAACCAAGCCCTTCACATTTCACACAATAGCTTTTCAACAATTTTACAACTGGCACTCAAAATTATGCCTCCACTCAGAACTGATCCAAATTCACCAGAAATATTCTGATAACCACAGTGACTTGAGCATGAGGTTCCCTGGGGCTAGGCGATTCTGATGATACCTATATTTACCTATATATTATCTCTGTTCTTATTTTAACCAGATATCCCTAATACCACCACCAAACAGAACTCCCTCCACCTCTTATAAAATACCAGTATCTATATTACGACTTGACAGGAGTATTCCTTGGAGCAAGGGGAGTCCAATGATACCCTATAAGTGCACCCTGCCATATTTTTTCCACTCGTACCACTTCCACTCTCAATTCTTCTTTGTCATACAACTGCCCCTAACTCTTCCAAAAATACTTGCATCACTCTATTCATGTGACCATATTACTCCCCATGAGATAGAGATCATTTCTACCCCAGTGTATCCTTTTTATCTAACTCTTGACAGAATAACAGCCATCCCCAATATCACCCCCACACACAACTCTGTCTACCTTTTTCAAAAATACCAGTATCAATACCCCAAGTTGACCAACTCATTCTCCAACTCTAGGAGATTCTAATGGAACCATTCACGTCTCCCCTTCTACCCTATTTCAAGTTACAACAGCCACAACCCCAACAAATCATCTCATGCAACTCCCACTAACTCTCTGGGAAATACTTGCATCACCACGGAGTGTTGACGAAGTTGTACCTTGGGCTACTGTGTTTTCGCTAATACCTTTCATCTCTTGTATTCCATCCCCTTCACCCTTGTTTCCCCAAACCACTTATTTTACACCTTTCATAGAACAGCTCTAACTTTCTCAGAAATATCCAGTTGGTCAAGGCACCTGGTCCAGTGTAATCATTGGAGTTAGAGGAACTCAATGATACCTCATATACCTTCTTTATTAAGTCCTAATCACATGTATCGCAAACACCCGCACTTCTAGTTTGTAACTTTATCTGCTCTAACTCATTCAGAAGTATTCTCAGATTCTTGGGAACTTCTTCAGCGTGTTAACACGAGCAAGGAGATTCCAACAATACCTTTCAACCTTCTTCTCCTACACTTTTCGGAATTTTATCACGCACATACAATTCTTCCGAACCACACAGCTTTCTCCAACTTAACCGTAACTACTCTTACGACAAAGCTGACTTCATCAATATATTACCCTGTGCATGAAGATTGCAAATTTACCATTTATTTAGCATTTACAACATCCTTAACACCAATGTCACTTCACATCATTTCTAACGGTTACTTGTGTATCCCTAACTCTTCCAATAATGCAGCTATCATAGGGTAGAGTTGACTGTAGTGATCCACACAAACTAATGGTTACAACTGATCTATGGAAATATATCTTGCAGCTCCCTACGTATTTTCTACACCAACCCTACAAAACCTACTACCCTGTACATCAGATAGCGGTACAGTAGCCAACTTCCTAAAAATACCTCTATCACAATGGCTACTTGTCCATTGTATTCCTTAGAGTCCGGGGTTTATTTTATTGCCACTTTCAACTTCTACTATCACTTGCACTTTAAAGCAAAATTGTCGTAACCCCCAAAACTGAACACACATATATACTGGTTCCAACTCATTCAGGTGTACCAGAAATGCTACGGGGAGTTGACCAGAGTAATCAGATGCTTCAGGCGATTCTTTTAATATCATGTGAGTCTCTACCACGACCCATTTCCATATTTTAATTCTCCCACCTCCAAATTCTACTTCTTCACATAATTTGCCCCATCTCCTTCAGAAATACTTGTACCACAGTATTGGGGGCACCATTGAGATGCTGGTAACTAGGGAATTCCATTAATACCACACTCGTCTACCCAACAACTTCAGTTACAGCTTTTCAGTCTCCATCTCACTTACTATAGATAGAAGAAGTGGCTCATGTGGCTTCAACTTCTGTAGAAAAACTCGCATAGCCACAAAGACAAAATTACAGTACTTAAACGAGTCTGGAAATTGCTCGGATACCATTCATGTCCTCTTTACTACCTCTTGTCAACTTTTACCTCCAAACCTCTCCAAGTCTACTCCGTAACACAACTCTTAAATCTTCTTTAGAAATATACACACAGTTATGGAAAGTTATCCAGAATGATCTTTGTCACCAGGAGATTAATGTGATATCTACCTTTCCTTTCTTACAGAATCTCTCCCATTTCTACCACCCCCACCCCCAAACTCGCCATCAAATGCACCTGTGAACAACTTCACCAAAAATATTCGTATAAATTAAGCGTCATTACTAATATATTCATAGAAAACAGAGGATGCTTTTAGTACCTTTTATTTCTCCACTATCATTCTCTACCAACTTTTGACAACCGCACGCCCCAATTCTACTATTCACACAACTCGCTCTAAAACAGTCAGAAATATCTGCTTCTCAGTGAGGACTGGACCAACATGTTACTCGGACTGAGCTCATTCCAACAGTAACAGATATATATAGACTGCTTAACCTTTAGGACCACTTTCCCCTACCAGAAAGTACGTATCATTTGTTTCAAGAACATTATATTAGCTCATATTTATCATCGTAGTGATTAAAAATGTCAATAGAACTTAACTGACAGCTCAGTAACCCTGATACCCCCATGGATACCCCTTTAATTTGTCTCTACTGTCCTGGTTACTTAATTAATCGACTATAGATACCATTTTAAGTAAAAATGGAAGATATAGAACAGTCTGTATCTTGAGAAATAATAGTCACAGAAGGATTCAAACTACACCATTGTAGTCCTTGACCACAACCGATTGTAGTGATATCACTTTCAACCCTCTATGACCACTATTTTCAAAATTTCATGTTTTCATGATTTCGCCTGACCCAGACCAACAATTTTGTCGATTTTTGGCACTTTTAGAAGGGACACCAAAAAAATATCTCCACCAATATTTAGCCTATTAGGAAACTAAACCCATACTTGGAGTCCTTACGTCACAGGCAACTCAGTGGTATGGTTATTTGTTCAATCAGACCACCACAACACCGTCATTTTCACTCACATATTTTGAAAATGTCTGATTCGGGCCTTTTTGGAATTTTTGGGATTTTGAAGGGAGGAAAAACCTTAAATTCGGGTTTTTCCCCAAAGTCGTCTCAAGTTGAGAAAAAAAATAAAAAATGCGAAAACCCACAATTTACATGTAAATAGATATATGATGGTACCATTAGAATCCCCAGAGTGTAACGACCTCAAATATGTAGTTATTGATGATATTTAGGATTTATTTTGAGATTTTTCGATTAGTCGGTTTTTGTGTGGTGTATTTAAGGTTTTATGACATTTTTAAAATTACTAAGTGCTTTTAAAATACCACAAATATCATCATAAGATACGCTGTAGATGATATTAAGGGTAAATAATACCATGAGGTTGTACCGTAAAATATAACAAGTATTTTTGATATCTTTTTAGTCACTTTGGAGATACTGGTCATGATCTAGAGCTGATTGAAATAGCGGAAAAACCAAAACTACCATAACTTGTTGAATATAGCCCAATTTTGTAATTTCAAGCTGGTTTTCTTCTAATACAAAGAATCCCCTTATTTTGAGGCTACTCTTGAAGCAATCCAGTGTATATCTCAGGATTTCGGTTTTTTTATTTTTTTTCTCATCTTGACCAGACTTTGGGGCTTTTGGCCAAATAAGGTTTTTTTGAACTCCCAAAAAAAATAAAAAATAAAAAAAAACCGAAAAAGCCGGAATCAAGGGTAAACTTGAAAAAAATATCTTTAGTTCGAGGATAAAACCACATTAACGGCATCGCAGAGGACTAAAAGTGACACCATTGTAACGGGAGGGGTTTGAAGATTCCTATAGAGCACTTTATATTGCTCTAGGACCGTTATTTTAAAAATTCGGAATTCTGTTTTTTCCAAAATCTCAGATTTTTCCTGACCCACTGTCAGGTGTTTTTGACGATTTTGAGATTTTTGAAAAACGCGGTCATAGCGCTTCAAAACCTGGTCTAGGTGATAGTACGGATCCTCACGAGTCCGCCAGTATGATTCTTTCTGTCCTGGGGTGTTTCACCAGGCTGTTTGAGGCTGTTAAAGTCTGAATTTTAGGGGTTACCCGGCCGAAGAAATATAGGAAAGGGTCTCTAAAGTGGGAACTGTAGGTCGAGGCGAGATGGAAAGTATATAGGAATACTCACCGGCTGATGGCAACCATCTTGGTACTTCTTTTACCGTATTTAGGAAACATTTTAGGAACATGTCTTTTTTCATGGTGTCTCTAAATAGAGCTTTAACTAAATAGTACGCAGTAAATTTTTAATTTTACTTGGTTGTTTAGTTAAGAAATTACACTATTCAGGGAACACATCAGGCAACAATAACAAAGCAATTGAAACATGTAAGAGCTTCAGGGAATAAATCATCTTTTCCGCTCATTATATCATTTTACTTCTACGCCACATTCATGTCCCCCCTTTTACTCTTGTTGTGGGAGCTGAGTGATTGTATTACTAATCAATAAAACATATTTCCCTAGAATCAAAAAAAAAAAACATAAGGAAGACACAGATCAGACCAAAACACCATCCCTACCTCAAACAACCACCTCAGTCGATTCCACATGTTTCCACAGAGCTGTTTGAAGACTTCTTAGTAAGCGAAAATTAGTTTCCCGATTGGGAAGGGTGTCAGGGGTGTCAGTCCTCAAAATGGGCACAGTAAATTAATTCACAAAAAATCCGGCTTTATTTGGTATAAGGTTTATAGAAGAGGTGTTTATGGGGAAGATACTGGTGTATAAACAGTGGGTGTGGAGAGTAACGGAGAAAAGAACGGTAAAATGGTAATATACTAGCCCTAATTATCATATTTATAAGTTCTCCTAACATCATGAGTATTTTTGAGGGAGTTGGGGGCTGTTCTGTGGGAAGGGGAAATGAGGGACCTGGCTTTAAAAGCTGTGCAGAGATAGAAAGGGTTAGTTGAATAGCGTAATTACGCTAAATTCACCCTAATAAATAGATCTGATGAGTCGCCGCGCATACTCGAGTATTTTTGGTGAAATTGGAAGCTATTCAATGAAACACATGGAATTGGTGTTTCAAGTTTAAAGAGGAGGAAGAGATGACGGGGGGATATAATTGGTATTAATAGAGTGGTCCGAAGACGGGTGAACTGATGGAGAAGCTGGCAAGATGATATGAGCATTTTCGAATTAGTTAGAGGGAGTTCAATTGTAAAGTAGAATTGGGGGCGGCAGTGTACAACGTTGAGTGGGGATGGTAGTACAGGCAGGAATGGTATCAAATTAATTGTGTGATTCCCCGCATTACTCTTGTTAAGTCTGTGTAACAGTGTGAGCATTTTTCGTGAACATACGACAGTTCTGAAAAAAGCAGATTTTTCGTGTTTCGGTGTTACAAGTGGGTAAATGATAGTTGGGAAGTCAGAGAAGGTACCATGGCATTACGACGGCCCCAGGAAGCGCTCCGATTAGACCGGTTTAAGCATATAGGTATTTCTGTGGAGAATACCTTCAGATACGTGAGAAGACAGATCTAGATGTTGAGTTGCTCAATCTGAAAGAAACGTAGTAGGGACGGAATATAGGGAACTAGTAAATGCCGTTGTAAAATGCATTGGTTAACTGCCTAATGTGATACGTATTTTTTTGGAACAGTTTGGGGGACTTGGATGAAGATGTGAAAATGGAAGGTACAGCACAACTGCGCTGAACTTCTCTCATATTACTCGCATCGACAAGTAGACTTCGCCTTTCTGTTGATACGGGAAGCGAGGTCTGACTAGAACCTCTTTTCAAACATCTCACCTCTTATTTCCAACTTTCGATACCCAGACTGCCTGTTGTCTTACTCCTCGTACCCCCGAAGTAGGGGGTAACTCTCTTAATAATACCCATATACTTACGGGGAGTTGAGAAGAGTATTTCCCATGCCACGTAGATTCTGCTGGTACCGATTATTCCTCTACTGCTATCTCATCGTTACCTTGAAACTGAAAACATTTTCTTGCCACTTCCCATAGACTTGTGCAGTTTCTCCAAAAATGGATACAAAGTCATAGGAACCTGACAGGGTGAACTATTGAGGTTATTAAATCCTAGTGACCCCTTTTACCCCCTCTCAATTACATATTTCCCCCTTTACTACCGAATCTCGCAATTTTACCTCTTACACATCTGAGCCAATCTTGTCCAAAAATAACTGCATAACAGAAGTGACTGGACCCCTGCGTTCCCTTAGATTTGATGGTTGAGGATAATCCTCTCTTTCTTTCCTACCACCCCTGGATCCCCTTTAAAACAAAAATACTCATATGTAACCTTTCACAGAACTGCCCCAAAAACCCAGGAATAACTTTCATAGTGAACAGTACTAGTTCATTTGACTTACACTATCTATATCTTTCATATATAGTCCCCGAAGCTGTCCCCAGATCTCTTGTTCATTTTTTACACCAACACCCCAAATTCTACTCAGTCGTACAATCCCCTATAAATTCCTCGAAACTTGTCACATATTCACAGTGTGTTATTTCCTATGCTCTCCAAACCAAGCTTATTCAAATGGTACCCTCTTTGAATCTCCACCACATTTAATCTTCGAACTTTTTCACAGCAACACTGATATCCAGAATAGTGCATCCACTCAGAAATGCTCTAGATTCATCAGAAATATTCCCATGGCTACAGTGACTTGATAATTTGTTTCCTTAGAGATGTATGATCATTTTTAAACCCATAAATACTCTTCTATCACATCTTTGCATATTGTAGCCCCGACAACCTTGATACCACCACCAAACAGATTTCCCTCACATTTTACAAAAAAGCCAGTATCCATATGTGGACTTGACAGGAGTATTCCTAGGGATTAGAGGATTCCAACGATATCCTTTAAGCTTACCCTGCCATATCTTTACCACTTGTATCATTTCCACTTTCAATTCTACTTTGAGACACAACTGCACGTAGCTCTTTCGAAAATAGTCGTAACAATCTCGAGAGTTGATCATTGTGTTTTTAACACCTTGGAAGATCCCTTGATGCCGTTCCTTCACTTCCACCACCTCTGCAGTATCTCTAAAATCGAAACTCCTAAGATGGGCTCCTCGCATAATTCTCCGCATGTCGCTCAAAAATACCCGCAATACTATGGCGAATAAACCAACTTGTAGAACACTTTCTGGTGATTATGGTAATACCATGTAGTTCAATATTACTTCCCTTGTCTACATTTTCCTCCCCACTTCTGATCTACATTGTTGCAGAAGCGCACCCATAGCACGTTACAAATAAACGAGATAAAAAAGCAGACTTGACCCACGTGTTCTCAGACATCGTTTTATGTAGGTGATATCTTGTATATCTCCCCTAGCTTCTCCTACCTCTCACTACAGCCGAAACACTTTTTGAACATTTCACAGAAGTGGTCGTCACTTCCTCAGGAATACTTTTAGAATTATATGGAGTTGATAATCGTTCTCTACTAGAACAGGAGACTTCTATAATATTGTTCCCTTCCTTTTAACACCTCATTCCGACCTTTTACCTCACCACCCCACATTACACCTATTGACACAACTCCAACAACATCCCAAAATAATACATTAAATAGAACGAGGATTTGAGGATAATGTATGACTACAGTACTCCCAAAGACCCATTTTGTACCAGCTATTACTCAGCTGCGACCAATCGTTAGATTTTAACCGCATCAGCCTTCTTACCACCCTCGGCAAAATGTGAGAAAAGGTCATCAAAATAGCAATACAGCTCTGGTGACTTCATAGTAGTATTACCAAGAATCAATTAAGTGACATGGTACCCCAAATTTCTACTTTACTACCTCCAGGTGAATTTTTACGCCTACACTCTCTATTCCACCTGTCCAGGCATTAGGTCCCAAACTAGCTAAAAATACTCTCATTGTTACATGAATTGGACCATACTCTTATAAAAACACGAATGGTTCTAATGATAGCTCTCATGTGTTTCCCACATTTTATTACACATTTATAACCCCAACACTTATCCTGCTACCCTCACATACAAGCCCCTTTAATTTCGACTAAAAATACCACAACAAGCGTGGAAGGGAGTATACGGTAGATCTGGAAGTCAGATGAGTGTTACGACACCCCACATTTTCCTACTACAACTACTGTGCAACTAGTTTTCCCGTTTGCAATCGTCACCCACAATTATAGCCGGTGAGAGAACTCCCATCAACATCACCGCAAATACTCCCATATCAAAGACGAGATATTTAATACACTCTCTAAGGCTAGTAGACGTTTAGAACACCATTAATTTACCACCAACTATCTTCGCATTACTTCCACAACCGAAATGCACATTTCTGGCTTCCCACAGAACTCGACCTAACGTCACCAAAAACACTCCCATCGTCATGGGAACTTAACCAGTGCATTAATCGGATACTGCTAGGTCTGGTGATAACTCTCATATCTTTTCCCTACCTCTCAACACTATTCCACACCTGCACCCCTGACACGGCCAACCTACATGTCTGCCTCTAACTCCCTCAAAAATACCTGTAATACTACACAGCTTTGACTATTATAATTAGCATGCCTTGACGATTTAATTGATACCATTCAAGTTTTCTCCTCATTATCATACTTACTTTGAAGCCCAACAGCCCAGATACAGTTCCACATAGCAGTCCTTCCACCAACTTCAAAAATACTCTTTTCATCCAGGGGACTCGATCATCGTACTTTCCAGCTCAAAGAGCTGTAGATAATCTACTCATATTTATCATACTGGCTGTTATTATTCTACTAACTCCCAAATGCTTACCTCACAGTACAGTGCAGTATCCATAGGACTCCCCCCGATGTCCAATATCGCAAACATAGCTAATAGAACTTGACATTGGGCTCGCAATTCAATTTGTATGTCACAATTACTGTCTACTATCTTCTACTTACTTTTAAAAGCGAATCCCCACACACCCCTAATTCACGCATCTGTAGAGCTTCGGCTAACTCCTCCAAAATTAGTCGTATTACCACAGCGACTTAACCGACAGCATTCTTGGCACAAGTAGATTCATACTGTTCCATCTTAACAACTCCTGCTACTACTTTCCAGCTATTGGCCTCAACTCACACATTTCAATATCGCTACACAACTCCCCCTAACTTATGTAGTCATATTCCCACCTTAATGGGGGCTAGATTGTTGTGATCACATGGTCCTGTAAATCTATTTGATGCCCATTACACTTCTCTAAGTACATCTTCCACCAATTTTGACAACTGCCCTCCCAATTATACGGTTTAAGGGAACAGCTCCAACTTCCTCATAAATATGCATATCACTAAGGCAACTAGACGAGAGTATTCTACAGAGTTGTACCATTCATTTGATACCTTGAAAGTCACTCTTTCAGTTGACTACAAAGTTTTAACAGTTCCACCCCCAATTCTACTGTGGCACATTGTCAACCCTAAGTCTCGCAGAAATACTCATAGAAATATGGCAACGTAACCACTTCGCTCCTTTGATACTGGGGTTTCCCTTAGATCCCCTTAAAAGTCTTCCCGTTATCCCTGTACAATTTTAAAACCAAAACACATATTTTGCACTTTCACGGATCTCCACCTAACCCATCCAGAAATACACATATCTGTAAGGTGACTTATCCGTCATAGTTATACATGCCAATAGATTGAAAGCCCACCAACTAGTACCAAGTCAGTATGTCCTGTCAGCTCCGATCGATTTTTTTCAATTCCATTCACAATTTTACCTTTGCACAACCCCCCTCAACTCGCCCAATAATACCCACATGACCAAGCCGACAAGACCATCTTTCTACCTTGCGTAAGGCGATTCTAATGATACCAAGAATTACCCCTCCCACACTTCACTCGTAAAAAAAAGCGAAATCCTCATTTTCCACTCCGTAGAGAAACGGTGTCAAAAGTGGTACAGAGACAATAATAGCAGCATTCTTGGTATCGTTCGAATCATACGCGGCAGGGGAAGACGCTGGTCAAAACACCAAGATGATACATGAATTTTTGATAGAGTTGAGTGCAGTTGAGTGAGCAAGTAGAATTGAGGGTGTCAACGTTAAATTGCTTGTAGCAACAGTAGGAGATACGTATAAAGTGTCGTTGAAATCCCCATGAGTCAGAGAATACAGCCATCAAGCTGCCTTAGTGATATGAGTATTTCTTATAAAGTTGGAAGAGTCGTTTGAACTAGCAGAATTGTGGGTTGGTTGCAGGGGACAAAACATGATATAAGGTAGCCGGGACAGATTGTGTGGCACCATAATAGTACTCAGCCCCTGGAGATTACTCTATTCAACTCGCCAAAACTATGTGAGTATTTCTGACCAAGTTGGAGGCACATCTGTAGGAAGTATAAAATATGTGTTTCCGTTTTAAAAGTGGCATGAAAGACTAGAACTGAGATGAAAAGCATACTTGGGTGCCCCAGACTTGGATGGTCGATATGGTTAAGTCTCTGTAACGATGCGGGTATTACTGATGGAGTACTGTAGTGTGCAGAAAGCAGTTTTGTGAAATATAAAAATTGGTACTTCGGTAGATTTTGAAGTAACCGTTAGAATAACAGCAAGCTTGCCAGTTCTGTTATATTGAATTAGTTACTTAATATGGTATATAAGACCTCTTTCCCTTTTATATCTCCACAACGTTTAAAAACCAAAATGTCAGTTTTCAACCTAGACGACACCCGATTCCGCCTAACTCCTTTAAAAATACTCACATAGACAAGGAGACTTGATTGCCGTCATACCCAATTTTAGTTGATTCCGTGACACCATTAATGTGTAGTTTCCTATCCAATACCCGATTTTCTCCCTGCTTCTCCTATTCTACATCACCACGCAACTCAACCTAACTTCTCCAGATATACTCGAATAACAATAGCGTCTGGGCTATCTTATTTTTCAGGGTCGATACTATCGTCTGGTGCCAGCTACGCCTCCAATATCACCTCTTGTTCAGTTTTAACCCCAAGTCCCCTCCTACTAGTTGTAACAGAACTGCTCGCAACTTTTTCAGAAATACCCCCATAGGCCTGTAAAGTGGATGAGAGTTTTCCTAGAGCTTATGATACCACACAATAATCTCATACAGTCACTGCATAACTTTTAACACCAACGCATCAACTCTCTACTTATAATGCAACTGTCCCTATCTTGTTCAAAAATACCCATATAACTATAGCGACTTGACCACTACATCCTCACATCATGTATAACCCAATAGCACTGTATTTACCTTTCCCTACTACCTCTTTCCAACTTTTTGCACCTCATCCAATCTCTATTGTAACAATACAGCTGGCCTTAACTCCTCCAATAATACTCTAATAGCCGACCAGTCTGGATCATTCTGATCTAACGAGCGGAGAGGTTCGTCTGGTACCACATATAAATCACCTACTTCTTCTCTCCCCTTTTAAGCATCCACACTGCCATTTGTCTTCACACCGAAACTGTCCGTATAAGGACAGTTCTCTTAATAATACCCATATAGTTATGGGGAGTTGACTAACATAATTCTAAGGCAGAGGGCACTCTGTCGGTGCTGTCTATTACTCTACTGCCACCTCATCTCTCCCCTAGACACAGATAATATTTTTTGCACTTTCCATAGAATTGACCTAACTCCTCAAGAAATACTCACAGTGCTACAATGACTTTATCATGTAGTTTCTCTGGGACGTTTAATTCTACGACACCTTTTAACCCCCCCCAATTACATATTTCCCAATTTTGACAGCGAATCTTGCAATCCAACTTCTACACAACTGAACATATTTTCTCCCAAAATAATCACAGCATCAAGATGACTTGGCAGATTTGTTCCCTGGGGTATGGAGGTTTATTGTAACCTTCCATTTCTTTCCTACCTCCCCTGAACATCCTTTTAAAACAGAAATACCTATCTAGTACCTATCTACCACATTTCACAGAACTGCCCCAATCTTTCCAGGAGTAAATTTCAAAGCGGAGTGGCTAGTTCAGATGACTTCCACGGGTCATTACAGTCATTTTGAGACCTTCAAACTGTCTCGAAGCTCTCTTCTTACATTTTTACACCAAATACCCCCCACACTACTTACTCGTACGAGTACAACTCTCCATAACTTTCTCGGAATTATTGACATAGTCACAGTGAATTGTATAAATTGCTTCCCAGAAAAAGCAACTTCCAGAAGTAACCAGTATTCATTTCTGTCTCTGTTACAGTACCCAATTATTCCACCTTTTCCTACACCAACCCACAATCTCATCAGCGACACAACAGCCTTCAAAAATCTCAATAATACGTGTCTTGTCATAGTAAGTCCACCCTGTTAGTTATTGGACACCATATCATCAACCCATGACCTTTACGACTCTCATTCTAGCTCTTTAGCTCTTTTAATAGTGACACCCAAAAAACTGGGCCCACTCAGAACTGCTATAAAATTACCAGAAATGGGCGGATCGTTACAAGGACTTGACGGGTAGTTTCTTTAGCGCTGTCCGATCCTTTTGATACCCTTAAACACACCTCTATCACTTCTGTTTGTATTTTAGCCTCGACATCCCTTGTACTCCCCTGTGAGAGTTCTACCCACCTCTTAAAAATACCAGTATCTATATTTAGACTTGACAAGAGGATTCTACAGATCTATAGGAATCGAATGATACCATGTAATGACCCCCTGATACATGTTACGCCCCTCTCTCACTTCTGCTCTCACTTCTGCATTTGCATGGAACTGCCTCTAACTCCTCCTAAAATATCCCCATTATTATTGTGACTTGATCATATTAATCCTGGCTCGGCTGCAATAACTTGGTACCAATTAGCCCTTTCCCACTAACTAATCACAGATTTTACCAACCACACCCTAGGCCGTTCCAACACAGAACTCAGCCCAACTTTATCAAAAATACCAGAATACTTACCCCAAGCTGACCAGAGGATTATACGAAGTGCGGCAATTCTAATGATACCATATAACTCTTACATTTCACCTCATATCAAGTTTTGACAGAGACATCTACAATTCTACTCAACCATGCAAGTGCCCCCAACTCTCTCAGAAATATATACATCACCTTGGAGTGTTTACCTTCTTATTCTTTGGACTAACAAGGTGTCAGTAATACCCTTGATCTTTTGTATATTATCCCCTTCCCCATTTCTTTCCCAAAATACATTTTTTACCTTCTTTGACCGTTCATAGAAAAGCCCCTAACTCTCAAAAAAATCTGTTAGTCTAGGTGTCTGGACCAGCGTAATCCTTGGAGCCGTTCAAATCGAAAGCTACCCTGAATTCATCCACTTCTATACCCCAGTCACTTTTTACTAAGACACTCGCACTTCTCATTCACAACACAATCTCGTCTATATCTCTCAGAAATACTCCCATGTTCTAGCGAACTTATTTAAAGTGTTCCCAGGAGTGGAGTAATCCCCCAATACCATGCAACTATCTCCTTGTTTATCTTTCGCATTTTTAGCCCTTACACCATTTGTACCCACAGTTGTGCCATAACACACAGCCGCCTCAAACTTTTTCAAAAATGCTCGCACCACTAAGCCGACTTGATAAACAGATTCATCAGTCTCTTAAGATTCCTTTAGTACCATGAAAATTTCCCCACTATCTTTGCACCACTTTTAACTGCGACTCTTCTGATATGGTCTCAACTAATAACTGCGCCCAACTCACTCAAAAAATACCCATAAAATTGTACCAAGATGATCATATTGTTACTCTAGACCGGGAAATTCTTATGAAATCCCTTAATTCTTTCCTAATATCTCCATAAGTCTTCTGTAGCTGAATCGCTATTTTCTACATATTACAGAACTGCAACTAATTTCGTCAAGAATATTCTCGTTAAAGCTCCTAGCGACCCAGCATATTCTCTGGGTCCAGGAGATTCTAACTGTACCAAGAATACCCCCCTGATAATCTCCTGGAAGCTTTTAGCCCTGACTCTCTCTTCTCTACACAACCAAACCTCCTTCCCTAACTCCCTTAAATGTGTTTACAAGACTATGAGGACTTCCCTAACTCATTCTGGAAGGATCAGAGATGCTCATACTGCCGCTAACTCTTCTTCTCTACCTATTGTCAAGTTTTGGCCTCCTTCCTGTTCTAACAACGTATTTGGTGTCGCTGTGAAAACTTGTAAAAAGGTGGTGGTAGAGATACGAAGGGTTAAATATGAGTTCTTGGCTGTGAGTTTTAGATCGGAAAAGTATCCTTTACGATATTGATTATACTGGCGGAGTTGAGAGCCAGTTTTCTCTCAAGTAGAGTTGGGAGAGTAGGGACAAAACTTGAGTGAGGGATGTTAAGGGAAACGTTCATGGCACCGTTGGAATCTTCTGACTCAGGGGAATACTCAGGTCAAGTCTCCAGGTTGATATAGGTATTTTTCATGATGGTGGGTTCGGCTCAGTTCAAAGTAGGTTTTGAGAAACTTGATTTTGAGAGTGAATGAAAGGCGGTAGGAGAGGATGGAAGGAATAATATGACTCTTATGGCTTGTAGAAATGAGATGGTAAAGATGTCTTCGCTATACAATTATTTTTGGGTACGTTTGAGATAGTTATGTGGTTAGTTAGGATTGGGGTTCAGAGTGTAAAAGGTAGTTTTGGAGGTAAAGGAGAGGAATAATAGGTACCATTGTGATTCATCTTAAGAGATGAACTAGTTGCTAAACTCGTCATAAATATGCAGGTATTATTAAAAGAGTTGAGGGAAGTTCTCCAAATAGAAGATATATTATATACGGTGTGGAAGGTCAGAAAGAGATAGTGATGCAGTGTTACAAGGTGTAATCAGAAACTTCTGACCTGTGGGATACGATTGATCAAGTTGCTAGAGCTGTGGGATTATCTTTGAGGGAGTTGAAGCCAGTTGTGAGGTTATGTAGAATTGGGAGGGTTGGTGTTAAACGAGGGTAAGAGAACGTAAAAGGGGCTTTTATGGTACCATTGGATTTGTCAAACTTTTAGTAATTCTTTGGTCAAGTCGCCATAATAATTCAAGTATCACCTGTGAAGCTGGAAGCAGTTCTGTGAAAACAAGAAAATGAGTATCTCGGTTATACAGTGAAGGGAACAACAAAAGGAGAGATATAAGTGACACTCCGTAGATTTACTGACATTGGGGAGCATGTTGGTCAAGTCTGCATATTATTACTGGTATTTCTGGAAGATTTATAAACAGATCTGTGTCAGGGAGGTACTGGGGTTGCCGTCGTAAAAATGTGTATAAAAGTTGTAGCCCAGAAGTGAAGGGTAATTTAAGACTCTCCTACTACCGACTAAAACCATGGTGAACTCGTCTTGGTAATGCTAGTATTTCTGAGCGAGCCACCAGAGTTCTACAATACCAGCCAGTAGAGTTGTTGGGTGGTGGGTGCAAAACGGGGGAAGAGAAGGGCTAGAGGAACTTGAAGGTATCAAGAGATGCGCCTTACACAGAGGAACAAAATGGTAACCAGACTGAGACGATACGGGTATCTTGATTCAGATGAACTTGTAGAATTGGAAGAGCCGTCCCTTTCAATCAGTGTACAGGACTTATAAGAGGGTACTTTAACAGCATATCTAGGACTGGTAAGCTCCGAGGAAAGTACTTGTCGTCTCTGTGTGGTATTACTGGATTTTTTGAAGGACGTGGGGGCAATAATGTGCGGAGGCATTATCACGGTGTTGGGGCTAAAATAAGAGAAGAAGAGGTATCAGAGATATGAAGGGGTATGATCGGCTCTCCATACCCTAGATATCACAATGGTCAAGACACCATGACAGTATAAATTCTTTTCACCTAGTTTGATGCAATTGTCTAGTAATGAAGAAATGAAAGGGAGAGGCCAGAAGCTGGTAAATAATAGCAAGAGGTATTTGTGTGGTATTATCTTAACCTCTATGCATCAAGGAAAAATCTGGTCAACTCGAAATTGTGAAGGGAGTATTACCGAAGCAGTTAGAGGCAGATCTGTGATACGAAGAAACAGGGAGTCTCAGTGTTAGAGTAAAGAAAGAGGTAATAAGAGAAACATTGTGGGTATTTCCTGTCTGATATGATGATGGAATTCCCAGCGGTCAAGTCGGCATAATGATATGGCTATTTTTGAAGGGGTTGGGGGCAGTTACGTGGTTACTCGAAAGTGTATGTATTGGTGTTGAAAGGTGTACAGATACAATAAGAGAGAATTAGTTGGTAACATAAGCATGACTAGGGTGTGAGGATGGGTTTTATCAAGTCGCAATAGCCATGTAATTATTGCTGATAAAGTTGGAAGCTGATCTGTGAAATACCAAAAATGAGTGTTTCGATATAGAAAGATAAAAGAGTTGCCTAGAGAGAACAAAGGAATTAATATACCCCTCCTGACTCTGAGAATGAAGATGGGCAGGTTCCCTTGGTCTTGGTGGGTATTTCTGAACAAGTTTGACGGAGTTATGTGGAAGTGTAGAATTGGAAGGGTGGTGTTAAAAGTAAGTACTATAGATAAAAAGTTAGCAGACATGATATAAATGGCACTTTTGGAATCTCCATACCTATAGTATTACAGGGGTTAAGTGAGATTTATCATTGTCCCTTTTTTGGTTAGTTTGGTGCCGTTGTCCTGTCTAGGAGATATTATCTGTGTGCGTGTTAATAAGATAGCGGGGTTTGAATGATAGAAAGATACGGTGTCATATAAATATACAGCGTCAGGGGAATGCATTGGTCAAGTTGGCTTAGCGCTAGGAATATTTTTGAGCAAGGTAGGGGCAGTTCTGTGATAACTCGGAAATGAGTGCTTGGGGTCTACACGGATGAAAATAACAGCAGGTGAAAGTTGAAAGTGGCCATAATATTCTCCAAGCTCTTTGGAACATATTGGTGAAGAGCACGGAACAGTGTGACTATTTTTTCCAGCGATGAGCGTTGGTGTCTGGACAGTGGAGATGGGGGCGTTGGGGCGAAAAGTCTTCCAGTTGCAGTGAGTGAGAATGATATGGCACTGAAAGAAGTTTAGGGTCTTCTAGAACATATTGGTGGGCCTGCCAGGATACTGTGAATTTATTGCTCAAGTTAGTGAAGTTCTGAGCAGGGGCACTATGGTGGGCGTCGATATTAAAAGAATATAAGAGGTAGAGGAAGAACCGGGATAGGTACAGCATGGCCCTACTAAGTCCAAGGATTAAAATGGTACACTTCCCGTAACAATGTGAGTATTACTGAGGGAGTTCAGCTCAGTTGTGAGGTGGAGTAGAATTGAGGGCATCAGTGTAAAAGCTTGATAAAGGTTAGAAAATGGGACATTCATGGTATCGTTGGAATCACGAAGCCCTAGTAAATACGTCTTTTGGGTCCTAATTGATATCTAGATAAATTTGGAATAGTTATTGAGAGCTATATGAGTGGCTTAATTAGGGGTATCGTCTGTTGAAATCTGTAAAGAGGTGCTAGGAGGAACATAAAGTGGATTAAAAGATTTGTTCGGTTGCTGATTTCATATCAAATATATGCCATTACGATGTCGGCATTTCTGATGAAGATAGAAGGGGCATTGTGAGGGGCAGTATACAGAGGTGTAGGGGATAAAACTGCGAAAGAGGTGATATTGCAGACGTTAAGGGGTCTCTTGGAATCGCCTGACCCTGGCAAATACGACGGTGAGGTCCCCATTTCAATGTGAGTATTTTTGACGGATCTAGACTCAGTTGTGCTGTCAAGTAGAGACAGGTGCCTTACCAGAACACATTCACCTCGGCCATGTAAAAATATATATATATTTTTATTCAGGGCTGAATTCAGGGCTGAGAACCAGTTACTATGACTCCAGGGGCAGTAATAACATCCGTGGACTCTTTCCAAGCATTTCTATCTAATATATCTACCGTTACTACACTTCACATTCTGAATCTGTCCTTTTTGGTCCACTTCAAAGCGCTGTAGAACGTGACATAATGGTGATAAGAAGATAATAACTATACCCACCAGGTACTGGGAGTTCAGATATCAATTTAATACCCGTTTGGAACTCCTACGATTGATATCTCCAAAATTTCGAAAAACATCAATTTTGCCCGACCCCTACCCCAGGATTTTTTCGATTTTTTCGATTTTTTCGATTTTTGAGCAGTGACCTGAAAACATATCTCGCTCAATAATGGTCGTATTGAGAAATTAAGATCATAAATGAGGTAGTGAGGTCTCCAGTGATACAACCGTATAGCTGGTTACCCCCTCAGACAACTGAAACACCGTCATCTACACTTGTCGAACTCAGAAACATCGAGTTCCGGCCTTTTTGGGAAATTTCTGAAATTTGGGCGTTTTGAAAACCTTAATTTCGGTTTTGGGGCAGAAGTGACGAAACTCGGGTAAAAAAAATAAAACTGAGAAAAAAGTGAAATATCACCAGTTTTAGTACGATTGAAACATGAGTGGTATCAAGTGAAAGCCCCAGTGCGGAATAGGTCGAATATTAGCTCAAAAACCGATTTAGCAATTTATTCGCACTGTTTGGGACGTTTCTCTGACAGCCGAAGCTCTAAACAGCCCCTAACACAACAACTAGCTCGCATAAATAATAATAAACATATCCCCGAGATAGCCTGCGTCGAGTAGTGTCTCGTTATTAACTTATTTTTATCCTTCTATGTTTATTATTATCCCGTTGTGTTGTTTGAGTATTATTGTTGTCCCACTGTATTTTTTCTCGTTTTTTATTTTTTTTCTGTTCTGTTTTTATTTCTCAGTTTTCAAAACTTGAACCGACTTTGGGACTTTTGGGAGAAATTCCAAAATTAAGCTTTTTTCAAAATCCCATTTTTAAAAAAAATTCCAAAAAGTACCGAATCAAGGGTCAACTTGAAAAAAAATACTTTGATTGGAGGATAAAACAACATAGACGGCATCAGAAAAGGATAAAAGTAACAGCATCGTAACGGGAGGGGTCTGAAAATTCCTATGGAGTACTTTATATTGCTCTAGGACCGTTATTTGAAAATTTCGTAATTTCGTTTTTTCCAAAATCTCGTAATTTTCATGGCCCACTGTCAGGAGTTTTTGACGATTTTGACATTTTTGAAAAACGCAGTGATAACGCTTCAAAACCAGGTCTACCTGATTGTACTGGTCCTGGCGAGTCCGTCGGTATGATTCTCTTTGTGTTGGCATGTCTCAACATGTTGTTTGGGGCTGTTGAAGTCTGATTTTTAGGGGTTACCCGGCCGAGTAAATATTGAAAATGGTGTATAAAACAGGTATCGTAAGTTGAGACGATAAGGGAAGTATATGGGTGTATTCAGTAGCTTCAGTTGATCATTTTAGTACTTCTTTTGTTGAATTTAAGAGACATTTTTGGAACATGTCTTTTTCCCAGGCTCTGCAATAGAGAAAAACAAAAACCTTGAACTGGGGCTTTACCTACATCCGTAACTATAAAGTTCAATATTACTTGATAATTTAGTTAAGGAGAGGGCAAATCTCAAGGAACCTATGATGCAACAAAACAAAGCGATTGAAACGTATAAGAGCTTCACAGAGATGATTTTAGCTCTCTTACATCAGCGTGTCAATCCGTGTCACACATATATCCCGTCTGATCCGTCTTTTGCAGGTGTTGGAGGGACATGCTGTAGTGTAGAATCGGAGAAGTGATGTTAAAAGTGAACAGATGGTGGGTCATTGGTAGGTATATAAGACCCTTCTTGTTCCCAAGAATACGATGGTCAAGTTTCCATGAGCCTGGAAATGATTTTACTGGAGTTTGGCAGGAGTATTATCAGGTATACAATGGGGAATTGCTTTTAAAAATGAGAAGAAACATCACGATAGAAGTAAGCGGTAATTTTCATATCTTTCAAGTCCAAATATTAATCTGTCTAAGTCGCCTTAACTGTGCGGTTATTTATAGTGAAGTTGAAGTCCATATAGGAAGTAGTAATTGAGAGTCCTGGCTTTAAATGATGTAAAGGGGTAGCAGGGTGTATATGAATTGTTCTGTGATCAGCTACTTGACTTGAAGAATTCAATCGTGAAGTCCTCGCATACATTCCACTTTTATTGACGAGGCTGGAGCCTGCTCTGTATGTCCTGCAAACAGGTGAAAAACTGTGTTGAGATACAAAGAGAAGAAAGAGTGGTTGATATGGGTAATTGTGAGTATCATTTAAACGTGTTTACAAGGGAGAACACTATGGAGCAGCTGGAATAGTAATATGACAATCTTTGAAAGAGTTGGACCGGGTGTTACGATATTGTAGAATTGGAGGTGGAAATGTTAAAAGGTGGTTTGAGGGAGAAGAAAAGGCATATTTGGTACCAATCGAATCGTATTACCTCTCTAAATACTTTGGTCAAATCAATATTGTAGTGAGTATATTTTCTAATGAGTTTTCTGCTGTTCCGTAAAATCTATAAAATGGGTGTTCCGGTCTTACGAGTGGCTACAATATAGCTGCAGAAGCAGTGGATGAATTTCTGGAGATAACAGCTTCCGTTAGTTACCCTGATCAAGTCGGTGTAAGTATACAGGTATTTCTGGAAGCGTGAGATCTACATTAATGAAGAGGGAGGGGTAGAGGTTGATGTGTACAAGCTGGGAAATATGCTTAAAAGAGGAGGTTAAGGGAGTCAATGAAATCGCATCAGCTCGTTGTCTAAAATGGTACATTCTCCAAGGTTTCACGAATGTTTAAAGAGAAGTTACGGCGACCTCTGTATTCATGTAGAGTTGGAGAGTGAAGTGTAAAAAGTGGAGAAGAGGAGTAAATCGAGTCATTTATGGTATCATTTTAATCGGCAAGCCCTTGTGAATACGCTTGTCGCTTTATCATAGCCATGAAGGTATTATTGGTGCATTTATATCAAATCTTGGAATAGACGATATTGTGGGTTTCGATGTTAAAAGTGTGCACAAGATACACAAAGATATGTGAGCGGTTCAGCTTGAATCCTATCCGTCCTAGGATGACATTGGCCGATCTGCCACCACAATTATAGTATTTCTAGAGAAATGGGGGAAGTTCTCCGGCCAAGCACATTAGAGGGTGTGGGGGTCGAAAGTGGGAAAGAAGTTGTAGGGAGAGTATTGAGGGTACAATTAAGACCTCCCGGTGCTCTTGAATACATGGTTCAATCGCCTCAATGATGCAGGTATTTTTGAATGGGTTGAGGACAGATCTGCTTGCGGTCTCACATAGGGCAGTAGGTATTGGCACCTGCGATGAGCTAGTAATACAGACTAAGCTTCTATTCAGTCATAATTATGCTTCTTGAGAAGAGAATGCCCAAGTCTGCTCAACGATATAAGTATTTCTGTTCAAGTTGTGTCACTTAGGTCACTAGGTCACTATAGGGGTGTAGGTGAGAAGGAGGCCAAATGAAGCCAAAGAGAAGAGATACAAGGAGCCACTGCGTTATTCTGACACCAAGGCAACCACCTATTAACACTATATAGTGATGCCAATGTTTCTAAAGAAGTTCTGGACAACTTGAGAAAAGTAAAATAAGAGAATTCCAGACTCAGAAGATGGGTAAAGATAGTGGGAGAGGTATACTTGGTACCACTGTGATGGCACAGGCGCGGGCATCTCATTAATCAACTCAGTTAATCATGTGGGTATTTCTGAGTGAGTTAGGGGCAGCTGTTATGTCGGTATGCGGACTACACTTGCTAATTGTTTCAGGAATACCAATATCGCCAAGCTGACTTGACCAGAGTTATCCTCAGAGCCGTACGATTCCAACGGGACCATATATAATTTCTTTACCAACAAAATCTGACTGTTTACAGCTCCACCTCCAATTCTACAATATCTCACGACACTCCCACGTTCCACTAAAAATATGAATATCAGGATGTGGTAGAGTTAGACTCAATCTTCACACCGGTATCTAGGCATCAATTGATCATTTATCCCCTTTGCCTATCTATTATCACTTCTTGTCCACCTTCAGTAACAACAACGAAATTCACCATACATAGAACTGCACCCAACTTAAGCAGGAATACACCCATGAATATTTTAAGTAGATTTTTGTTCTTCCAACACTCATAAAACAGCAATGATACCACTCATCCCTCTTGTATAATCACTGCTCCACCTCTATGACCAAAACAACCACACTCTATATTTTACTTAACAGCCCCTAAGTCAATCAAAAATGACCGCATATCGAAGGCGAGTTAATCAAATCATCCCTTTGTCCCGTCTAATTCCTCCAGAACTCCCCAAACTCTCCACAGTATCTTTTCCTACCTTTGAAAGAAACTTTTCCAAAATCTACTCTACAGCACAACTCCCTCAAACTTATACAATAATATCCCCAGTATCATGGAGACTTAATCATTAGCTCACATACGTGATTGATATCCCATTATCCCATTACATATTCCCTTACTGTGTCAATCCAGCCTTTTCCTCCTAAGTCTCGAACAACACTAGACCATTTAACAGCATTCAACTTTTGCAAAAATGTTCTCATCGGAAGACCGAGTTAACCATTCTGTTTAAACTGGCTAAAGCGTCCAATTGGTTCCGTTTTCTCCTTTTCTATTCACCCTCTTTAATTTTTAACTCCTATATTCCCCATATTGTTACATCTTGAAACCTCCATTCGCTCTCTCAGACATTCAGATATAGATACCAATGCTCTGAGTAGAGCTTGTTTCATCCATAGTATGACAGTGTTAGATGCCCCAACCCATATCTGCCACTCTCTACTCCACTACCCAAAATAACTGAGACACAAATTTTTCTCCTCCTGCAGAACTGGCCGCAACTCATCCATAAATATTTACAAAGCCTCGGAGACGGAACCATGTCTATTCTCAGGGGTTATCTGTCCCAAGATAACTTCAACGCCCTCCCTTCTGTATTATTCCTACCTTTGACTGCGATTCTTCACTTCTGCTGCACCAACATTTGAATCTAATGGACCAAGGAAAGCTCATACCAATATATGGCATAGACCATTGTTATCCCGTTGCGAATTAGATTCATATAACCCCTTTTCATCTGTTTCTGCTTGATATTCCAACTTTTATCCCCAATAGCCCTAGTACCGTCCTCCCATGGGAACCCCCCTACCTCCGTCAAACATACCTGTATGATTTTGGTGACTTAACGATCAGGCTTTCAGCGAGTAAGCCGTTCAGAAAACACCTTTTTAACTCTGTTACTATCTGTTCCATCTCTAAAAATCCAAATTACAGTACCTCGTTTCATGGCTCCACAGAACTTCACATAACAGCTTCAGATATGTTTGTGACGTCCTAGCAACACGCATGCTGTATTACCTCTTCGTTTGAGATCCTAATGGTACCGTTTACGTCTCTGTTGCTAGTTCTTGCCGCCTTTTTCCCTTCACAGTCTCCCTTTTGCGTTTTACAATACTACCTGCTGCTCCGCCAATAAAAATGACATCATTACGGGGACTTGAATGATGCGTTCATTGGGCTCGGTAATTCTATGTTTTACCACTGAATCTACTCTACTAGGATTTTCACATCTTCAAAACGCATTCTTCAAATTTTACCCGGTAACACATCTCGACCCAGCTCATGCAATAATACTCCCATAAACATGACGACTTGACAGATGTACTCCATGGGTTCTGGAGATCCCAGGAGTATCACCCTTTCTCTCTTTCAGTCTCCGTATATCTATTGAAGTCGAAACTGTAAGTGACTACGTCTCACAGAAGCCCCCCTAACACGCTCATAGATACTGGGGGCACCATACAATGTTATCCTCGATAAACATAGAGGACTATATACTGATATTGTTCGCTCGCTATCGCAATCGGTATTAATTACAGTTCACTATACCGAAATACATATTTTCCCTTCTCAACAGAACTGCTTCTAACAAAACCAATAATACCCTCACTGGTATAATGACTTGATCAATGTATTCCTCTGGTGCAATATAATAGCTCCAGCCGTTTAAATTACCCCCCTGCCGTCGCTGCACGTCTTTTAGCACCAAACCTACCTTTTCATATTTTCGAAACAGCAGCCCCCAACATACTTAGCAATACCCAGACCGTTAGGGGCACTTGACAGGAGTAATATCCAGATCCATACGATTCTTTTGATACCTTGGACTCATATATTTCACCATCATTAGACAGTTTTACAACTTCTCCCCCAGTTCTACTTTACGATAAAACTATCCTCACGTCTCCAAAAATAGTCCCATTACAACTGCAGCTGGATCAGTCAATCACCCAACCGGTCCAGCATTGATTTTACCATGTCACCTTGTTTGTTGCTTCATTAACTCGTTATTTCCCTTCAGCCCAAATTCTAAGGCACACGCATCTGAACTCTGCAAGCTCTGAAATATTTTCACTACCAAGACCATACATATATCTTGTTTATTAGATGCTCTCCATTACTGTGGTTCCCTTCTGTTCTTCCCTAGCACATCGTTCTCTGTTTTACCATCCACTCACCCATCATGTTGCACATACCCCTGCACTCAACTCCCTCAAAAATAATCGCATTGAAATGTAAACTTGACCGGCGTATTCCTAAGCTACAGTGGAATCTCCTGGTACCAATCATCAATTTGAAACCAACATCAGTTAGCATCCATACCAATTTCTGCAAGTTTAAAATGTACTTCCCGATTTTACATTTTCTTGAAATGGCCCTTGTTCAGAAGGAAATAATCGCATCATTACGGAGACTTTATCACCATATCCCGAACGCCAAAGCGGAAATGGTGGTGCACATTATATCTCTCTTACAACTTTTTCTCTGATTTTATCAACCACCCTCATACTAGAGCTACCTCCAACTTCGCTAAAAGTACTCATATGCTCTGGGGGACTTGTCAGCTGTATTCTCGATCATCAGGGGATTCCAATGGTACCGAATAACTCTCTCCTATTTTCATTGTACTACATTTTACGCAGACACCCCCAGTTCTACTCTTTGACTAAATTGAACCTAACTCCGCTAATACTACTGTAGTCATATTTCAATGGCTATTTGACAGGTACAGTATAGTCTTCGTGTAATTCTAATTCTAACTGTACCACTCAGGCACACCCTGTTATCCATTAAAAGCTTCAAAATCTACACTCCTAATTCTGCTCCATAACAGCATTGCCCTACTTCGTACCAAAAATAGTCGTAATACTATGACATCTAGTCCACCATATTGCGTCATGATGGGCCATTAAAATAAGCCGTTCTTGTTTCGGTTACAGTCTTCCACCTAGTTTAAAACCGAATACCCATTTTCTACTGTTTAGAGAACTGGCCTCATCTGCTCAAGATTTACCAGTATCGGTTAGCTGACTTCGCAGAGGGTCTTTCAATTCACTGAGACCATTGACCTTCTCTCTACCACCCCAATTCATACATTTCGCCCCAATCTTCCCAAGTCTACTTCACCTATCAGCTTCCTCCAACACTCCCAGAATTAACAACATCGTTAAACCGACTTAACCATCATGTTTATGGGCCATAATATACCCCCGTATTACCACAGATGTCCCCCCTTTCGACTTCATTCCACTTGTGGAACCAAAACATTCGTTTACACCTATCACAAAACTTCTTCTAGCGTCATCAAAAATACCCGTCTACTTACAGCAACTGGATAGGAGTATTTTCCTGAGTCAGACTATTGGTTTTGATACCATTCATGACCCTCCTACGTGCCGTTTCCCATCTTTTGCAACGATGTGCCTAAGTCTACGTTTTTACATTATTCGACTTAATTCCTTCAAAAATGTTCTGATTTCTATATAGACTTGACAGGCTTACTCTTCCGACTCTGGTGAGCTAGGGGGCACCTTGGATTTCCATTTCACAACCTCTTTACATCTTTAGCACCTATACTTCCAGTTTTACTCTACTAACAAGTTTCTCCAATTCATCTGAAAATACTCCCATACGTACAAGGACTTAACCAGATACTTCATCGGAGTTGGAGGATTTCAGGGAACCATTGTGATCACTTTTACTACATATCATACACTTCTAGCACCGATATCCCAATCCTAGTTAATGTCATAAGTGAGCCTATCTCGTTCAGTAATACCCCTATTGTAACAATGACTTGACCATAATATATTCCATCTGCTGCAGACTCCTTTCACACCTTTAAGCTTTGCCATATCACCCTTTGACATATTTCAATTAGTGCATCCGTAATACTCCCCCAAAGAAAACTGTGCTCCAATCCATCAAAAATGGAATAGGTGTTAATTCAACTTAACCATTGCATTTACCTGGAGCGTGTGGCTCAAATAATACCCTAAACTTATCTACTGCTATCTCTTTTCCTCCGTTTATACCCACATTCACATTTTTCTGACACTGCGACCTGCCCTACCTTGCTGGGAAATACTTTCAAGACCACGGAGACTTGGCCACTGTATTCCCCACCACTGGGGGTTTCTTCTTGTCTTCTCCACTCTTTGCTTCAATCTCCGCTTAGCATTCAGAATCGAAAAACTGAAATAACCCTTCTCACTGAGCTCAGTCTAATGTCACCAAAAATACCCCATTAAAAGATCAGACTTGACCATATACATTCCTGGACCTCCACAGATTCAACGATACCAACCAATACTTGTCTTCTATATCGTGTCCTCTTTTACCACCAACATTCCAATTCCTTTGAAACTTAAACAAGACTCAACTCTCGCTGAAATACTCCCATAGCCAGGCCAACTTGACAATTTGATTCTACAGATACAGAGACTTCTCCTGTTACCTCATTTGTCTCTCCCACTACCTATTTTCAGTCCCCGACACCTCAACCACTAACACAGTCCAACTTTAATATGTAGGAATATTCACCTAAAATACTCCTATGACAGCAGTGATCTGATAGACTTATTCCTGCCTCCCGTACTATTTGTTTGGTACCAGTTACATCTTCCCTTCTCTCTTCTACACTGTTTGGTGTCGACCCTCCCAATTCTACTTCACCATATAGCTCGGTCCAACTACTTCAAAAATACTCGCATATGTAAGCCAACTTAACCAACATGCTCCTCAGAGTCTGTTAATTTAGGCGATATCTCTCTTTACTCCTTTCCGATATCTTTCTTCTCTTTAAAATCGAAATGCTTGTTTCTCACATGCCACTGAACTCCATTTAACTCTACCAGAATTATCTGAATGATTATGACGGCCTTAGCTGCGTACTCATGGCGTCTAGGGGAGTTCAAACATACCCTATAAGGTACCCCTGCTTCCTCCTATCCACTTGTATCACAGACCTTCCCAATCTTACAAGTACCTCATCATAGAAGAGCTGGTAAAATAGGTGTTCTTCATCTTTTTTAAAAACACAGCCCAAGACAAGTAGTACTGTTATTCCATCGTACACAGGTTCTTCTAGTTTCTCAATTTCATCATTTTCAAGCCATTTGAACATCGCATGTTTCTTACTGAAAATAATATAAGTAATCTCTTAACTAAAACATACAATTTACTCAAAGATTTCACTTGCATGAAATATGCACTGGGAGGAAACCACCAAAAATGCATCATGATGAGCATTAATCCATCAATACATGAACCCAATTCAGGTGTCATAAGCACCAAACATGAGACAGCGAAAAAGAAAGGATGTTTCATCTTCCAAAACGAGAATTGAAGCCATTTCATCGCGATACACGTACTTGTACTTGTAAAAATAGTCTCCCTAGATGAAACAGCCCCTACATTGTACTTGTACAAGTACTCTCTCACTTTCAACACTACAAACTACAAGTACAACCACTACTTGTACAATCAATATTTGGGAGGGACTCTGTGGTCCATAATGTATTATCCCAGAGGTTCAGCTCAATGCTTACATCCTCTCTTCTATAAAACTAAAGGTTCGGCAGGTGTACTCCTCCTCTTTGGGAGGTTCCACGGCCTACATCCTTTCTGAATGCGAATCAGATCGTTAGATCTCCGACTGCTCGAAATTGCGTCTGGCTCTGGCTCTTATCGGCTTGTAGCTCTCGTTGGCACTGGTCCTAGACTCTCTCTGCTCTTATTGGCTCTGGCAACATTGGCTCTGGCTCTCATTGGCATATCACACTTGCACTTACTGGCTCATTGGCACTAACTGGCATGGCTCTGGCTCTTACTGATTGGCTCTGGCTCGTGTTCACACTTTCAAAGGGGTGCTGGCATTCTTTCACAGTTCACAGTGTCACCCTGGCGCTCACGTCATCGTTTCACAGTCACTCAAGCTGGCATAACTTAACGTCTGTTGGCGCGTCGACTGCTCCTGCACTGGGGACTGGATGCTTTCACCATTCTCAGCTCCAGGCGGCTTTTCAGCGTAGTCGTAGTGTCGTGATATTGTCGGCATTGTCGGTCGGTGGCTCTGTTGAGCTCTTTACTCTGGCGGTTGGCAGGATCGGCACAACACTTTGCCCAAAGGCGGTCTTCGCAGACGCTTATACCAGGTGGATTCATCAGCTGAGACCAGGTTCGAGTCGTTGTCAGCTGTCACTCTTGACCGGGATTCCTGGTGTACTGGTACCAAGTCAGTATCAGATGGAGGAGACATATGACTGTAACACACAGTTTATCCCTCCAAAGCATTCAGGAGTATGTTATCCATGCAGGGAGTTTCACCCAAGGGAGCTACCCATTGAAACGCTCTAGACACATGTTGTGTCTGTCATAGCAGCTCATGGACAATATTTCGTGCCCGTCATAGCAGTTCAAGGAGACAGGACTCGAGAAGGCTAGCTAGACTTGTCTCGTCATCATCCTGCGTCCAAATGCATGTACTGAGGGGTTTCCTTTAACTCAGCGGCTTTGCTTGCGCTCAGCTCCACGTCTTAGTTACTCGCTCATGCGTTGTTCACGCACGGTTTTAATCCGTCTCAACAGTTGTCGTCGTGAATGTCTTGCGACTCCCACTCAACAACTTCTGGAATACTGTCTTGCGACAGGACCAGTAGAGCAGACCCCAAAGTATTACTCATGCTGGGAGTTTCACCCGTGGTTGCGAACCATCTGAGAAACGGAACTCATGAGTAGATTGCGAATCATTGCTCGTCATAGCTCCATCACGCAGATGCATGAAGAGAGGTGTGCTGATGCTCCAACTCGGTTGCTCAAGAGACTCAAGTAACGTCATGGTAGGAGTCGTGACTTGTCTGCTCGCGCAAGACAATTACTGCTTCTCAGCTTTCGCTCGGCAGTGTCAGCATCTCTCGAAGTGATCAAATCCTTAGCGTAAGCTCAGAGACTGATCGACTTCTGATGTTCTAAAAAGTGGGTCCCAAGGGGGCTTTATATATTCTTGTGGTTGGTATTAAGTTCAGTTGATAGGGTTTGATATTGCATATACGAAAGACGAAGAACCTACTGGAAGAAATTGGAAGGCATTTCACAGGAGAATGAGTACACTGATGTATAGGTTGATTGGTATCAAAATGATGAAAAAGCTCCACCCAACCGGATGAATGTCTTCAAATCCCATAAATATCCCTCTATAACGATTTGTATTCCTCGTGTGGCTGGATAAGGTTAACGTTGTCGTATCCAGTGGCAAAAATATTCGAAGAGAATCTTTCGCCTTCTTTGAGGCTGAATAGAAGGAGATGGAAAGAAAAAAAATGTAACCAGTTAGACAATATGTGGCAAAGAATCTACTGGACACATTTGGCCTTCGATAGTGTTACTTTCATCCCTGGATGGAATGCTACATTCTAGTCATAGTTGCATAACGTTTTATGATAGGTGGTGCATGAGAGCTGCAGGTGTTTGGTTCTAAACCATGACAGAGAAGTAGAACAGATTCAGAATGTCGACGGTGACAAGTGTGTAAACAATGTCTCCGGTTTTGTTAGAATGAGCCCAGCTTCATTCCTTTGTCCCAGATAGTATCTATTCTGTACTTTTTTGGTCGTTTTGATTGTTTCAGTGACAGCTCTAACTAATGACAGAATTGAGGGAGTGTGTAAAATCTCAAAAGGGATAATGAAAGATGGTTGAAAGGTTTTAGAATAATGGTATGACTCATACAAAGTTATTTTTCAAGTCTCTGTGGTTGTGGGGTTAATTCCGCAAAAGTTAGGTGGAGTTGTGTAGATATGTAGAATTGGCAGGGGGCAGTTCAAAAGTTGAGAAGATGTAGAAGGGGGCAGTTACATGGTGGTGAATAAATCGCCGGACGTCAATGAATACGTCTGTCAAGTCATCAAGAGCATGAAGACTGTTCCGAGCGAGATAGAGGTAGGTCTCGAGTTTCTTGAACTTGAGAGTGTTGGCGTAAAAGTAAGAGGGAGGATGTGGGAATGATACAAACAGAATAGGAGAGACTTATCGCTCGGAAATGACTCTGGGATAACTACCCATGGCAATGTAAGTATTTTTGGTGGAGTTGGGGGCAATTGTGTTGAGGAGCAAAATTGAGAGGTTGGTAGTTAAATGATGGTGAGAATAGTCACGAGAGTAGTGAAACGGACTGTTGGAATCCATGAGTCCAGACGAAGGCACCTGTCAATACCTCAATTCAATGTAGGCATTTCCGGTGAAGTTGGGCCAAGTTCCGAAAAAAGTACAAAAAGGCGGGTTGGTTCCACAAGGAGATGTATATGTTGCAGGATAGATAAAAGGGTTATTTCCCGAGTCCCCTGAGTAGATAGAACACTTTATCTCAAGTCGGCATAGGGGTGGGAGTATTTTTGGAGAAGTTACACTGACTTCTGTTTATAAGTAGAATGCAAGGGTTTGTTTTCAAAGTGGAAAAGCGAGAGAAGGAGTGAAATACATGGTTTCACAGGCTTCTGAAGTCTCCCAATAACACGTTGGTTAAGTTGGCCAAAAAACTCAGGTATTTCTGAGCCAATTAGACGAGGGTGTATAGTCAGCTGATTTGGGGGGTTGTTGCGGAAAGTTGTAAGTACCAGGTTAGCGAGATCTCAGTGGCACCAAAGGGATCTTCGGAATCTGATGAACACAATGGATTACACCTCAAGACTTTTGGATCATTATTGGGAGAGCTGCAGGCAGTGAAGTTTTTGGACAGAAGTGGAGTGTTGATATACAAATGGGAAAAGGTGGGGTAGAATAACTGAATGGGGTACAAGTACAGTACTGTTAGAAACTCCTAATCATGGGGAGATTGCTTATTATTTCCCGCTATGGTAAGGATAGTTTCTATGAAGTTGGGATCATTTCTGAGTTCAGGACATTTCAAGGAGTTGCTGCTAAAATCTGTAAAGAGGAGATACGGAAGGAATAGTCGGCTCCACCTGAATTCAGGGAGCGACAGCATCACAATGGTCAACTCTTCTTGGAGATACAAGTATTTCTAAGCGATTTTGAGTCAGTTGCGTGAAGTGATAAAAATAGAGGTACCTGGAATGTTGGTGCTAAAATGAGTAAGGAGGATGTAGCAGAAACATGAAGGGGATGATCTCTTCTTTACACCTCCTATATCATAATGATCAAGTCACCATAGTGGTATAAGTTATTTCCGCCTAGTTGGAGGCAGCTGTATGTTGTTGTTGTAAATCATTTATTAATCAGTCTATTTAACCTAAGCGGCAGCGACTGTTGGTCACAAATAGGCCCCCGGATGTTTTGCGCCCGTTTGCCTACGTCAGTTGTACACGATCTGTCGCTGGAAAGAAAAGTGCCGCTACCCCGAATATACGTAAGTGAATGGAGGTAGAGGGTGGTTGCCCTCAAATAACTCCAAACAAGTAGCCCGCCTCCTTGGCGGTGGTTTTACCCCAGTCTTCAATCCTCCTCCAACGTTCCTTGGTGTGTTTGTGCCCTTGAGAGACCCCCTAGAACTCTAGTGGATTGCTCAAGAAGGCGGTTACTGCAAGTAGACCATCCTCTGTACCCAGAAGGTTCGCGTCGGTAAGAGCGCCTGCCTCTGCTGCCAATGCAACGCGGGCCTGCTCCCTCAGGTGACACTCTCTCAGGATATGAGACACGGTGATGTACGAGCCACACTTGCAAGGTGGGGGGACTCCGAATCTACCGAGGTGGTTGGTTCTCAATTGGACTAGTAGCGACAGAACTTGTCTGGACGCTGTCCTCATAGCCTTACACAAGATAGTGTCTGGCAGCTTGATCGATACAGTGAGCTTGGGGTTGATGGCCCTGTAGTGGGGGCAAGATGGTCTGGCCTCCTCCGTCGGGTTGTCCCGGCTCCTGGTTTTGTAGTTGTCGTACCATTCCTGGAACGACTCGGCGTTCTGCTTCTCGATGACTTCGAGACTCTGTCGCATTTCTTGTCGTAGCTGTATATCATCAAGAAAGAAAATAAAACAGGGGGCCAAAAATTGATAAGCAAAAGCAAGAGATACTTGGATGATATTATCTGAATCTCCTAGAGTCACAGAATAAGCTGGTCAACTCTTCATTGTTGTGGAAGTATTTCTGAAACAGCTAGAGGTAGAAATGTGAAGTGAATAAAATCGTGTTGTCGGTATTAGAAACGAGTGAGAGATATAAGGAAAGATATCGAGGATATTTCCTTGGTGTTACAATGCTGTTAATCCGTTGGTCAAGTCGGCTTAACGATGCGGGTATTATTGAAGGATCTGGGTGCAGTTAAGTGGTGAGGTGAATGTGAGTTTGTTGCTGCTAAAACTGGTTCAGTGAGATCAGGAGAGAAGTAATCAGTGTCACTACCATTTCTAGAGCCTTAGAAGTGTTTGTACCTAGATGCATAGTTGTGGGAATTTTTCTGACGGAGTTGGTTCCTATTCTGTGAAAAGCTGAAAATGAGTGTTTCGATTTTAGAGAGATACAAGAGTCATCAGATGCAACAAAAAGGATAATATTCCACCTCCTTACTTTAAAGAACAAGATGAGACAGACAACTTTACAATACAGGTATTTGTGGTCAATTTTGAGTAGTTGTGTGGAAATGTAAAAATGAGAGGGTTGGTTATAAAAGCAGATAAGAGATGGTAGAAGTGGAATGAAAGGTATTAATGGACTGTCCCGAGGAGAGGAAACCAATGATTCAGCGTCCTTTGTCATGGCGGGATTTTTGGTTACTTTTGATGCCGTTGTGAGGTTACGTATGTATGGAATGAGTGCAGGGGTCTACAAATTTTGGAGAGGTAGCGGGAGAATATGGAATGCTACCAAACGAATTCCCCAACTCCCTGGAATACGTCAGTCAAGTTTCCGGGACAGTACGAGTTCTGTAGTTTTACTGGAGTTGAGAGCATGTATATGAACATGTAGAGTTGGAGTGTTGGCGTTAAAAGTCGTCCAGTTGCTGTAAGTGAGAAGTAAATGGCACTTACAGGTACAGTAGCTCAAACATTGGTAAACACAATGGTGAGCACTAAATCGTCCTCGGAGTCTTTTTAGTCAAGTTAGAGAAGTTCTAAGTTGAGGCACTATTAAGGGTGTCGATATTAAAAGTATAGAAGAGGTAGAAAGGGAGAAGGGATCAGCATTTTAGGACTCCCCTAAGGCTAAGGATTAAAACAGTACACTTGCCGTGCTAGTGCCGGTATTTCTGAGAGAGTTGTACGCCTGTGATTGGTAAAGTAGAATCGGGAGCGCCACTGTAAAATCTTGATGAGAGCTAGTAAAATGGGCATTCGTGATATCGTTGGAATCGTATAGCTCAGTACAATACGTTGATTGTGTCTTAGTCATTTTTTAGTTAATTTTGGATGAATTACTGCCAGCTATGTGGCAAGGCATAATTGGGGGTGTGGTTGTTAAAATCCATAAAGAGAAGGTAGGAGAGAAATAAAAGGATCCAGGAAACTCTTCCTGTTTGTTCGGTCGTAGTGAATGAGTTGCCATTGCTATATAGGTATTTCCAACGAAGATAGAGGCAGATTTATGAGGGGCATGATTTGGGGTGTAGGGTACAGTAATAAAAGTGAGAAAGACGTAATATTGCAGACGTTAAAGGTTCTATTATGATGTCCTGATCCAGAGGAGTAAGATGGTTAAGTCGCCATGTTAATGCGAGTATTTCTGTGTGATCTAGCCCCAGTTGTGTTGTGAAGTAAAATTGGGGTGTAAGTGTTGAAGGTTGAGAAGTTACATTAGGAGAGGTGTGGTTGGTACCAAACGAATCAGCAGACGGCGATGAGACGTATGGTCAACTCACCATAATGATGTGGGCATTTTTCAATGACTTAGGAGCTATCCTGTTATTAGTGAAAAATGTATGCTGTTAGCTTTGAATGGGTTCTGGAGATTATAAAAAATAGTGGATGGTGTTACTGTAATCACACAGCTCTGTACGACTCCAGGGCACATTGTTACCAATATTGAATAGATATATTGGTATTTTTGAACGATATACGGTCAGCTCTGTTAGGAGACGGCATTTTTCAGATATGGTTGTATACACAGCAAAGAGTTAAGGAGAGAGGCGTAAAGGTACCATTGGAATGACACGGATCATGCGATTACAATGGTAAAGTTCCCGTATCTATGAAATTATTTATGCTAAAGTCGTGGGCAACTATATGTGGAGAGCTATTTGGAGTAAAGGTGCTAAAATCCGTAACAAAGTGATAAGAGATAAGTTGGTGGTATTGTTCGACTCGTCTGGGTCTGAATATCACAGTGGTCACATCACTTCACATAAATGAGTATTTCTAGTGAAGTTAGGGCCAGTTGTAAGGTCCAGTAAGTTTGGGTGGGTTGGGGCTAAAAGCTGTAATGAGGTAATAGGGGGGACATGAGGGGTATCAAAAGCTTCCTCCGTTCATGAAAAATGTGGTTGTCAAGTCGCTGTGAGCATGATGGTATTTTTAAAAGAGTTAGACTCTAGTATGTAGGAAGTAGAAATTGGAGGTGGTGGTACTTGGGCATCAAATATAATAGTAAGAAGAGATATATTGGCATCATACGAACCTCCTCCATACGAGGTACAAAATTATCATCTCTCTGGGACGATTCTGGCAATTTTGAGAGTGATAGGTGCAGATGTCTGAAAAGCTAGATTTAAGAGGGCCGGTGCAGATCGTGGGTAGGAGTTCAAAGAAGAGACTTGTAGGGTATGAAAGAAGAGACTTGTAGGGTATCATTGAACTCTCTCAGGTCTAAGAATTTCTCCAGTCAACTAGCCATTATTATATTACTTCCTGTTTATATCCCTCAACCTTCTATTCTACTTTTTCTCATGTCCGCTACTAACTCCACCAGAAATACTCCCAGGAATTTGGCGACTTGACCACTGTAATCTCCTGGACTGGGACATCCAGTTGACACTAAACACCGCTCTCTTAAAATCTCATTCGCCGTTTTAGCTCTCACACTTCCACCTTCTATTTTCAACAGCTGGCACTAACTCACGTAATATTACGTACAGAATCATTGGTGCTCTGCCAATGTATTCTCACAGCGTGGGAGATTCTATAAGTACCAAACAGGTCTAGTTTGTTCCTCCTTTGCCATTTTTCGAGCGGCATCCTAGCTCTACGTATGCACACAAGCCCCCGTAATTCCATCAGAAATATTATCACAGCGACAAGGACTAGGCCCTTTTGCTGCTAATGGCCAGGAGATTCTAATGGTACTATTGAATCACATTTTTCTATCTTCTACCTATCTTGGCAGTGGATCTCCCGATTATCTAAAATAACAATCTGTCTCTAAGTTCTTCAGAAATACCCATATTATTGCAGCAAGTTGAGCATCTCTTCATTATCACCAGAATGATTCTGCTGAGTCCATTCATGCTATTGTTCCTATTCCATTCCTCTTTTCATCCCAAACCCCAAATTCTACTACTGCACAAATGTGAGCCTACCTCCTTCATAAAGACTCACATGATAACAGGGACTCTACTATTAGAATCTCCATCGCGGGGTGTCTCAGACCGATACCTTGTAGCTTTACTACTACTTTTACCTTTTTTTTTTAACTCCAACTACACATTTCTACATCTTTACGCAACTGTGCCTAACTCCCCAAGAAACATTCACAAGACAACAGAGACTTGATCACTTTGAATATAACAATGGAATGTCTCTAGTGACTCCAATCTCCCCTCCATTACTATATCTTCCTTGATTTTAGCTCCATGACTTTCAATTCATTGCCCTCGCACAAATGCCACTATCTCTCCAAAAAATATCTCCAGACAAACTGAAACTTGACCATTGAATTCTCCCAGGCGTCGCCCTTCTGATAGTACATGCCAACAGTTGGTTAGAGTATCTTGTGTAGTTTTAGCACCAGCGCCAGTTCTGCTTCACCGCACAACAGTCGCTAACTTTGTCAAAAATGGTCGCACAACCACGAGGACTTAACCAGGTTGGTTCTTATCGCCCTTTTTATTATTATCTCTATTGCCGTTAATTTATATAATTATAGCCCTACAACTGAAGTCCCTTTCTTCGTACAAATGCCTCTAATTTCTCCAATAATACTCTCACCTCAACAAAGAATTGACCAGTACAATCCCCAAATCAACCATTTCCGACTCAGGGACCATAGCTAAGTATCAATTGTTATTCAGGTTTGTTAGAGAGATTCGGGTTTCAGGAAATCCTCTGTAGAACCGTCGTGTAAACGGATTCAGAGAGAAGACCTCAAGGGAGCTGATTTATAGAGACTTAGATGCTTTCCTTGGGAACACTTGGTTCTCACAGTATCCCCCGTCACTTCTATCGCAATTTACCTCCATCATATACAGTCATCTTCAGTACTCACCCTTTGAGACCTACCTCTGACTCCACCAAAAATACTCGTAATACCCCGTTGACTTAACCGGAGAATATATTAATATATTAATTAATTAATTAATAAATAAATAAATAATAAGGGACAGTTCTAAAAGAATTCACAACATGCCAGCTTATCCGCTGATCTTCCCATCTGGGAATGACAGTGGAACTACCATTTACAAGCCTCCGCTCCTCTTTCACTCGTCTCTAAAATCGCAGAACCGATCTTCTCGATATACAGAACAGCGTCCAATTTAAGCCATAATAGTAGTACCGTACTGTTCTAGCAACATAATTACATACTCTTTGGGGTTACATTATTCCCAACATACCATTCAACTATTCTCTCCTATCTTTAAACCGCTTTTGAAACCAGGATTCTTATTTCCTACATCACGCAGGGTAGCCCTCAACTTAGGTAGAAATACTTGTACAGATATGGGGCCTTGTCCAACAGCTGCCTTGGTGCCAGACCATTCTATTCCTACCTTTTACATCTCCCTTCTTCACTTGTTCTGAGTTTTAACTCCATTTCTCCAAATGATAACTGACCGTACACACGCACCCAACGACTCTAAAATTACTCCCAGGCTCAAATGAACCTGACCAGTGTGTTCATTAGGACCATACCTCCCATTCAGTACCCCTTAACCCCCCACCAGTGCCTCCCTGACACCTATTATAGCTCCCTCCCAACTCTACTCTGTCATAACAACTTTCTCTAACTCCCTGAAAAATACACACATAATCATGGCGAGTTGACCATTGGGAACTACTGAGTCAGGGGTTTACTTTTAAACTACGTACGACTTACTAGGTTGATCTTTGCCACATCTTCGGCCAATACACCCAATTCCCCTCTCTCCTACAACTGCCTCTATATTTCTCAAAAATATCTTCATCACAATGGCGACTTGACCATCTTGTCCCCTCGATGTTGGGCACCGTTTTAGTGCTGCTCCAGAACCCATATGTCTTTCTTATTCTTTTCCCCAGTATTTTGCCAGATTCCTGCATCATGCAGTTGTGCAGTCAACTGCATTCAACTTCTCCAGAAAAAATTCCATTGACAAGAGGGCTTAGTCATGTTTATTCCCTATTCCAGGTGAAATGAACGGTACCGCTCATGCCTAGACCATCAATACCTACTCATTTCTAATTCCTCCATCCAAAATTCTCTCATTTCCATAACGGCTCTCAACTCCCTCAAAAATGCCCCTACAAACGAGGCAACTTGGCCATTGAGATTCTAGAGAGAGAAGAATGTCAATTACCCCCGTTCTAATTTGATCCTCCTTGTATTCCCCTATTTTACTTACATGGCCCCTAACACCTTCCCCAAACAGAGTGGCCCCAACTCCTTCGGGAATAGTCACATCACCGGGGCGACTTGATCAGAGAGTTCCATACAGCCTGAACATTCGTTTGGTACCTCTTATTCCTCTCCAACTACCCCTCTAAACAATTTAGCTACAAGAGCTATGGTTAGCTTTCCGCACTCAACTGCACGTATCTCCGTCAAAAATACCCATATTATGAAGCCGGCCTAATTGGAATGTTTCCCGGGCTCTTAGCGTACTGGAATGACCGCTGAGGTCTCCACTAGTATTTTTATCCCACTTTTAAAACCGGAACACCTATTTTTGTCTTTTCACAGAATCGGCCAATTTTCATGCGGAAATACCGGAACTATCATGTCAACCTGATTAGGGTCTTTCTGAGACTTGGGCGATTCCCCTGGCACCAACCATGTCTTCTCTACTATCTTTCTACCACTTTTTATTGTAACACTCTCAATTTTCCGAAACAACACAACTCCATCTTTTTCACCTAATAATACCCCTATAGTCGTTGTGAGTAGATCATGTGGTTTGAACGAGGCTATAGATCCTAATACTACTAACCAGAACCCATTACATCCCTCAAAGTTGAAGTTTTTCAATACGACTATTTTTGAGGACGCTGGGAAGTTCTGGCTATGAGCAGAATTTATTTAAATAAGCAAAGGGGTAGCGGAAGACGATTAAACGGTATAACAGCAATCGCTAGACTCATCAAAACCCCTTCATCAAGTCGCGATGGTGGTGGAAATAATTTTGATGGAGTTAGGTCGACTTGTATAACTATGTTGAAAAAGAGAGCTGGGTTCAAAAGACGAAAACGAGTAGCAGGAACAGGTTGGATGATATTGAATGAATCGCCAGACTCCAAGGATCCTTTTTGTCAACTCAGAATAATATTACCGATATTTCCAAGCTAGCTGACAGGTTTCAAGTTTACTGGAATTCGGCAAGTGGGTTGTAAAAGTGGAACGAAGTGTGTGGGAAAGACACAAACTGGAACAGAGACATTTGAGACGCAGAAGAATACGCTGGTCCAGTTGCTATGTCGATGAAAATATTTCTGGTGAGATTGAAGACAATTGTATGAAGAAGTAGAATTGAGGGGGTGGTGGTTAAAAGTCGATGAGAAGTGCCAAGAGAGATGTACAGCATACCATCAGAATCCCTGTGGTCCATAAAATTCTCTGGTTAAGGTCCCATGACGATACAGATATTTCTGATGAAGTTAGAGCCAGTTCCGAGAAAGCACAAAATTGATGTTTCGGTAGCACAAGTAGATGAAAGATGACATGAGTTACATAAAGGGTATTATTCAAATCCTCCTGGATTAAGGATCAATCTTTTCAAGTCATATTAGCTATGGGGGTATTTTTGTAGGAGTTGAGGGGAGTTCTGTGGCCAGTATAGTGCGGTAGGTGTAAAAGTGAACAGTGTAAAGAGCGGGAAAGATAAAGATGGGGGTATAGGTGGCACCAACGGATTGAGACGGCTCCAGGGAAAACGATGATCCAGCTCTTCAGTCGCTACGGGTATTTCTGAGAGAGTTAGAGAAGTTGCAGAGTCAAGATAATTTGGAGGGTCTGGTGTTGAAAGTAGCAAAGAAGCAGCAGGAGAGACTAAAATAGAACCATACGACCCTCTCAATCTGGAGAGCATTATGGTATAGGCCCCAAGTTTATGGAAGTATTTTCAGTGAAGTTGGAGGCAGTTGAATAACTATTGAGAAGTGGAGGAGAAAGTCTAAAAAATGGTTAAGAGGTGGTAGCATAGGCATATAGGGTATGGTTCGAATCTCCTAGATTTGGGGAGTATGCCTATCACTTCTGCGTATTTATTAGAATATTTTGCTATGCAGTTCTGGCCATGTATGTGTGTGGGGGCATTTCAGTGTGCGGCTGTCAAGATATGTATCAATGCAGGGGGAAGGAATAAAATGTATCACGAGAATCTAATAGGCGTTATTATCTCAATGATGAACTCTGCGATGATCTATTGGTATTTCTAGGTGAATTACAGAAAGTTAAGTGAAACGGTAAAAAATGGGCTCTCGGGTTAAAGGTAGAATAGGAGCAGTAGAGGGACAACATATGGAATTGTTAGGATTGGAAGACCTGTAGTGTTAAGTTAATCGAGTTGCCTGAACTGTATATCTATTTATGAGGTCCTGGGGGCTGATCTGTAAAATTTCAACTTGACATTGCAACTGCTTCCAGCTAGATATAACCATATATATTTGTACAACTATTAAGACTTGTTAGACCTGTTCTCTGACGTCCTTTTTATTCATATTTTACTCCGGATACCACCCTGATATTTGTGTATCTTCGGCAACTTGAAACCATTTAGTTGAATCTTCACACAGAAATGCCCAAACAAACAGAGAAATATCCGTATACGTAAATGAACTTGACAAGAGTATTCCTTGAACCTGTGCGATGATATTGATACCATACACACCTATTATTCTATATCTCATCCTCATTTAACACTTCTGCCTCCAATTCTAATAAATCACAACATGGCCGTCAACTGACGAAGAAATACCTTAACAGCCATAGCAACCTAGCCAGAATTTAATACCAGTCTGTGAGAATGGAATGGTACCTTTGGATAATTGTTTACATCCCCTTTCCTAGTGTTAGCATCGAAGCGCCGATCCCTACCTTTCACTGAACAGCACTCAAATCCCGTAGAAAAACTTACATGGCCACTGCGAACTGATAACTGTGTTCGCAGAGCTCCAAGGATTCTACGAATACCAAGAATACATCTCTGTTTACTTCATATCTACTTTTAACGTTGACAAGCATATTTCTACTTTTTACTGAACTTCCCTTAACATGTTAGAAAATACATACATAGTCACAGAGACTTACCATCGCATCCTTGAGACCTTCTAGATTGCTACAGCACCATTCACATATCTCATATGTGCTTTAGTCCTTATTTTCTCTAGCACACCATTGATTCCTCATCAGCACAACACTTTTTTTTTCTCCCAAAGATACATACTACTTTAGTAGAACCCAATTAAAGGTGTTCTTCGAAGCTATCAGATTAACACGCAACCTTCATTCTGCTATCTCTGATTTCTTGTTAAAACCAAACGCCTTCTTTTCGGCTTTGTGCTGAACCGGCCCCACATTCCCCAGAAATATCTCTATACTAATGGTGACTTGACCAATGTAATCAGAAGGCTCCGTATATTCCGATGGTACCATCCAATTCCTTACTACTATTCCTAATCTGATTTTACTTCCGTCCCAAGTTCAACATTGTTACCAACCCTCCCTCCTAACTCCTTCAAAAATACCAATGACGTCAAGGGCAAGTTGGTCATATCTTTCGCAGGTCCCTTTGGTCCTCTTTTAAACATCCACGCTTTCCACAATACATTTTATCCTCTTAAATCCGAGAGACCTGAATTTACCATTTCACATAAAATGTCCTAATTCGCCTAGAAATACCAATATCGCCATGCCGAGTTGGCCCTTGTAATAATCTCACTTAGAAGATTCAATTAATATATATCCCCCTCCCCATTACCTCTTTACAGGTTTTAACTGCCGAACTCTGAAAAAAACTTACACACATAGAGGGCAGAACTTCAGAAGGAATAGGGGTATCTTTTACAGAGAGCTGACCAGCATACTCCCAGGACCTCGGGGGGTTCCAAAATTACCCTCTATGCCTATTCTACCATCTCCTCTTACCTTTTTATCCCTACCTCTTCACTCTACTTCTCCACTTCCGCACCCCCAGGTATACCGAAAAAAGCTCCCAGAGTATCGGGGACTACGCAATCGTACTGTACCCCTCATGGTCTAAAGGTCCTTTTACTACCATTGAAATCTCACCCACCCATTCTTCACAAGTTTTAACACACAATTAGAAATCTGCTTGGCTATACATCTCCCTTAATTCGGTACGAAAATGTATAGTACCACACGGCAAACTTCACCGTCGTATTAACTAAAGGCTGGCAAATCATGTGGTACCAGTTATACTTCATTTGCTATGTTATCCGTTCTGACACTAAACAGTTTTGACATCTGTCGAACTTCACTGAAAACAGAACTCTTTTCAACTTCTCCAAAAATAGTCCCATCGCCGAGGGGAGTTAAATTACCTGTTCCTCTTACCTGTAATGCTCTGAAAATACCCCTTATGTGTCTCCTTCCATCTTTCATCTACCTGAGCTGCCGAATTCCTAATTTGTACATTTTTCAGAACTGGCCTTAACTGAATGAAAAAAATTCAAATCGACATGGATACTTCATTAGCTCGTTCCCTGGGTCATAAGGATCCCATTGATACGTTGTACTATTCTCCTGGTACCCTTCTGCACCTATTAACCACCACCCTCCCATTTAATAGTAGTCACACAACGGCATCTATCTCCACTAGAAATATCAACAACGCTACAGAAACTAGACGGAAGTATTCTTCTGAGACAGATATCTTTCTGCTTCAATTTTTATTTTTCCCACATCCTCCATGCTAGTTTTACACCGACACTCCCAATTTCTGACATTTTGAAAACTGCCTCTAGTTCGCTCGGAAATACCACTATGTTTATACGGACTTAACAGAATTATTCTAAGGCATCGGAGAATACGTTTTGTATCCCAAAATCAACTCCTGGTTTCAATTATTGGAGTTCTGACATCCAACCCTCAATCCTAGATGTATCACAGATGTTGTTGATAAAATCTGTAAAACTAATGTGGGCGGGTTATAAATGGTACCCACTGAATTGGTGATATTTTAAAACCATAATGGTCAAGTCGGCTGGGCTGTGTGAGTATTTCTGAGAAAGTTCATCGCACTTCTATGAACAAGTAGAATTTGGCGAGTCAGAGTAAAATCTAGGGAAATAGTAGTAGAAGAGAATGAGGGTTACCGATAGAACCCGCTGGGCCTAGAAAATGCACTGGTCAAGTGGCCGTAGCTACACTTATATTTTCGAGTGAGTTGGGGCCAGTTCTGAGTGGGGACCATATTAGGAGAGTGGCTGTTAAATGTGGCACAGAACTAGTGGAGGAATTTAGATGATATCATCGGAACCATGAGAGGCTGGGAAACATGCTGGTCAAATCAATTTCACGTTCTGATTTTTTATAAGAAAGTTGGGCACAGCTGCGTATCCGAGCAGAACTGCGGGTGCAAGGGTGCGAGGGCTAAAAGTGCGAAAGACACCAGGAGAAAAGTGAAAGAGATGGACGAAATCTACCCACTCCTGGGAGCACAATGAATAAGTTGCTTAAAATGTGGGACTATTTCTGAGACTGTTAGACGAGATTGGACTGTAAATGAGAAGTGCGAGGGTTTGAATTAAAAGCGATTAGGAGGTTGGAATGGATACTTTCATGGTATCATTGGAATCGTCTTATCTCAAGGATTACGCTGGTCCAGACGCCCTGGTGAATTAGGAATTTCAGAGGAAGTTAGGGATGTTGTATGAAAGGTAGAGAATCAGTGTTTAGGAGAAACAAGGGAGAAGGAGATGGCTTACAAGATATCATTTGACAATGTAATAGCCGGTGTAATATTGTTATCGATACCCCAATGTGATGTAGGTATTTCTGAGAGAGTAAGGGGGAGTTGTCTGAACTGATAATATGGGGTTGTCAGAGTCAAAACATAAGAGGAGTTAGAAGAGAGGGAATCTACGGTACCAATAAAACCGTCTAGCTTCAAGGTCTATTCTTGTTGGCTTGGTCTAATAATACAGGTATTTTGAAGCCAGTTAGAAGAGTTCTAGGTCGAGCTACATTTGGATGTGGTTGGTAAAATCTGTAAAGAGTTAGTGGGGAATGATTATTTGGTACCGTAGCGATTATTACGACACGAGAAACAATTTGATCTAGTCACAATAATGATGCATATATTTTTGGAAGAGTTAGGGGCGGTTGCATGAGAATGCAGAACTGGGAGCGGAAGTGAGAGAAGAGTCTAGCATGTAGCAGGGGGTCATTTCATGGTATCATTGGGTCCCTCTAGTCCTACAGAAACCTCCTGTCTAGTCTAAATACAGATTCTGGTATTTTTGAAACAGGTGGAGAGAACACGCTCTGGGAGGGTATCAAGGATGTGGTTGTTAAAATAGGTAAAGAAGCAAGATACGAGTGTCTGGAGTATCAAACGAATCAGACAGCTCGGAGGAACGGAGTGATCAAGTAACTGTTATGATTGGATTATTATTAGTGAATTTAGAGCAGTTCTGCTATTCCCAGTTTGAGCGGAGTTTTGAGTAAAAAAAAGGACAAGGGGTGGTATTGGAGACATTAAAGGCATCAAATGAGCCCATGGACTGTATGAGACATGTTAACCGAGACCCCATTTATGGCTAGTATTTCATCAGGAGTTTGGTTGAGTTGTGTGACTAAGTAGATTTGGAGGTGAAGGGTAAAAATTGAGAATTAGATACTAAACTAGATGCATATGAAATCAATGGAATGCATATATGATGGAGATGACAGTGGTCAACTCGCCTTGGCTCTGTGGGTATTTTTAGAGGAGTTGAGCGGAATTGAGTGCTAGGTTGAAAATGGTATTTTGGTTTTAGAAGTTGTGGAGATATCAATAGGGAGAAAGGAAATATACACCAGAGTAAGTATCAGTGTCCCTTCACAGAAATGGCAAGCTTGCTGATATTCTGAGTGTTGGGCCAAATTGTACTGAAGAACCCAATTTTTTTAAAATTCACAAAACAGCATCCAGCACCCTACTCCATCAGAAATACCCGCATCGTTACGGACACTTGTTCACACTGTTGCCCCGAGCCAGAGCAATCCAATAATTCATTTCATGTCACTTTTACTGTCTCAAAACCAATTCTAAAACCGAATCACTTTTTTTATACTTCCTAATGATGTGCCCCCAACTTCGTCAAAAGAACCCACATACTTTTGGCGAGTTGATCAGGGTATTCCTCAGTGACAGCGGATTCTTGTGGTACCACACAATCTATTATTGCTACGTTATGTTGACGTTTTTTCCCCGCGACCCGCAACTGTGTCAGTCCAAACAGCTCCTCCAAATTTGTAAGAAATACCTGTATCTCCAAAGTGACTCGATAGCTGTATTCCAGGACTCCTCTGGATTTCAATGGTATCTCACATGTATCTCCTACTGTTGCTACAAGCAATTTATTGCTGACATACTCAATTCTACATGTTCACTCAACTGAACACATCTCTCTCAAAAATACCTATTTGAGCCTGGATAATTGATCAGCATCGTCTTTAGCCGTGCGTAATTCCAACTATACCATGAATATTCCTGCCATTATATCTACAACACTTTTGCCAGCCACACCCATTTTTCTGTCTCCCCACCAAGCTGCCTCCAACTTCGTGAAAAATACCCACATTGCTACGACGAGTTGACCGTTGTGCTCGCACGAATTGGTGCATTCCATCGAATCCATTTCTGTCCTCCTTACTTCTTCTTAACCTCCTCTGACACCCATTATGTGCACACCAATATTTAAAACATTCAAAAGACCAAAAAGAAGAGAGAATTTCGAAAAAAAAACGGGACACGTGACTTATATGGCCCGTTATATTGTTTCAACACCTGTTTTTTGCCAGTTGCGGCCATATCCTGGTGAAAATACGGCTTCCCGTCCGATCAGCCATAGTCAAGCACCAGAGAGCCCAGTTAGTATTGTAGTGGGAGACCATACGAGAATCCTGGGTGCTGCAATTCCTTTTCCTTTTGCCACTCTGAACTAGAATGGAGAGTTGGATATCTTTCAGGTATCTTTCTTTTATATTTCTGGGGAAGTCGAGTGCAAGTCTGTATGGGCAATGTCAGGGGTGTCGTTGATAGAATCTCAGAAGATGCCATAATAAAGTCGTAATTGTTACCAAACGAATTGTCAGAGTATGAAGAAAACAATGGTTAAGTCGCCCCGTTTATATGAGTATTTCTGAGAGAGTTGAATTACATATACGGGAAAGTGGATTTGGGAGGTTCGGCGCTAAAAGCTGAGAAATAGTAGTGAAAGGGGAATATAGGGTATCGTTGGAATCACACGAGTCTGATTAGTACGCTGATCTACTGGCTAAATCCAAGGGAGTATTTCTGAACGATTTAAAGGGAGTCGTATAAAACGGTAAAAAATGAGTGTCGGTGTTAAAATTTGGGTGATACGTCAGTACCGTAGGAGATATGTGTATGCTACCGTAGAACCCTCCAATCTGCAGGATCTAGCATTTACTTCACTATAGTGAAACAGATATTATAAAAAGAGTTGAGGCCAGTTATCGGTGGAGACGGTAATATGAGTGCCAGTGTTAAAACTGGTACAGTGGTAGCTGGGGGAAACGCAATAGACCAAATGGCACTTACAAGATAGAAGAGCACGTTGGTCAAAATGCCTTAGTAATGCGGATAATATTGAGAATGCTAGGGACCGTTAAGAGATCAAGTACAATTCCGGGTGGAGGTGAAAATGCATGTGAAGAGAATGCAACCGAGAAATGAACGAAACTGGTGAAAACATCTGACTCTTAAGAGCCAGACATATTGCTCGCTCTGACTATGTGAGCATCTCCGAGTAACTAATGTGGAGTTGTGTGAGTATGCAGAATTGGGAATGTAGGCACTAAATGTAGACAGAGGCAGCAGTACAAACATCAAGGACATTGAATGATACGCCTGGAGCCAAGGAATCATTTAGTTTAGTCCCTCTGGTGATGCATGTATTTCTGGGCCTTCCAGCGAAAGATAGAAAATAGCACTTTTGGTATAACAGGATGGAAAGAGATAGTAGGGTAGTAAATATTCGAACGGGGAGAATACACATAGCCCATATAAAAGTCTGCTTGACGGTGGCGGTATTTCTTGTATAGTTAAGTCTGTCCTATGATCTTGTACAGGAAGTAAAATCAGTGTTTCTGTTTTAAAAAAAGGTAGATGAGATCGGGAGAGATGTAGTGGGTGTCATCCAGATGTAATTACCGCAAGAACTCTTTGATCAAGTCGCTGAGCCTATGCGGGTATTTCTTAGAGAGTTGAATGCAGTTGCGTGGAGGGGTAGAATTGTTAGTGTCCGGTTTTAAAGTGCTTAGGAGGTAACGGGAGAGAAGAGAACGGTACTAACTGAAACAGGTAGTCCGTATATGCGAAAAGGTCTAGTCTCTGTGGCTGTTTGAACATTTTAGAGGAAAGTAGGCCGAGTTGTGTAGTCAGCTAGAATTGGAGGCGGATGTGTAACATGGGGTGAAGACGCAGTAGACAGGGAATATTTGGTATCATAATGCTCACCTGACTCTCTAAGATTATTTAATTCAACTATATATATTCTTGCGGCCGATATATATTTTGTTAAGAAAATTAAGTTTCTTACCGAATTAGTCAATTAAGGTTTCAAGTAGAACCGAGAATTGAGAGGTTTATACAATGTTTTGGCCTGAAAAGCAACTAAAATGTAAGTAACCTTAAATAATATATAACAAATATATATATAACGGAAAATGAAAAGAAACGCTGGTAAAAAAATGAATTAGGGAAAGAAAAATTGGCAGTGTGGTGTAATAGAGATACTCATACCAATAGAAACTACCACTCCACTCCAGCACCTTTATTGGTTTTTACTAAGACCAGAGAGTGTAATTTATCTAGTATATATATAATTAGATGATCTAACATAGTGACTCATATAGATAAGAGCACATCACAGACACCATTGAATCCATAACATCCTTACCAACAATCCCGAGGTCCCGCGATTCCAATAATACCATATGTTTGTAGTTTACTCGATATACCAATCGTTAACACCCACACCTCCGTGACTATACAAGTCCCTCAACTCTTCTAAAAATACTTGTATTCTTACCGTGACTTGTCCAGTGGGACCTCTTGGACTGGTTAATCCCGACAGTACATCCTCCTACTCTCTATCTATTTCTCACCGACTTCTAATACCGAAATTCTGTTTGTCTTCATTTATCAGAACGGCCCCAGTTCATTCAAAAATACCCACATGGCCATGTGGAGTTAACCAGAGTATTTGTATGGTTCAGACAATCAATATGATACCATTATGTCCCGTCTTACTGTCTCTCTTCAAGTTTTAATGACCATACCCCCAACTCAACTTCACCACAGAGCTCCTTCTAACTTTCTGGAATATACACGTATCATCATACCAGCTTCACCAGAGAGTTGCCCGTAATCTCGCCATTCTAATGATGCCAGAAATAGCCCTCCTCTCTTCTTCCTTCTCTCTCTAAAATCGAATCACCGAATTTACTCTTCCTCCAGAACTGCTTCTAACGGGGCTAAAATTATTAATAAACATATGGCGACTGAAAAGACACGTTCATCAAGTGATTCCTATCATAACAAACCATTTATATACCCCTTATCTTCTCTATAGCCGGGACCCTCATTTCCCACTACCCACAGAACAGCCCTCAACTTTATCAAAAATACCGATACCATTAGGGGGACTTGACCAAGGCGTTTCTTATGAGTAATAGAGGCTATCATACCTTACATATCTTCTCTTCCTTACTCCACCTCACCTACTTCCAACACCTTCTCTCCAAATACCAGACCACACGCCTGATAGTGCTCTACTCCTGTATTCCTCACTCTCAGGGCAAAGGTAGCTTTGCAAACGGATTCTAAGAGCCAATAAATTCATCTAGCTGTCTCCATTTCCTCCTGATTCACTACCTCCAACACTTTTTATCCCACACTCCTAATTCTACACTGTAGCAATTTCTGACCACAGGAAGGTGTAAACGGGATAGTAGACTTTTTCAAGGGGATAAAGCTGTCACTGAGTACTAAATAACCACCGTGATGTTTGAACGGGTTTCTATTAGCTAATTATTGCTATATGACGGAATACCCAGCCGCATAATTTATCTAACTAAATGGTCAAGTAAAATTAAGAATTTCTGTTAGCCTTGTAGTTGAAGCTCTACTTTTGAGGGACCTGGGAAAAAGACACTTTTCCAAAAATGTTCCTCAAATGCAACAGAAACAGTCCCAAAATGGACTGCCTCTTCTGGTGATTATTCCTGTATAGTTCCAATCTCGATCCAACATACGACACCGATTTTAGCGACACATTACAATATTCCCTCGGCCGGGTAACCCCTAAAAATCAGACTTCAACAGCCCCAAGCAGCCTCATGAGACACATCAGGACAGAATGAAACATCCCGGCGGACTCACTAGAACTCGTACAATCACATAGACCAGGTTTTGAAGCGATATCACCGCGTTTTTCAAAAATGTCAAAATCGCCAAAAACGCCTGACAGTGGGTCAGGAAAAAGCTGAGATTTTGGCAAAAACAAAATTACGAAATTTTCAAATAACAGTCCTAGAGCAATATAAAGTGTACCAGAAGAATCTTCAGACTCCTCCCGTTACAGTGGTATTACTCCTGATCCTCTCCGACTGCTGTAATGTGGTTTTATCTTCCAAAGAATTTTTTTTTTTTCAAGTTTACCCCTGATTCGGTACTTTTTGGATATTTTTTTAAAAATGGGATTTTGAAAAAAGCTTAATTTTGGATTTTCTCCCAAAAACCCCAAAGTCGGTGCAAGTTTTGAAAACTGAGAAAAAAAAACAGAACTGAGAAAAAAAAAAAAAACTGAGAAAAACTACTAAGTGGGACAACAATAATACTCAACCAACACAACGGGACACTAATAAATACGAACGGGTAAAAGTAAGTGGGCAAATAGACACTACTCGATAAGGGCTATCTCCCGGATATGTTTATTATTATTTATGAGACCTGGTTGTTACGTTAGGGCTGTTTGGTGCTTCAGTTTTCAGAGAAGGTTCTCAAACAGCGTGAATAAATTTCAAAACCAGTTTTCGAAGTCATATACAACCTATTAAGCACTGGGGCTTTCATTTGATATCACTGTTATTTTGATAGTACTAAAACTAGCGACATTTCAATTTTTTCTCAATTTTTTTTTTTTTACCCAAGTTTCGTCACTTTGGCCCCAAAACCGAAATTAAGGTTTTCATAAGTCCCAAATTTCAGAAATTTCCCAAAAAGGCCGAAACTCGATGTTTCTGAAATTGACAAGTGTAGATGATGGTGTTGCAGTGATCTGAGGTGGTAAATAACGACACGGATGTGATACCAGAGACCCAAGTATCTCATTTATGGTCTTAATTTCTCGGTACGACCATTTTTGAGTGAGATAGATTTTGGGGTCACTGCTCAAAAATGGCAAAATTCGAAAAAATCCTGGGGTAGGGGTCAGGCAAATTTGACGTTTCTGGAAATTTTGGAAATATCGATCGTAGGAGTTCAAAAAAAGTATTAAACTGATCTCATAACTCCCATGACCTGCTGGGTGTAGTTGTTATCTTCACAATGTCACAATGGCACGTTTTACAGCACTTTCAAATGGACCAAAAAGGGCCGATTCAGAATGTAAAGTGTAGTAACGGTAGATATAATAGGTAGAAATGCTTTAAAATAATCTACGGATGTTATTACTGCCCCAGGAATAGTACCAACTGGTTCTCTACCCTGAATATTGATTTTTTTTACATGGATATCTGATTGGGTTCTGATAAGGCACCCGTCTCTACTTGATAACACAACTGAGTCTAGATCACTCAGAAATACTCACATTAAAATAAGGACTTCACCATCGTGATTGATAGGGTTAGGCGATTCCAAGAAACCCCTTAATGTCTGTAATATTACGTCTTTCTCGTTTTTATCCCCAACACCCCAAACTACGCCCCTCATATGCCCCTTTCTGTCTCCGCCAGAAATACTGACATCGTAGTGGCAAGTCATTCACTGTGACTGGATCAATGATAATAGTCTTATATGACCTTTCATTTTCCTCCTACCACCTCTTAACAGATTTTAACTGACGACACCCCCAATTGTGTCTCTCATAGAGCTCTCTATAACTATTCCAAATTTATGTAGATATCAATTACGAAGCGATAAACGTATTTACTAGGGCATTGTGATTCCAACGATACCATGAATGTCCCCTTTTCTAACCTTTATCAAGCTTTTACACTGATGCCCTCAATTCTACTCCACCTCACAACTGAGTTCAACACCCTCGGTAATACTCACAGTTTTACGGCAAGTGCACCATTTTAATCCATTGACTTAGGAAAGTAATGTTGTACTTCTCCCTATTCCTCCTCTATCGCTAATATAGTTTTAATATCGGCGCCCATCATAGTGCCCTCATTCAGATCTTCTTTATCTTAACCAATAAAATTCCCAGCGCCATGGCGAGCTCTCCAGTATGATCTATAAAGCCATATCTTCTATCAGCTACATCTTCTTTTCACTTACTGAAACTGAACCGTTTTTAACCCCAACACACCCATATCCACTTGTTCAGACACCTGCGCTCAACTCCGGTAATAGTACCCACACTGTTCCGTGCCCTTCACCAATGTGCTCCAGAGAGCTTGGAGAAAAGTTCAGTATCGTTCAGCTCTTCCTGCCATCTCTCCAAAACGTTTAGATCCCAAGCACCCATTTCTGGCTCCTCACGGAACTGTCCCTAACTTGCTCGAAGATATTGAAGGCGTTACAACAACTTGCCCAATGCATTCCTCTGACCCCTTAGATTTATATACCACCATCCATTTCAATTTTGCAAACCCCACTATCTTTTTACACGGACACACAGAATTTCTCCTAGACCAGACAACGGCACCAAATTAACCAAAAAAGGCATAATGATAAATCTCACTTAACCCCTGTAATCCTCTAGGTCTGGAGATTCCAATGGTACAATTTATACCATATCTGCTACCTTTTTATCTACTTTTAACACCTACCTTCCAATTCTACATTTCCTCATAACTGCCCCAAACTTGTTCAGAAATACCCACCTGTCCAAGGGAACCTGTTCATCGTGATCCTCAGAGTCGGGAGGAGTAATTAGGTCCTTCTTGTCTCTCTTGACAGCTCTTTTATCTTTTGAAATCGAAGCATCTATTTTCAGGGTGTCACTGAACAGCTTCCAACTTTATCAGCAATAATTACATGGCTATATAATGTAGATAACAGCCATCCTAAGAATCTGGTAATACTTTTAACACCAATCATGTCTCTCCTACCTGTACTGTACTATTAAATTACCAATTTTAACACCGAAACTCCGACTTTCCACTTACCACGTATATGACCCCAGCTCCTTCAAAAATATCTATATCGTTAAGCTGACTTGACCGCTGTGATTTCTGTCATTCTATCACACAGGATATACCCACAATTCTTCTCCTTTTACCCCTTGCTTGTCTCTAATACCGAGACTCCCATTTTCTTCATCCCACACTTCTGTATCTAACTGCCCTGGAAATACTCCCATTGTCATGACTAGTTCTTCACCTTGCTCCTTGACTCTTAGAGGTTCAGGTAATACCGCACAAGTACCTCTTGCTACTATTTACCATCTTCTGGCCTTCCCCTTTCGTTTCTTCATGACACATACAATTGCCTCAAACTAGATGGAAAGAATTTATACACTCATGGTGTCTTGACCATTGTTATATTCAGGTTTCAGAGAGTGTATAATTCCCCCTTCTTTTGTCTGCTACCTCTTCTTCTACTATTTTAGCACCAACACCCTGATACTGCCTCCACACGTAACTGCTCCTAGTTTCTTCAAAAATACAGTAATACCATATAGAGGGGACAAGTAGATTCCTCGGAGCTTACCTGTCCCAGATATGCTGTTAATTTACCCTCTTATAAGTCCTGTACACTTTTGATTGAAAGGGACGACACTTCCAATTCTACAAGTTTATAAAACTGCCTTAGCTTCATCAAAAATACTCGTATCGTCTCAGTCAGTTCACCATTTAGTTCACCTTGGTAAAGCGCGGCATTTCATACCTCCAGGTTCCGCTGGCCTCTCTTTCCCCCCATTTTGCACCTACCAACTCACATTTCTACAAGTTCATGTAATATAACTCTCGTAACTCGCGCAAAACTACTCACCATATTGTAGCGAGTTCACCATGGCGTTAGTCAGTACGAGGAGACTCTTCAATTACCCTTCACTTCTCGAATAACAACTTTTATACATATTGTAACAACGACATCCTCAGCTCCTCTTCGACACAGATCTGCTTACGAATCTTTCAGAAATACCTGTATAATTTTGCAGACTTGACCAGCGTGCTCCCCAAGATTAGTAAACCTATGGCGTACTGTACTGTACCGTTAGTTTCTCTCTTTTTGTTGTTCCCTTTACTGCAAAACCGAAATACTCATTTTCTAGTTTTCACCGAATTCTTTCCAACTTCAGAGAGAATATCTGAATCATTATGGTGATTTGACCAGCGATCTACTCAGAGTCATACAAGTCCATTGGTATCATGAATGCCCTATTTACTTTCTCTTTCCCTCGTTTGACACCGACCCTCCCAACTCTACATTACCTCACAACTGCCCTCAACTTCCTCAAAAATACTCCCACACCTTTAAAGACGTTATCAATAAAATCAAACAGGTTAGAGGTGTCTGATGCCATCTTTAATCTCTGCATTCCCATCACTTTCTGGTCATTATCACCGATACTAGTAAATCGTCTATTTGGTTAACTCCCCTCAACTCCTTCAATAATACCCGTATGTATATGGTGAGTTGAGCAAAGAGTTTATCTCCTATGCTAAATCAGATTGCTACCACTCATTCCTCTCCTTTACCTCTTGATATACCTTTAACACTCCGAACCCCAATCGTAATAGGCCACATAACTGTCACCAACATACTCAAAAATACTTGTAACATGAGGACGTCTTGACCATCTTAGTTCGACCAGCCATAGGAGTCATTTTATTCCTTCCATCCTCTCCCACCCGCTCTTTCAATTTCAAAACCAATTTTCTCATTTTCTACTTTTAACTGAAATGCACCCACAATAATGAAAAATACCGGCATCAACTCAGAGACTTAACCAGAGTATTTCACTGAGTCAGATGATTCCAATGATACCATGAACGTCTCCTTTAACACACCCTGTCCAAGTTTTTTCCCTACCCTCCCAACTCTACTTGAGGAAAAACCGGCTCTCAACTCCGTCAGAATAACTAGTATCGTAAAGGAGATTTTTCCCATCTAAAACTCAGAGCGGTACATTCCTATTGAACCCTTCATGTCTCTCCCATGACCTTTTTACACAAATTTTACTGCGTCACCAAATACCTCGGTAGGACAGGAGAGTAGAACTAAAACTTAAGAGAAGGATTAGAGGAAAAGATGGCGCTAGTGTGTGTATCTCTGAGCCTCCCAGAACGAGTTAGTGAAGTCCCCATAGTCTTGTAAACACATATAAGGGAGTTAGTGAGAGATGCGTGGTTGTGTAGCTAAGGGAGAATAGGACCTAAAAGCTACCAGAAGATTGTCGGGGCATTATTGGTACCATTAGAATCTCCTTGACTGGAAGATTAAGCTGAGTAGCTAAGAACTGTGATGCGAATATTCATAACGAAACTAGTTGCAGTTCTGTAGCATGCAGAAAATAGAGATTCAGCTTTAGAAGACTTATGGAGATATAAGGAAATAATTGAAGGGTTATATATAGTGATCACCTAGCTATTAGTAACAACACGATCTGTTTGGTACAAATTTATAGGTATTTTTTAAGCAAGTTGGCCGCAGTTATTAGTTGAGACCATATCAGAAGAGTGGCAGTTAAAGTGGCGCAGAAATAGTTACGGATTATTTCATGGTACCATCGGAATCTTTAGAGGCAAAGGAATAAGTTGCTCAAGTCAGGTTACTGGTGCGAGCTTTTTTAAATAAGTTGGAGGCGGCTGTGTGTTATGGCACAACTGTGGGGGCTAATGGTGTAAGGGCTAAAAGTGCTAAAGATGAACAAGGAGATAGTTGCAAGGTATTGGGAGGATTAACCCATTCCTGCGGACATAGTGAATAAATCCGTTGGGATCTGGGAGTATTTCTGAGAGAGATAGACGAGATTGTGTTGTGAATGAGAAGTGCGAGTGTCTTAGTAAAAAGTGACTGGGGTATAGAAGTGGGTGCATTCAGGGTAGCGTTCGATTTGCACAACTCCAAGGATTACGCTGGTCAGGACGCCTTGACTAACAGAGTAATTTTGAGAGAGTTAGGGGCTTTTCTATGAACGGTCTAAGATCAGTATTTTGGAAAAGAAATGGGGAAGGAGATAGTATCCAAGAGATCAAGGGTATTTTTGGTACCATTTTAGCCTGCGTAATGAGATGGTCAACACCCCAAGGTGATGTAGATATTTCTGAGAAAGTTATGGAGAATTGCATGGTCAAGTAGAATTGCGGGTGTTGCTGTCAAAACTTGATAAGGGGTGGAAGAGGAGACGTGTATGGTATCATTAGAATTGCCTTGCCTCGTAGAATCCTCTAGTCAGCTTGGGGTAATTATACTGATATTTTTGATAAAGTTAGGCTGAGTCCAGGGTGGGAGCGGCCTAGGGTGTGGTTGTTAAAATCTGAGAATAGTTAGTGGGAAAGAACCAATTGGTATCATAACAATTGCAACCGAGGAAAGATAAATATGATCAATTCACAATATTCATGGGGATATTTTAGGAAAAGTTAGGGGCAGTTGAATGCTAATGTAGAATTGAGAGCGGAAGTGAATAAAGGGCGTAACATGTAGCAGGATATCATTATATGGTATTATTAGATTCCTGTATCCTAGGAGAATCCTCCTGTCAAGTCAAAATGTAGATATCGGTATTTTTTAAGAGATAGACAGAAATATCTCGGGAGACACCTGGGATGCCATTGTTAAAAATACGTATAAAAGGAATAGAGGTGTGTTGAAGGGTACCAAAAGGATCAGAAAGCTCAGACGAAGTATCAATTCAAGTCCCTGTAACGATATGGATATTTCTGGTTGTTTTAGAGCAGTTCTGAGTGGGCGCAGTATTTTGGATGTAACCGTTAAAAGAGCTTAATAGCTAGTACTGTACGAGAGTCATTAAGGTCGTTACTTGTTTCTCTGATGTCCATTAACTAACATGGTGGACTTACTAACATCTATCACTAATTGTTGAGCGAGTTCAGGACTGTTGTCTCGATTATGAGATTGCGGGGTTGGTGAAGAAAAAGGTGTGAAGAAGTGAGTAGTAGTTACAGGAAGGCATACTGGACACTCCCCGATACTGCTATTTCAGGGGAGCAAGTTATTCAACTCAGTGTGACTATGTGGTTAATTCCAAGAAATTTATGGGACGTTGTATGACTAAGTAGAATGGGAGTGTTGGTGTAAAAATTGGGGAAGAGGTGGTAGGAAAGAAATAGAAGATTACCATAAGCCTCCATACGCAAGGGAACAAAACTACCAACTCAGTTTGATGCTGCAATTATTCTGGGAGAAATTATGCTCAGTTGCGTAAAAGTTGGATTGCAAGATTCGTTGTCAAATGCGGGAAACATGCAATCGGGAAGGTTTAAAAGGTGTCGTAGAGATTAAACGTCCCAAGGAAACTACATGATCAAGTCATTGTAGCTTTGCGAATATTTCTTGAGGAATTAGGTCAATTCTATGGGAAGTGAAAAAAAAAAAATCTCGTTGTCTGGGGGAGAGATGAGGTGGCAGTAGAGTAATAGACAGCACCGACAGAATGCCCTCTACCTGAGATTTAAGTTATTTAACTCCCCATAACTATATGGGTATTATTAAGAGAGCTGCCCTTATACTGACAGTTTCGATGTGAAGACAAATGGCAGCGTGGACGCTTAAAAGGGGAGAGAAGTAGGAGATTAATATGTGGTACCAGATGAATCTCCCCGCTCGTGGGAACAGACTGATCCAGACTGGTAGACTATTAGAGTATTATGGGAGAAGTTAAGTGCGAATAGGTTGTGATAATCGATGAGGGAATAGGTGTAAAAGGATGGAAAGAGGTAATAGGGAATATCATAACTGCGTGATTGGGATAAACCTGTGGTGAGAATTTAGTGGTAAAGTCGCCATAGTTGTATGGGTATTTTTGAACAATGTAGGGGCAGTTGTATTATAAGTAGAGAGTTGGTGCGTTGGTGTTAAAAGTTACGCAGTGACTGTATGAGAGTATTGTATGGTATCATAGGCTTCGCCTGGGTTCAAGGAGAACTCACATCCACTTTACAGGGTTATGGGGCTATTTCGGAAGAAGTTGCGAGGAGTTCTGTAAAAGCTATGATGAGGGGACTTGGGATTAAAAGAGAACAAGAGGTAGTATTGAAGGCATAACTGGCATCAGACGATTCTTTCAACCCTGCAAAAGAAGATAGCCAAAACGCAATTGTTATGTGAGTATTTATGCACGAGTTAGGTTGAGTTGCGTGGTGATGTAGAATAGGAGATGCAGGGATAAAATCGGGTATTGGGTAGAAAACTAGACATATGTGGTATTATCTGAATCTACTAACGCTGGGGATAACGGAATGTTGTCGTCTTGGAAAGGTGGGGTATTTTTGAGGCGTTGGGGGCTCTCAGGTGTCTAGGTTGAAAACTCGAATTTTGGTTTTACAAGTTCTAGAGATATCACAAAGGAGAGAGGTCACATAGACCAAGTTAAGTACAGTAATAGACTCCATACAACCGAAATGACAAGCTTGTTGTTACTCTAAGCGTTACTTCAAAATCTACGGAAGAACCTATTTTTGATATTTCACAAATCTGCTTTCTGCACCCTACTCCATCAGTAATACTCGCATCGTTACAGAGACTTAACCATATCGACCATCCAAGTCTGGGACACCCAAGTATTCCTTCCATCTCAGTTCTAGTGTTGCTGCACCACGTTTATAACCGAAACACATATTTCACACTTTACATATGGGACACCAACTTGGTCAGAAATACCCACATAGTTTTGGCGAGTTGAATAGAGTAATCTTCAGGGGCTGAGTACTATTATGGTGCCACACAGTCTGTCCCTGCTACCTTATATCTTGTTTTGTCCCCTGCAACCCACAAATCTGCAAGTTCAAGCGACTCTTCCAACTTTATAAGAAATACTCATATCACTAGGGCGACTTGACGGCTGTATTTTTCGACACCTGAGGATTCGAATGACACGTTATATGTGTCTCCTACTTTTGCTACAAGCAATTTAACGTTGACACCTTCAATTCTACTTGTTCACTCAACTGCGCTCAACTCAATCAAAAATACACACATAATCTTTGTGTATTAACCAACGTTGTCCTTGACCGTGTATAATTCGAATGATACCAAGAATATTGCTACTATTGTGTCTGTGCCTCTTTTGACACCGATTCTCTACGAAATGGAAATCAGTATTTCGGTTTTTAAAGTGAGTGAAGTGTGGGAGGGGTAATTCTTGGTATCATTAGAATCGCCTTACTCAAGGTAGAAAGATTGTCTTGTTGGCTTGGTTATGTGGGTATTTCTGGGCGAGTTCAGGGGAGTTGTGCAGAGGTAAAATTGTGAGTGGATGTGAAAAAAGTCGTTCGGTGCTGACAGGACATACTGACATTGTTATTGTTGGTTCACATGCAATATATAGGCATGTAGGACTATGACGGTTAAATCATCTTGCAGATATGGGTATTTCTGAAGGAGTTATGTGAAGTTCGGTAAAAGTGAAAAATATGAGATTAGTTTTAAAAATGTACAGGGACATTGGAGAGATATCAAAAAGGTATTAGAGGAAACCCCAGTGTCGAAGAACCAAGACTGTCAAGTCACCATAGTTTTATGAGTAATCCTGAGAGACCTAGGGTTGACAATGTGAGGAAGCAGAATTCAGGGCGGAACTGTTAAAAGCTGTTAGTAGACTTTAAAGGTGGCTTTCAAGGTATCAAATTAATCGTAAAACTATGCAGAATACTCTCGTCCAGTCGCATTAGTGATATACATATTATTGAGGAAGTCGGAGCTGTTATCTTAAAAGGTGTTTTTGAGAGGGCAGTTGTCAAAATTGGTGGGAGATGTAGAGAGAGAGGTACACTGGGTATCAAACGAATCTATATGACCGTGTGATCGCAACTATCTAGTCCCTACCATTCTGTGAACAGTATTACAAAAGTTAGGGGGAGTTGTGTAGCGATATTGAAATGTGTGAGTTGAGGCTAAAAGCTGGAAAGTAGTAGCAGTAGTTGTTAAGAAGTATTTAAGAGAATCCCTTGGCGTCAAGGATTCTATCGGTTAAGTCGCCATGGTAATACGAGTATTTTTGAATGAGTTAACCGGAGTTATAGAGATGCGTGGATTAGGGGGAATGAGGGATTCGCTTTGGAAATTTGGTAGCAGAAAGTAGACAATATTTATGTGATACCAATGGAATATCCGAGCGTAGTGGACCATCCTGATCAAGTTATATTGTCTATGTGTGCGATATTGGACATCGGGGAGTGTTCTATGGATACTGCACTGTAGCGTGAGGTAAGCATTTCGAGGTTAGAAAAAGACTGACAAGTAGTAAGATAAAAATAAGCAGTATATCTAAAGTCAGAAGAGCAGGAAAGTACCTTGGTGAAGTCCCCTAGATGGTAAGAGTATTTTTGAGGGTGCAGGAAAGACTGCTGTGTGTGGTTGTATCTGGGCTGTTGGGTTTTAAAATATGTATGATAATGAGGGGAATACTTGAATGGTATTATTTCAATATGCCCTGAATGAGAATGTCTTCTTTAGTCAAGTCCCTTTAGTAATACTGGTATTTATGAGGGAGTTAGAGGCAGACATGTAGATTAGTAATTGTTAGGGGTGTAGGGGTAATGTAGTGTTAAGAGATAGGGAAATGAAGTAAGAGGTATCTCAGGACTTATCGATGTCTACGGAACTCGCTGGCTAAGTCCCCATAACAATGGGAATATTTTTGGCGACGTTGGATCGAGTTCTATGGGAAGTCAAAAATGTGTATTCCGGTTGTGGAAGTAATACTAAGATAATTGGTGGCAAATAGATGGTATTATTAGAGTCTATTAGCCTCAGAGAGTATGTGAAAAGTCTCGTCTTTGATATGGGAGTATTTGCGGGGAAGTTGAGGGAGTTGTCTCACCAGTTATCTTTGTTGGCTACGGTTAAACCTGGTAAACTAGTAGCACGGTGCTCGTGGTAAGGAGGTGTGAGGTGTCACAACACTCCCCAGACACCTGAGTATACCGTAGTCTAGCTGTCACACACATGGGGGTACTTCTGTAGAAGTTAGAGCGCCTAGTGCGTGATGATAGCAGGAAAGGTTTTGGTCTAAAAAATGTGTAATAAAATGTGGGAGAGACACGAATGCTTCCATTAGAACCGTCTGTGTCTAGATAAGAGTATGGACCCGTTTATGTAACAATGAGAGTATCATTAGCAAGTTTGGACCCAAATGTTTTGACAGGTGAAGAAGAGAGAGTAGGTGCACAAAGTTAGCCAGGGGTAGTAGAGTAGATCTGTGGGGTACCAAGCCACTTAATTGAGTCTTGGGAATACAGCGACGAAGTCACCAGAGCTCTACTACTATTTTGATTACCTTTTCCCACATTTTGGGCGATGGTGGTGTGGAGGCTGTTGCGATTAAAATCGAAAGGTTGATCACAGCTGAATAATAAATGATACCAAACGGGTCTTTGGGAGTAGTCACGCATAATACTCGAGTCTCCACTGTTTTTGGACTATTATTTTGGGATTTGGTCGGAGTTGTGTCAATAGGTGTAATGCGAGGTGGTGAGGTAAAAGGTTGTAATGAGGTGTTAAATGGAAGGGAATGGTATTATAAAATTCGCCTGTACCAGTTGAGAACGACTCACAACTCCAAAAAATTCTAAGAGTGTTTCTGAGGAAGTGACGACCATTTCTGTGAAATGTGCAAAAGGTATTTGTGGTGTAGTGGGAGGTGGGAGAAACTAGGGGAGATCTACAAGGTGTCACCTACGTACACCAATGCCAGAGAACCTGCCGGTCTAGTCAGCTCTTTAGTTTGTTTATTTGTGAATAATTCGGGTTCAGTTCTGCAACGAAGTAGATTAGAAGTGGGGCGGAAAATGTAGACAAGGGGGAGTAATATTGAACTAGATGGTATTACCATAATCACCAGGACGCGTTCTACAGAATGGTTTATTCGCCATAGTAGTGCGGATATTTATGAGCGGTCTGGGAGTATATATGCGAGGAGCACATCTTAGGAGTTTCATTTTTAGAGGTATTGCTAAGGTGATGGAAGTGAAGGAGTGGAATCAGAAGATCCACCAAGGTGAAAGAGATACAATGATCAATTCTCGAGATGATTGCGACTATTTTTGAAGGAGTTAGTGGCACTTATATCTCAAAGTAGAATTGTGGGGGGAAATGGCACAAGTGGGAAAGTGATGAAAAGATGCCCTTGAAGGGTGTCGTTGGAATCCTCTAGCACTGAGGAATACTCCTGTCAACTTCACATATTGATACTGGCATTTTTGTAAGATGTGGGGGAAGTCTGCTTGGTGGTGGTATCAGGGTCTTCGGAGCTAAAATAAGTAAAGAGGTGATAGAAGAATATTTATGGGTATTGCATTGATTATACAGCGCTAAGGAAACAAGTTGTCAAGCCACTGTAGCAATCTGAATGTTTCTGATTAATCTAGAGCAGCCCTGTGGCCATTGTGCTGGAACGAGTGTGAGTGTTGGTGTAAAAGGTTGGAAGATATTAATGTTGGAGACGCAAAAAAGGTATCATTTCAATCTGCTAGGTTCGGGGAGCAAAGTAGTCAAATAACTGTGAGTATGTGGTTAATTTTGAGAATTTTATGGGGGGTTGTACGACTGAGTAGAATTTGGAGAGTTGGTGTAAAAAAATGGGGAAGAGTTCTGGGGACAAATTTGGGGACCATATATGAGGGAGATGGATCGAGGGAGCCAAATGATCTAATACTTTTCACTATGAAAGTTATTCCTGGGTTAGTTGGGGCAATTCTGTAAAATGTTGTAAATAAGTGTTTTGGTTTTAAAGGGGATTAAGGGGTGGTGGGAATGAAAGAAAGGAGTATTCCGAGCCCTCAAATGTCAGAGATGGAAGCAGTCAAGTCGGTTCTGTGATGCAGTTATTTTTGGAGAAGCTTGGCTCAGTTGTGTAAGAGGTGGAACTGCGAGGTTCGGGAGTAAAGGGGGACATATGTAATTGAGAGGGACGACAAGCTTTCTATAGGATTTAATGACGCCAAGAAACGGCCCTGTCAGGTCACTGTGACACAGTGACTTTTTTGAAGAAACTGGACAGCCCTATGGGAACAAGCAAGAAAATGTTTTTAGTTTCAAGGTAACGATGAGATAGCATCAGAGTTGTAAACGGTACCAACGTGAACTATTAGAGATGGGAAAAATGTTAGTCAACTCCCCGTAAGTATATGGATATTATTGGGAGAGATACCCCCTACTTCCAGGTTTCGAGGTGTGAGACAACAGGCAGTTTGGGTATCGAAAGTTGGAAATAAGAGGTGAGAGGATTAAAAGAGGCTCTAGTATGATCTCACTGCCTGTTTCAACAGAATGGCGAAGTCTACTTGTCGATGCGCTTAATATGAGAGGAGTTGAGCGCCGGGTGCTGTACCCTCCATTTTTACATGTTCATGCAATTCCCCCAAACTCTTCTAAAAAAGTACGCATCAAATAGGAAGGTTAACCAGTGAAATTTACAAAGGCATTTAACTCTAGAAGTTCTTTATATTCCATCCCTTCTACAATTTTTGAAGTTTGTACAGCTCAACCTTTTCACGCACCTGAAGGTACTCTCCACAGAAATACCTATATACTTACCATGATCTCATCAGAGGCTTTCCAGGAGCCTGAAAATGATTCAATACCTTCTCTGTCTCCCCAGCTATCACCTATCAACTTGCAACACCGAATCACCCAAAATCTGGATTTCTCGGAACTGCCGCAAGTTCACTAAGAATACTCGTACTGCTACATAGACTTGACCAGAGTAACTTAAAGGATCACACAAGTAATTTGGTACCATTTATGCCTATGCTACCATACCTTGTCATAGTTTTACACTTCCGCCCCCAATTCTACTTTACAAAGGAACCCCCTCTAACTTTTTCAAAAATGCTCGTATCATCTTACCAGCTTCTCTATAGACTCTCCCGTTTTTTGGCCATTCTATTAATACCAATTATATCCCTCTTGTCATCTCTCACTCCTTTCCAAAATCGAAACACCAATTTCATTCGTTCCACAGAACAGCTTCTAACTTCACCAAAAATACTCTTATATGTATGGCAGCTGATCAGATGTATTCGTAACGGCGTATTTATCGTGATTAGGCCATTCAACTGATCCTTGTTATCTCTTCACAGCTTTTAAAGCAAGGTCCCTCATTCTTCACATCCCAAAATTCAGCCCCCAACTCCCTCAAAAATGCTCATGATGTTACGGGAACTTGATAAATACGAGGATTAATGCTAGTATATTACCATGTTACCGTTCGTTTCTCTGTTACTATCCACACCCACTTTTTACACCGATATCTTCTCTATCTACATCTCTCTCATAAACCTTATGCCAAATAAAGCCGGGTTTTTGTGAATTAATTTCCTGTGCCCATCTGAGGACTGACACCCCTCTGACACCCTTTATCCCAATCGGGAAACTAATTTTTGATTACTAAGAAGCTTATGTATTTATTGATTAGTAATACAATCAATCAGTCCCCACAACAGGGATCTAAGGGGGGACATTAACGTGGCGTAGAAGAATAATGATACAACGAGCACAAAAGATGATTCCATGAAGCTCTTATATGTTTCAATTGCTTTGCTATTGTTGCAGGATGTGTTCCCTGAATATGGTATTTTCTTAACTAATAATTCATGTACAGTTAAAAATTAATGAAGGCAATTTAGTTAAAGATATATTCAGAGACTCCTTCAAAAAAATACATGTTCCAAAAATGTACTCTAAATACGACAAAAGAAGTACCAAAATGATTGCCATCAGCCGGTGAATCCTCCTATATACTTTCCATCTCTCCTCGACTTACTGTTCCCATTTTAGAGACACTTTTCAATATCACCTAGGCCGGGTAACCCCTAAAATTCAGACTTTAACAGCCTCAAACAGCCTAGTGAAACACGCAAGGACAGAAAGAAACATACTGGCGGACTCGCTAAGATCAGTACAATCACCTAGACCAGGTTTTGAAGCGCTATGACCGCGTTTTTCAAAAATGTAAAAATCGTCAAAAACACCTTACAGTGGGTCAGGAAAAAGTAGAGATTTTGGCAAAAATGAAATCACAAAATTTTTAAATAACGGGTCTAGACCAATATAAGGTATACCATGGGAAACTTCAGACTCCTCCGGTTACAATGGTATCACTTTTAATTCTCTGCGATGCCGTTAATGTGGTTTTATCCTCCAACTAAAGATATTTTTTTCAAGTTTACCCTTGATTCGGGCTTTTTCGGAGTTTTTTTTTATTTTCGATTTTTGGGAGTACGAAAAAAGCTTAATTCGCCAAAAGTCCCAAAGTTGGTTGAAGTTGAGAAAAAAAATAAAAAAAACCGAAAACGCGCAATAGCCATGTTAGGAGACATATAGCGGTTCCATTAGAATGCCCCGAGCGCCACGACCTCAGATATGTAGTTTATTAAGGTAGTACACATATATTTCGGGAATTTTCGACTAGTCGGCTTTTGTCGGGTATATTTAAGGTTTTGTTCTGTTTTTAAAACGATAAAGTGTTTTTAAAATACCACAAATATCTTCACAACGGGTGTAGATTATGACTTAAGAAGAAACTGATATAACTAGCTTGTAGCGGAAAGCTCAGCAAATATGTCTACCAACTTCCTGTTCATCTTGGCTATATAGATGATGATTTAGAGCCTGTTGAAATTGCGAAAAAAACGAATACTTACCTAAACTTCTTGAATATAGGCTAAATAAGTATTCTGAAATCACTTTCCATCTAATTCAGACAATATCTTTCTATTGAGCCTGATTTCGCATCGATCCGCTGTATAGATCAGGATTTCGGTTTTTTTTATTTTTTTTCTCAACTTGAACCGACTTTGGGACTTTTTGACCAAATAAGCTTTTTTTGTCCTCCCAAAAATTAAAAAATTAAAAAAACACCGAAAAAGCCCGAATCAAGGGTAAACTTGAAAAAAATATCTTTAGTTGGAGGATAAATCAATATAAACGGCATCAGAAATGGTTAAAAGGAATAGCATCGTAACGGGAGAGGTCTGAAGATTCCTATGGAGTACTTTATATTGCTCTAGGACCGTTATTTGAAAATTTCGTAATTTCGTTTTTTCCAAAATCTCGTAATTTTCATGGCCCTGTCAGGCGTTTTTGACGAATTTGACATTTTTGAAAAACGCAGTGATATCGCTTCAAAACCAGGTCTACCTGATTGTACTGGTCCTGGCAAGTCCGTCTGTATGTTTCTCTTTGTGTTGGCATGTCTCAACATGTTGTTTGGGGCTGTTGAAGTCTGATTTTTAGGGGTTACCCGGCCGACTAAATATAGAAAATGGTGTATAAAACAGGTATCGTAAGTTGAGACGATAAGGGAAGTATATGGGTGTATTCAGCAGCTTCGGGTCATCATTTTAGTACTTCTTTTGTTGTATTTAAGAGACATTTTTGGAATATGTATTTTTCCCAGGCTCTGCAATAGAGAGAAAAAAAACTGGAACTGGGGCTTTACCTACAACCATAACTATAAAGTTCGAGATTACTTGATAATTTAGTTAAGGATAGGATAAATCTCAAGGAACCTATGATGCAACAAAACAAAGCGGTTGAAACATATAAGAGCTTCACAGAGATGATTTTCGCTCTCTTACATCAGCGTGTCAATCCGTGTCACACATATATCCCGTCTGATCCGTCTTTTGCAGGTGTTGGAGGGACATGCTGTAGTGTAGAATCGGAGAAGTGATGTTAAAAATGAACAGGTGGTAGGTCATTGGTAGGTATATAAGATCCTTCTTGCTCCCAAGAATATTATGGTCAAATTTCCATGAGCCTGGAAATGATTTTACTGGAGTTCATGGCAGGTGTATTATCAGGTATATACAATGGAGAATTGGTTTAAAAAATAGGAAGAAACATCACGATAGAAGTAAACTGTAGTTTTCATGTCTTTCAAGTCCAAATATTGATCTGTCTAAGTCGCCTTAACTGTGCGGTTATTTATAGTGAAGTTGAAGTCCCTATAGGAAGTAGTAAATGAGAGCCCTGGCTTTAAATGATGTTCAGTGGTACCAGGGGGTAGATGAAACGTTCTGTGATTGGTAACTTGAGTTTGAGAATACGTTCGCTGAGTCTCCATTTATATGTCTCGTTTATTGAAGAAGTTGGAACCTGCTCTGTATGTCCTGCAAACAGGAGAAAAACTGTGCTGAGATACACAGATAAGAAAGAGTTCTTAATATGGGCCATTGTGAGTCTCATATAAACGTGTTTACAACGGGTAACACGATGGAAAAGCTGGCATAGTTATATGACAATTTTTGAAGGAGTTGGATCCGGTTCTACTTTATAGTAGAATTGAGGGTGGAAGTGTTAAAAGTTGAATAGAGGAAGTAGAACAGGCTTATATGGTATCAATGGAATTACCTGACTCCAAGGTGTACGTTGGTCAAGTCCATGTGATAATGAGAGTATTTTCTAGAGTGTTCACGGCAGTTCTGTAATTAGTTGGAAAAAGGAATTTCGGTATTTCAAAAGTCTACGAGAGGGCAGGAGAAGCAGATGGGGATGTATTGGATTTACCTGGTCGCATCATGTCCCATGCAGAGGCTGTGGTAAAGAAATCGGTATTTCAGGAGGTTCTAGTTCCAAGTAAGTTAGGAGGGAGGGTTTCAGATGGAGGTGCACAAGATCGTAATAATGCTTAAGAGATGGGATGAAGGATATGGATGGAGTCGCGTCAGCCTGGCGTTTATAATGATACACTCTTCATGGTCACACGGATATTATAAGAGGAGTTACAAGGACATCTGTATTCATGTAGAGTTGGAGGGAGAAGTGTAAAAAATGGGAAAGGGAAGTAAATCGTGTCATTCATGGTATCATTGGAATCGGCAAACTCAAACAAATTCTCTTGTCTCTTTATCATAGACCTGGAGGTATTATTGGTTCATTTATATCAATTCTTGGTATAGATTATATTGTGGGTTTCGGTGTTAAAGCGTGCACAAGGTATACAAAGATATGTGAACGGTGCAGCTTGAATCGAATCTGTCCTAAGATGATACTGTTAGATTTTATACGTCAATGGGAGTATTTCTGGAGAAATAGGGCAGGTTCTCCAGCCAACCATATTTGGTTGTTTTGTGGTCGAAAGTGGGTAAGTAGCAGGGAGAACTTGAGGGGTATGGCCGGAAACTCCATGTCTGCCTAATTACGGTAAAACAAATTTCCTTAATGATACGGGTATTTTTGAATGGATTGAAGACAGTTTTGTTCGGGGTCAAAAATAGGGTAGAGATATTGGCACCTGTGATGAGTTAGTAATACGGGCCAAGATTTTTATCAGTCATAATTATGCCCAGTATGAAGATAATGCCCAAATCCGCTCAGTTAAAGAGGTATTTCTGTCCAAGTTGTGGCACTTTGGTCCTCTCCCTACTTTAGGCGTGAAGGTGATAATGAGGCCAAATGAAGCCAAAGAGAAGAGACACATGGAGCCACTGCGTTATTATGGCCCCAGGGAAACCACTTATTAACACTATATAGTGATGCCAGTGATTCTAAAGAAGTTCTGCGCAGCTCTGAGAAAAGTAAAATATGAGAATTCCAGGTTCAGAAGTTTGGAAAAGATAGTGGGAGAGGTATACTGGGTGCCATTATGATGCGTCAGGCCCGGGCATCTCACAGATCAACTCAGTATAATCATATGGGTATTCCTGAGTGAGTTAGTTGCAGTTGGTATGGCGGTATGCGGGCTATACTTGCTAATTATTTCAGGAATACCCATATGGCCAAGCTGACTGGGCCGGTGTTATCCTAAGGTCTATTCGATTCCAACGGGGCCATATATGCTTACTTTACCAATCAAGTCTGGCTGTTTACAACTCCACCTTCAATTCTACAATATCTCACAACGTCCCCACATCTCTCCAGAAATGATGAAATCAGGATGTGGTGGTGTTCGGTTGTGTCCACAGACCGGTATCTCAGCATCAGTTGATCATTTATCCCTCTTTGTTGAATGGAATAACCTTAACATGGGACACAGCCCACTGGTTACCATTCGAGGGATAAATTCATTGAGTGGATGAATTTGATCAACCTGATGCCGTGCTCTATCGAGCCCCTCACTAGGGTGCTTGTCCTCTCCTGATGAGTCTCTTTGATAGAGATGAGAGGTGTTGTCGAAGGGAACGACCTCCCAGGGAAGTGATATGTAAGTCGTTAATGTATTTGTTTAAATAAGTTCTACTATATTCAACACTCCCCCAGTGGTTCAGCCTTGTAAAGCGCTTACTCCACTGTCACAAATACCTAGAGCTCGGACTGCCTTCTCATGATCTGCATCATTGAGGGCTTTGGTGAGAATGTCAGCTAGTTGTTGCTCAGTAGAAATATACTGAACATCGATTGTCTTACGCTCCACCTCCTCTCTCGTGTAATGAAACCTCCTGGCAATATGTTTGGTTCGAGGGTAGAATGCCGGATGAGTGCTAATCTGCAGGGCTGCCTGGTTGTCTGTGTAGATGACCAGGGGCTGACTCTCGGGAATACCGAGGTTGCACTCCTCCAACACTTGTCGTAACCAAATGCCCGTCTTGGCTCCTTCAGAGAGACCCATGTACTCTGCTTCTGCTGTAGAGAGAGATATGGATTTTTGTTTTGCCGATCTCCAACAAATAGGACCACCACACATCATTACCACCATTCCTTCATAAGTTCTGTCACACTCGGGATATCCAATGCCCCAGTTGGCATCTGTGTAAATCGTTGGACACAGATCTGATTTGGTTCCTGAGTATTTCAAGGCAAACTTCTTGGTCTTGCACACGTAGTTCATCACTCGATTGAGTGCTTTCATGTGCACCTCCATTGGCTCTTGGTTGAATGTAGCCAGGAAGTTGACTGCAAAGGCAATGTCCAGTCGGACAGAGTGAGCTAGGAAGCTCAACTTGCCAATGCATTGGCGGTAAAACGTCGCGTCCACCTTTTTCGCAGTAGACTCCTCCAGTCGACAGTTCTTCGTCAGCACTTGAGTGAGGGGACTATCCACTTTGTCTTGCGAGTTCAGCTTCAGTTCACACTCCATCTTGGTGATGTACTGCTCCATGTCGATGGTGAAGGATCCACTCTTGCCATCCCTCTTCACGTGCATGCCTAGGAATTTCTCCACCTCTCCCAGGTCTTTCATCTCATAAACTTTGCTCAGTTTCGTCTTGAGATCCGCGACCCCTGAAGCATCTGAGCCTGTGATTAGAATGTCATCAACATACACTCCAAGGAACACAGTTTTGGCCGCATTGGAATACAGACCATGCTCTGTCTGATGTCTCACCAAGTTCAACTCTAGTAGTGACTTGTGTAGGGTTTGGTTCCAGCATCGGGGAGCCTGGACTAGCCCGTACAGAGACTTCTTTAGTCTCCATATCTCAGTAGGCTTCTTTTTACCCGGCATATGGCCTAGAGCGCCCAACTTAGACTTCTGTACTTGAGTCTGAAGCTTGCCCTTGTCGGTGCCAGGTGGTGGTGTGAGGTATACCGGCTCATCAAGTACTCCATATAGAAATGCAGTCTTGACGTCCATCTGGTGAACAGCCCAGTTGTAGTTTGCCGCCATAGCCAGCAAGAATCTTACTGACTCGAATCTGATCACCGGACTAAATGACAAGGTGTAGTCAATACCGGCTTCCTGTTCAAATCCTCTGGCAACAAGACGAGCCTTGTACCGTTCAATCCCACCATCAAGTCCGTACTTAATGTCATAAACCCACTTGGCCGAGATCAGCTTGGCCCCCTTTGGTACCTCCTCCACTTTGATAAGATCAAACACATCGTTCTTGTGAATCTGCTTCATCTCCTCACCCATTGCCTCCTGCCACAGCTTCCGAGCTGGGCTCTTAATCGCCTGTTGGAACGTGACTGGCTTCTCAGTACTCAGCTGATAGGTCACTGTGCCTTGGTCTCCTGGGGCCACAACAGATGGGATCTTGACTTCCACCGCTGCTTTGCCACTTTTGGTGACTGATTCATCGTTAACCGTAGTGGTCACGTAATCAAGCACTGTTCCAGCTTCAGGGTCCACGTGAGTGACCAGAACGGTCATTCGCTTCGCCTTGGCTACCCGAGCTACCATGCCCTGGACAGTAAGCTCCTTCTCCATCTCTACCGCCTTCTTGCGTCGCTTCCTCCTAATGTCGTACATCTTACCAACCAAGTTGTCTGTAGCATCATTCGCGAGATTGTCTAGTTCCCGTGCCATGCGCTTGCGAGTCTTCTGTTGCTGGGAAGGTCCAGTGTGGTCTGGGACACCGACAGCATCCAGGATGATACCGGAATCCAAGATCTGGCGTCTGCGGTACACACTTTCGGAGACCGGACGCTTGTGTGGACGGGTAGAGGGAGATGAATAAGTGAGGGGCCGTTTGGTGCCTTTGGCCCCAGGACTAGAATGTGATAACACCTCTGACGAGTGAGATCCAGAGTTCCCCCCATCGTTGGAGGTGGAATCTGCACTCCCCCTGTCGTCAGACACGACAGGTTGGGCAGCGGCTTCTGCAGGCTGAGTAGCCTCAGGCTCTGCCGCTGGAGCATCTCCAGAGATATCATCGACACCAGGACTAGCTTCCCGTGGTGCATCGTCCTTAACAGACTTCTTTGGTGGCCGTCCCCTCTTCTTCCCAGATGGTGCCGAACCCTTGTTCTTACCTGACGACTTGGCCTTGGATGGGCCCTTGGCGGAAGTAGAGAGTCCTGCAGAGTCGGCATCTGCAGAAGGCGAGATGGGTTGAGTGGGAGCTGAGTAGCCGACACGAATCTCAGTCGTGAGACCAAGATCCGTGAGTCTGTCATTGTTCAGGAGAATGTCTGAGATAGTCTCCTGGCCACTATTGTCGGGTGTGGCAAGCCCACCTGCGTCACTGGAAGAAAGGTCTGGGGCCTCCTGGGATTTCTCACAGGTATGGACAGGTGCAGTGCTGTGGTACTTACTACTACCAGGCATTGTCTCGGCATCATGAGTGCACGGGAATACATTGGCAGGAGCCCAGCGTACCTCAGGCTGAGCGTTGGAGAGATCTGCTACAGCCCTCGGGATACGAGCATTCATGGGCTGAGCAGTATTAGAGTCATCGAAGCAGACTTCCTCATCTGTGAAAGCAGATGCTACCTCCGGATCACCGAAGTTGCTGGCAGGACATCTCACTCGTTGCGAAAAGTCCACACGGACGCCTGTCGAGGCAGCCGAGACAGTAGGCTGACCAGCTGTAGTACACCCTGGATTCGGGTGCAGGAGATTCTGACAATCTCCAATAATCGGGTTCTTCCAGTACCCTGGGGGTGGTGTGAAGTTGAGGTTGTAGCCCTCTGTACGCTGCTTCTTTGAGTCAAAAGCAGACGCATCGAGTCCATCATACATAGCATCATGTGCCATGCTGAACTCACTAGAGCCCATAGACGGGAGGGGGTCATCCACACGGCCCTTGTCCGGCGGAGCAGACTGAGGCTTGGCCCTCTTACCCTTAGCTTGGAAGCCAGAGTTTTCAGGCGAGCCCACGTCGTTGAAGGCTTGTGCATTTCCTGTACGGGGATAGTTGTGCCGGTTGTTGGTATCAGGGACCAAGTTTCCAGCAGGAGCATCTGACCGAGGGTTTACTACACCGGGCTTGCAAATCAGCCGGGGTGCATCCAGGTCTTTCTGAACATTCATGTAGTCAGGCAGACGCCGGAACTCCTTAAAAATGACGTTGTGTGTTTGGATGATGGAGCCACTCCATGGCTCCCAGACGAGATAGTACTTGCCATGTTGAACATGACCGACATAAATACCCATAAGGGCTGTATCTGCGGCTTTGAAGATCCGATGTGACTCGGGCATCTGTGCATAGCATACACATCCGAAGATTCTCACTTGAGACAGATCGGGCCTCTGTCCCCAAATCGTAGTATGGGGAATCTGATCAGTGGTGGAGTGCCATGTCACATTGTACAAAGATACAGCATGAAGCACAGCAAAGTCCCAGAGCCTCAGAGGTAGGTTGCCTTCCAGTAGAAGAACTCTGGTATCCTTTCGGAGCTTTCCAATCGTGGACTCCACTGAGCCATTCGCCTGATGCTCACCAGTGGGGACCGTGGAGACTTCCAGGCCCATGCTGATGAGTTCCTGTTTAAAGGTGGTGGTAATTTCTGACCCTTCGTCAGACCACACCTTCGACACCGAGTAGTTGTGAGGTGATTTAAATTGGGTCTCCACCCATTTCAAGAATTGTTTGAGGACAGGGACAGTCTCATCCTTTGTGCGAAGTAGATAGACCGTCAGGTAGAGTGAGTACTGGTCCTTAATGACCAAGTAGTACTTGAACCCCATAGACGAGATAATAGACTCGAAAACCAGATCCACTGAGATCGTCTGCCAGGGTCGTGTAGGCTTAGATAGCCCAGTAACCTTGCGCCGTGACGCCTGGGCATTTCTACCACAGGCGATGCATCCTCCTTTAGCCTCGTGGGGCTTGGCGCCCTCAAGGCCATCCGCTAGATGTACCGTCTTTTTCAAGACTGCCTCGCACGGGTGTGCAAGTCGTTTATGAACCAGCTGCTCCGTCATGGTGAGATTTGCACGACGATGAACCACCTCCGACTTCCCAAGTCGAGGGTGTGGAATGAGCAGTTCGGTCACTGCAGAGTGTTTCAGGATAGGAGTGCACGTTAGGACTGGCAGGTTCAGTGTTTCATCCGTGGTAGCCAACTGGCATGTAAAGCCAGGGCCATGAAAAAGATAGGACTTACCGGACTTAATCAGTGAGTACTCATCAGAGGCAGTGAGCTGTTCAACACTGAGGAGATTGAGAGCAAGCCAGGGGGCCCACTGCACATTCCGCAGAGTGATGAATGTCTTCTCTTCAACTTTACCGATGACTGCGGTGATGCTGAAGGAAATGTTGCCATATCCGAGGACTCGGCCGACAGATTTGCCATCCGGTCCGAACACCTCATGGTGTTTGGCGTAAGGAGTGAAGGTGCTGAACAGGTCATAGTCGTTGCACAGGTGGTGGGATGCACCACTGTCCAGGATCCATTTGTGTTTGGAACCAATAGAGTGAGATGCCTTATGCGCTCGGATCTCAACAGACGGGGTCATGTCGTACTGCAGTTCACAGTATCCACCACCATAGTATGTAGTGGATTCACCGATGGGTGGAGTTTCTTGGAGCTCCACACTCGCATTAAGGGCTTTGATTACTTGGCCAGGGTTTGATACTTGTCTCTCTACGTTTGTAGTGGGGTAATCAAGAAGTTCCGTTGTATTGAAGGATGCGTCAGCGATACGCTTCTGAGAGTTCACGTACCGAGAGTCACCGGGTAGTACAGGTAGGTACCGGAACTGAACTGTAGAGTCAGTTGTCGCCCAGATAAGCTGGGGATTCTCCAGCTTCCTGTAGTGTGCCCTCATCCGGATCTCAGTAGCTGTTAAGTCAGCCTCAGACCCGGTCATTTCCATATTTAAAATATCATCCATGTTCAGGTCTCGGGAGTTGAGAGCCTTTCGGCTAGTTGACTCAAATAGTGTGCTGGGGTACATCACAGCTGCCCCTGCCTGGATCTCAATTCGGTCAACCTGTTCGACTGAGAGGTCCGTTTTGTGAAGGAGTGCCTCCCGAATGCTGTGTTGCAATCGGCTTCGCTCCTCCAGAATGGCAGGTCCCTGGATTCTTCCCTCGCCCAGCATGATAGCGTACTTTAGTTCAGCTTCTCGGAGAACTAGTCTCACAACTTGGAGACCAGCTTGAGTAAGTTGTTTGCCAAGGAACTTGAAGACTTCTCCTCGGGTCAAGTGTCGACTGGCCTTGTAGGTTTTGTTGACGTAGGCAGTAAGTACCTCCTCGAGCTTCCTCTCCCATGGTCTACTATCCTTGGTCTCAAGGAGACGAAACTCGTCAGTGCCTGGGATAGTTGTGACTCCAAGTCGCTCTAGATAGTTGATAGTTTGAACCCTCCAAATACCGATATCGGCAGACTCATTGGTGCTAACGTACTTGACATAGTCGTCAGGCACATGTGTCAGTGATGAGTCCCACAAGTTAACACTGTAATCAACAGTGAATTCCTTTAGTGGATCAAGGGTCTTCTTCATACCATAAGTCTCCTGGGGTTTGTTCCGAAGAGCTTCTTTAATCTTCTTTTGTTGAGCGGCTAGAACGGACGGGTAGGTGTTGTCCATCCAATGGCCAATCCTGATGGGGATGCCATCGTCTCGAGGTGTCAGGTTGGAACCAACCGTCACTGAGTCATCACTGCCTTGTCGTGGGGTTCCACCACGTTGTTTGACTCGGAGTTCATCAGAAACGGTTTTATTAAGATATATGGCTTTAAGGCGGGCTTCGTACTTTTGCAAGTCATAGTTCGGCTTTCCATCCACATCTGGCAATGACACCAACTCTTGTCACTTTCGTTAGTATGTTGCTTTTGACTGGGTCGTGATGTGGATAGTTCTCACCTTTACAATCTGTTTGGGTTGTAGTACTGGTGAAGAAAAGAGTAGACAGCGTCTTTCCTATCACGTTCCAACTTCCTGCCACCCTACAAAGTTTACGTCCATGTTTACATATGAGCCACATTCTCATTGGCTAGTGACTTCAAGTTGTCCTGCCACTTCATCTTGACCAGACTCAGATCCACCACAGGAGTTACTAGCGACTAGGCGGCACTTCGATGTTGTTACCACTGTTTGCTTCTGGCCCCTTGTTCACCAAGATATTGCATGAAACATAGATCCTCCAGATCTTGTAACCTCACAAGTACCTCGAAAACTCCAGTTCTCAGGCTGGAGAAAATAGCACCTGATTGGTCCATTTTAGGCTTTCACGCATTAAGAAAAATTTGCGCTTCCACTGTCGGTTTTAATCCACAAAATCAGGATATTCTGTTGCTTTGAAAGAGCAAGATGGGCGAAGAGTTGTTGTGTGGTTGAAGTGTCATCTTCTTCCACTTTGCCATCTTCACTGTAGCGAGCACGTTCCACACGGAAGAGCTATCAGGGCTCATAACCTGTTGAATGGAATAACCTTAACATGGGACACAGCCCACTGGTTACCATTCGAGGGATAAATTCATTGAGTGGATGAATTTGATCAACCTGATGCCGTGCTCTATCGAGCCCCTCACTAGGGTGCTTGTCCTCTCCTGATGAGTCTCTTTGATAGAGATGAGAGGTGTTGTCGAAGGGAACGACCTCCCAGGGAAGTGATATGTAAGTCGTTAATGTATTTGTTTAAATAAGTTCTACTATATTCAACACTCTTTGCCTATCTATTATAATTTCCTGCCCATCTTCGGCAACAACCACGAAATTCACCTACATAGAACTGCACCCAACTTAAGCAGAAATACACCCATGAATATTATAAGTAGATTTGCGTGCTTCCAACACTCATACAGCAGCCATGATACCACTCATCCCTCTTGTATAATCACTGCTCTACCTCTATGACCAAAACAACCACACTCTATATTTTACTTATCAGCCCCTAGGTCAATCAAAAATGGCCGCATAGCGAAAACGGGTTGATCACTTCATCCCTTAGATGCGGATGGTTACTCTAAGACTTAACAAATGCACCAAATCAACTTATCCTACACATAAAAACCAAATTCCGAATTTCTACTCTACAGCTCAACCTCCTCAAACTTTTACATTAATATCCCCAGTGTAATGGCGACTTGATCATTGTGCTCGCATTGGTGATTGATATACAATTATCCCATCCCATATTCCCTTATTGTATCAATCCAGCCTTTTCGTCCTGAGTCTCGAACAACACTAGACCACTCAACAGCACCTAGCTTTTGTAAAAACGCTCTCATAGGAAGCCCTAGTTCACCATTCTGTTTCCAATGGCGTGAACACCAATTTGGTTCCGTTTCCTCCTTTTCTATTCCCTCTCTATGATTTTTCACTCCTATATTCCTCATCATGTTACATCTTGAAACTGCCGGACATTCTCTAAGAAATTCAGATATAGATACCAATGCTCTGACTAGAGCATTATTCGCCCATAGCACGGTACTGTAGTGTTAAATGTCCAAATCCATATCTGCCACTCTCTTCTCCACTACCCAAAATAACTGAGACACACATTTTTCTTCTCCTACAGAACTGGCTGCAACTCATCCATAAATATTCACAGAGCCGCAGCGACTATACCAAGCCTATTCCCAGGGGCTATCTGTCCCAGGATAACTTCCATGTCTTCCCTTCTGTATTATTCCTACCTTTGACTGCGATTCTTCATTTCTGTATGCATACACATTTGGATGTAATGGCCTCAGGAAAGTTCATGATGCTATGTTGAATAGACTATTATAATCCCAGAGAGATGGGGATTCGTCTGATCCCATTCACATCTGTTTCTTCCTTATATTCAAACTTTTGACCCCAATAGCCACAACATAGTCAGCACATGGGAGCTCCCCTACATCCGTCAAACTTACCTGTATAATTTAGGTGACTTATTGATCAGATTTTAGACGATAAAGCAGTTCAGAAATACCTTTTTACCCCTGTAGCTATCTGATCCATCTCTAGCAATCCAAAACACTTGTTTCATGGCTCCACAGAACTTCACATAGCAGCTTCAGAAATGCTCGTGTGATCGTAACAAGAGGCTTGCTGTATTACCCCTTCATTTGTGATTCTAACGGTTCCGTTTACGCCTCTGGTGCTAGTTCCTGACGCCTTTTTACCTCGGCACTCTCAGTTCTGCGTTATACAACACTATCCGCAGCTCCGCCAATAAAAAGGACATCATTACGGGGTCCAAGAATAGTTCCATAAACATAAATACTTGACCAATACAATGCTAAGTTGCTGAGGATCCCAATAATACCGCTCTTTCTCTCCTGCACTCTCTGAGCATCTTTTGAAGTCGAAACTGCAAGTGACTGCGTTTCACAGAACTCCCCCTAACTCGCTCATAGATACTCGAATCACCATACAGTGTTATCCAAGCTGAACTAAGAGGCCGACATACTGAGAGTGATCTCTTGGTATCGCAATCAGCATTTATTACAGTTCACTATATCGAGATACATATTTTCTCTATCCAACGGAACTGCTTCTAGCAAAACCAATAATACCATCACTGGTATAATGACTTGATCAAGGTATTCCTCTAGATCTAGATAGTAGCCCCTACTGACTTAATTACCCCCTTCTGTTGCTGCACAACTTTTAGCTCGAAACCTATCTTTTCATATTTTCGAAAGAGCAGCCCCCAACATATTTAGCAATACCCAGACCGTTAGGGGCACTTGACAGGAGTAATCTCCAGAGCCATACGATTGTTTTGATACCTTGAAATCGTACCTTATTACTTCTTAGCAAGTTTTTACAGATCCTCTCCTATTTCTACTATACGATGGAACTCCCCTCAAGTCTCCAAAAATATTCCCATTACAAATACAACTAGGCCAAGGCATTCTGGACTCGCTCAACTCTTATGTTACCATGTAATCTTCGTTTGTTGCTTCATTAACTCGATATTTCCCTCCACCCCAAATTCTAAGGCACAGGCATCTGATCTCAGCAAGCTCGGAAATATTTTCACAATCAAGATGATACGTCCATCTTGTTTATTAGACACTCCCCATATCTCTGGATCTTTTGAGTCCTCCCCTAACACATCTTTCTCTGTTTAACCACCCACTCACTCATCTATGTTGCACATACCCCTGCACTCAACTCCCCCAGAAATAATCACATTGCAATGTAAACTCGACTGGCGTATTCCTAAGCTACAGCTATATCTGCTGGTACCAATTAAGTATTTGAAACCAACTTCTGTCAGCGTTCATACCGACATCTACATGATTGAAATGTGTTTCCCAATTTTACTTTTTCTTGCAACTGGCCCTTGTTCAAAAAGAATTATGTGTATCGCTACGGAGACTTAATAAACATACCCAGAACACCAAGGCAGATATGGTGATACAAATTATGTCTCGCTTACATCTTCTTCACTAATTTTACCAACCACCTTCCTACTACAGGTAACTACAGAGCTTAATATACAACTTCACCGAAAGTACTCTTATGCTCTGGGGGACTTTACAGCTGTATTCTTCAGCATATTGGGAAACCAATGATACCCTGAACTTCTCTCCCATTCACATTCTATAGCATGTTAGGCAAACACCCCCAGTTCTACTATTCGGCTCAATTGAACCTAACTCCGCAAATACTAGTCAGGTTTCCAAAGCTATTTGACAGGTATAGTCCTCTTACGATGGCAATTCTAACTGTACCACTCAGGCACTCCCTGTTATTCACTAAAGCCTTTAACATTTACACCCCCAATTCTACCCCATAACAGAAGTGCCCTGATTCGCACCAGAAATAGCTGTAATACCAATGACTCTTGACCACCATCGTGCTCATTAACCGATCAATCAATTAGGTCCCTTCATGTCTCGGTCGCAATCTTTTACTTTGTTAAAAACCGAAACATCCAGTTTCTACTGTTTAGAGAACTGGCCCCATCTGCTCAGGATTTACCAGTATTTATTAGCTGACTTGACTGGCATATCACAGAGGGTTCTGCTATTCACTGGGATCATTGATATTCTCTCTACTACCCCAATACGCATTTTTATCCTCAATCTTCCCAAGTCTACTTCACCTGTCAGCTTCCCCTAACACTCTCAGAATTAACAACACCGTTAAACCAACTGGACCATCGTGTTTCTAGGGCATCATATACTCCCGTACTACCACACATGTCCCCCCTTTCGACTTGATTCCACTGATAGAACCAAAACACTCATTTACACCTATCACAAAACTGCCCCTATCGTCATCAAAAATACCCGTCTACTTACAGAGACGGGATAGGAGTATTTTCCTGTGTCAGACTATTTTTTTGATACCATTCATGACTCTTCTACGTGCCTTTTCTCATCTTTTGCAACAATGCACCTAAGTCTATATTTTTACGTAATTCGACTTAATTCCTTCAGAAATGTTCTGTGATCTATATAGACTTGACAGGCTAACTCTTCCGACTCTGGAGAGCTACAAGATACCTTGGATTTTCATTTCACTACCTCTTTTACATCTTTAGCACCTATACTTCCAGTTTTACTCTACTAACAAGCCCATCCAACCTTTCCGACAATACTCCCGTAAGTACAAGGACTTAACCAGATACTTCATCGGTGTTGGAGGATTTCAGTGCTCCCTTGCGATCATTTTTACTGCATATAATACACTTCTAGCACCGATATCCCAATCCTACTTGTAGTTGATATCATAAGTGGGCTTATTTCGTTCAGTAATACCCCTATTGTAACAATTACTTGACCATAATATACACCATCGATTGCAGACTCCTTTCACACCATTAAGCTTTGCCATATCACCCTTTGACATATTTCAATTACTTGTAGTGCTTCCGTAATACTCCCCCAGAGAGAACTCCCTCCAGTCTATCAAAAATAGCATCGATGTTGTATAAGCTTAACCATTGCGTTAACTCTGAATGTGTGACTCAAATCATACACTACTGTACATGTATCTACTGCTATCTCTTTTCCTCCTATTATACTCACACTCACAATTCTACCTGACCATGCAACCTACCCTATCTCGCTAAGAAATATTCTTAAGGCCATAGGGACTTGGCCACTGTATTCCTCATCACTGGGAGTTTCTTCTTGGATTTCCCACTCTTTGCTTCAATCTCCGCTTAACATTCAGAATCAAAATACTGAAATCAACTTTCTCACCGAACTCAGTCTAATGTCACAAAAAATACCCCATTAAAAGAGCAGACTCAACCGTTACACTCCTTGACTCCCAACCAACTCAGCTGTACCAACCAATAGTTTTCTTCTATATCGTGTCCTCTTTTACCACCAGCATTCAAAATACTTCGAAACTTAAACAAGACTCAACTCTCGCTGAAATACTCCCAGAGCCAGGCCAACTTGACAATTTGATTCTACAGGTACAGAGACTTCTCCTGTTACCTCATTTGTCTCTCCCACTACCTATTTTCAGTCCCCGACACCTCAGCCACTAACACAGCCAGACTTAAATATGTTCCTATATGCACCTAAAATACTCCCATAATAAATGTGGTCTGTACAACGTATTCGCGCCAGCCGTGCGATGGGTTTGGTACCATTCACATCCTCCCTTCTCTCTTCTACACTGTTTGGTGTCGACCCTCCCAATTCTACTTCACCATATAGCTCGGTCCAACTACTTCAAAAATACTCGCATATGTAAGCCGACTTAACCATCATGTTCCCCCGAGTCAGTAAGTTTAGGCGATACCTCTCGTTACCCATTTCCGATATCGTACTCCTCTTTAAAATTGAAAAGCCTGGTTTGCACATACCACTGAACTCCATTTAACTCTACCAGAAATATCTGAATGATTATGACGGCCTTCGCTGGGTACTCATCACGACTAGGGGAGTTCAAAAATATCCTATAAGGTACCCCTGCTTCCTCCTATCCAGACCTTCCCAATCCTACCTCATCATAGAAGAGCTGTTAAAACAGGTGTTCTTCACCTTTTTGAAAAACACAGTCCGAGACAAGTAGCAGTGGTATCCCATCGTATACTGGTTCTTCAAACTTCCCAATTGCATAATTTTCAAGCCGTTTCAACATCGCATGTTACTGACGTAACCCTACCTACATTCCCAACTAAAATCAACAAATTACTTACGATTTCACCTTGCATGAAATATGCACTGGGAGGAAACCACCAAAAATGCATCATGATGGGCATCAACCCATCGATATATGAACCCAATTCAGGCGTCATAAGCCTCAAAAACATGAGACAACCTCAACGAAAAAAACATGATGTTGCATCTTCCAAAAACGAGAAATAAAGGCATTTCTTCACGATTTCTGTGGGTATTTTTGATCAAGTTAGAGAAGTTCTGAGTTGGGGCAATATTATAGGCGTTTATTTTAAAAGTATAGAAGAAGTAGAAGATGAGATGGAGAAGGTATGGAACGATTCACCAAGTCTGAGGATTAATATGGTGGATTGGTTGTAATCTTATAAGTATTTCTAAGAGAGTTGAACGCCTTTGAGTGGTAAAGTAGAATTGGGGGCACTTATGTAAAATCTTGATAATAGATGGTAACATAGGCATTCATGATATCATTAGAATCACATGGCTCCGCAAAATACGTTATTTGTGTCTTAATCGTTATTTAGTTAATTTTGGATGAACTACTCCCAGCTATGTGGCAAGGCATAATTGGGGGTGTGGTTGTTAAAATACATAAAGAGAAGGTAGGAGAAAAATAAAAGGAACCAGGAGACTCTTCCTGTTCGTACGGTCGTAGTGAATGAGTTGCCATTACTATATAGGTATTTCCAACGAAAATGAGGCAGATTTATGAGGTGCGTGATTTGGGGTGTGGGGTAATAAAAGTGAGAAAGACGTAATATTGCAGACTTTAAAGGTTCTCTTATGATCTCCTGATTCAGAGGAGTAAGATGGGTAAGTTGCCATATTAATGCGAGTATTTCTGTGTGATCTAGCCCCAGTTGTGTTGTGAAGTAGAATTGGGTGTCAGTGTTGAAGGTTGAGAAGTTATATAGGAGAGGCGTACAGTACTTGGTACCAAACGAATCCTCAGACGGCGATGAGACGGATGGTTAACTCACCATAATGATGGGGGCATTTTTTAATGACTTAGGAGCTACCCTGATATTTGTGAAAAATGTATGCTGTTAGCTTTAAAGGCGTTCTGGAGATTATAGAAAATAGTGGATGGGTTTACTGTAATCTCACAGATCTGTATGACTTCAGGGCACATTGTTGTCAAAATGGAAGAGAGATATTGGTATTTTTGAACGATTTACGATCAGCTCTGTTAGGAGACAGTATTTTTCAGATGTGGTTGTTTAAAACAGTAAAGAGCTAAGGAGATAGTCATAAGGGTACTATTGGAATGACACGGATCGTGCGAGTACAATGGTAAAGTTCCCATATGGATGGGAGTATTTCTGCTAAAGTTGTGGACAGTTATATGTGGAGAGCTTTTAGGAGTGTAGCTTCTAAAATCTGCAACAAAGTGGTAAGAGAAAGGTTGGTGGAACTGGTCGAACCGTCTTTACCTGAATATCAGTGCGATTCAGTCAATACAAATATATCGGTATTTCTAATGAAGTTAAGGCTAGTTATAAGGTCCAGTAAAGTTGGGTGGGTTGGGGCTAAAAGTTGTAATAAGGATTAAGGGAAGACATTAGGAGTATCAAAAGCTTCCTCTGGCTCTGGAAGATACGTTTGTTAAGTTGCCGTGGTTATGACGGTATTTTTAAAAGAATTAGATGCTGTTGTGTAGGAAGTAGAAATAGGAGGTGGTGATACTTGGTGAGTAAATGTGTTTGTAAGAAGAGATATATTGGTATCAGACAGATCTCCGCAATCTGAGGAACAATATTATCAGCTCTCTGGGGCGACTTATATAATATTGGGAGTTATAGGTGCAGTTATCTGAAAAACTAGATTTAAGAGGGCCGGTGCAGATCGTGGGTAGGAGTTGAAAGAAGAGACTTGTAGGGTATCGTTGAACTCGCTCAGGTCCAAGGAGTTCTCCAGTCAACTAGCCATTATTATATTACTTCCTTTATCTATCCCTCAACCTTCAATTCTACTTTTTCTCACGTCTGCGGGTAATTCCACCAGAAATACTCCCATGTATTCCGCGACTTGACCACTGCAATCGCACGGGCCGGGGCATTTTTATGACACTAACCATGACTCTCCTATAATCTCATTCGCACTTCTAGCTCTGGCACTCCCATTTATATTCCAACAGCTGACTCTAACTCACCCAATATTACGTGGAGGATAGCTTCCCTGCTGTATTTCCATCGCTTGGGGGTTTCCAAAAGTACCAATCACTTCTTGTTTGTTCCTCCTTCTTGCCTTTTGAAGCGACATCCTAGCTCTACTTATGCACACAACTCCATGTAATTACCTCAGAAATATTATCACAATGACAAAGTCTTAACCATTCTGTCGCTACTGACAAGGAGATTCTAACAGTACTTATTAATCCCATTCTTCTCTCTTCTACCTATTTTAGCACTGGATTTCCGAGATATGTAAAAAACAATCTGTCTCTAATTTCCTCACAAAAAACCCATATTACTACAGCAGTTGCGCATCGTTTTATCATCACCGGTAGGTTTCTTTTGAGTCCATTTGCGCTACCTTTCCTAACCCATATCCACTTCTCAACTTCAACCCCAATTCTACTTCTGTACAATGTGAGTCTATCTCCTTCAGAAATAGTCGCATAATCACAGGAACTCTACTGTTGGAATTTTCAACACAAGACCTCTCAGGAAATACCTTTTTAACTCTTCTACTACGTTTGCCCATATTTTAACTCCAAATACACATTTCTACATCTTTTACGCAACTGTGCCTAATTCCACCAAAAACATTCACATGGCGACAGAGACTTGACCACTATGATCCTTGTGATGGAATATTTCTAATGGCGCCAACCTCCGCTCCGTTTTAATATCTACCATGCTTTTAGCTCCACGACTTTCAATCTTATGTCTTCATACAACTGGCACCAAAAATACCTCCAGATCAACTGAAACTTGACCAGTGTATTCTCCCCAGGTGTGGTGCTTCTGATAGAACCTACCAACATCCGGTTGGAGTTTTTTGCGTAGTTTTAGCACCACCGCCAGTTCTACGTCACGGCACAACAGCTGCAAACTTTGAAAAAAAGGGTCCGCAGAACCACTGGAGAGGATGACCAGTTTGATTCTAATCGCTCGTTGTTTCTACCAGTCCTATATTATATCTATTACCATTAATTTCTATGAAATTAGCTCTGCAAGTGAAGTCCACCTCTACACACAACTCCCTCGAACTTCTCCATTAATACTCCCATTTCAACAATGACCTGACCGTGGATAGCTAGAAGATCATTTTGGTACCATGTACACCTTCTCCACTATGTCCTCCTCACATTTTACACTTCGGCCTCCAATTCTAGCTTACTATACAACTTGACCTATTTTACTCTAAAATGTTCGAACAGCCACAGAGACTAGACTATTTCGCCTATAAGGGCTGCTTGTTTCAGTAACTACCGTTCTCTTCCCTCCCGTTACCTCCTAAGCACTTTAAAACCTGACTCTAACAATTCTACCTCTCCACGCAATTGCATCCAACTCTCTAAGAAATACCTGCATAGGCACAGAGACTTGACCAAAGAGTTCCCTGCGGTAGTTACATCAGAATAACACCCACTATATCTCTCCTGGTAGCATCTACCTTTTTTAAAAACTGAAACACTGATTTTCCTTCCTGTATATAAACAGGGAACAGACTTAACTACACAAGAAATACTGCCACCGCCAATCATGCTTGACAGGAGCGTTACTTAGGCGCTACATATTCCCCCTGATCCAATAACTACTTAAAATGCAATCTCTTTCCTTCGGGTACTGTACGCCAAAATTCCCACTGTGTACTTTTCGTTGGACGGCCCAAACTTTCTCAAAAATACACGCATCAACAGGGAGACTTGAACAAATGGTCCCGTGGGCCCTGGCTTATCTTACAATTCCCTTGATGTTTGTACTGCTGACTCTGTCTACATTTATTACCTACATTTCCAATTCTGCAAAATCACACAACTCCACATTAGTTACTCGGAGGTGTTCACATAGTTGGAGTGAGCCAGATAGCTGGCTCTTTAGAGTCAGAAGTTTTCACTATTACCACTCATTTCTCAGTTGCATTCTCTTCACATGCATTTTCTTCTCCACCCCAACTTTTCTTGAACACTTTAACTGCCCCTAATATTTTCAATAAAACCCGCGTTACTAAGATGCTTAGACCATCCTTCTCTTCAGTCTTGTGAGTTCCATTTGTTCTATTGAATTCGCCCCCAACTACTACTGTGCAACTTTTAACACCCGCACCCATGTTACTGTCCCCATAAGAACTGACCTCAAATCACTCAAAATATCTGTGTTACCATGGAGATGAAACAGATGGGGTTCTATCAGTCCAACGATTCAGTAGGTAGCACACTTATCTCCCACTGTCATTACTGTACTGTACCCACTCTGACTCTCACAGATATACTGATTTGCAAGATTATGTTCAGATCCTTCAGAAATACCCCTATGAATCTGGCCTGTTGATCAACGTATTAATCAGACTTGATCGATTCTAACGGTACCTTATATGCCCTTTTTGCTAGTATTTCCCAACTTTTAGCACCGACCCTCCCAATTCCACTTTTCCGTATATGAAATTCAATTCTCTCAGCAATGCTCATATAAACGGGGAGATTGGACCATTGTCTTCTTCAGACTCTGGCGGTACGTTTGGTAACAATTACGACTGAACTATAGCATTTTAAGATATTCTATCCGCGGCACCCCTATTACAACCTCCATACAGACTTGCACTCAACTTCCCCAAAAATATAAGAAAGACACCAGAAAGAGAGCCATAATGCTACACCCAGTGGGAGTGGCAAAAACAAAAGGAATTGCAGCACCCAGGATTCTCGTATGGTCTCCCACTACAATACTAACTGGGCTCTCTGGTGCTTGACTATGGCTGATCGGACGGGAAGCCGTATTTTCACCTGGATATGGCCGCAACTGGCATTAAACGGTGTTGAAACAATTTCCAGGGCCAAATAAGCCACGTGTCCGCCAATAGCCTGGCTTGCCAGGTATATAGTTGTAATGTATCTTCAGAATAAAAAAAAAACCTTTTTTTCCCAAAATTTTCACTTCAATATTGGTCTTTTGAAAGTTTGAAATATTGGTGTGCGCATAGTGAGTGTCAGAAGAGGATAAGAAGAAGTAGGAGGGTGGGGATGAGTTCAATGGAATTCTATGGGTCATGCGAACACAACGGTCAAGTCACCATAACAATGCGGGTATTGTTGACGAAGTTAGAGCCAGCTCAGTGTGTAGACGGAAAGAAGGGTATCCATGTAAAAAGTCGTACAGACACAACAGTAGCAATATTAGTGGTATCGTTGGAATCGTATGCGACTAGATAAAATGCTGATCAATACTCCAGGCTCATATAGGTATTTTTGAGGGATATCTGTTCAGCTGAGTGAACAAGTAGAATTGAGTGTGTTAGGGTTAAATTGCTTGTAGCAACGGTAGGAGATACATGCGAGATACCATTCGAATCCTAGTTAGTCCTAGAATACAGCTATCGAGTCACCTTGGTGATACAGGTATTTCTTACAAATTTGGAGGAGTTGTTTGGACTGACACAGTTGTGGATCGCGGGGAATAAACGTCAAGATAACGTAGCAAGAATAGATTGTGTGGTACCACAAAAATCTGCAGTCTCTGAGGAACACCGTGATCAACTCGCTAAAAGTATGTGAATTTTTTTGAGGAAGTTGGGGGCACAGCATTAGGAAGTATAAAAAAATGATTCGGTTTTAAAAGTTGTTTTATGACAGTAAAAGTGGAATGAAAGGAATTATTGGAGAGCCCTGGCTCGGAGGATCAGTGTGGTCAAGTGTCCGTAACGATGCGTGTATTTCTGATTGAGTAGGGGGCTGAATGCTGTTTCGTGAAATATATAAAGTAGGTTCTTCGGTAGATTATGAAGTAATCCTTAGAATAACAGAGGGCTTGCCATTACTGTGATAGGTACTCTGATACTTACTCTGGTGTATATGACCTCTCTCCCTTCTATCTCTCCACAACTTCTAAAACCAGAATACTAGTTTTCCACCTACACACCCAATTCAGCTTAACTCCTTTAAAAATGCATACAATGCAAAGACGAGTTGATAAATGCAATGTCCGGCGTCGATGGATTTAATGGACACCATACACATCTAGTTTCCTATCCAATTCCCAATTTTTACCCTCCGCCTCCAATTCTACTACTGTACTGTACTTCACACAACTCAACCTAACCCCTGAAGAACTAGCGGCATTACACTAGAGTCTTCACTAATTCGATTAATACGGTCAATAGGCACATTTAAAGTCTTTAATATCTCCAACACCACCTCTTGTCCTTTTTTAACCCCAGGTCCCCCCATTCTAAAAAAATGCATAACTGAACTGTCCCAAACTTCTTCAGAAATGCTCTCATCTTCATGGCAAGTGGATGGGAGGATTCCTTGCTCTCTTATGATACATATGATATCTCATACAAGTCTCATACAGTCACTGCATAACTTTCAACACCAAAGTCCCCACCCTCTACTTATCACACAACAGCCCCCAGCTGCTTCAAAAATATATGCGTAACCTTGGAGAGTTGACCAAAGTCTCATCAATACTAGCTAATTTCACATCAAATGTCCCACCGTCCCTATCATACCCTACCCACTTTTCTACGCCGATATCTCTCTCACTGTGTGTAGAGACAACTCTTTCTAACTCGCTCAAAAAAGCTTCCATCGTGTTGGTGACTTGACCGCTACACTCACACGCCTACGTAGATCTCAATAGTACCCTTCTACAACCTCCTATTGTTTATTTCCAACTTTTGCATCTACATCCTCTCAATTAATAATACAACATGGGGTTCAACTGCTCCAATAATACTCGTATTGCTAAGTGAACTTGACCGTTCGATTTGCATGAGCGGGAAGACTCGTCTGGTACCACCTATACATATTCTACTTCTTCTTTCCCACTCTAAACACCAACAGTGCCACCTGTCTTACACCTCAACTGCCTCTACCAGGGTAGCTCTCTCATAAATATCCATAACCTTACAGGGAGTTCACTAACATATTCGCCATGTCTAGTAGGTTCCATCCGTACCGTTTATTGCTCTGTGGCTATCTCATCTCTATCTTTGAAACCGAAAAATTCCCTTCACACTTTCCATAGAACGGCCCTAACTCTTCCAAAAATATTCAGAGAGCTACCCCCACTTGACCCTGTAGTTCTTCGGGGTCCTTTAATTACTATGACGCCTTGTAATTCCTCCCAACTACCTATTTCCCACTTTTGAAATGTAAGCACGCAATGCCACTCCTCATACAACTGAGCCTAACTTCTCCCAAAATAACAGCATCGCCAAACTGTCTTAGCCGTTACGTTCCCTGAGGTTTTTCAATTTCGGGGGGTCCTTTCTTTCTATTCTACCGCCCCTGATTCCCCCTTTAAAACAAAAACACTTATCTAGTACATTTCCCAGAACTGCCCTAACTTACCCAGGAAATTTTCCATAACGAAGGTGACTGGATCAGTTGACTTCTACGACTCATTACTATCACTTTGATCCCTTAAGCTATCCCTAAGACCTCTTCCCCAATTTTTACACCAACACCTCAATTTTACTTAGTCATACATCTCCCATAACTTTCTGAGAATTAATCACATAACAACAGCGAGTTGTTTACCTTGATACTCAGTCAATCCAGCTTCTGACAGTACCCTGTATGTCTTTCTGCCTCTACTAGTCACTTCTTCCCACTTCTTACACCCCCACCTCTAATTCTACTTGCCAACACAATTGGATCCAACTATCTCAGAAATACATGCGTGGTCTCCTAAAGTTGACCCTGTAGTTATCGGATATCAGACAATCTTACCATACCCTTGATAACTCCCGTGTTATCTCTTTAACTCTTCTAATGGCGAAACCCACAATACTGTCCTGCGCAGAACTGCTCTAAATGTACCAGAAATAGTCATATCGTAACAGTGACTTGATCACTCACTTTCTCTGTGCTATCTGATTCATTTGATACCTCAGACATTCATTTATTGCTTCTTTACCTATTTTAACAACCTCATCCTTGATACCCTCCCAGAACGTGTTCTCTCCACCTGTTGCAAAAATACCAGAATCTGTATTTAGACTTGGCAGGAGGAGGTTTCTCTGGGGCTAGAGGAATCCAATGATACCATGTAATGATCCCCTGCAACATGTTATGCCGTTATCTCACTTCCGCTCTCAGTTCTGCATTCGCATGCAACTGCCCCTAACTCTACCAGAAATATACGCAACATTACTGTGACTAGACCATATTGTTCCTAGTCTGATAGTGATTGTTATCATACCAAATAATGTCTTCCCACTAACTCTTCACAGATTTTACCAACCACAACCCAAATGTACCTTCACGCAGAACTCGTCTAACTGGCTTCAAAATACCTGTATTATTAGGCCAAGCTAACAAGAATAGAGCCTGAAGCTAGGCGGTTCTATTGGTACCATAGATTCCCTCCCTTCTAACTCCTCTCATGTTTTGACTCTGACAACCCCAATTCTATCAGTTCATGCGACTCCCCTTAACTCTCTCAGAATTATCTATATAATATTGGGGTGTGGGTTACGAGATTACACGGGCTAATATAGTGTCAAATATCTCCTTAATATTTTGTAAGCCATCTCCTTCCCCCTTGGTTCTCCAAAACACTGATTTTCGACCTTTCATAGAACAGCCCTAACTTTTTCAGAAATGCCTGATTCGCCAGGGCGTCTGTACCGGCGTAATCCTTGGGGAAATACAATTCCAACCATAGCTTGAATGTATCTTTTGCTACCTCCTAGCCACTTTTAATCCAGACCCTCTCACTTCTCATTTACAAGCCAATCTCATCTAACTAGCTCAGAAATAGTCCCACATTCTAGGCAGCTTATTCGCTGTGCTTCCAGGAGTGAGGTGATTTCTTCCATCCCTTTCTAATTTCTCCTCTTGTGTCTTTTGCACTTTTAGCCCTCGCAACCCTGCACTTGCAGTTCTGCTTGAACACGCAGCTGTCTCCAACTTTCTTATAAAAATTAGGAACGTGAAATCGACTTTACCAGAATGTTTCCCAGCCTCTTACGGTTCCTATGATACCATATAAATTCGTCCACTATTCCTGTGCCCCTTTTAACAACGATACTCCTAATATGGTCCCCACTCATAATTGAGCCCAACTCACTCAAAAATGCAAGTGTAACTACGGCGACTTGACTAGTGAATTTTGTAGTTCCAGGGGATTATATCTGTAGTCCACATTCTCTTCTATTACTATTTACCTAGATTTTACTCTGACTCGCCAGATTCTGCTTGCTGATACAAGTGCCGTCAACTTTCTCAGAAATACCCACACTGCCTAGCCGACTTGACCGTTGTACTTTTAAAACATCTATAATTCAATGGGTACCTTTTATAGCCCATCCACATCATTTTTATAGAATTTATCAACAACACCCGTGATACTATCTACACGCTAACTGTCACCAGCCTCGCAAAACCAAAGGCTCAGAATAAAAGCAAGTGGTCTTTCTTTGATCAGTTAAATGCCAATCTGTTGGTACCATTTGACTATAGGGTATCTTATTGTTTTGAAGTTTGGGGGTAGCTCTTCGTGAATTATCAAGTTGGAGTTTCGGTTCAAATGCAGTGTAGAGCTGGGCTGAGGGTAATATAATGGGATTGGGGATATTGGCTGACCGGAAGGAGAATAACAATCAAGTCTCCAGAAAGATGGGAGTACTTCTGGAGGAGTTTGAGCATGTTGAGCTCAAGTGGAAGTTGAAAGGGGTGTGTTGCTGTTAAGATCTAGTAAAAAATAGTGGTTCAGTCAAGCATGGTATCATTACAACACCCTCGTTCTGGGGAACAATATTCACAAGTTGGATTTACCATACGAGTATTTCTGTTGGAGTTAACAGCAGCTCTTAGTGTGGATCGTATTTGGATGTCGGTTTTAAAAAGTCGAAATATTGTAGTGCAGGGAGTATAATTGGAACCATTTGAGTCGTGGAGGACTGTTGATAGAGTGGTCCAGTTTCTATGGCGATCCAGACATTTTTGAGTCAGTTACGAGCAGTTCGGTGAAACGAAGAAATCAGTGTGTCCGTCAGAGAGAAGTTAGAGAAAAAGGAGGAAAGACACGGAGAGTGATTACTGAATAAAAACTGGCAAAGAACACAGTATTCAAGCTGGCTTAACGGTACAACTAAGTCTGATAATATTGGGCCTGTTTTGTGAATATGGAGTTTGTGAAGGTGGGAGTTGAATATGCAGGGGTTAATGAAGTAGAGATATGCCGGGTACAGTGTCATTGTGATAGAGCTGCTTGCAAAACCTGTGGGAAACTCGCTATAGAATTATGAGTATTTTTGAAGATTCTGGGGCAACTCTGACTAGGGCAGGATTAAGGGGTCGGTAGGTCCTGGTAAAAAAATCTTCAAAGGGATAGTGGAAGAAGGTATGGGGCATTCTAGATGATTGTACGGTTCATTCCAACTAACTGTTTAAGACGCTGTGGTAATGAGAATAGTTTTGGGGGAGTTAAGGGGCGTGGTGCTGTTTTGTAGTTTTGGGGTTTGGGGGTCAAAAGTTGATTAATGGTAACAGGAGATAGTTAGTTGCAACCAAACGAATCTTCTGACTCCAGGGAATACCTCTGTCAGGTTAAGATAAACATAGCGATATTTCTGAGTGAGTTAGAGGCACATTTCAAAATTCCAGAAATTGAGAGTGTCGGTGTAAAACTGGAAGGGAGAGTGTGGGAAAGATACCAACTGGATCATAGAACTATCATCATAATTAGAACTGTTTGGTCAGATGGCTATGACTATGCGGATATTTTCGGTGGAGATGAGGCAGCTGTGTGAAATATTAGAATTGGGAAGGTGGTGGTTTATAGAGGCATAAAGGTACCAGGAGAGAAATACTCTGTATCATTGGGCTACTTGTGGCTCAGAGAATGGGCTAATCAAGTCCCCATGTCTATTTGAATTTTTTCATGAAGTTCGGGCCAGTTCTGAAAAACGTACAAATAGACGTCCGGCTGCCCAGGTAGATGAAAGGCGGGAGGAGACACACGAGGGGTATTTTTAGAACCTTACGGGCTTGTGAAGTGAGTTTTACAAGTCCTCTCGGCAGTGGGTCTATTTTCCGACAAGTTGAAGAGAGTTATGTTACCAATGAAGCACAACAGATGTCAAAAGTGTTAAGTGTCAGAACGGATAGCATAGAAAATGAGGCATACCTGGTACAGTACCACACATGATTTACAAACCTCTAATGAATACGACGGTGAAGATTGCCGTGTGGTACAGATATTTCTGACCGAATTAAGGGAGATGTATAGCCATGCAGATTTCTACGTTTGTGTTAAAACATGTGAAGAATGGGTGGGCGAGATCTCAAAGGTATTAAAATGACCTTTGGACCTTGAGCGGAACAAATACCTAGTCCCCGATACTCTGGGAGTATTTTCTGTATACCTGGAGGCAGTGATGGGCAAAGTTGAGAAGAGGGGTAGGTACAATAAGTGAATAAGAGATAGTAGAATAGGGATAGAGGGTAATGTCGAAACCCCCCAAGTCCTAGGGGTATACTGGTTACTTCTCTGCAGTGATACACCTATTTCTTATGAATTTCTTGGCATTTATGTGTTTGAGATTTTTTAGGGGTATTGCAGTTAAAATATGTAAAGAGGTAATGAGGAAGGAATGCTATGTAGGAATCTACTAAGTGAGACTATTACAAGGGCCAACTCGGAATGGGGCTATTGGTATTTCTAGGCGAATTAGGACATTTTATGTAAAATGGTAAATAAAGGTCTCCCGGCTTTAAAGAGGATAAAATGTATTGGGGAAAGCGTGGATGGTTATAAGAGGACCAAAGGGACCTGCTAAAGATATGACCAACTGCCCTTTACGTCATTTTTGGAGGAGTTAGGAGGGAGGGGTTGGTGACAAAGTTGAACTTGGGGTGGAGGTAAAATCAGATTAGGAAAAGTAGTAAGGCATTGGATGGTACCATTGGAATATAAGGAGCCTTATGATTACGTTGGTCAAGTCTCCATAAGTATAGAAATATTTCTGGAGAATTTGGGGCCGGTTCGGCACAAAGCGGAAAAGGAGGCGTTTTTCGTTTTAACAAGAAATCAGAGATAGCAGAACATAAATGAAGGTTCCCTGACAATAAAATAGCTCCTGGTAACACCCTTGATTGGGTTCTAATAAAGTAGAATGTATCTCTGGGAGAAAAAAATGGGTTGTGCTGATGAGGAATATTTGGTGTGTTAGAGCAAACAAGGGATAAAGCAGTTTTGAGATATGGAAAAGGTACTGTAGCAATCTACATGCTCTGTGGGGCACTATGGTCAACTCTCCATGGCTATGACTGTGTTTTTGAACATGTTAATGGAAGTTCAGTGTAGCAGGTAAAATATGTTCGTCGGCGTTAAAAGTAAGTATGAGGTAGAAAACGAGACATACCTGGTATTAGTGGAACCTTTGTAGCTCTGAATACACCATGATCAGGTCGCTGTGACCATGTAATTTTTTCTACGGGTGTTAAGTGCGGTTCTGTGAAAGGTAGGAAAATGGCACTTCGATGTTGACAGTAGGAAAGGGAATGTAAACAATCATTCAAAGGTACCATTTCATCTTGGCAGACTTGTATTAAATGCTGGTTAGGTTGCCTTGGTCATTGCGATATTTTTGCGTAAGTTGGTAGCAATTTTGTGATTAATTAGAATTGGGGGTGGAGGTGTTAAATAGGGATGGGAGATAGATGAATAGGTGTGTATGGTATCAATATCATCACACGGCTCCAGGGATTACTCATGTCAAGTCCTTTTTGGTATATGTGTATTTTTTGGTTAGTTGGTTCATTTCTGTGTGAAGACTCAATTAAGTGTTTTCGAGGTACAGAAGATATACAAATGTCAGAGAGACATCCAGGGTAAAATATGAATAGTTCGACGTCATGGGACAGGTCTAACAAGTCTTATTGGTGGTGTAAATATTTATTGTTATATTTTGCTGGAAGCAGTTGAAATGTCAAGTTGAAATTTTACAGATCAGCTCCCAGGTCCTCAGAAATAGATATACACTTCTGGAAACTCGATTAACGTAACACTATAGGTCCATAAATTCTAATGATACCTTGGGGTTTCCCACCACCTCTCCTAGGTTCCACCATTAAGCCGAGACCCCAGTTTTACCGTTTTATTTAGCTCTGTATCATTGTCCTAGAAATACCAATAGAGCAAAACCGAGTTAATCATCCGAGTTAATAATTGTCATAATATCACCTATTAGATTCGCGTAGTACCATTTATTCCTTCCCCCCTGCAGTAATACATATCTTGACAGCTGCACACCGAAATGTCCCCACACACATACATGGGTAGAACTTCATAGTAAAATATCCTAATAGCTACGAGAAGGTGATAGGCGTATTCCCTTAGATCAGAGGATTTAAACCATACCCTGTATGTCTATTCTACCATCTCTTCCCCCCATTTTATACTTTCACCTCCACTTCTCAAAAACCACTTAACTGCCCCCAGCTTCACCGAAAATACTCTCATAAACGTGGTTGCTGGACCGTTTTTCTCTCCAGGGTGCGTTGACCCTTTTAGCAACATTTATGTCTCCCCCGTTGCTTCTTCGCTATTTTCAACACCAGACCCTCCTGTACTTGACTCTGCAACTTCCCTAACTCGCTCAGAAATACCCCCATCGCATTGACGAGTTTATCAGCTTATTCTTTGACTCGAATAACTTCATATGATACCATTCAGGTCCCTCTTGCTATTATTTACCAGCTTTTGGCCTCCCCCTTTCATTTCTTCCTGACAATACAATTGCCTCAAACTAGGTGGAAAGAATTTATACGCTCATGATGTCTTCATCATTGTTATATCCAGGGTGTAGAAAGTGTATCATTCCCCCTTCGTTTGTCTACTACCTCTTGTTCTCATATTTTAGAACCAACACCCTGATACGCACCAACACTTCACTGCCCCTAATTCCTTCAAAAACCCAGTAATACCATATAGAAGCAACAAGTAGTTTCCTCGGAGCTTACCTGTCCCGTATATTCTGTTAAAATATCCTCTTATAAGTCCTGTATACATTTGATTGAAAGGGACGACTCTTCCAAATCTACAAGTTTATAAATTGCCCCTAAATTTCATCAAAAATACTCATACCGTGTCAGTCTGACCACCAGTAAGCTCCTCTAGATAAGACTCATCTTTTGATATCTTCAGTTTCCACTAGCTCTTGTTTCCCCCATTTTGCACACACCAACCCACAACTCTATTGGGATATACAACTCCGGTAGCTCGCTCAGAAAAACTCACCTTATTGTGTCGAGTTCACAATGGTGTTAATTGGTACGTGGGGGGCCTTGAACTACCCTTCACTTTTGGAATACAACATTTTTACACATTTTTAAACGGCATCCCCAGTACCTCTCGGACACAGGTCTGCTTACAAATCTTTTAGAAATACTAGTATAATTTTGCCGACTTGACGAGCGTACTCTCCGATGTAAGTAAGCTTACATGTGCCATTCTGATCTCTCCCTTTGGGGTCCCCTTCTCTGCAAGACCGAAATACTCATTTTCTTGTTTTCACAGAACTCCTTCCAACTTCACAGATGATACCTGAATCATTATGGGGACTTTACCAGTGATCGAATCAGCGTTAGACAAATCCATTGGTACCATGAATGCCCTATTTATTTTCTCTTTCCCTCGATTAACACCAACCCTCCCAACTCTACATTACCTTACAACTGCCCTCAACTCCCTCGAAAATACTCCCACAGCTTTAACGACTTTATCAATCAGATCCCTCAGGTCAGCGTTGTCTGGTGCCACCTTTAATCTCTCCATTCCGATCACTTTCTAGTCATTATCACCGATACTAGTAAATCGTCTATTTGGATAACTTCCCTCAACTCCATCAATAATACCCATATCTATGTGGAGAGTTGAGCAACTAGTTCATCTCTTACGCTAAATCATAATACTACTACTCATTCCTCTCCTTTACATCTCGATCTACCTTTAACACTCCAAACTCCAATCCTGATTGGCCACAGAACTGTCCTCAACGTACTCAATAATACTTCCATGGCAAGGAAGTCTTCACCATCTTAGTTCTACCAGCCATAAGTGTCATTTTATTCCTTCCATCCTCTCCTGTCACCTTTCTTTCAATTTCAAAACCAATTTTCTCTTTTTCTACTTTCAACTGAAATGCACCCACAATAATGAAAAATACGTATATCAACTGGGAGACTTAACCAGAGGTTTTCCCTGAGTCAGACGATTCAAACGATACCATGAACGTCTCCCTTAACACCCCCCACCCAAGTTTTGTCCCTACTCTCCCAACTCTTTGTGAGAGAAAGTCAGCTCTCAACTCCGCCAGAATAACCAGAATCGTAAAGGAGACTTTTCCTATCTAAAACTCACAGTCCAGAACTCTTATTTAACCCTTTGTGTCTCTACCACCACCTTTTTCAAAATTTCACAGCGACACCAAATACGTTGGTAGAACAGGAAGGAAGACCAAAACTTGACAAAACGTATTAGAAGAAGTATCAGTGGTAGTATGAGTGTCTCCGACCCTCCCATAATGAGTTAATGAAGTCCCCCTAGTCTTTTAAGAACACGTAAGGGAGTTAGGGAGAGATGTGTGGTTGGGTGTATAAGGAAGGGCCAGGGCTAAAAGCTGCCAGAATATTGCCAAGGAGATATTATTGGTGCCGTTAGAATCTCCTGAACTTTTAGATTAAACCGTGTAGCTAGGAACTGTTGTAGGAATATTCATGATGAAACTAGTGGCGGTTCTGTGATATGCAGAAAAGTGTGATTCAGCTTTAGAAGACTTATAGAGATACTAGGATAGACTTGAGGGGTTTCATAAGAGTTTTCTGGCTTATAGTAACAATATGGTCAGTTCGGTATGATTCTATAGGTATTTATGAGCCAGTTGGGGGCAGTTCTTAGATGTGACAATATCAGAAGAGCGGATGTTAAAAGTGGTGCAACGATAGTCGGGAGATTATTCATGGTACCATCGGAATCGAAGGAGACTAAGGAACTCGCTGGTCAAGTCGGCTTACTGGTGCGAGTATTTTTGAATAAGTTGGAGGCGGCTGTGTGTTATGGCACAACTGTGGGTACAAATGGTGTAAGGGCTAAAAATGCGAAAGATAACAAGGAGATAGTTGTATGGTATTGGGGGGATTACTCCACTCCTGGGAATACTTTATATAAGTTCGCTAGAACATGGGAGTATTTCTGAGAGAGATAGACGAGATTGTGTTGTGAATGAGAAGTGTGAGTGTCTTGGTAAAAAGTGACTGGGGTATGGAAGTGGATGAATTCAGGGTAGCTGTAGATTTGTACGACTCCAAGGATTACGCTGGTCCCGACGCCTTGACTAACAGAGTATTTTTGAGAGAGTTAGGGGCTTTTCTACGAAAGGTCAAAGATTAAAATTTTGGGAAAGAAATGGGTACTGTAAGGAGATAGTATCCAAGATATCAAGGGTATTTTTGGTACCATTTCAGCTTGCGTAATGAGATGGTCAACACCCCAAGGTGATGTAGATATTTCTGAGAAAGTTATGGAGAATTGCATGGCCAAGTAGAATTGTGGGTGTTGCTGTCAAAACTTTATAAGGGGTGGAAGAGGAGATGTGTATGGTATCATTAGAATTGCCTTGCCTCGTAGAATCCTCTAGTCAGCTTGGGGTAATTATACTGATATTTTTGATAAAGTTAGGCTGAGTTCTGTGTCAGAGCGGCCTAGAGTGTGGTTGTTAAAATCAGAGAATAGTTAGTGGGAAAGACCTAATTGGTATCATAACAATCGCAACCGAGCGAAGATAAATATTATCAATTCACAATATTCATGGGGATATTTTTGGAGAAGTTAGGGGCAGATGAATGCTAATGCAGAATTGAGAGCGGAAGTGAGAGAAGAGCATAACATGTATCCGGAGATCGTTACATGGTATCATTAGATTCCTGTAGCCCAGGAGAATCCTCCTGTCAAGTCAAAATGTAGATACTGGTATTTTTTAAGAGGTGGACAGAAATATCTCTGGAGACATCTGGGATGTCATTGTTAAAAATACGTACAGAAGGAATAGAGGTGTGTTGAAGGGTATCAAAGGGATCAAATAGCTCAGATGAAGTAACAAGTCAAGTCCCTGTAACGATATGGCTATTTCTGGTTATTTTAGAGCAGTTCTGAGTGAGCCCAGTTTTTTGGGTGTCACCATTAAAAGAGCTTAAGAGTTAGTATGAGAGTCATGAAGGTCGTGACTTGATAATCTGATGTCCAATGACTAACAAAGTGGAGTTGCTAAGACGAAGCTCTTATTATTGAGCGAGTTGAGGGCTGTTGTCTCGGTTATGAGATTGTGGGGTTGGTGTAGAAAAAGGTGTGAAGAAGTGAGTAGAAGTGACACGAAGGCATACTGGGCACTGACATGAGCTGCTCTATCTGGGGAGCAAGTTATTCAACTCACTGTGACTATGTGATTAATTACCAGAAAGTTAAGGGGAGTTGTATAATAAGTAGAGAAGGGCTATTGGTGTAAAAATGTAAGAAGATGTCTTAGAGAGATTTTGGAGGTATAAAAATGACCGTAATGACTCGTAGATGTAATCTGAACTAGCCACTTCGTGATGAAATTTCTTCTTGAACAGGTTGGGGCAGTTCTGTGAAATGCAGTAGATACGTGTTTCAGTTTGAAGAAGCACCCGGTAAGGAAGAAAGGCAAGGGAAGAGTATAAAGAACCACCAGACCCCTAGGAACAAAACTACCAAGTCGGCTTGACAATGTCGTTATTTTGGAAGAAGTTAGGCCCAGTTGTATGGGGGGTTGAATTGCGAGATTCGCTGCATAAAAAGGGAAATATGTATCTGGGAGGGTTTAAAAGGTGTCGTAGAAATTAAATGTCCCAGATAAACTACATGATCAAGTCTTTGTAGCTCTTTGAGTATTTCTTGGAGAATTAGGTCAGTTCTCTGGAAAGTGTAAAAATAATATCTCAGTGTCTAGGGGAGAGATAAGATGGTAGTAGAGTAATAAACGGTACCTACGGATTATACTCAACCTGGGAAATACTTTAGTCAACTCCCCATAAGTATATGGGTATTATTGAGAGAGCTATCTTTATAGAGGCAGTTTCGATGTGTAAGACAAGTGGCAGTGGGGGTGTTTAAAGGTTGAGAGAAGAAGTAGGGGATTTATTGGTGATACGGGACGAATCTCCCCGCTTGTGGTAACATAATGGCCCCGATTGGTTGGCTATTGGAGTATTGTGGGAGGAGTTGAATGCAGGTGTTCGGTTACAATTGAGAAGGGACGAAGGTGACAAAAAGTTGGAAAGAGATAATAGGGAATAGCATAACGGCTCTATTGGTATATTGTTGATGTGAGAATGTGGTGATCAAGTCGCCACAGTTATATGGGTATTTTTGAACAAGATAGGGGCAGTTGCATTATAAGTAGAGAGTTGGGGCGTTGGTGTTAAAAGTTATGCAGTGACTGTATGAGAGTATTGTGTGGTATCATAAGCATCGCCTGAGTTCAAGGAAACTCTCATCCACTTTACAAGGCTCTGGGGGTATTTCTGAAGAAGTTACGAGCAGTTCCGTAAGAGCTAGTAGGAGGGGACTTGGGGGTTAAAACAGAACAAGAGGTGGTATTGGAGGGGTAGCTGGTATCATACGGTAGTCGCGACTCTGTAATATAAGATAACCCAGACGCTATTGTTATTCAAGTATATCTGCATAAGTTAGGTTGAGTTGCGTGGTGATGTATAATAGGAGATGTAGGGATAAAATCGGGTAATGGGTAGGAAACTAGACATTTATGGTATTATTGGAATTCACTAACACTGCGGATTACGGAAATTAAGTCCTATTGGATATGCGGGTATTTTTTGAGGCGTTGAGTGCTCCCAGGTGTCTAGGTTGAAAACTAGTATTTTGGTTTTACAAGCTGTGGATATATCAAAAGGAAGAGAGGTATTATATACCTGATTAAGTAACCCAGTCCATATAGCAGAAATGACAAGCTTGCTGTTACTCTAAGAGTTACGTCAAATCTACTGCAGAACCTATTTTTCATATTTCACAAAACTGCTTTCAGCGGCCAACCCAATCGGTAATACCCGCATCGTTACAGAGACTTACCCCTATCAATCTTGTACGTCTGAGTCGCCCAGTAATGCCTTTCATCTCAGTTTTAATGACCAAACACCACTTTTACAACCGAAACACTTATTTTACACTTCCTACAGATGTGCCTCCAACTTGGTCAGAAATACCCACATAATTTTGGCGAGTGGATTAAGGTAATCTCCAGAGGTTGTAGACTCTTGTGGTACCTCATTATCCGCCCCTGTTACATTATGTTATGTTTTGTCCCCCGCAACCCACAATTCTCCTAGTTCAAGCCACTCTCCAACTTTATAAGAAATGCTCAAGCCACCAGGGGGACTTGATGGTTGTATTATCCGACTCCTGGGGAGTCTAATGACACCCTACGTGTATCTCCTACTGTTGCTACAAGCAATTTAACGTTGACACCTTCAATTCTACTTCTTCACTCAACTGCACCCAACTCCCTCAAAAATCCATATATTATCCTGGTGTATTGACCAGTGCCTTCATCTGCCGTGTACGATTCAGAGAATACCATCAATACTGCGACTATTGTTTCTGTACCAGTTTTGTAAGCGACACCCCATTTCGTCTCTACACTTAGTTGGCTTCAACTTCATGAAAACTGCACACTTTATTATGGTGACTTGATCGTTGCATTCGCACGAATTGTATCATTACATTGAACCCATTCCCGCCCTCTCTACTTCATCTTAACCTCCTCTAACACTCATTATGCAGAACTTCAATTTCAAATGTTCGAGTTTTCTGACCAATACTGAAGGAAAATTTCGGGAAAGAACCCGGACACGTGACTTATTTGGCCCTCTAAATAGGTTCAACACCATTTTCTGTCAGTTGCGGCCATATCCTGGTGAAAATACGGCTTCCCGTCCGATCAGCCATAGTCAAGCACCAGAGAGCCCAGTTAGTATTGTAGTGGGAGACCATACGAGAATCCTGGGTGCTGCAATTCTTTTTGTTTTGTTCTGACGTCTTTTTTGCCACTGTTCTTCTTCCTGTTACGTCTCCAACCTATATTTTGGTCTTAATTAGTCGTGTTCCAAGTTAGGAAACCTAGGGGTTCTCCAGGGGACTTTTTGAGACAAAAGCCCATCCAGGAATAAAACCCAGTTTCAAGCAGTCATTCAAAACAAAGAAATTGCTCTCATATTTTCTACAGGTGTGCTGGTAGTCTGCTTCTGTTCATTCAAGTATGCATACGTTCGTTTCATAGCTAAGAAGTGACCCAACTATTCAGGCATCTTACAGATAGAGCACAGTAGTTCTTTTTGGTACAAAAAGACCACCTCCTTGTCGCCGGAACATTTAAGATCCTGATCCACAACTCCAAGCGGCTTCTCACCATAGAATATTCTCGTAAATTCCCTTTGGAAATTTTCTCCATACAAAGAGAGGGCTGGTGCATAAAGTTTTGAAAAAGATGTAGCGTAAAACCAGATAATGATGATGTGTAGAGGCTGAAAAATGCAGTAGGAGTGCTGGGATTATGCTGTATATAGGGTGGTACTGTTATATTTCCGGTTTAGTAGTTTTGCAACCTATATATGATATGACACTTGAGTTCTCAAATTTTCCCTCTCTTCGGTAACCTTCGTTTATGCAACTTAATGAGAGACTCGCGTGTTTCATGCACATTTTTTTTGCCACTTCCAGCCTCACCAAACTTTAATGACCTCAGCCAGCAATATATAAAGCCCCTCTTTCTCCCACTTTATTCTTCAGAATCAGACCAGTTCACTCTGAGTCATTCTAGAGACGGAAGGTGCCCCTATAGCCTGCTGAGATGCGGAGCTGATAAGCAGACCTGTCTCAACGAGGACTGAAATGTCCGTGACTTGGGCAATGTGGTGAGATTCCAGAATCCCAAGGGTCGGTAAGAAGACAATGACGCGTTATCGCATGAGTCTGAAGTGCGACAGCTTCTGATTGGGCGTTTGAGCTGATATTCTGCGAGTTCATTTCAGAGGCAAGTACCGCCTGAGCAAAGTGTCATGGTTGACCGCTTGAGAAGAGTCAATAAATCCTGAGTGAAATTCAGGTTGACCTCCTTGTTCGCACGTCAATAAAGCCATTACAGGTTGACCGCCATGAGCTGAAATGCCTATCCTTCCCGCCAGAGCTAAGAGCCAGTGCCAGCTGAAACGCTAGAGCCAGAGCCACCGACAGAGATACTCAAGGGTGGAATTCCTTTTGAGACTCATTATCCGGGTTAGATCCCGAGAAGCCGCCTAGAACTAAAGAGCCAAGCTGAAATGCCAGAGCTGCTAGTACGCTGAGAAGCCGGTTGGAACACCGAGCTGAGCCTAGAGCAAAGATCTGCTTTGACAGACGCCAGAAAATGGTCAAAAGAGCTATGCCTGAGTCAGAGCCAGTAAGTCCCGTGAGGCAATAAGTGCCAAATCCAGAGTCATAAGAGCCAGAGCTGATACGCCAGAGCCGCCAAAGAGCAAGCCACTAAGTCCAAAGAGCAATAAGAGCAATTTTCCAGTGCCACAGAGCCAGAGAACATTTACCAGAGCCTTTAAGAGCCAGAGTATAGCCAATGAGTCCGAAGTGCAATGAGAGCTAATGAGCCAAAGTGCAACATTGAGCCAGAGCTGAATATGCCAGAGCCACAGGTCAGAGCCAGAGCCATTGGGCCAGAGCCAGAACCAATGCTACGAGCAAAGAGCCAGTAAGTCCTACATGGCAATAAGAGCCAAACGCCGTCAACAAGCCAATAAGACCAAAGAGCAATAAGAGCCATACACGCCAGAGCAAGAGCCAGTAAGTCCACAGATGCAATAAGCGCCAAACGCCAGAGCAGACAGACAGAGCCAAAGGAGCCAGGGCCACAGAGCCGAGGCCAGCCAGATGCCAATAAGTCCGAAGAGCAATAAGAGCCAGAGCACGAGCCACAAATCTTAAGGAGTAGGTAGTGAACCTCTTAGCAGAGGATGTGACCGAACCTGTTATCTAGTTTTCAGAGGAGTAGGTGAAATTCCGAACCTCTTGGGTAAATACATTATGGACCACAGAGTCCCACCCAAATTTTCAATCGTAGTCTGAGTTGTATTTGTGTTGTAGTTGTAGTTGTAGTTTTTTCTTATTTATTGTTCGATGTTCATTCCAACTAAGGCAGAGGAATACTAAGTAAGACTCGTCTTTTTTTAAACACTGTTGTCAAAAAAAAAGTGGAAAATATGTGGAGTGGTAATTAATGAAGGGTATTGCATCCATTCCCAAGGATTCATTAATATGGGCGTTTCCTCTCAGTAAATATACGGGTATTATTTCTTTTTAGATAAAGATTTGGTAAAAAGTAGAGTTATCAATTGTGGTATTTTGAACTGAGTAAGAAATGTAAGTGAACATGTGTAAGATACCAACGGAATTCCCGCGGTATTAGGAATACAGTGATCAAGTAGTTAATGTAAATTATTGAGGGAGTAGATGCATTTGCGCCTTTTCGTAGATTTTTGAGTCGGTGCAGAAAAGAGGACAAGATGTAGAGTACAAGTGACTTTGAAAGTACTGTACCCTGGTTTCTTTCTGACCCAGGGAAATAACTTGCTCAAGTCGCCATGATTTTTTACTGGTACTTCTGGTGAAGTTGGAAGCAGTTCTCTACAAAGTAGAAAATGAGAATTTCATTTTTACAAGTGGGTGAAGTGTGGGACGGGTGATGTTTGGTACCACTATGACCGCCTAACCCCAAGTAGAACGATGGTTTTGTTCGCTTGGATATGTGGGTATTTTTAGGCGAGTTGAGAAGAGTTGTGCGAAGGTAAATAAAATTAGTGGATGTGAAAAAAGTCGTTCAGAGCTGATAGGAGATTTATAGATGGTACTTGTTGGTACGCCGGCAATCTAGAGACATGTAGGACTATGAAAGTTAAGTCACCTTACAGATATGGGTATTTCAGAACGAATTAGGTGAAGTTCGGTGAAAGTGCAACATATGTGTTTCGGGTTTAAAAATGTACATGGAAAGTGGAATGATATATAATGGGTACTAGGGGAAAGCCTGGTGTCGAAGAAGCAAAATGGTCAAGTTGCCATAGTTCTATGAGTATTTCTGCGAGACTTAGGGATGAATATGTGACAAAGTAGAATTGGGAGTGGAGCTGTTAAAAGTTGGTAGTGAATCGAAAAGGGGACTTTCAAGGTATCAAATTAATTGTATAACTCTGTAGAATACTCTCGTCTAGTTGCCTTTGTGATATGCATATTTCTGAGGAAGTTGGAGCTGTTCAATAAAACCGTATAATTGGGAGGTGAGGTGTCAGAAGTTGTGGAAGATATAGTGAGAGAAGTACAATTGGTATCTGATGAATATACAGGACTGTACTAACACAATGATCTAGTCCCCATTAAATTGGGAATATTATTACATAAGTTAGGGGGAGTTGTGTAGCTATGTTGAAAAGAGAGGGTTGAGGCCAAAAGTTGGGAAGTAGTAGCAGGAGTTGTTAAGATGGAACAGTATGAATCTACCAGTGCCAAGGATTCCGTCTGTTAAGTCGCTGTGATAATACAAGTATTTTTGAAGGAGTTACCCGAATTTATACAGACTCGTGGATTAGGGGGTGTGGGGGATTCGCTTTGAAAAGTAAGTAGGAGATAGTAGACAATAATTATGTGATTCCAATGGAATATTCGAGCGCAGTAGACCTTCCTGGTCAAGTTATATTGGCTATGTGTGCGATTTTGGACATCGGGGGGAGTTCTACTGCGAGGTAAGTATTTCGGCGCTAGAAAGAAAGTAATAAATGGTTTGACAAAACAAGAGCGGTATATCTAGGGCATTTCGAGCAGGTGATTACGATGGTGAAGTCTTCTATATGGTAATAGTATTTTTTAACGCGATGGAAGGACGTCCGTGTATGATCATATTTGGGTGGTTGGGTTTTAAAATAAGAATGATAATGAGGGAAATACTTGAATCGTATCGTTTGAATCTGCTGAGATTGAGAATGTCAAGTGTTAAGTCTCTGTAGTAATACACGTATTTATTAGGGAGTCAGAGGCATGCATGTAGATTAGTGATAATAGGTGTGCAGGGGATTTATAATGTTAAGAGGTAGGGAAATGAAATAAGGGGTATCTCAGGACATTTCCGTATCTGATGTCTCTCTGGTTAAGTTCTCATAACGATGGGAATATTTTTGGTGATGTTGGGTCGAGTTCTGTGGGAAGCCAAAAATGTGTATTTCGGTTGTAGAAGTACTGCGAAGATAGTTGGTGGTATATTGAAGGTATTTTAAGCATCTAATAGCCTCAGAGAGTGTATGAAATATCCCGTCTTTAATATGGGAGTATTTGCGGTGAAGTTGAGGGGAGTTGTCTCACCAGCTATAGTTGTAGGTAACGGTGCAATCGGGGAAACGAGTGGAACAGTATTCATAGGAGAAACATGCTGGATGGCAAACACTCCTCTAACTTCCAGTTCTACCGTAGTCAAGCTTCCATGCTTATTGGAGTATCTTTGTCAAAGTTAGGCGACTTGTGTGTGCTGGTAGCTGGACAAGGATTGGCGTTAAAAATATGTAATAAAATGTGGGAGACACATGGAAGCTATCATTGGAACCGCTCGTGTCTGGATAAGAGTATGGACCAGTTTATGTAACAATGAGAGTATCTTTGGTAAGTTTGTTGGCTGGGTAGGTTCTGATGTCTGGACAAGTGCAATTGAGAGTGTGGGTCCATAAAGTCAGTTAGGTAGTAGAGTAGAGATTTGTGGAATCAGGCCACTTAACTGAGTCATGGGAATACAACGGTGAGGCCACCAGAGCTTTACTACTATTTTGATGACCTTTTCTCCCATTTGTTGGTGAGCTCTGTGTTAGGGTGTTGCGGTTAAATCTATGGTATGGTCCCAGTTGAGTAAAGTACAGTAAGGTGCCATTTGGGTCTTTGGGGACAGGCAGAACTAATATTCAAGTCACCATCGTTTTTGGTGTATCATTTAGGGAGTCAGTTTGAGTTGTGTCAAAACCTGCAAATGGGGGTGGTGAGGTAAAAGGTCGGAATAAGGTGCTAGATTAAAGAGAATGGTGTTATGGAAGTCCCCTGTACCATTAGAGAACGATTATCAACTCCGCATGATTCTAAGAGTATTTCTGATGAAGTGACAGGCGATTCTGTGAAATGAGCAAAACGTATTTCGACTGTAGTGATAGTAAAGAGGAACAAGGGGAGATATACAAAGTGTCTCCAATATACATCAATGTCAGAGATCATATCTGTCTAGTCTTCTCTTTAGTTTGTTTATTTGTGAATAATTCGGGTTCAGTTCTGCAACGAAGTAAATTAGAAGTGGGGAGGAAAATATAGACAAGGGGAGTAATATTGAACTAGATGGTATTACCATAAAAACCAGAACGTTTTAGACAAGATGGTTTATTCGCCATAGTATTACGGGTATTTTTGAGCGATATGCGGAGAATTTATGAGGAGCCCATCTTAGGAGTTTCGTTTTTAGAGATACTGCAGAGGTGGTGGAAGTGAAGGAACGGCATCAAGGGGTCTTCCAAGGTGTGAGAAACACAATTATCAATTCTCGATATTTTTGCGACTATTTTCGAAAGAGTTCCGTGCAGTTATATCTCAAAGTAGAATTGAGAGTGGAAGTGGTACAAGTGGGAAAGTGATGAAAGGATGCACTTATAGGGTGTCGTTGGAATTCTCTAACACCGAGGAATACTCCTGTCAATTCCACATATTGATATTGACATTTTTGTAAAATTTGAGGGAAATCTGCTTGGTGGTGGTATCAGGGTCGGCGGAGCTAAAAAAAATAAAGAGGTGATATAAGAGTATTTATTGGTATCACGATGATCATACAGCGCCAAGGAAACAAATTGTCAAGTCACTATGACCGTGGGAATATTTCTGATGGATCTAGAGCAGTTCTGAGTGGATGCAGAATTTTGAGTAGAAGTTGTAAAGGTGTTGAAAAGCTATTGTGTGAAATGTGAAGTGGGTGGTTCGATTCTCTGCTGTCTGAAGATTAAAATGATTTAGTTGCTGAGACAAAGGGGATATTACTGAGGGAGTTGAGGCAGTTTTGTTGAACCAAAATGAGATGCTGTGGTAGAAAACAAGTGGAAGGAATTAGTTTTAAAACGGGGAAGAGGCTACCATCTGAATCTTGTAGGTCTTAGGAGCAATTTAATCAGCTCACTGTAAGTGTGTCATCAATTCCGAGAAAGTTATGGGGAGTTGAACGACTGAGTAGAGTTGGGGGTGTCTGTGTAACAAGAGGCATTAGTAACAGATAAAAGGACTGCTGTATTCTTCATATATATCAACGGCTAGGGGAAGTCAAGTAAACAAGATGCGTTCTCTAGGACAGTTATTCCTGAGGAATTTGGGGCAGTTCTGTGAGAAGTAGCAGATATGTGTTTTTGTTTTGAAGAAGCATCACAGATGGTAGGAAAGAAAGAGGGGGTTTCCATAGACCCTCAGAGCCTCGGGATTGAATTGGTCAAGTTGGCTTGGCGATGTGGCTGTTTTGGGATAAGTTAGGCTCAGTAGTATGGGAAGGCAGAAATTCGATATTGGCTAGAAAGGTGAGAAATATGTAGTTGGGAGGGCTTACAAAGTGTAAACGGGATCTATCAAGCCCAAGGAACTATGCGATCCAAGTCACGGTAACTCTACGAGTATTTTTGGAGAAATTGACGACAGTTCTATGGGAAGTGGAAAGATAATATTTTCAGTTTCAAGGGAGCGGTGAGATAGCAGTTGAGTTGTAATCGGTACCAACATAATATACTTTACACAAGAAACATATTAATCAAGTCCCCGTATGTATATGGGTAATTTTGAGTGAGTTACCCACCTACTGTACATGGATGTTTCGAGGTGGTAAGACAATGTGGGTGTATGGGTACTGAAAGTTAGAAAGAAGTGGTAAGAGGTTTATAGGCAGTTCCGGTGTAATTTCCTTGCTCGTATCAGCAGAATGGTCAAGTCTACTTGGCAATGCGAGTACTATTGGAGAAGTTCAGCTGTGCATTATAAAGAGAGAAGGGATGTAGGTGAAAAAAGTTTGAGAGATGGAATGAGAGATAGTAGAAGGGCAATATTAGGATCCATTTAGAGGTGCGAATACAGTGGCCAAGCCTTCGTGGTTATACGGATATTTCTGAAGAAGATAAGGCCAGTTGAGTCATAAGTAGAGAGTTAATGTCTTGGTGTTAGAAGTTTTACAGTGATCGTAAGAGAGACAAGTATGGTATCACAAGAATAGCCTGAGCTTAGGGAGTACTCTCATCTACTTGTCATGATGATGGGAGTATTTTTGATCCAGTTAGGAGCAGTTCTGCGATGGCGCGTGTGAGGGGTGTCGGGGCTAGAAAATGAACAAGAGGTGGTATTGGAGACATCAAGGGAATCAAACGATCCTCTCGACCCAGTTTAATGGGATAGTCAAAGCAACATTGTTATGTGGGTATTTCCACAAGAGTTAGGTTGATTTGTGTGGGTATATAGAATTGGAGGTGAAGGGAGAAAAGTGTGTATTGGGTATGAAATCAGACATGTATGGTATCATCGGAATCTACAGACACTGGGGATGATGGCGCTTAAGTCTCCTTTGCTATGTGGGTATTTTTAGAGGAGTTGGGCGGGAGCAGGTGTCTAGATAGGAAAACTGGTTTTTTGGTTTACAATTTGTGGAGAGATAAAAAGAGAGAGATAAGATAGGTCAGGTGAAATATCAGAGTTCAATAAACATAATAACTAGCTTTTGTTATTCTGGGGATATTTCTCGGGGCGTTAGGGCCTGTTTGATTTTGGGACAGTATCGGGGGTGTCGATTGTTAGTGGCCTGAAGATACTATATTATAATCATAACAGGTACTCAAGGAACTGCCAGAGTCTTAAATGGACAATAGTTTAGTGACTTGCCCAACTGAACGGAAGTGCGTAATATTGAGGGAGCTGAAGGCAGTTCTGCTGACAACCGAAATTTGGAAGTGACGGTGTAAAAGTGGGAGGAGGTAATAAGTAGAGGGGGGAAGGTGGCATCTGGATCTAATGTGTTCTAATGTGTATTAGGAGCAGGATAAATAGCTTGTAGTGATCCTCCCATTGATTCACAGATATTCAGACAGATATGAGGAGTTGTGCGGCAATGTAAAATGGCGGTGTGAGAGTAAAAATTGAGGAATAAATGCTAGAAGGGTACCAAATCATAACTGAGTCTCGGTTAATAATAATGGTCTAATCGCGTTCGTATTGCACATATTCCTGATTTGCTGTAAAAAGATCTGTGAAAAGTTGGAGAGGGTGGTTTCAATTTTTACAAGTAAAGGGAATAAGAGGTAGTAGGAAAAATACTTGTAGAGACGATAATACATAATCATATATCTACGGGTAGAATGTTGGTCAAGTCGCTTTATCGATACGGCTATTTTTCAAGAAGTTAAGCTCGGTTGTGTGGGTGGGCACAAAGGAGAGGGTGGCTGCTAAAAGTGGAATAATCGCAGTAGATACGGTTTAAAAGCCATCATTGTAAATTAACAGCGCCAATATACTACATTGTCAAGTCCCTGTTGCCATGTGAGTATTTCTGAAAGAATTGGGGGTGGTTGTCTGGGGGGCTGGTAAAGTTATTCTCGAAGTTTACAATGGTATAGTAATTGTGGTAAAGGCATGAATGGTCTTATTGAAACTGTTTCGGGCTAGAGAATATGATGGTAAAGACCCCAATGCTATGGCATTATTACTGCAAGAGTTACCAACTGATGTGATGCATACCCAGGTAGATTGGGTATATCAGAATCAGCAGGGGCAAAATGGAAGGAAAATGAAGAAGGACAGAAACCAAGGGGAATATAGGCCTATTAGGCCCAAGGAATGTAGTGGTTGAGTTGTATTAACAATGTGGATAGTTCTGGGAGATCTAGTAACAATTCCGTAAAGTACTAGATGAGCGGGCTTGGCTAAAATTGTGAAATAAAGAGTAATCAAGCTTTTAGAGGTCTTGTTATTGTGTTTCAGATCGGGGAATTCAGTCAAGGAAGTCTGCTTCTTTACAGTGGTATTTCTTGGCTAGTTGCTGGCTCGCCTCTGAATATGCAGTTGAGGTGTTTGGCTGCTAGAATCTGTAAAGGGCGTTAAAGAGAGATATAAGGGTATCCTTGGGATCCTCCTAGTCTCATAAATTCCATTTTCAAGTTGCCATGGCTATGAGATCATTTCTGTGGGTCTTGATTCCTGTCTTATGCCTAAAACCGATAGAGGCGTGGGTGCTAAAGGAACTAAGAAAATAGCAGGGAGTGTTTTACTGGTGTTATATGATACTACGGACTCTCAATAGTAAGGCCATTAAGTCTCCATACTAGTTCCGATACTCTTGGTTAAGTTGGGGACAGCTAGAGAATATTGCCAGATCGTGGATGGTGGTGCTAAAAGTTAGAAATGGATAGCAGGAGAGATGTAAAAGGCATCAGTGGAAGGTACAATCTTGGAGATAACCTTATGGAAGTTCATTTGGTGGTATGCATTTTTTTAGAAAAGTTAGGGGCAATTCTGGAAAAAGTGGAAAATGAGTGTTTCGAATTTAAAGGTAAGTAAAAATTCTAGATAGACATAATGGGTCTCAGTTGAATGACCCACGTCTGGATAGCTAGACAGTTCTTCTCATTTCATATTACGACTTTTTTGGCTGAAATTCTTGGCACATCAGGGGGCGTACTTCTACCTTCTTATGAACCTGAATGTGATGCCCCCAGAAATACCTATATACTTACCCGTACTGGATCAGAGACTTTCCTGTGGCCTGTAGAATCAGATGGTACCTTCTCTGTCTCTCCAGATATGTCTTTCAAGCTTACAAACCCGAAACACTCATTTTCTACTTTTCACAGAGCTGCCACACACTCACTCAAAAATACCCACACTGTCATGTAAACTTAACCAACATATTTATAAGCATCAGACTATTCATTTAGTACCATCTATTACTGTGCTACCATCCCCATTCAACTCTTAGCGCCTCCTTGCGCGATTCTCCATTGCTGTAGATCTCCCCTACAACATCAAAAATGCCCATATCATTATACCAGGCTTTCTGCCATGTTCCCCATTGTTGTACCATATCAATAGTACCAATCATAACCCCCCCGCCATCTGTGACTTCTTTCTCAAATCCAAACCCACTTCTTCACATTTCAGAACAGCTTCCAACTTCACCAATAAAGATGGCATACCGATGGCAACTTGATAAGCTTGATCATCATTGCAACTACATCCCATAATTACCAGTTATTTGTTCCCTGCTACCTCTTCACATCTTTTACAGTCAGGACTCATTTACTACTTCCTCCAGAGGACCCATAACTTTATCAGAAATACCGGTACTGTACCGTTGTGTCGAGTTAACCCACGCGTTACTTAGTGCCAGAATATTTTAAAACTACAGTACGTTTTATTTCTCCTTTACTCTTTCGCACCGTCTTTGAACATTTTACACCAGACGATACAATTGCTCCCAACCCGGAGTATAGTGTTGGTTCTAAAATAAGAGAAGAGGATTTAGAAGAAACATAAAGAGTGGTGATTCGCTCTCCACACCCTTATGATCACCATTGTTGAGTCTCCTTAGTGGTATGAATTCTTTCCAACAAGTTGGAGGCAGTTTGTTGATCTAAAACGAAATGACTGTGGAACCAAAATTTGATAAACAAAGGCAAGAGATGCTTGAATGGTATGACTCGAATCTCCTAGAGTTAAATAATACGCTGGTCAACTGTTCTTGGTACTGTACAGTACAGTGCTGGACTGGGCTTGTATAGTTCTAACAAATCGGTAGGTCTGTCCTATAGTTCAGTGAAGTATTGTAACTGCCCAACTTTTAACACTAACACCCCTATTTCTACTTCACAACCCAACTGAGTCTTAGCACACTTGGGGATTCCCGCATGAACATGGTAACTTGACAAGTGCTGTTCTATATACAGTGACGTGCTCGTATCGTCATTGGAGTTTGCACCACAACAGACCACTTAAACAACTGCGTCATGACATAATTTTTTACAGGATCTCTTACGCCAGGAAACCCCCTGTCATTGCTACTGAACAACGGTACATACTGTACACACATGAACTGCTTTTACTTGTAGTGGCTCTGGCAAGGAGCTTGGATATACCCCTGTTGGCTAAAAGGGTACAGGTGCAGTTGGGTGTACCGTGTGGTACTCGTACTTGTGATGTGCATTTATACAGGGCAACCTCCGATCCAGCGAAGATCGCGTATTCGCCAGTTTGCCTAAAATCTCAGACAAGGAACAACGGTGCTTTTACAGTTTCAGGATAATGGGGGTCAACTTAAAACGAGATGACATTTTTGACAGCTTGTTATTTGCGGGTCCGTATTCGCGTGTCTGCGTATTCCCAATACCACGCGCCCTTACAGTAGGGTGCTCAGGAAGACTGGGTGGAGTCACCTGAACCGTCAACGAACAAAGCCGAACAAGGCCGAGGATGAGAGCAATTGGTGAGAAATGCAGAATGGAATAACTGGCTACTTGTATCAGGAGGTAACATCCCGAAGTTCAACGACGGCTCAAATTTGTTTCTCATTTAACCAGACTGGTCAGCAACATTGTGTGTGTGTGACTACTTGTGTAACTGTTGACAACAGCGCCAGACACTTGGTTAAAGCTGATATTTTGTCGTAAGAACTTGAAACAGGAAGCTTTCATATTAAGGCAAATGAAATCACCATCTGATGCGGCGCCGAAGCAGACAGTCGTGGTTATGTTGTGTTTACACTTCCAATACAACGTTAAAAAAATTAGGCAGCAAATGACGCCAACTGCTAAGAAATAATTATACTTGACAGGTGAGTACTGTACCTGCTTTGTACCAGGTATGTACTCATACTGTACAGTACGCTATCTGTCAACTTGTATTGGTGACAGATGTCAACTTGTTCATTAATTTAGAGCCTGAGACAGACTCACCTTACGCGCCGTATAAGACAAATGAAAGTCAAGATGTATAGAAACTGCGTGGAACCATGCACTGACGTGTAAAGCCTCACCTGAACAATTTTTACGAATTATCGCAATTACTTGTACGCGTACAAGTATACTACGATACGTACGATACCATGGTGTCAGTACGTAATTTGATTATTCCAGAATTGTTGTACCATACTGCCTTTCCTTTCTCGTACGGTTCTGTACTGAACCCATCTGAACCGTTGCAACACACAGATTACTGGACCTTGAGAAACAGCGATAATCCATCGATTATAGCATCGAGGAGATTCCAGTGTATGAGTTTTAGGATTGGTATCTGGTCCTCTGTAATAGGTAAGAACAGTGAGCTTGCCTAGAGGTCGATGCTCACACATTATTCTAAGACCTGGCACAGGAAGATAGAAGCAACAATTTAACCGCCCCAATTGAGATGACTTGTCATTAACTTGGCGCAAAAAGATTATGAATTAATGTTATTTTGTAAAACATATGTCAACGTTCCCCTTGGTGTGAATCGATCTTGATACATGACCAGCTCAAGACGCCCATGCTTTAATCAACGAAGGTTCATCCATGCATTTTGCCTATTTGAGACACGTGCATGTTGTGTGATGTCAGGCCTTTTCTTGTACTCGTAGTAGAATTTGATTTCATCCGATACACAGGAATTACAACATGACATGAGACACGACACTGTTAAATTGAGGTATTAGGTTTCCCGTTTAATGTATCTTGAATTCCTGCTCATTAGGAGTATAGTATTTTCAAACATAATTACTGGAGTGCGTGAGTCACGTTCTTTAGTGGCAGCGCCCCATGAGTCAAACTTCGGCTCGCAATTCCGCAACCCTAATAATACAGAAATTCCACGCATTAATATATTGAGCGTAAATGCTGGAGACCTGCTCTGATAGAATAACTACACGTTGTTTGAACCACACGTGTAAGTCTCACTTATACTGAAACTCGCACGGACGGGCTTTTAATCCCTCTACGCATAGAATTGGTGCTTGCCATCAAACCACCTGGATCTCCTGGTTCAGCTGCACAATACCCAAAGAGGCAAAAACCATTAATTTGCGCTGAATGTACAGCTCTGAAATGACCCTCCGGTTTCATTTCCCAAAGATGGCCGTTTTTGAAGCAGTGCGTCCCCGCAACAAAGACCCACTATTCATATAAAGGAAGCATTGCTTTGGAAAGCAGTTTGGAAGCACACGGACATGAAGACGAGTTTATATCACGTCTCGCTTATGTACGATGACGTAATCTCTCCGTGAACGAGTTGAATATATGAGAAAATGGCCAGTGTCAAAAAAACAGTAACCGCAAAATGAAGATTTGAAAATGTAGTGGTGAGATGGTAATCATGTCAGAGTGATGTTACATTTGGGGGATCCATGCCTACCTGGTACCAGTACATACTTGTACGCACTCTGAGGGCTATGTTGCATAGTGGGTCAATCCCCCCAAGCCTCCCTTAGGGTGTCCGATTTATAAACTTCTTCAATTTATAGAATCCCTTTTTGTAAGTCAGAATTGGTAGCATCTTGATCTAGGCTGCATCAGACAATCTCAATCCATTGATTATGAGTACTCGCACTCGTACGATACATGTATGGCTACAATTCCAACATCTGTTACGGCTTATTACATTTTGCCGCCAAATTTTCAAGACCACAACAGTCCCAGTCACCTCCTTTTGCTCCGACAAGCTGCAGGTGTACAGTATGCATGCTCTCACCCCAGCCATAGTGCACAGATCGAGCTGTACTTGGTTTGTACCTCCGTAGTGTTCCTAGATGCATGGGGTCAAAAGGGGCAGAATGGTATAATGGATCCGCATTCTTGTCTCTCGACAGCCGAGTCAATGTGATCAACAATTTGCTCAATCACTCTAAAGGGAATTGTAAGGGGGTCACAAGTAGAATTAAGGCCACCCATAGATCTTGCAAGAATCGTACGTGATACGTGTCCGAAGTCTTGGATTCACACACTGTTGTCAGGCTTGTATAGCTCACTTGGATGGCCTCTATGTGCCAAGTGAGCCAAGTGTTATGATGTCAATTTGCTTTGGTAGCACGGGTGTCTAAGCCCCTGTAAGACGAGTGTTTAGGATGGCTGTACAAGTTCTTGCAAGTGGCCTGAGTTATCACCTTATCTAGCCAAGTTCACCTTATGGAGCTACAGGATATTGTGTCGTCCCAGTACAAGACGTCTTTTCATGATATCTCAGCTAACAGTTGTTTTTAGTCGTCCCAGTAATCTACACGGACGTCTTTTCATGATATCTCAGCTAACAGTGTTTTTTTTTTTTTAGGCAGAATAAATATAATAAATAATATACAGGTTTTTGGTTAATTTCGGGGGACGGGACGCTTGTGCTCCGACTTCCAGCCCTGTCGCTTGTTCTGAAACCAGATCTGAACAATTCGGGGGGTCATGTTGAGCTCCTTGGCCAGATCCAGACGCTGTTCCGAAGAGGGGAAAAAGGTCTGTTCAAAAACCTCGTTGAGTCGAGCAACCTGGTAGGAGGTAGCTCGTCGTCGCTTGGGCTTGGGGGTCTGGGGAACAGCCTGGGGAACAGGGGGTATGCAGTTGGTGCTGGAGCAGCGTAGTAGTGGGTAGCAGGAGCTGGTGCCAAATGAGTATGGGGAGAAGCCACATGGTGATACGAAGGATGGGGAGCCATAATGTGGTGGGAAGAATGGTGAGGAGGCAGAGGAGGGGGAATATGGTGATGCGCATGGTGAGGAGCAGGATGGTAAACCGGCACCTGATTAGGCACTGTGTGGATAGGAGCAGGGTGGGAAGGCGTCACGATAGGAGGAGGGGGAGGGGCAGTAGAGGATGTGTAGTCATACAGAGGAGGGGTTGAGGCAGGAGTCATGGGAGAAGAAACACTCTTGTTGAGACGCTCCAGAGGAGGAGAAAGCTGTCGAGGAGGCAAAGGCTCGGGCTCATCACAAAGCAGCGATTTGACCGATGGTAGTCGAGTATCTCTTGGAGGCGTTCGCAGGCCAGTGTTCATGTTGTGGATGGAAGGTAGCGAGAATGACGGGTTGTTGGAGGACATTGTGAGAGTGACTGACATTATTAATTGTGAATTGGCCAGGAAATCCGGGGGAGGGAATACATATATATGTATGAACCCCGATTCCAGCCAAGAGGCTTTGGTTATGCAGAATCATGGGTGTTGACATTTGGGTTTGGTTTCTTTGTTTGACAATTGCTCCCATCGAAGACAAGGAGACAACAAAGCAGAGTTCCATACAGCAACACAGAATTAAGGTTGAGAACATCTTAGCATGCACATGCAGGCTCAGAGCTTAATGAAACTAAACGTTACCACGATGACCTGCACAACAAAACCGTACTTGTAATTAGGTAATTAGGGCAACCCTATAGTTCCGGATCGCGGGACTTGGTGGGTTAGGGAACTAGGTCTCACTGATCGCGACTTTGTTTTTCTAGGAATCGTAGAGTGGGTCTCGCTTGGGGCAAGGGCTTGTGGGTTAGGTGGAAAAGGTGGAAAAGGTGGATAAAGCGGACGTCATACTCGTATGTACATCCTGTATCACCTCGTTTGGTCGTCCGGACTTTTTGCCCGCCAATCCCGCTGGGTCAGGGAAACTTTTACTTCTTTAGGCAAAAGAGGAAGTGCATCACGGATCTTTGACTTTTTGTTTTCTAGCCCTACCTCTCACCATTCGCACCTAACCAGTCTTTAATATGAATTAATTTGCCCCAGTAACAAAGGGGAAAGTTTTGTTGAAAAGAAAAAAAAAGCCAAGAGAGTCCACCCCCGCCATCGGTTATTTGAAGGTCATCATCTCAGGAGTGGCCGCATGCAGAGTTCTAGCCACATGACATTTATACCACCAAGCCAAGTCCTAATCGCCAATTGTAGGTCACGTGATAAAAGAATGTCTTGAATATCTTGTATACAACTATGGGCCATAATCTATCCCAAGTATTATGGTTATGTGTCACTCCAACCACGAGTTAGGGTAAAACCAGAAATTGGGTTCTTCGGCTGATAGGCCGTCGAGTTTATCATACAGAAACATGACCATTTCCAGAAGCTGTGGGAACTTCCTCATGGAACCTTAATTCGAGTGGGGACTATGAATATACACTCATGAATATATATATTTATACTTAATCGTGAACAATTATATTTATGAATATATCCATGATCCCCACCCTCCAGTATGATATCAGCCAGCTTCTCCATGTCTTGGAAACTGTTTGGTGAAACAAAAAAAAAAAAAGATACTACAGGACCCACTTTCAAAAGATAGGACTCTCGGCTGGCCGGAGACGCTCAAAACATCCACACCACAAAGAAGACATGCGTCGGTGCATAAGGTGGGCATGGAAATCGAGTATCTGCTCCCCAGACAAATTACCCTGGGCAGGGGTTAAGGGACTGCCATAACATTGTAGTCTGGCTGTTTTATGTTGCGATTACTCCATCCGATCGTACTCTACTTTCTGGGTTTGTTTTATGCCTGTCGGCAGTATGTCTTGGGTCTTTTTTCAGCCTCGTGTAGCTCAATCTGGTGCCTGTAAAAGCTAGCAGTTGATGCAACCATAATCAGCGTTTCTCCCCGGCCCCTGGCATTTGGTATTGTGGCTAGTGACAAAGGGAGTTCCAGTTGCTCTCAAAATTCATACTCCCGAAGCAGTCATTGAAACAACGAGCGACATCAAATTCATACCACGAGGATATTTAATGTACCGCTCCTTGGTCTGTGGAAGTATAAAATACAACCGCGCCACAAAATCCGGTGCTCCACTTCAAATGAAAGAAATATCCAACAGCTAGACCCAGACAAGGAGGTACAGACAAAGAGCTCAGCCACATCATCTGAGATTATTGTGGCAAAACAAATTTAAATTGAGCACAACTGCAAGTGTAACCGACACAAAAAGGATACTATAATAAACCTGGTTGTTGACATAAAAACACACGTAATACCACAAAATGATAAAAAAAATACATGGTCAAAAATCGATTGGGTGCGCATCGATGGATAACGTGTGTAGTGAATCTCATGGCATCTTCGCCGACTCCTTCAAATCGGTATCAAAAGTGGGCTGATATCAGTAAATTAAAAAGGTATATACACGTGACTTATACAAAGTTTAATGTCTCAACACACAGACCGATTTAATCGATCAGTGGATCGGTAGTGTGGTACATTGTACTTGTAAGATAGACCTCTCATTTGTTGGTATTATTGATTCAAACAGGTTGTTCTATATGGTATACGGTACGTTTTCTACGTCAAACTGACATATCATTGTCAAACGGGCCAGTCAGTTTTTCTCCGCTATCTCCATTACCTACCTTGCTGTCCTTGTGATTGAGTTTTATTTTAAGTCGAGTGTACCTTTCTCGATATAATCTGGTCTCTCTCGTCCAACTGGTGCGCCACCGAACCATGGCAGTTAGGGCTAGCTGGGGAAAAGATCGGAAGATGCTCCGATCTAAAATAAGGAACAAAAAGCGTGTAGACTCAGAGATTGTAACACTACCCTTAGTCCAGGAACACATTGTAGTTTGACAGCAACAATCGTCACATAGTGTGCAGATATCTCTTAGATTCATCTGGACAGCCTGTCACTTGTCAGTTTTTGTATGCGGCTGATTCATCGCTCGGACATGGTATACCGCTGGGCACTGGAGATTTTTGCCTAATACGATCGGTTCTTTATGCTCTGAAATTATCAGCGCTATGACGCCTCCATTAAACCATAATCTTAACTCTAATGTCCATCGCGCTAAACATGAATTGGTCGCAAATCGAGAAGTTATGTATTGAAGTGGTTCAAGTTTAAGGGAGAAGATGGTAGAGAGAGTGTGTGTTTGTACAAGGGTACTTTTAATTATCTCAAGGTACATCCTGATAGTCTGGTGCTGAAAGCCACGGGCTTTGTTTGGGATATAAGATTCACTATTAACCAATATTAAAGTGTGAATTATAGGAGCAAAGAAATGCACGCCGTGCACGATTGTCTCTTCGAATAGCCGTGAGGAATGTATGCTTGAAAAGCAACGAAACCGGTGCCAAGTCGGAGATATTGTGTTAAAATGCAGTCTTCACCGTACTACAAGGAACTTGTTGGAAAATACAAATAAAAGCAAGCCATTGTGTGAACCGTAGGAGCAGGCACACGACTGTTTTGTTTTTTTTTATGAAAATGAATGGGGCCACCAAGATAGGGTTTCCCAAATCACAAATCGGACATGTCTCGGCAACGGACAATAAAGTATCGGTGGCACTATTGACCCCTCCTATGGGACCTGTATGTTTGAGAAATTCAAAGAAAGTCTTCCGTTGATGTTCAAAGGCCAAATATGACGCATTTCTTGAAAAAGACACGTGACTAGTCCTCAGGAACTGCCCTTCTGGGGCAAATGTCCGCATGACATCTGTACTATGTAAGACAGCCAAGGACGTATACGATGACGGCTGGTCAGATGGTTTGTGCAAAGTTCTGCAAATGAAATGCAAACAGCAATAGCAAGAGGAAAGTTGAGTTTAATAACCAACAGAAGCCGAAAATAGCCTCATCTATTGTAAAGAGTATCATGACAACTGAAACCACTTTTGTCGGCTTTACTCTCGGAGTGTTGATACGCCTGTCATGCGGAGGGATCGGAGACAGAGCAACTTTCCCGTATTTGGAGCTGGTGCCGAGCGATAGGTCTTGAGCTATTATTCCGGGCCTCCCAGAGATAATTGTGTCCAAACTTATGGCTTTTTTGTATATTGTTTCCAATAAACGGGCCGTCCTATTGTTCTTATCCCTTTTTACTACGATAGCTATGACTTATAGCGTGTTTCTTACAACGGATGTGCGAGTTTAACATTGTTATAGGCTTTAGCTGAAATGTATCAATAAAAGGAGTACAAGTACGTACGATACGTACGATATATCTTGTAGGATAATGTGACGACTGGTATCGTACAGTGACGACCACTATCGAATGTTTCTACAGTCTTTACGTACTCATACATACCCACACTTAACATACAACTGAAGTCATTCAGCAAAAAGAAACACTCATCTCAAGAGCAACGATAGAGAATAATGCCCTGGGAGTATCACACCCACTATTACTTACCTTGGTTACTTACACACAGGTACGAGTATCGTTTTTTACTTGTATTTTACTTATTTTACTTAATTCCCAGGTTATACATTGTTCCTGCTTCTAGATTTCCGATCCCCAGTGACGGGCAAAGCAGTGTTTATCGAAGGTCTCGGATCGGTGGATGCCAAGAAGATGGTATGATACACAATAGCTCCACAGTTGAAGAAATAATTTACAGCAGACTTGACACAAGCGATAGCTTGCTAAATTCAAAATACAAGGCGCAAAAACATACATTTACAAAACGGGATGTACCGGGTTTACGACGGATGTACTGCACTGGGGTAATTCATCTCATTACAGTTTGGCCGCATTCCTCAGCCCAGACCGCATATCATCGGAGCTTTGGAAATGAAAAAAGAACTGGGAGAACAAGAAAACTTCGGTGACTAAAGTGATCGCCTTCGGCTTCTTGTGTCTCGTATAATGTATCAAATTATTCAACGCCAATGGTATGGTTGGATTCCCAGAGGATAACGATGCTGACAACATGGCACCACACCAGCACGATCAACCACAGTCATTTGCATTGCAACCAACCAATCTCGGAGTCGAGTCTCTTGACCTAATATGTACGCCTGCACGACCTCACAGCCCAACTTGATATACGTTATCTCTCGAAAATAACTATCCCGAATAGGCAAAAGTTGTCACAGACTGCTAGAAAATAATCGTCCCTGAACTGAAGTAAAGCTCAACTCCTAATCGCAGTTTTGGAGCAACACGGACTACACAAGCACTCATGTAAGATACTTGTAGTGCGTGCCAAGAATGCACAACTATTAATCCACTGAAATGGGGTTAAATACAAGTTGCGGCCAAAGCCCTGTGGAATCATCAAGAGTTCTGAGAGGCCACGTAGCACAATGGTAACACAATCGTAGCACAATCATGGCTGCCATGGTTACCCAGAGGGTATGTGAGAGCGACACGACGCCAGTATGTACGAGACTTGTTCAGGTAGAAAGGAAATTTCAGAACATCAAGGCGCTTGTATTATGAAACGAAAGATACCCACTGTATATTGTAATTGCTCACAACTGTATAATAATTCCAGTGGGGTACGTACTCATACTGTACTGACAAAGAAATGTACGAGACTCTTCGTGTACCCCTTAGTTGTACGGTACCCCTTAGTTGTACGAACGTATTTGTACAACGCGGTATAGAAGCAGCATCTACAAGTAGCCGCGTATCCACACGAGACAGCAGTTTTTACAAAGTATGGAGCATGTCTCACAACTCGGGGAGTCGCAGGCTGCTGCATTACATTTCAGCTCGCTTAAACCTGTGCTTTTTTAGCTCAAGCTCATCATTTCGCTAAAACTTGACGTATTGGTGTGACTCTCCCCAAGCTGGTCATGAGCTCGAGGAAACTGCTCCTTGAACAAATATAACAGAAGATGTACTGGGACGCTAACCAGTACAGTATCAGAACTAGCAAGATACCCTTCAGTATAACAATACTTCCACAGTCGGTGCGAAATATGACCTAGAGATGATATACGCATTTTTCATTCAGGTTTTTACATGTCTCGTATATACTATACTGAACTCCCACCCGTGTATCTGATACACTAACTGATACTCGTACGATTACATACTCGCTCAGGTCCACGGTATCGTATATGCCGCCGTTCCTGCGAAGGTTTTAATTCGGTTATGATGCCCCTGTGTTGCCGAGATTAAATGCTCTTTCCGAGAGAGGAGAAAATACACGAAAACTTGCCACAGAGCGGACAAAAATAAAACAAGAGTCTCATTCTCAACATGTGTATAAGAAACGTGGGTCTGTAATATGTTTAGCCTGGAAAAGTGACCATATAGTTCCCCGACTCTCGGCTTCTCAATTTTTGGCCCACCGCCAGAAGTTGCCCTGAAACTAAGTGTACGATTAACTCATGCATGAGTCGGTGCGAATACTCGATGATGTAATAATTCCAGACAAGAACATACAATAGAAGGATTTATAGTGATGCAAGAAGTAGCAATCATCGAATACTGTTTCAGATTCGATTACGTTATTTTTTCATTTCACAAGCAGCACTGTATGGAACGGCCGTAATGAATGACTTTCGAAGCAAAGGATCCACTTATAGTCTCATGCGTATGACATAGTGGGTACGATCGTACAATACTCACCTTAGAGAGAGCGGATATAGCGGGTCAATGTGATTTTGCATATACCTGTCCATCGCCAATGTAGGGGCTAAGACTTCATCACTATACCTGTCCATCGCCAACGTAGGCGCGATTTGAGACTTCACTTGATACCCAGTATGGAGATTATAGGTGTTGCAAGCCGATGGGAACAGGAAACGGAATTCGAGTGCCCGAGATCAGCCACGAAAGGAAGACGTGTTTTTTGAGGAAGACGTGTTTTTATTGACGACTAATATGAGGACTAATATGTACTGGATTGTCCATCCACTTGTTCGCCCAAGAGAGCCTGGTGTGTTTCCTTGCACTACAGTACGAGTACAAGTACTGCTCATGTTGATACTTCCGATTGTGGTATCCAGCTTTTTGATACTGACCTCCAACCTGTGATAACTGACCTCCATTCTACCGCTTTATCAGCGTGGGATCAAATTGACGCACTTCTGTCAACTCCGGAGTCAGAGGCTCGATCACACTGTAGGCCTGGAGAGCTCTATCGATTTTGTCCTTCGGATCTGGATCGAAGAGACTCTTGCTGTTCTTCCAGTCTTCGGCAACGTGTTTAATCGTGGCAGCAATACCGCTTCTGATGTAACCCTCGTTGTCGGGGACCTTGCGGACACGGAATACGTAGACACCGTCGCATGCGCCATTTATCTTGTGAAACTCTTCCAGAAACACTCTTCTGTATATCTTAGCCGTGATGCTTCGATAAACACCCGACGCCAACGGACACGGGTTTCTGTGATCCTTCAGGGACATGCCACTTGAAGTTGGTTTACCTGGTGGTGCATATCCCAAGTCGTTATCTTCTGCGATGGAGTTGCCATTCAGGGGGAGAAATGAGTGCCACTGGATGACGATTGAGGGTCTCGTTTTCCTGAATACGCCCTGCACAGTCCATGGTGCTAGATAGAAAGACGTGAAGTCAACTATTTTGTGCGAAACATTGACTTTCTTAATGCCGTTTCCAGCCATATGCTGATGAATGCCCTTGAGCTGTTTGGGGTCTGTAACAACATCTGGCCAACACGTTCCTGGGTCTTGCTTTCCAGTAGAGTCTGGGGGCATGATCCACCTCGTATAGTTCTTTGGACTCCACAGATCTTCTTTGGTGAGGTTGTGGCCTGCCACGTTGGTGAAAAATGAATCGGCCTGTTTCGATCCGCATGGACTGATGCTTTTGTTGATTCTCGGCTGACTTAGTGGCTCTTCGATGATCTCAGGGTAGTTCGTTTTGGGGTGAAGGGGTTCTGGTGGGTCCGAGCCCTCTGTAGATTTCCGATTCGGTGCATTTTTGTTGCTGAACAGAGATCTCGTTTTTCGCCGCGGGTTCACTGCGGTTGCTGCCCCTGTCTGTGTTGTTGAGGCTGTCGCAAACCTCCGAATGAACAGCTTCATGATAGCGACTTTCTTGGGTGGTTCAAAAAAGTGTGCTCTTGTCATGCATTATCTTGGTCATTAAGGTTTACGTGGATGGTCCATGAACAAGAATATTGTGGCATTATTAGTAAGAGTACTTTTACAAGTAGGACGGTTACAAGTTTGCCATTGAGGTGCTCTGCTATCTGTCGAACGGCGCGTGTGTGTATTTTCAAGTTCAACCACTTTTAAAAAATGTGCCCATATGGATCCACCATTCACCAAAAGAAGTTTATAAGCATATGCGAGTCCAAAATTGCAAGTGTAGCACATTAAAAAAAGAGACCTTCAACTTGACGTCGAGCACGGATGTTGAATGTAATATCCGGTTGGATGATTACGTAATACATCAAATCCCTCAATGTGATTAGATGTGTTGTCAGATAGCAGGGTAGGGAGCTACCTACTGACTTGATCTCTTCCTGATGAACAGCTCAGTACACACCCCCTCATCGCTTTGGTGTGTACTACTACCGGAACCTGGTGGTCCCTAAAGTGGGTTGTAAGTGGTTAATTAACTATACATATGACAATACTATTTATGATTCTCAACAACGGACCTTTACCTGAACTTGTACGTACTGTACATGTAATTATACCTACAAGTATACTCGTAATGGTATTGTGCTTGTACAGTACTCAACCCCAGACTCTCAGAGGTTACGAGTGTCTGGTATCGTACAATAATCCAATAGGGGCAGTGATGACTAAGACATGCACTGATGTGTCGAAATGAGTGTGAAGAAAGGCCACAAATTGGCACATATTATCTAATCAACTCTTTTACCGCGTTTCATGGGCCTTGGGTCATGGGTGCACATGTGCAAAGGTTTAGCACTCTTTTTTAAATTATTTCGAAGACCGTCAGTCTCATATCGATGCGCCTTCGCTTACATATTGGCACGTGACATGTTATAATAGATTATTGTTGGTGCATATCGCCTGGTAGCAGGGTGATATAAGCAAATATCCAATCAAGTTACAAGCCATATAGTTACGTGGTTAGTTGCCCATATACTTATCTAGCCATGTGGTCTATTTTACAGGTTACATTCCTCGCAATTCACTTTGATCACAGATTAACCTTCCTAGCAAACACACACCCCGAACTCTATCTCTCCGCGAAACCACCATCACCAACATCACATCCAACGCACAAGACTAGGCGAGACTCCACTCGCCGCCCTAGGCATTTGACAAACATAGACAAGAACAGCACGAATGACGACGCCGGCGCACCACGGCAGCTCATTCGCCCTTGCATCTGGGGTTCCACGGCATTCTCAGTCTTCCCATTCGTCGACTAGTTCGGCCAAGAGCCACTCTGGCTTTCAAGCCCCTTCATCCATGCAGGCAAGCCAAGCCAAGGGACTGCCACCAACACCCACAGCATCAATGCCACCACCGTCTTTTCCCACCGTCAATGGTAGCCGCAGAGTCTGGGTGGGTCGTCCAGGAGCCACACCCACGACAGTTCTAGTGCCAGCAGAACTCATTGTGGATGACCTCAAGAGCGTAATTCTTGCCAAATTTCCCACATCGCTGCAGCGGACCACAGACCCTGCAGACCTCGCTATCAGGTTGCCTCAGTCAGCTCAACCACCGCCATCAAGACTGTCTAATTCTCACCTGGTGCCACCTGCTTCACCTGCTCTAGCAGCAGCAGCAGCAGCAACCGAGGAGTATCGCTCAGCTACTTCTCCACATCTCACATCTTTCACACAAGCGCTGCGTAAGAAACAACCAGCCAAACCTAGTCCGTTGACGATCAAAACGCCGTCCCAACAAGCATCAGCAAGCGCAGTACCTCAGCCGCACCCTCTGGGCGAGCCTCTATCTCCAGATGTCAATGTGTGGCAGCTCCTAGATACCCATTTCCCCCACGGAATGCGTATGGAGGATGCTCTCGTGGTGGAAGGAGAAACTATCCAGACGATGCAGCCTGCGCATCCTCCTACACCACACCATGGCCCTCCACCCCATCCTCACCACCAGCCGTCGCATATCGTGAAGCAAGTCATCACTCCACACTCCGTTCCACCGCAACCTTATCTCCAAACTCCTGGCCAAGATGCATTCCCTGGACCCCCTTCGGCCACGGACGAGGATGCCATTTACGACGAGGACTCGAAACCAGTACGGAAGCGTCGCGACATAGCGTCAGCTGGGCCTTCCAGCGCATCGCAACAGTCAGTGGCAGGTGCATCAGGAACGTCGTCTGGATCCCCATCTCAGTCACCCGCAGCCGCAGGTACGGCTCAAGGTGGTGTTCTACTGCTTCCCCGTCAGTTCCGAGGTGGCACACGAAACAGTGATAAGGAGCCCAGCGCAGCGCGCAAGAAAGGCTCGTCGCCAGCTCCTGATGACAAGAGAAGACAGGCGCCAGCCCAAACTCCGCATCAGCAACCGCCGCAGCCAGCGTCACCTCAGCAACCACATCCCCCACCTACATCACACCCCAAGTCGGCGTCGCAGCACTCAGCTGAGACTTCGCAAGCACAGATACCAAAACAACCAGCACAACCAGCACAATCTGAACTGCCACCAAAACCCACAATCAGCATCACAGCTCGACCTAACGGAGCCACCATCACCGAGTCGCCCAGCAATACCAATCTGCATATGCTGGGCAAGCAGAAGAAAGAGGAGGCACCTGCTGCAACCACAGCAGCAGCAGCATCAGCGGGAGCCCCAGCGACCGGACCCACATCAAAGACAGTGCGTAAGGAAGAGCCCAAGGCACCCGCACCACAAAAAGCCCCTCCCCAGGCAGGCACACAGGCTCAAGTGAAGCCGGAACTAAGACGAACTCGCACACCGCTCACAGCCAAGGGACAGAAAGGACCTACTACAATGGAAACAATTGTTCCTCGTGTAAACGTTCTGATTGTCGAAGATAACGAAATCAACCAGAAGATTTTGGAGGCGTTCATGCGTAAGCGAAAGATCCGCTCATCAGTGGCAAAAAACGGACGAGAAGCGTTGGAAAAGTGGAGACAGGGAGGCTACCACTTAATTCTCATGGATATCCAGCTCCCTGTTATGAGTGGTATTCTGGTGACCAAGGAGATCCGTCGATTGGAGCACCAAAACAAGATTGGTGTTTTCAGTGGCGGTGCAGGGGCTACACAATCTACAATGGCACCTGTGGCTCCTGAGGATGTTCTAGACGGCAATCTCTTCCGTTCCCCCGTCATCATTGTTGCCCTGACAGCTTCTAGTCTCAAGGAGGACAAGTCCGAGGCTCTGGCAGCAGGCTGCAATGATTTCTTGACAAAGCCCGTTAACATGGTCTGGTTGGAGCGAAAGATCATGGAGTGGGGTTGCATGCAAGCTCTCATTGATTTCGAGGGCTGGAAAATGTGGAGAGGTCGCGATTTCGATGGAGCTCATGCTCCTGCAATCGGTCGTGCCCTGGCTCATACTCATCTGGCCCAACCAGTTGCTGCGACCAGATCTAGGTCAAGAAGCAACTCGAGGCTTGTGCGACAGAACTCCGGTGGCGCAGGTGCTCGAAGCAAGCTGTCCATGACACCAGTTGCTACAGCGCCTGGTTCCCCAGCACAATCTGGAACACCCCCTCCAGCCGTTCCAGGTAAAAACGGAGAGAGACCAGCTGTGAACAGCAAAGCGGCTCCGGAACAATATCGAATGGATCCTCCAAAAGTAGAGGTTCCCGCAAAGTAGCATAGTTAATAATTTCTTGGTAATTAATATTTCGATAGGTTGTGTGAACGCGTAGTTACCCATTTTCCCCATCTTCCATGGGCACAGGCTCTTAAGAATTAATGTAGATGCATCAGTGAACCTTAAATGCATATCTCAAGTTGGTGAGCACTCGTGAAACTTCACCCATGGAGCAGCTCTACGATGTATTCAAGTCGGTGAATACGCTTGCCACGTTTATGAGATGTCGAAAACATGTTCTTCCGACTGTCAAGAACCTGAAATCTGCTCATAAACACGTTTCTGACGAGCACTTTGCCATTTTTAAATATCTGCTTCCAGATGACATTTCGTATGCCTGGGTGGATTCTCAGCAGTACAGCGGGGACCAGCGGGACGTATTTGACATTGAGGAGGGTGGAGACAACTGGATTCTCATGTTCGACTTCATCGATGGAGACCTGAAGCCTAAGCCAGCCAAGAAACGTAAAGTCGAAGAGAAGGAGTGGGTCCATGTGGAGGGACGGGTCAAGGTTGAATTAGACGAGACGATATTGAATCTCACCAATCCTCGTGAGAACAACAAACGAGACAAACAAATGTGGTCTTACAGTGTAGAAGACATGGGCAAGCTGGCAGCCAAGCGGAACGCCAAGTTCAAAGAAGCGGTGGAAGTATTGAGAACCAAAATGAAGACATTGGACTACCAAGGGACCGAGATAGAATACTTGAGAGAGAAGATTGAGATACCGAAGATACCTACGTTTGGAGATGTTGTGAATATAGACCGGGAAAAGGTGGCAGTCAATGCACAGGAGATGGTAGATGTCACACAGCTCATCACCGATATAACAACAAAAGAGTCTTACTGTGGACAGATTGTCGAGAATGGATACATGCTCATACCTGCGGAGGAAGCTCGATATGGCCAGTTAGAATATGAGCCTAACAACGAAGTCATGGCAGCATTCGAGGTCACAAAAGGAGTGACCAAGTTGTTCACACACCAAGCTGACGCATTAAACGCTCTACATCGAGGACAGAACGTGGTTGTATGTACTCCCACCTCTTCTGGAAAGTCGCTCATTTACCAAACGCCTGTTCTTGAATCACTCCTTAACAATAGTTCTTCTAGAGCCTTCTTCATCTTCCCAACTAAGGCTCTGGCTCAGGACCAGAAAAGATCTCTGACGGAGCTCTCCCTGGCTCTTGGACTTGAATACGGAACGGTGGAAACTTTTGACGGTGATACCCCTTTTGAGAATCGATGCAAAATCAGAGACAGGGCTCGGGTTGTCTTCACAAATCCAGACATGATGCACGTTAGTATTCTGCCGAAAGTAGATTCTGACAGATCTTCGTGGCGACAGTTTATCCAAAATCTGCGATACGTTGTGGTTGACGAAATCCACTACTACAACTCGCTATTCGGAACACACGTCAGTCTCGTTCTGAGACGACTGAGACGCATCTGCAAACTATTGGGGAACGATACAGTGCAGTTCATTTCTTGCAGTGCTACTATCAGTAGACCGCTTGAACATATGAGTGATTTGTTCGGTCTAGATAAAGAATCTATCACTCTAGTTGACTCTCCTGGTGGAGCTCACGGTCTCAAACATGTTTTAGCATGGAACACTCCTTTTGTTTCGCCTACAGATCCGCGAAGTGGCAGAGTTTCTGTTGTAGGCGAAGCCATCTCACTTCTGGCCCACATGGTGAAAGCAAACATACGAACCATTGTTTTCTGCAGAGTCCGGGTCATTTGCGAACAAATTATCAAAGGTGTTCGGCAAAAATTTGTTGATGAAGGCCGACCAGATCTGTCTAATGTCGTGATGAGTTATCGAGGCGGGTATTCTCCTCAGGATCGTCGCAAAATCGAGCAGGACATGTTTTCTGGATGCCTTCTTGGGATTGTTGCAACCAATGCGCTGGAGCTGGGAATCGACATCGGACAGCTGGACGCGTGTATTATTGCAGGATTTCCTACAACCGTGTCAAATTTGAGACAACAAAGTGGTCGTGCAGGTAGAAGGAAAGACGGATCGGACAGTCTAACTATTGTTATTGGTTCGGGAGACCCAGTGGACCAATACTATATGAAGAACCCCGACAAAATGATCACCGAGCCTACAGAAGCTCTTACAATCGAGCCTTTAACAAATCTGTTGCTTCTTGAAAGCCATGTTCAATGTGCTGCCTCAGAGCTCCCCATTGAACTGTCTCACGATGTGGAGTTCTTTGGCCCTTTATTGCATACTGTGAAAGACAAGCTCATTGAAGACAAAAGTGAGGAGACTGTCTTCTACCACACCTCGTCTCGATTCTCCGACAATCCTGCAAAAGATGTTTCCATTCGGGGCATCGAAGAAAACCATTACGCTGTGGTTGACATCACTCACAACAAAGGCCACATTATCGAGCTCCTGGAAGAGAGTAGAGTCCCGTTTTCGCTATACGAGGGAGGAATTTTCATGCATCAGGGCTTTCCATATCTTGTCGTTGATGTTTCTGTGGAAGAGCGAATGGGAAACGTCCGCAGAGTGAATGTGGACTGGTACACGAGACAACGGGACTTTACAGACGTGGATCCAGTCCAATCAGAAGAGGTGAAGCAGCTATCGTATGGAAACGGGGGTGGAAAAGTCTCGTTTGGAAACATTCGTATTACCACAACTGTCTTCGGCTTCTTCAAGATTGACAAACGAGATCGTATCTTAGAAGCTGTGGAAGTTGATCATCCACCCTTCGTTATCAACACCAAGGGCTTCTGGATCGACATTCCTCAAACAACCATGAAACTGATTGAAGCCAAGAACTTATCTTTGGCAGGTGCGATTCATGCAGCAGAACATGCTCTTATCAACTTCTTTCCGAGATATGTTGTTTGTGGACCCGGAGATGTGCGTACAGAGTGTAAAGCTCCCGAAAAGGAGTTTGCAAAACGACAGTCGACTCGAAGACGTCCCGCTCGATTGATTTTTGGAGACAAAGTTGGAGGTGAGGGCGGTTCTGGACTTTCGCAGAAGGCTTTCCAGTTTGTGGAAGAGATCATCAACAACGCAGTTGATGGAGTCAACGCATGTGAATGCGAATGGGGCTGTCATTCATGTGTGGCCGGGGCCTTTTGTACAGAGAGTGGCCTAGTGCTAAGTAAACCAGGAGCTCAGATCATTCTGTCAAAGCTCGTTGGAAGGGACATTGACTGGACCAAGGTAAAGGAAGGACCAGAACCGAATATGCCTATAGCAGAGACTATCACAATTGAGTAAGACACAGGTCTATAGCAGAGACTATCACAATCGAGTAATATATTGCATTAATGGATTTTGTCAGTTACATATAAAGATATAAATGTTACCACAGTAGATTTTGGGTATTTTGAGAGCCCTGGGCAATGCCGTTTTGCGTAACAAAGTAGCCTTGGCTACCACTTCCATCATCCAGCAGCTGCTGTGACTGATGGTGCACAGCCATACTGTTGGACCGCTGAGGCATCTGGGGAAAGCTGGGGGTGGTGGGAGTACCTGTGTTTGGGGTAGGAACCAGAGGAGCATACTGGGACAGAGATGGGCTCTGAAGAGTGCCCAAACTCAAGGATGCAATATCTGGCATGCTCGGAGCAGCTTGCTTTGACTTTTCAGCCTGCTCAGCAAGCTGCTTGAGCTCATCCACGTCGTTATCTTTTCGAGGAATGAGACAAGGCGAAGGAGTGAGTTTGCGGGGCTTGGCCAGTCGGAAAACATGACGAACAGGCTTCAGGTAAATGGAGGCAAGTGTACCAATTCCCAGTTCCAGTTCTTCCAAGACTCGAGGGTCCATGATGGCTTCGTCCTCAACGTGAATCAGAGGCATTTTATCAGGATGCACAATTTCTCTGGCAGCAGAGGGATCAGACGACAACAGACGCCAGTACATGTATCCTCTATCTCGCAAGTCAGGATTGTCAGTCTCCTCGGTAGCCCATTTCAGCACCTTGGGAACCATAGCCTGGCCTCTAGTGGGTCGTAGGATGAAGAGTTTGACGGTGGCTGTCAGAAGAGCAAGCTGCACATTGACGGGCTCATCATGCCACGTGGAAAGGAAATGCTGCTCCAGAATGACATGTGAATCGTCAATTCGATCAGCATACTGACCGACAATCCAGACCATTGCTTCTCGGGCCTCAGGCTCGTCGAGAGCATCCAGATGTTCACACAATTCTCCAATAACACCCTCGAACCGGCCAGGGTATCGTCGCAGAATATTCTTTAGAGCCACAATGGCCTCCTGCACAATGTACGAGACCCGAGTCTCCACAAGGTACATGAGTGTGTCGACACTGGCCTTTGCAGCCGTAGCAGACTCCAGTTTGAGAGCCAGCTTTCCGATAGCTCGGACAGACTTTCGCACAACTTGCACGTCGATTTCGGTTGCGTACTCTCGCAGTTCTCGCAACACAACTCCAATGTTGCTGTCGTTGGCGAGCAGGTAAATGAGCTCCAACTTTGTGGTCTTGATGTAGATGGGATCATTGTACTTGCAGAAAAAGGCCTTGACAGACAGGCCGTGGAGCAGCTGAGGCTTGGATTGGAGGATAAGAATGCAGTTTCGAAGAGCTAGGTACTGCAGTTCAGGCTGTCTTGAAATCAGATTGACCATGGCAGAACTCATCTTTGTGGGAATCTGGGGGACGTGGTCCAGGAGATTCGCCGAGTAGTTGGCCAGGTAGACAATGAGACGCACAGTTCCTAGAACCACAGCAGCATTGGAATGCTGTAGTCGCGGAAGCACTCTTTCCACCATCCGTTCTGCTTCAAGGGGAGTTTGAGGGGTCCAGCATAGCAGGGCCTGGAGCATGCTAACTTGAGACCATTCGGAGCACTCTCCCAGAACGGTGGCGATCTTGGAAGCGTGGTTATGGTCCAGTGTGAGCTGCAAATCGCTCGACTTTTCGGTAATGTCCATCAACGAAGCCAGTGCTGCAGAAACCACAGTGGGATTGCTATCGTTAAGCAGTTTGTTGAGAAGCGCAATCATGTCGGAATGCTCTACAATCTTGGGATCGTGAGACCACATCTTAGCCACAGCCAGACAGGCGGTTTTTCGCACATAGGGGTCTTCATCAAACAACAGTCTCTTAGTCGGTTCTACTCCCTCCTTGACGAAATCCTCCAACGGAATAGAAGAGAGGGTTTTGAGAGCCAGGGCACGCACCAATGGCGAATCTCGAGACCCCGTATCGTCCAGAAGAGGGTCCAGAGCTCCTGCAGCCACCTCCGGTTTGGCCTTGCAGTAAGTGATGAGATAAAGGAAACACATCTTCTTCACGTCAAGGTCGTTGGTGGCTCGGATGATGTCGATAATGTCCTCAAATAGCACAATCATCTCATTGTTGCTCATGGTCATATTGGCCACAATCTTCTTCAAAACGGCCTTCTTCTTACCCACATTTTTCGGACCTTTGGCAGCCTGCAGCTCCGTTCTCAATTCCGCAGCTTTTCCCTAAGTTAGCGCAATCTCTCAGGCGAGCGCTCAAAGCGCGGTAGCCGCAAATACTCACTTTTGTAAAGAACTTGGCGTCGCTCATCTTGCCGTGTACAAGAACAATTTACGTGTTCTGACTGTTTAGTGCATATGCAATATCGCGCAGTCCATTATGTAAGGGGGGAGTGCGAAAGCTAATATGACGATAGATACAGTGTCTCAATTTAAGGATGAATAATAAATAGTGAAAATCAGACACAAATTATTAACAAGACCAAATTAGTATGAGACAATACTGATTAAATTGATTTTAATACGTTACAAATATATAATTAATTGCATTACCTGGTACAGGGAACCAGTACGCGTAGAACTATACAATCAACCTCATTAACACCAAATACATAATTAATCAATATAAATTATATTAATTCACTACAAGTATCTAATGAATTGCCTTGTCTGGTACGAGTACATGGAACCCAGTAAAACTATACAATCAATAACACCAAATATATTAATCAATATAAATTCTATCTCCTCCATCCTAAGTATCAGGATACGATCTCAAGTCCATTGTAAGAATCTTGGACGAGTTCACCTCCTGATCTCGGTAGATACCAACCAAACACTCTCCATGAGTATACAAACCTCGCTTGAGCGAAATGACAATGAACTGACACTTGGTGCCAGCATGCTTGCGAATGTAATTAGCAACTCGCTGAACATTGGCATTATCCAGAGCAGCATCAATCTCGTCAAGCACAAAGAAGGGCGATGGGTGGTAAGAGTGGATGGAGAAGAGCAGAGCCAGGGCAGCCATAGTCTTCTCTCCACCAGAAAGAAGCTCCATCTCTCGGAACCGCTTCATGGGAGGCATGGCATGGTACTTGATTCCCTCAAGGTAAGGCTCATGCTCATCCTCAACAGTCAGGGTAGCTGAACCACCCAGAGGGAACGCATCAGAACGGGTAAGCTCCTTGTATGTAGCATCAATGATGCCAGAAATGTGTTCAAAAGCCGCGTTAAACCTGTCGCATCGAGCGTCCCGAACCTCCCGGAACTGTGCCTGGAGCTCTTGAAGAGCCTCACGCTCTCTCTTGGACTCAGCCTCAATGGTGGCACCCTCAGCCTCCACCTGTTCGAGTCGAGACACCGCCTTGAGGTTGGGGTTGATTCGCTCAAGCTCAGCCTGAAGAGCCTTGATCTTGGCAACTAGAGTCGAGTCATCGGCAAGTCTTCGAATACCCTGGGGAAGCGAGGAGAAGTCCACCTCAACATCAACCTCCATCTGAGAGTCGTCTCCCTCGACCAGAGGCACAGACTCGAGATCTCCAGAAGCCAGAGGAAGCTGGATGCCCTCAATCTTGCACTCTCGCAGAACCTCGTAGCGCTGAGTAGCAGCAGTCTCCAGCTCGGTCTCAGACTGGGCAAGCTTTCTTCGTAGATTGTCGACAACAGCTTGGGCTCTGGAAAGATGCTCCTTGGCAGCATTGGACTCAGATGACGCGTTTTGAACAGAAGCAGTAAGTTTCTGCACCTGCTTGGCCTCGGCTCGAGCCTTCTCTTCAAGAATACCAATATCTTCTCTCAGCTGGGCTTCATCGGCCTCCCAGCCATCCACAGCAGCCTTATCGTCGTCAATGGACTGTCGGATCTTGGCCAGTCGCTCCTTACACTCATCAACACGCTTGGAACCAAACTTGAGCTGAGACTCAAGGGTGGCAATCTGTTGAGAAATTCGGAGTCGCTTTCTCTCAGCCTCAGCAGAAAGAGAACCATGAGTCTGCTCATAAGCAAACACATCCTCAACAGAAACGCCAACTCGCGAACAGTAGGACGAAAAGACTGTGTACCAGACCTGGTCCAAACGAGCCTGAATGGTAGCCTTCTGCTCCTCAAGCTTCTCAAGATCACTGGCAGTGCTAGCAATCTGCTTCTTACTCTTGGCAGCCTCCTCGCCGTAGTATTTCAGCTGAGAATTGATATCCTTGAGACGATCCTTCAGACTGGCAACATGTTTCTGAGCAGCAGAAACTTCCTGTCGCACCTTGTCGACCTCACGTTGCAACGTGTCCTGACGTTCAGGATCAAACTTTTGTCTACCAACAGTCTGGAGCTCCAACACCAGAGCATCTTTCTCTGCCTGTAGCTTTGTAACCTCAGACTCGTCCCACTTGGATGCTCGCTTGCCTCCCTGGTTGCCCTTCTGAGTGGTTCCTCCAGTCATAAGACCAGCCTTGTGAATAACGGATCCATCTGTAGTGACAGCCTTCACATTCAGACTCCATCCGAGCCGCTTGGCATCCTTGAGGTCGTCACACACAATTGCAGATCCACAAACGTACTGGAAAGCTCGCTCGTACTGAGACGAAAACGAAATGGCATCAATGGCAAGAACAGCTCCTCGTAGCCGCGATCGCAACGACGAGTTGACAGGCATGGCCTTGATGGTATCGAGAGGAATAAACGAAGCAAGACCTCCCTGCTGCTCCTTAAGGTATGCGATACAGTCCTGAGCCGTTTTGAAACTGTCCACAACAATGGAGTCAATGTCTTTACCCAGAATCGTCTCCACAGCAAGATCATGTCGCTTCTCCTTGGGCTTACACAGATCGTAAACCAGACCGTGGACCTTCTGGGCCGAAAAGACATGTTTCAGGTTAGCCACAGTCTCCTTGAGTCGTCGTTCTCGCTCTGACTGTCGCTTGACAGCGTTCAGTTCAATCAGACGGTTGGCCACAACTCCCAGCTTGTCTCCAAGCTCGAGCTCAACACGTCGTCGTGTAGTCTGTTCATCCACAACACGAGCCAGAGACTCACTTTGAGTTCGAAGAGCAGACTGGTGAGTCTTGAGAACCTCCTCGGCCTCCTTCAGTTGAGTCTGATAAACGGAAAAGCTGCTCTTGAACTCCTTGATCTTGAGTTCCGAGTCTTCCTGGGCCTGCTCCAGAGCTCGCTTATGGTCTTGGACAGGTCTGAGTTTTCGCTTCACAGTCTCAATTTCGGCCTGTTCAGCCAACGAACGCTTGTGCACCTCGTTTTTCAGCGTGCTGTACTCCACAGCGTCCTCGTCAGACCGAATAACACCTCCCGACTCCTTCTGCTTCGACGACAGCTCTTGCTCGTGTTCCTTGAAGTTGTTCTGCGCCATTTTCAGAACCCCTCGGGTCTGTTTGACCTCGTCCTGGTGTCGCAACAAGTCAGCCTCAACAGCAGAGAATCGAGCCTCATGACGCGTGATGTTTCCCGACACCACAGCAATCCGCTCAGCTACAGGCACCAGCTGCTGTTTGTGTTCCAGAATCACGTCTGACCGTTTCTTGGCCGAACGCTCCTGCTTCAGAAGCCGTTTCTTGTCGCTGGCGTACTTGGCAGCCACGTTTTCTACCTCCTGAACAGCCTCCTGAACAGCTCCCTCGGCGTTCTGAATAGCCGCGTCTCCTCCCTCAATCTGGTCTCGGGCCTCATCCTCCATTCTCTGGGCCTGCCACAGTTTCCAGAGCTGCTGTTTCACGACAGCTTCGTCTCTCTCGGCAGCTTTGGCCGTGTACGCGTCGTATCGGTCCTTGAGCTCGACGTAGTGTTTCTTTTCGGCGTTGTAGGTCCGTCTTCGTTGCCAGGCAGCGTTACTTCGCTCAGTCTGGACGTCCAGCTCCTCTTTGAGACGGTCGTACTCGGGTTTGAGGTCGATGGAGCCTGAGGTGATTTCAATGAGCTTGGACAAGTCTTGAGGCGACTGACTGGCAATCTGTTCCACGTCTCCCTGAAAGACCAGGAAGTTTCGGGCCTTGACCAAAATGTTCTCCTTCTTCATGGTGGCATTGTACTCGCCGGAAGAAGTGACCTTGTTGTTGATTCGGTACTCGGACGAACCTGAGGGAGTGATGGTTCGCTTGAGCTTGAGAAGGTCTCCATTGGACTTCTCATACTCAACCAAAACGTACGCAGAAGTGGCTTCCTGAGACTGGGTCGAGCTGACCTCCTCACCGCGCATAATTCGACCTCGGTAAATGAGATCCTTGAGCTGAGTGGATCGCAAATGAGAAGACCGAACACCCAGCACGAAAGAAATGGCATCCATCATGTTGGACTTGCCTGAACCGTTGGGTCCGATAATCGCCGAAAACGACGAGTCTCCGAGATCCACACGGTGCGTGTCGCGGTACGACTTGAAGTTGCACAGCTCAATAGCCTTGAGAGTGCCCATGGTGTTTGATGGTGTGGTGGTGTGAATGTACGCGTTTGTTGTGCAACAGTAATTTACTCCCACAGTTCGCGTCCGAAAACCTTAATTGGGAATAAATAATAATAATATTAAAATTATTAAATTAAAAAGGGAGAAATTCATTTATGGAGGGGTGGAAAGTTACGATATTGAACGAACCAGTATCCGAAAAATACTTCTATCATACTCGTATCGTACATATATATTGCACCACACTCCTAGAAATTATAACGCATTTTGAACCGCGTAGCACTAGCGCCCCAAACTAAAAAACGTGACCCCACAAAACATTGACCTATACGGGGTTGAGGAGCTCACCCTACAGTATCATTATGGCACTGTTCCCATTAGGAAATCAGTTGGTATCGTATCGTACCCAATTGCTGGAAACGGGTGTATTGTACCCTGGGCTTCTTCCTTTTTTATTTTTTTATTTTTTTTGAATTGAATTGATAGGTAACAGATACGCCATGAGGCTTCAGTCATCCAGAGAGAGAGAGAGAGAGAGAGAGAGAGAGAGAGAGAGAGAGAGAGAGAGAGACAAACGGGAAAGAGACTGAGTGGCGAATATACAGTCTTAGTGGACATGTTGTCATACTCTTCTATCGTTGGTGCTACAATTATCGTATCAGCATAAGATGTTCTGAAAAACCGTATGACGTATTCTCGAACGTAAACCAAGACAATTCGTTAAAAAACGAGCTTTACAAATTATTATGCACCGTACCAGCACCAATTTCTGCGATGAGTATGTGTATAAACAGTCTTACTTACAATTGTATATAATTCAGATGCATTGACATCCAGTGGCGCGGTACGCTAAAGTTAAACGCGTAAACAATAAAAGTACGGAGACGGATTTTATGTTTCAAACAACAGCACATCGAGAATATACTCCACCACAATGGACGTTTGAGGGAATCAATAAACACAAAAGTTGCTGAATAAAAATGCCTACAACCAAAGGAAAAAGTCTATATACATTTCCCCAACGAGGCTTAGCTAATTCCTGTGTTAAAAGACATTTGCCACCGCCACCCCTATAACTAAGTTCGAGGTTTACCCTACTTAATTAAGAGTGTACGCCTGCGCGACGCGTTTCTTTTCAATTTCATCTACTCGTACTTTCCAACGCACAACAACACGAGAACCAAACACACAATATGACGTTTGAGCTATCTACCGGATTTTTCGACGCTGTGGAAAACGCCACCAGCCGGGACGACCTGCCCGAAAAGTTCCAGGCCCCAATTCTCCAGATTCTAAGACCCATGAGCGAGCTTCCTGGCAAGAACCGATTCAAGGTCACTCTGTTTGACGGAGACAAGCCTGGAATGGTTTTTGGCGACCTGGACACGCTGCCCCAGGACCGACCTGGCAAATTCGACATTGTCAAGCTCAGCAACTTTGAGCTGGTTATGGCCAAGCAGCGAGGAGTTGTTTATGTTCACAACATGGACTTTCTGAGTCACGCTGACGAGGCTCTGGGACTCAACACTGCTGAGGAAGATGGAGATATTCCTGCTTCTGTGGCTGCTTCCGTCCCTGCTGCCACCACCAACCCTACTCCTGCCAAGAGAATGGCTTCAACCAACGAGGTTCCTCCTGGTGTTCAGGCCCAGGGCTTTCCCGCCACTGTTATGCCTATTGAGCGACTTTCGCCTTACCAGAACAAGTGGGCTATCAAGGCACGTGTGACTGCCAAGGCCGACAAGAAGAAGTTCACCAACGCCAAGGGCGAGGGTCAGCTGTTCAACGTCACGTTTATCGACGAAACTGGCGAAATCAGAGCCACCGGCTTCAACCAGGAGGTGGACAAGTTCTACCCCATGCTGGAGGAGGGCCAAGTGTACTACGTGACTCAATGCCGAGTTACCATGGCCAACAAAAAGTTTTCAAACGTCAACAACGACTACGAACTCATGTTTGGAAGAGATACCGTCATTATTCAGGCCGATGACGCCGAGGCTGCAGCCATTCCCACAGCCAACTACTCGTTTGTGACTCTTGATAAGCTGCAGGAGGTCGACGTAGGCAACAATGTTGACGTTCTTGGAGTTGTTCAGAACGTGGGTCCTCTTGAAGACGGTGTTGCCAAGGCTACCGGAAACCCCTACAAGCGACGAAACCTGATGCTTGGAGACAAGAGTGGATTTGCCACCCGGCTGACTTTCTTTGGAGAAAAGGCCACCTCTTTCGACGAGGCTACTGTCCCCGTAGGCACCATTATCGCCATCAAGGGTGCCCGAGTTGGCGACTTTAACGGCAGAAACCTCTCTACCAGTCACAGCTCTACCATTGCCGTGGAACCTGCTATTGATGAGACCTACGCACTCAAGGGATGGTACGCTTCTGAGGGTAAACAGACGAGTTTCAAGCAACTTCAGACTACTCCTACCAACAAGACTGTTGCTGCCACACCTATCGATGTTGTCACAGCCAGCTATGGACAGTCGGAGAAGCCCGATTACTACACCCTCCAGGCCTGGGTGGTGCACATTCGAACCAACAACTTTGCATACCCTGCTTGCCAGACTCCAGACTGTAACAAGAAGGTTATTGAGAGTGGCGAGGAGTGGCTGTGTGAAAAGTGCAACAAGACCATGGACAAACCCCTCTACAGATACATTCTCTCCATCAACGTGGGAGATGCTACAGGAAGCATGTGGCTGACGGCATTCAACGAGCCTGCTGAGGTGATTGTTGGCTTGACAGCTGATCAATTGACCGAGATTCAGACCAGCCAAGGTGACGATGAGTACGAACAGGCTGTCCAGCAGGTTACCGGAAAGCAGTACACTCTGCGATGCCGATCCAAGCAGGAGTTTTACAACGAGGAGTCCAAGGCTCGTCACCAGGTTCTCACGGCGCAGGCGCTCGACTATCCCAAGGATATTGATGAGCTCATCAAGGATCTGGATCAGTACATGTAGGGGGTTTCATTAATGGGTAAATAGTATGAAGTTTGTTTATATTTACAACGTGGGGAAGTACCTGTACACTCTACACAAGTTTGTATCGTAGTGGGAACACATACAAGTACGACACCCGTTTATCTTGTGAACCCAGTTCAAATCTGTACCCCTGTCGCCTTACAGTTGGTTATCAGAACTAATATTCTTAAGTATATAGTCAATCAATTCGTATGAGAAAAAAAAAAAAGTGGTAGATCATTATCATTATCTATTTTGATTGGTAGTTAACTACCTGTTAGTAATTCGCTTCCACACGTTCAACGCCACAGCATCAACTGCACCGAGATTGGGAGCTGCAACACTTTGCTGGACCTTGAACAGCTTGGTATGAGTCCGGTTCCATACACCCACTGGAGCTGCTCCAGCACTGAAACCCGTACCCACAGTGTCTGCTAGAGACGTTACCTGACGACCAACACGAGCCTCATGCGTGTATAGACTGGTCCAAATAAGAGAGAGGTACCAGCCTAGAAGAACAGGGTCCCATTGGAACTCAATCTTGTGGAACTTTGTAGGCTGCACAGGGGGAGTGAGCGTACCAATAGTGTCAATCATGGTAGAGGGTGTATCTTTGGTTACCTTGGGTTCTTCAAGACCAGGACTTGAACTGGTACTTGGTGACGGGGCAGCTGAGTATGTGTTGAATCCGGGAACAGAAGACTCAATCATCGCGTAAACAGTGTCAATGGTGTCAAGCGGAAGGTCTTCCAGCCACGACATGTCTTCTTCGCCACTGGTGGGTTCTTTGCCCTTCTCTTTGATAAGGCGATGCAGCTTTTCAAAAGACGATCTTCGTTTTTGCAGAACAAAGACTAGCGACTTGTTGGCCTGAAAGTTGTATTCCAGCATGGCGTTGATGGACTCCAGAGTGAGCTCCAACAGGAACCGATTGGTGGAGTTTGCAAACAAAAATGAGGGCGACGAAAGAACGTCGAAAATGTCAACCAGCTGACACGACACGGTGTAGTCGACATGCTTGGCTTGTACTGAGAGGTTGTAGATGCATTCAACCAGAGTAGGAATGATGGGGTTGATTTCCTCACGAGGCTGGGTTATGACGGAAAAGAGCTGGCCGAGAATATAGTTGAAATTCACAGCACCGTCGTCAAATGAAGATACGACAACATCGTCATCACTTAGATACAGCAGAAAGTTGCTTAGTAACCGCAGAGTCTGTGTGCTCTCACACATTTTGACTTGCTGGAGAATAGACAGAATGATGTTGTCCAGATACTCCTTCTTCAGAAGCCACGGTAAGAAACGCTTGTTGGTCTGAATGATCTCCCACAGCAGACTGATGATCTCGTTGGTGCGTGTCGCCTTTTTGCCAGTCAGAATGGAACTTGGGGCAGCAGAAAACTTGGCGAGAATGTCGCTGATGTGTCTTGCAATGAATTCAAAGTCGACATCCTGCTTGAGCTTGCCCAGAAAGTACCGGAAGTTGTTCTTGACACCTACCTCAGGAGGGTAGTACACGACCAGCAGAAGAAGAAGTTCTAGGGCCCAAAATGCCGTTTGAGAGCCTCCAAAAACAACTGTTTGGAAGGCATTGGCATCACGTAACAGCCGTACCAAAGACAGGTTCAGCAGAGAACACAGAAGCAACAACGTGTCACTTTTGCCCAGTCCGCTAACAATGCAAGTGAGAAAACGAGATCCCTGTGTAGTCACGTGGTTCACGCTGGTGTAGAGCTGTTTGCAACAACAACAAACAAGTAATCTGAGAATCTCGCATCGATATCCCTCCAGCACGCTGCTCACGCCTCCCTCTACACTGTGACAACCCACTCCCATTTCCCAGATTTGGGAGGTGCCACAAAGTTTTTTGTTGAATAGCAACGACACCAGCTTTGTCACCAACTTCTCGCCCAGAAGGTCGTTGCTCCAGAAGAGATCATCTTCAAACTTCTTGGTGCCGCTTTCAAACACTATGGGCAACACCCTGGTAAGAACACGTATGCAATTAAGCAATTGTGCCTCCGGCATAGAGTCATCACAATTGATAATTTTTTGACTCACGACTCTGATCAGAGTGGCGATATTGTCTGGAAATGTCTGTAGAGCCGTTCTGACATCATTCTCTCCTACCAGGGTGAAGATATCGCTGGCGTTTTCCGGAACTAGCCATAGTTTGCTCCAGAAAATCGTGTCTGTTTCCGGGATGCTGGAGTCAGTCGATAACCGGAAAATCTCGGTGCGAAACGTCTGCTTCGACTCTGTTTGGCCCATGGGTGTGAGTAGTCGATATGTTGGGGTGGCATGAGGGCCATAACCTTCGTGGGGGTGATAAGGGTTAGGGTTCAAGGGAATATTTTGTGCAGTTCAGGGTGCAAAATTATGAAATTGTTCAGCGTTTCAACTATTGTACGATACGAGTATGTACGTACTTGTACTATCGTAGTAAAGAACTAACTGTCTAAGGCCCTACCCTTACACGTGGACATATTAAGGTCTCAACATCTATAGAGTTTTTGCATTATTTGGGAATAAAATAATTTAAACAATTTAAATTACTGTTTAAAATACTGTACAAGAACACTTGTATTACACACAACAAGACCTGTAGTGGCATCTTCTCGTTACAGCCGAAACCAGCTCTGCCCTTCAAATCCAATGCTTATATATTATGCTTGCTATGTACACAGTTACACGATCCTAGTCCAACAGACTGATCTACCACCATCCCTTCTTGTTCTTTTCCTCCTCTTCCTTCTTGGCGATAGCAGCCAGCTCAGCCTTGATTCGCTCGTTTCGATCCTCGTCGTTTCGAGCCTCGATCTCCTTCATCTTTTCTCGTACAGCCTGGTTGAAGTCGACGGGCTTGGAAGCCATGGGTCCGACTTTCCAGATAGGCTCGTTGGTCTTGGACTGGGCAATGGCCTCCTTAACAAACTCGTTAAAGTACTCCTGTCGAGCATCTCGCTCCAGCATGTATCGTTCTCGAAGCTCGGGGTTCATTCTTCGCACAATATCTTCCTCAGAAGGTGTAGCGTATCGGTATCCCAGGTAAGCCGATCCGACGACGCCAACGGCGAAGAGACCAAACTTGGGCCAGTTGGGCACGCCGGGGCGTGACCGGAACATTTCGACAATCGGCCAGTTCTCTAATCTCATGGTTGTGGGTGTGAGTGAGGTTATGACCAATGATGGAGACAATAGTAAGCACGGTTGAGTAATTCTAAATTAGACTTGGTGTTCACAGGTTATGAGTTAGAGGCAGTGGGGATATCAATCAACGATAGCATTTGAAGGGGTTAGTTTGTCAGAACTTGATCATGGACATATCAAAGCGATTCCAAGCAAGACGTAAATATATTTAAGACTTAAAAATACTTAAATACTCTTAACCTGTAAACACAACCTCGGTACAATTTAGGTTTCGAGATATTTCATATTCTCAGCACCTTACCATAAGCGAGAAACGTATAACGGTGTCAATATAATAGCTCTCTGGGGAAGTTTTGTGGACAATCTTGTGTTTCTGGAAAACTCCTCCATAGTCATAACCTGAAGGCGCCCCCATGTTGGCGGATTTTAGCGTGGGGGTGTCCATGTACAAAATCCGGGGGCTGCATCGAACCTCCACAAACACGTGACCAATCTTATTCCGATGTCCACGTCACAGCAGATCGTTGTGAATAACCTACTTTTGTCTGTGTGTCCGGTTCTTGCTGTAAATGAGTATCCTTAGCTACCAGCTGGTGTACTGCAGGTAAGTGTGGAGATGTTACGATACTCGTATCTTAGTACGATACAGTAAGTCGACAGGTCACGATACACCTTCTCGACTGGTCTAATGCACTGCAGTGTGCGACATTCCTATATGCACGGAAAGTGGCTACTTGTACTCTAACAGTTAGTGGCATGACTGTCACCAGGCCTTCGTTCCGGAGCCACTTCAGTTGAATTTCATCCCATCCCTTCACTGCTCAGTTTAGCGCTCCGGTTCCATATGCTTCTGTGCCTGTCGTCGGGATCACTGAGTCAGAACTTTAATCTCACCCGTGCTTGCTCCGGTTTGTTTTCGTGCCGAGGCTGGAATGGTTACACCAGGATGTGGGTCACGTCGGTCATTTGTCGGGCATACAAGTTGTGATGGGTGCACTTCGATACACAAACAGGAACAGTAAGGGTATGACCTTATCTCGAAAACGAAAGTTGAATTTGGCCTTTTTTCAGCAGACCATTCTCTCCAATAAGAATCACAGGTGGGCTGCTCCATTTGCTCCATAGTTGGGTTTCCAACTGTAGAAAGATACAGCACTCTATTGTTCGACGGACTTGAGTGTGGGGATGTGTGGGGGACGGCGGATATAAGGGTCTTGGTAGAAAAAAAAGTGGATTTCCTGCGACAGGGTAATTGTCCGATTCTGCTCTTTGCCACAGTTAACCGAAGAGCTTCCCCAGCCTGCTACAGGTTGTCATATTCAATTTCGCTCTCACCTCGGGTGCAAAGAATCATGTCGATTCCAAATGCAAGTCGCCAAGGTTAAAACGTGTGTACCCCAACTTTGCCGAGCGTCCGAGTTGTGTCAATATGGGCGGAAAAAAATATAGAAGCCGGTGGCGTAAAGACACAAATTGCACACTCGGGTTAATTGGAGCCATGGCGTCAATTATTTCGCTTCCCTCAATCTCAAAACCGCTTTTTTGTACCCCTTTCCCCAGGTATCCAGTTACACCTCCAAGCCCGCCTGCATATCCCTATAACCTTATTTCGCCCTCTCAGTCTGTGGGGGCCGAAAGGACAGATACTATATAAGCAACCGGTTCCCCAGTCCCCAGCTTTGGATTCTATCTGCAATCAGTGAGTATTGTGGGGTAACCTAAGGTCCCATGCGAAAGAGTCGGTGAGAGGAGTCCGGAAAGAGTGGCACAAAGCTCTCTTGTCTCTGTCACAAGCAGCCCGGTCACAAGCAGCTGCCCACAACGGGAAAGTCGTGAGGTTACACAAACGGAATATGGAGTGATTGAGCTTTGGACAAGCGCTTTGAATCGTGCAAAGCTGCTCGTATTGTGCCACTCCATCTTGTCGACAAACCTGCTTCTGGTCCACTGGTCTCACTGGTCTCACTGGTCTCTTTCGGCCTGCACAAGAGATGCAAAACTGCACAACCCATACTAACCATAGTGACTACTGTTCCTTCTAGCAACACTGACGCCATCCTCAAGGGAGTTGAGATCCGGGCTAACATCCCCGCCAACGCCCAGCACATCTTCTCCAAGGAGGCTCTGGCTTTCATCGCCACCCTGCACCGAACCTTCGATGCCCGACGACACGAGCTCCTTGCCGCTCGAGTTGCTCGACAGGCCCGAATCGATGCCGGCGAGTTCCCCGACTTCCTCCCCGAGACCAAGAACATCCGAGAGGACCCCACCTGGCAGGGAGCCCCCCCTGCTCCCGGTCTCGTTGACCGACGAGTCGAGATCACCGGCCCCACTGACCGAAAGATGGTCATCAACGCCCTGAACTCCGACGTCTGGACCTACATGGCCGACTTCGAGGACTCTTCCGCCCCCACCTGGTCCAACATGGTCGACGGCCAGGTCAACCTGTACGACGGTGTCCGACGAACCATCACCTTCCAGGCTCCCGGTGGAAAGTCTTACAAGCTCCGATCCGACAAGGAGAAGCTCCCCACCCTTATTGTCCGACCCCGAGGCTGGCACCTCGACGAGACCCACTTCCTTGTTGATGGCAAGCCCATCTCCGGTGGTCTCTTTGATTTCGGTCTTTACTTCTTCAACAACGCCAAGGAGTCCGTTGCCCGAGGCGCTGGCCCTTACTTCTACCTCCCCAAGATGGAGTCTCACCTCGAGGCCCGTCTCTGGAACGACGTTTTCAAGCTCTCTCAGGACTGGATCGGCATGCCCCGAGGAACCATCCGAGGTACCGTTCTGATCGAGACCATTCTCGCCGCCTTCGAGATGGACGAGATCATCTACGAGCTCCGAGAGCACTCCTCCGGTCTTAACTGTGGCCGATGGGACTACATCTTCTCCTTCATCAAGAAGTTCAAGAACCACCCCGAGTTTGTTCTCCCCGACCGAGCTGACGTCACCATGACCGTCCCCTACATGTCTGCTTACGTCAAGCTGCTCATCCAGACCTGCCACAAGCGAGGCGTCCACGCCATGGGCGGAATGGCTGCTCAGATCCCCATCAAGAACGACGCTGCTGCCAACAAGGTCGCCATGGAGGGTGTCTACAAGGACAAGCTCCGAGAGGTCACCGCTGGCCACGACGGTACCTGGGTTGCTCACCCCCAGCTTGCCATCATCGCCTCCGAGGTCTTCAACAAGCACATGCCCACTCCTAACCAGATCTACCGACGACGAGAGGATGTCCACATCACTGCTCGAGACCTCATCAACCCTTACATTGAGGGCGGCAAGATCACCGAGGAGGGTATCCGAAAGAACCTGTTCATTGGTCTTGGCTACATGGAGGCCTGGCTCCGAGGTCTTGGTTGTGTCCCCATCAACTACCTGATGGAGGATGCTGCCACCGCCGAGGTTTCCCGATCTCAGCTCCACCAGTGGGTCAAGCACGCTGTCACCACTGCCGAGGGCAAGAAGGTCACCAAGGACTACGCCGTCAAGCTCCTCAACGAGGAGACCGACAAGCTCATCAAGAACGCCAAGCCCGGCAACAAGTTTGCTGAGGCCGCTGCTTACTTCAAGCCCGAGATTGTTGGCGACAAGTACTCCGACTTCCTCACCACCCTCCTCTACGACCAGATCACCTCCGTTGGCGGCTCTTCCAAGCTCTAAGCGCGATGTGTTAAATTGTGAATATTTATCAATCAAATTGTTTATGAATTAAATGACCCTGTAGAAAATGTGACATGTATATTAAGATTGTGCCTGAATATGATGTTTTTGACGTAACTTTACCGTACTGTAGCCAGTATGTAGGAGGAGGAGTAGGAACTACAACGTATAATTGCACTTTTACTAGTGCCGCATCTATCATTACTCATTCAAATTAGTCTATATGCTACAAGTAGATAATCTAGTTAGTATCTCTCAATGTCCCTTCCGTCTAAGTCAGTTCGCTCCAGATGTAAGGGAAAATGACAATGCAAGCGGTGACTAAAGAAGCGACAAACTGCAGCAGCGATGCAGGCAGCTTGGCGATTCCGTTAGCCTGCATGTTGCAGATTCCTCCGTAGATGGCCACCACGAAGAAATGTGTGAACAGGTACATGGGTCTGGGCAGCACTCCAGCCAGCAGCATGACGGGGTGGTCCACACAGATGCCTCCCAGCTTGAAGTAGTTGAAGCATCCCAGCTGGAGGATTCGCAGGTAGTCTGAGTCTGCGGCAAACAGGGAGTAGAGGGCCATGGAGAGAATGTTGACGATGGAGTCGAGGTGTTTTCGCTGCCAGTGGAACTGGGATGTCATGACTGAAGACACGGCGTAGGTATCTTCCAGGTTGACGCCAGTAAGCAGTCTGCTGAGCAGCAGAGCGTCGTTGAGGGCAACCGTCATGCCTCCTCCTGTAAGAGGATGTCGCATGTTGAGAGCGTCACCTAGGAGAATGAGACCATGGTGATCGTTCTTGGACGCTGAGAGGAAAGAGTTGGGCATGACTCGGATCGTCTGTTCCTTGAGAGCAGCCTGGAAAGACGGCTGGATGGACTTGGGCAGATGGGGCATGACGTTCTTCTCCATGTGTTCCTTGAGAGCTCCAGTTGAGTTGGAGGGAACAGGGCCCTGGATGTCACAGAGAATTCGCGTCTCTCGAGCTCCCACCTGGTAGACCAGAACGGGACACGAGTTGGGCGACAGAATGACGTGACCATGCTGGGGAGAAGGCAGAACAGCGTCCTTCAGAATGAGACCTGCGAAATGCGAACGAACCGAGGTCTTGTTGGTGCTGAAGTCCTTTCGGAACTTGGAAAAGGTTCCGTCGCACACTACTGTGAGGGGAGCAAAGTAGTGTTTGTAGATTTTGGCGCCTCCGGTCTTGGAAAACGTCTTGACGCCGATAATGTGGCCGGTGTAGGGGTTCTTGACCACCTCGGTGACAGTGGCTTCCAACAGAGTCACGTTAGGAGTGTCTCTTGCAGCCTGTCTTAGATTCATGACAAAGCGACCGTGGTGAAAGGAGACACCTCGGGGAGCCTCGTTGGAGATATCAGCAGATTTGCCGCTTCTGTACAGCTCGTTGTAGTCTTGCTGAATGTCTCGGGGCACCTTGGGGTATTTGAGAACGCATTCTTCTCCCGAGTAGATCACGTTGTAGCCCTGGCAGGGAATCGCGTCGATATCTTCGATACACGAGCCGAGCCCCAGAGTCTTGAGAGCAGCGACTCCTCCAGGCTGAAGCAGTTCTCCGACGATTCTATCGGGTTCGGAAAGATCTCGTTCCACAACCAGAACCTTTCTGCCCTGATTTCCGAGAGCCACGGCCAGAGCGGGACCTGCAATACCTGCTCCGACAATGACCACGTCGTACTCGTTGGTCTGGGTGGCACTGGTCTCTGCTGCGTTTTGTTGAGTGACCATTTTGTGTGTGTATGATTAATTAGTGAAGGTGAGATGAGGGCGAGTAGATGAGAAAAATGAGTGTCTGTTGTGGTGGTGTAAAAAAGTGTTGAGATGGATGTGCGGGGAGGCGGGAGCGAGGGAATGCCGATCTTATATCTCCAGTATCACCTGTTTACGCAGTCTGGAAATGGTCCAACTCTGCACTGCAATCTATGCTGATGATATTTATTTATCGTCCGATTCGAAAGGGCGATGATGATAAACTTTCCGAGTGCCTCTGGTGCTTGTTTAACGTGTTCTCTCCTCAGAAGGGAAACGTTTTGTGGGCCGTGTGGTGCTGGAATACGGGAAAAAGAGCGTGTTCTGGAGAGAAAGGCTTTTTTCATTCTCCACTAGGTCCGTCACTTATAGGTTGCCTTAGTATTCGGCTAGTTCTGACCCATTATGTTTTCTTCTAAGACAGATCTTTTTTCCCCCCCTGGCTGAAATTTAAGGTTTAGACAAATTCAACTTGTCTCGTCGTTAACGGTCGCATTTCCTCGCGTGGCTCGTTCACTTGTTCTTTGGGTAACACCTAACCCTGCAAAATGTCTTATTTGCGGCTAGCGGACACTAAAAGCAGTATGTGAGTGAGACCCGTTGGCAAGCCGCGCCTGCCGGCATTTATGTGTCCCGATACCCGTTTATAGCGTTTCATGGTGCCATGTTGCAATATCACATGTAACTGTTAAGACACGTCTGTTATGCTCCATTTCACGGCTCGCAGATTTTTTTGACCAGAAATGAACGAAGCACAACCTTAATTTGTTGGGGGTTTCCAGAGCTGCGGGAGTGTTTGTTTGTGAGACAAGGGGATTGAAAACACGTTCCAAAATATATGAATCAGGAGCACCGCAGTTCGAGATGGGGGGCTAATCATATGGACCCATGTTGATATCCTCATTTGTCCTGGTCAAGGAGTCTTACCCTGTCCAAGGAGTCTTGTCGCTGTTTTTCTAGGGAAATACTGTTTTTTTCACGGCCACATTCATACACTTCACTTCTTCAGTCGAGAACTATTGTTGGGCGTCTCGGTATTATTACGTAAGCAATTCTTCAGCTTGTGTTGCCGGTTCGAATTCCGGTTGTGTCGTTTATCATACGTCATTAAAGAGTGGATTTGAATTCTACGGATAATAGGAGCTCCAACCATAAGAAGAATGCTGAATACCCTCCCTGGTACCATGGTACGAGTACTTGTACGTTCAATATCCGTTTCAAAGCTATGGGCTGAGATACTGGTTATATGAAACATGAAAATGTCGAATAACTCACTTTACGGTGCTCCCCACATACTGTACTGTAACGAGCAGCCAAAACGAGCAGCAAAATTCTCAGAATTAATGATGCCAATCAGACCTATAAATACCATAAAACACAGATACGCCTCAAACAGACCTGTCATGTGGCTGGCGCCACATTGCCCTCTATCTCCATGCAGGTTCGAGCATTTTTAAAGCGTGGAGGCGATGCCTATTTAATTAACCCCTCCCAACCAGGTAACGCCATCAGATAACAACCCACAAACCTCATACTTCCACACACAACAAAATGGATCACAGCCACCACATGATGGACCACAGCGGTCACGAAATGCCCATGCCCGATATGCCTGGCCACGGCGACATGCCCGAAATGTGCAGCATGAACATGATCTTCAACTGGGACACCAAGGGCATGTGTGTGGTGTTTCCCTGGTGGCACGTCAAGACCCATGTCGGCATGGTTCTGACCGTTGTTGCTGTGGTTTTCATTTCTGCTGGCTACGAATATGTGCGAAAGCTGTCGCGAGACATTGATGCTGCCTTTAAGGCCACCGGTGAGTACCGTCCTAGTTTCCTTTTTTTCTTCCTTTTTCTCTTCCTATTGGTTCCTTTCTTTGGACAATACTTATACAGACTGTGATCTGGAACCGCTTATTAATCCAGACGTTCGACCTTCCGACCAGAAAAAGATCAAAATCTACAAGTCCATCTTCTACGGATTCCAGGTGGGCTACAGCTTCTTGCTAATGTGAGTATGACGTGACGAGTGTGGTGCAATTGGTGTAGTGTACAGTACTAACATAGGCTTGTCTTTATGACATACAATGCCTGGCTCATGGCTGCTGTTGCCATTGGAGCTGGAGTTGGCTACTTTATCTGGGGCGGTGAGTCCAGTGAGCGATCCATGTCTTGCCACTAAGCATTGGCAGATAGAACAATGAGTATAACGAATATAACGATTAGTAACGTCATCGGGGCGAATTGAACATGTCTACAATATGAAGTACGTACAAGTAACTGGTACTCGTTCTGGTAGGTCGTACTCGTACGTATAATATTTTAAATCGTCATTCAATAAATGCATGCTGTGGAGCTTAGTACTCCCAAGCGTCCTCAAGAATAGAGGTAAGAGCCTCTCGAACCTCAGCCTCCTCAACTCCGTGGATACCAGGGGCAAGATCCAGGACTCGTCGCTGAGGAACAGCTCCGTCAACAAGAGCAGAAATGTCGCTTCGCTTGTAGCCAAGAGCAGAGACTCCTCGGGGCTGGTGCTTGAGCTTGGTGAACATGAACTCCTGGATGGCCTCGGCCAGAACCTCACCGGCAGACTCCTTCTTGACGTTGGAAACATCGACACCAAACAGAGAAGCAGCCTTGAGATGTCGCTCGGGGTCGCTGGGAGCAGTGAACTTGAAGACAGAAGGAGCAGTCACAGCGACAGAGATACCGTGGGGAACCAGGGGATGGTCGGTGTGGTAGTCAGGGTGGTAGTAAGAAGTGTTCATTCCAGAAATGGGGTACGAGAGACCGTGACAGATGTGGACACCAGCGTTTCCGAAACCGACACCGGCAAGAGTGGCTCCAAGAAGCATGTTGGAGTGGGCCTCCATGTCTTCGGGGTCAGCACAAGATCGGGGAAGGTACTCAATGGCCAGACGAAGACCCTCGAGAGAGAAAATGTCAGCAATGGGGTTGGATCCCTGGTAGGCAGGTCGCAGGTTGGGGTTGGCAGGTCGGGGAGTTCGCTGCTGGTAGGGAATAGCAGTGTAAGACTCAAGAGAGTGGCACAGGACATCGAGACCAGAAGCAGCCTTGACCTGCTCGGGCATGGTGGCAGAGTTGAGAGGATCGACAATTCCAAGAAGGGGCTTGAGGGCACGGTTGGCAATACCGGTCTTGGCCTTTCGAGACACGAGATCGAAAATGGCGGTTCCAGTGGTCTCGGATCCGGTACCGGCTGTGGTAGGAACGGCAATCAGAGGCTTGAGCTCAATGTCAATGGGCTGGGCCTTACCAATGGGAGCGTTGACAAAGTCAAGCAGCTCGGCCTCGGGAAAGCACTGGTACAGGTTGGCCATCTTAGCCGTGTCCATGACAGAGCCGCCTCCAATGGCAAGGTAGGCCTTGGGCTGTTTGGCTCGTCCCCAGGCAATGGCATCGAGCACAGAAGGCTCCTTGGGCTCGACACAGACGTCCGAGTACAGGTCGTACTTGATTCCGCACTTGTCCAGCGACTGCAGGGCAGTTTTCACGGCAGCAGTATCGAGCAGGTTCTTGTCTGTAAAGACTGCCACTCTGTCGATTCGCATATTCTTGAAATCGTAACCAACCTCTGCAGTCACACCAGGGCCGTATCGGATGTTGGAAGCGGCCATCTGAAACGCATACTCTGTCTCTTTGTGATCACTAGCGTAGTTTCTGTGTCCAGCTCCCTGAGTCACCATAGGAGTAAAAGCGCGCTGGTAGGCTCCGTAGTTCTGTGAAGTGATGCCATTGACCTCCAGTCCGGGCGGGGGGTTGGCCTGGATAGTTCGCAGCACGTTTCGTGCCATTTTCGTAGACGTTTTGACCATTTTTGCGTGTGTGGAAGACTGCTGTTATGTCGTGGCTTTTCTCCAGGGTCTCCCAACCCTTATATAAGGCCCACTTCCCCTTCTTGGTTGAGTCTCGAAACTCCATTTTTATGCGGGGAAGCATATGCATCAAGGTTGTGGGGGAAGCTTAGCCCACGCGTTTGTTTGGAGTGAGAAAGTGGTGGTGAAGAGATGGCCTTGGATTGGGGGTGTTTTTGGGTCCTGAATCTGATATTTAAAATGAATATTCTATTATGTTCGTTTTTTTTCTGACTTGCAATACCAACTCCCCCTACAAGGTTCTGCTTATAGTACGAACCAGTAGTGTGCGCTAACACATGAGCTGCACCTGACTGAGATACGGAGTGTGGGGTAATGCGGACTCTCGTATTTTGCATCTGCCCTGATGCCGATAATATGTGACCGCTTATTCCGTCGTTCCGGCTTCCAGACTTTTGGTACTGGTAGTGCTCTCTCGGGCGGCAAAACCTACCTTTTTTTGGTCTTCCTTTTTTTGGTCTTCCTTTTTTTGGTCTTCGGGCGGAAGGCTTCTTCGGCATGTGTCTCTGCACAACGCCCTGGTTTGGAGCAACTGCACAGCTGGAAACATAAAGGGTGGTCTATTGGTTTAAACCAGAGCAATTGAATTTCGGGATTCAACCAGATGCTCCAGAAGACACTTGTATCCTCTTCGGTATCGGTGTTTACCTCGTGAGCCAGCCTGGTTTGACTTTGTTAACTCCGATAAAAATACGGGACTCGTGCGTGCTTGCATAACTAGTCTGGCTCGGAACTGTATGATCTGGGTCTACAGGCAAGTTTCAAAATGAGGTAAGGGTATTTTTTTTAATGGAGTCCCCTTGTGTTGTAGTATCTCATTTATGTCGCTGCTTATCTTCTCCGCGATTTTGCCTAATGTATATCAGCCCACATTAGCAAACTGCACACATGCAGGTCGCATTTAGCCGCCCTCTTATTGTAAAGTGGGGGTCATCGGCATAGGCTTCAAAGAAAGGATCTCGCAAAAAAGACACAGAAATCGCAGATGACTCAGAGGTAAGATGAAGGGCTGAAAAGGGTATTCTGAGCCGCGTAACGTTTGTTCACTATACCTTTCTTGTGAAAAAATGGCTTTGTCAGTGGGATGAGTACGTATCATACCAGGTACTATTCCCACCATCAGAGTAGAGAGTATTCTTACTATTAGATGCGTGTAAGTAGATAGATCACTTTTGCCATGTCCCCCTCACATGTGTGCGTTGTACCTTCCTTTACTGCTTTCGTAAAACGAGTATCGTACAAGTATCGTACAGTACGTACAAGTACAGGGGAAAGACATAAATCTATCTTATAACATGATGCGGGGTATGAGTTCAAGATAGTCTCAACGGTTTTGACATTCTGACACTTTTATGAGACACGTTAAAAGTTATAAGGGTTTGCACTTTCCAGTATCGTCTAGGAGAACTGTAGGACTGAAAAGATGACTGAATCTCTGAACTGGAGTATAACAACTACAAAATAGAAATATACAATCAGATGGAAATCAATCAGTTGAATTCATAATAAAATAAGGCATATTCTAGGATCAATGAAACAGTAATATCGCCATGCTCTTCCTCCATCACCAACAGAGTATGTATAAATATGACATTCTGGGCACATTCATGATGTACTTGATTCATCGGTGCTTCTACTCCTACGATACTTCTATCTATTTTTTTCTAGTACAATTCCCTCACAATCAATTCCAACACCACCAAGAAACATTCAACTTGGTCCGCATCGTGCGGCTCGGAAATTTAGATGGCCCGTCTGTGCGGCTCAGAAATTGTCAGACGGAACATTTCTAACAGCTTTTGTACACCATTATTTGGGTAAAAAAATTGCTGAAAATTGTACAAATTGATTCACATACCTTAGATGTATCGATTCCGACGTTTTCAGTGGCTTTAACACACCCTGACTCGACACACTAAAAGACGTTCTATGCAGTAGTGTTGCCTTAGCGATGACCAGAATTAATGAGCCGCACAGGCTTGCCGTCAGAACACCGCGTTTAAACATGATTCATGCAAGATGTGAATATCAAGGCGGAGGTTGTATAGCCATGAAAAGAATATAAAAGGGGTTGGAAAGACCTGTTTTGACCCTCATCAAACAAACAAACCACCAACCACTCCCACAACCACTCTTACAACTACTACAACTACAAATATGAAGGTCCTTCTTGTTCTCTACGATGCTGGCTCCCATGCCCAGGATGAGCCCAAGCTCCTTGGATGCACTGAAAACGAGCTGGGTCTGCGAAACTGGCTCGAGTCCCAGGGCCACACTCTGGTGACCACCTCGTCCAAGGATGGAGCTGATTCTGTTCTTGACAAGGAAATTGTTGATGCTGATGTTGTCATCACCACCCCCTTCCACCCCGGATACATCAACAAGGAGCGAATTGACAAGGCCAAGAACCTCAAGATCTGAATCACTGCCGGTGTTGGATCTGACCACGTCGATCTCGATGCTGCCAACGCTCGAGATATCGCTGTTCTGGAAGTCACTGGCTCCAACGTCCAGTCTGTTGCCGAGCACGTTCTCATGACCATGCTTGTTCTGGTCCGAAACTTCGTTCCTGCTCACGAACAGATTATTTCTGGTGGCTGGGACGTTGCTGCTGTTGCCAAGGACTCTTACGACCTGGAAGGTAAGGTCATTGGTACCATTGGAGGAGGACGAATTGGCCAGCGAGTCCTGAAACGATGCAAGCCTTTTGACCCCATGGCAATGCTCTACTACGACTACCAGGCCATGCCTGCTGACGTGGAGAAAGAGATTGGATGCAGACGAGTCGAGTCTCTGGAAGAAATGCTTTCTCTGTGTGATGTTGTTACCATCAACTGTCCTCTCCACGCCTCTACCAAGGGTCTCTTCAACAAGGAACTCATCTCCCACATGAAGGATGGAGCCTGGCTAGTCAACACTGCTCGAGGAGCTATTTGTGTCACTGAAGATATTGTCGAGGCTCTGGAGTCTGGAAAGATCCGAGGCTACGGAGGAGATGTTTGGTTCCCTCAGCCTGCTCCTAAGGACCATCCCTGGAGAACAATGCGAAACAAGTACGGAGGAGGAAACGCCATGACCCCTCATATCTCTGGAACCTCCATTGATGCCCAGGGACGATACGCCGAGGGCACCAAGAACATTCTCGAGGTCTTCTTCTCTGGAAAGCAGAACTACCGACCTCAGGACATTATCTGCATTAACGGACAATACGGCACCAAGGCCTACGGAGACGATAAGGAGCACAAGGAGCACCAGCAGAAGTAGATATAAATAGCAATACCATTATAAGAATAATTGAGATATTAACATTCACTACGCTCTTACTTGTAGAATCGTACCTGCCTCAATAGCCTCCTATCCTCGACATATCTTCATTACAGTATTCACATCATAAAGGGGGGAAACAATAGCATATATTACTGTGAACTATTTGATTGTCTTTCAAAAGTCCTCGTTATTGCCGGTCATTTGTTTCTTCATATTCTAGCTCTTCATGGTCCATTCATTCTGGTTAGAACATCTATACGCTCTCTCTACTTACCACGTAACCGGCCCCAACTCCTTCAAAAATAGTCATACCATTAAGGGGACTTGACCAACGTGATCTCCGTCATCATTAAGTCCAGAAATACCCATAAATCATCTCCTATGACCTCTTGCTTCTCTTTAATATCGAGACCCCCATTTTCTCCGTTTCACAATTCGGCCTCTAACTGCTTCAGAAATACCCCCATCAACAAGCTGAGCTAACCAACATATTCCCTAGCTCCAGGAGACTCTGAAAATACCAAGAAGTTCTCTCTTCCTACTACCAGTTAGTCTTTGGTGTCTACCTCTCTTATCACAGTCTCGACTAAACGTGTGACTCCAACTAGCTGATAAGAACTTAGGCCCCAAAGCAGACTTCACCGTTATGATCGTCAGAGTACGTAGAGCGGATCAACACCCTTCATGTCTCTGCTACCTCCTTTTTACATATTTTATCACCAACACCCTGATACTGCCCCCGCATATGAATGCCCTAAAATTCTCCAAAAATACCAGTAACACTACACAGAGACGACAAGAATACTCCTTGGAGCTGACTGATTCCAACAATACTACCCAAGTATCCCCTTATACGTCCTGTACACTTCTTGGGGCAAGACTCCCAATTCTTCAAGAACATAAAACTCCGTGTAACTCGCTTAGAAATACTCAAGTTACCATGCCGAGTTCACCATTGTATTACTTGAGAGTAAGGGAATCCAATAGTACCCTCCACTTCTCAACTCTAACTTTTCTACACCTTTTAACCACAACTCCCACGAAACCTCTCCGACACCGAACTTGTTCCCACTCCTTCAAAAATACCAGTATAACTCAGCCGAGTTGACCAGAGTGTTCTCCTAGATGAGGTCATCTAACCAACACCAGCTATGTCTCTCCTGCTACGTTTCCCTTTACAGTAACACCGTACAGCTATTTTCTACTCACTATAAGAACTGCCCTAACTTCATCAGGAGTGCCTGGATCATTTTGACGACTGGACTAAACGATTCCTCAGAGTTGTACGATTCAAACAATACCCAACATCCTACTTATATTCTCTCTTAACCACTTTCATCACTGGCCACCCCAAGCTACACCTCCAGCAAAAAGTTAAGAACCAAAACTAGATCCAAGTGATTCTAAACCATTTATCTATGGATCCTTCTTACTGGTACGAGTACAAGTATCACTACCTCACTAGATCTTTCTTCCTATTCTATCTCATACATCATTCTACGTCCTATGTACTGTTACAGCCAAACTACAATCTCTCCTAAATCAATCTCTAAGGATGTATCAATCTATAAATAAGTTAGTGTTCTATGCTGTATGTCTATCTCACGACAAACGACTCGATATCAACGCCGTCGTCTCCAATGAATCTCACAAAGAGATATTTGGCAGAAATGGCCTCGTTGAATCGAACGGTGAGTTCTCGAGGGGCCTTGGAGTCATCAGTTCCCACCTGGGGAATACCTGCAAGGACAAGTGGAGTGAGCTGTCCAGAGGGCTTCCATCGGCCACAAACGTTTGTGGGCACGGTTTTCGTATTGCTTCCAAGAGTGTATGTAGCCTCGAGGGAGTCATCCATAACAGAGTTGGTCTGAACTCGGGCTCGAGAAACGAGTTCGCCCTCAAAATGGGGGTCCATGGCAGACCATCCTCCGCTTTTGGTGCCGTACATTTGCAGTTGCGAGTTGTCTGTGAGGGCAAATCTGTTGGCAAATCCGGCAAAATTGCTATTTTCGGTGGCGTTCACTTCAGGAGTGATGGCCTCGATGGTGTTGCCACCCATAAAAATACGACCGATGGAAGATGCAGAGGAGTCGTGTTTGGTGGCGAGAAACTGCTCAACTCGCTTTTTGGTGTCGTCAAAAGAAACGTCACAGGGAGGATTGAGGGCAAAAACAGCCACGTATTTTGCGGGAGAAGTGAACTTGTTGGCCGAGGGAGAAACGATCTTGAGTTCCTTGATGCTAGGGGCTCCGAGGAAACCTCCTTGGGTTGAGTGTTCTGTCTCAAACAGGAAGTCCTGTACATTGTCTAGAGACGAGAAAACGGTGTCGTTTTTCTGGGTCACAGTTTCGGGATTGCCCTCGTACTCCGCTTTCGTCATGCCCACCTGCTTGAGAGGCAGAGTGGACCGTTTGGGCTTTTTGGAAGGAGGAGCTCTGAATTCAGGAGCATCTTCGTGGCTGAAGAATTCGGAGTAAAATCTGTCGGAAGACAAACAGGCGGGCTCAAAAACGTCCTCGTCCTCGTCAAGTCCGAAATCAGGAACCTCAAAAGGCACATCAACCAGAGGACCGAATTTAGGCGAACTAGCTAACGAACATGCAACACTACCAGCTAGAGAAGGAGCAGCTGAGTCGTAGATAACGGACGTTGATCGCGAAGGAGGTGCCACCTTTCGTTGGCCAGTGGCGGTTTTGGTATTTTCTTTTCGCATTTTGTTGTTTGTAGTGTGTGAATCAACAAGAAGAAGAAGAAGGTCCGGTGTAAATATGTTTACACGGACATTGCGTTATTGTATATACTCAATTTCAGGTTCGTGTATATCTCTAACTCTAATGTCCTGTGACGTCAGAGCGCTTTCGAAACCTTATATTGTTGCGGATGTCCCAATTGGGAAGCCGTAAAGTTTTGCAGAAAAGAGGGACAGCTCCTGATTAACGTGATAAAACCGAGAGAAAGAGAGCCTTGAGCGTGTGATACGAGAGATCCGAGTGATCTTTAATGCATATGTTTGCCACCTCCTTTTCTAGAGCTTTTCTGGCTTTTCAGAACTGATTTTCATTCAGTTCCTGTGCTCTTCACATGCCCCTGAAATTAAAAGCATCCCACCTTGCAGTGAGACACTTGTATTGCTAAGTTGCAAAGCGAGAAAAGAAAGTGAAACGAAAGTGAAAACGAAGTAAAAAGATGTTACGTCATGCCATTACTGGTGGTAGGGTGTATCTAAGAGGTATTTGGAAGGTGAGATGGGTGTATGGAGGCTAAGATGTACACTACAGTAAGTAGCTTAGAATTGTGTTCCGAAGTTATATAACGATTCAAAGACTAGATACTTGCCTTGCTTCTTCATCTCGTTCAGTGGCAACTCTCGCCACGTTCATGTCTCGTTTTATGTCTCGTTTGCATGTCTCGCGTCGGATAATCCATAACCGTTTGCAGTACAGGTACGTACGAGTAGTTGTTGATGTCTTGCTTGGCTTGGTTGAATGACAGAATCCATGCACGCTAAGAGATAATGCCAAGTGCTATATCAGGAAGATACGGTACGAGTACTCGTACCAGTAGTACACCGTTGTAACTAGGTCAAAAGTGTCAATAAATGGCCTGAATTGTGTGATGAAGACTGACGTCATTGGCCTGTATTCGTGGTATGATTTGGGATGACGTCAACGTCAAACCAGCCTCCCAACAGTGTCATAATATTGAACACTCCAGTCTTAACTCCGGTCTGAACTTTCCTAAGTCATACGAGTCGTATTGGTACGTTCAGGCTCCGGTCATGAGAACCTATTAAACTACTGTTTCAACCGTAGCTCGCTCTGTTACACTTGAGTGCGACATGACTCGAACTGTTCATGTCTATATGCCGTTATTCAGCTACAGTACAGTACAGTACTGTACCTCTGCTTCACTCACTGCCTTGAGCTTCTATACTCAGAGCTCTCTCCCTAACGTGTGTTTCTAAACTAGGAAGGAGAAACCACTACTGGTGGATATATCATGAATTTCGTCTTTCCACTGGTTAGAAACACTCAAGTTTGCTTTTCCGTTTTCCGTTTTCCGTTTTCCGTTTCCTCCTACACCTAGGATCGAACTCACAGTCCCACCTCGACCGTGCATCATTTATGCAGGATAATTTCAACCTGTACGCGTAAGTGATTAACCGTCGCCAAACACGCCAACCTCGAAAAAACGAAAAGAAAAAAATGTCGGTGCCAGCCGAACAACTGGAAACGTTCCTTCCCTCGGAGCTGCATTTTCTCGCGGAGAATGAGACGATTGAAATTCTGCCAAGACGGGTAGGAGACCCCATCAAACTGGCAGGCACAGATCTGCCTCTCATGCATCCTCTTCGAAAGCACAGAATCCCCATCTGGATGGCTATCACGCTCAAGAAACAGCAGCGCTGTCAGCTGATCCCTCCGGACTGGATGGAGGAGGGAAATCTGCGCAGAATCTTGGCGTTTGAACATGCCAATCCTACCGCTTTTTCCAATGTCGATTTTCACTGGCTGGAAATCGCACAAATCGTGCTCACTACAGCTCCAGATGATCTCACTTCGCCGCCACAGGTGATCCGAAACCTCGTAAGAGATATCCGAGAAGTGCGCGAACAGAAAAGTAGACAGGGTATGAAAGAGGTCAACGAAAACATGCTGCAAATGGACCGTCTGGGAGCGTTGGAAATCAACGAAATGAGACCGTTTGTGGTGGAGGGAATGGAAGAAATGATCAAGATCCGAAAGGCTGGAAAGAAAGAGGAACCTATCATTTACTCCGAAAGCGACAACCCGGAGGACGATGAGGACGATGAACCTACTTATGGACATGAAGACGAGTCTCTTTTGGCTGTACCTTCTTCACAGCTAGATTCTTCGTTGCGATATGGAGATCGAGTGACCACTTCGGAAAGAAGACAAGATCTGTCTCAATGGGATGATAATGGGCAGCAGGAGGCACCTGAGTGGTGATCTGGAAACATGTACGTACACTAATATATTTATTGTAAATGGTAAGGAGAAGAAGTACGAGTAAGAATTGCCTGTAGGCATTCTTTCCATGTTCCTACCAGTATTTATATTCTCGTCTGCAACTTCTGTAGATGCAATTGCACCTTGGAATACGAATCGACTCCATTCTACAATCACACTACAACATGATACTACAATTGGAGTTCTATGCTTTCAAACAATGTGTGGATAAAATCGTTAACGTATCTCTTCTTGCCCTACGATAGTGAAATCGCTGTTAAAGCCCTTCTTGCCAGTTACATTCGTGTGGCTAAACGTCAACCTCGGTAACCTTGACCTCGCTGAATTTAACCAGCACCAGGGCAATCTCCTGGTTCTCAATGAACTGCTTGGCGTCGGGGTTGGCCTTCTCGTGCTTGGCGAGATACTTTTTGGCCTCGTCCAGGTCCTCCACCAGTTTGGCTGAGCCATTGAGAGTCACACTCATGGAGCTGATCTCGTTCTGGTTAATGTTCTGAAGCAGCTCCAACAAAGAGGGCTCCTGGCCTCCCACGACCCGCGATCGAGCCGTGACCCAGTCGTGGACCAGCACGGACACTAATGGGTTTTGCGAGAGGTTGACGTATGTGGTGGAAGACTTTCGGGTGGTCAACACAATGGCCTGTTCGTCGGCAATGTACGTGTAGTTCATGAGCGTGACATTGGGCTGGTTGTTGTGACAGGTGCCGAGATGGACGAATCCGGCGTTGGTGAGCAGCTGCTCGACTTCTTTGGAGAGAGTGGCCATGTTGTATGTGGTTGTGATGTGAGTGTGAATGTGCTGCTAGAGATGTGGGGAGACGCATGATACGATATTTAGTGATATAAGGTTACTGTATGTCTTATAATAGAGCAGGCGGTGGGCGGTAAGATGTGATCAGATAACTAAAGGGGGAGTACGTGGAAATAGTCACGATGAGTATTTATTGACGGAAACAGTTTTCACAAATTGAACTGGCTACTATTTAGTTTCTTAGAATGCAGTACACATATTTGCCACTCTGATTCACTGAGTACTGTCTACACATTATGAGTGAATCTGAAACATCTGAAACTACATATGAGTATTTTCAGAGCCTTCGTATTGGAATTCAGACACTCAATGATACTCATTTCTCTTCCCTAGCATCATTGACACGGTTACTCTCTCTCCTACTTCATACAGTCAGGTTAAAGTTTGGAGATGCACGACACCAGAGAAATATCGTGATGGATCATTACAACTAAACAACATTCAAACAGACAACAACACTGGCAGTCAGACGAGCTGCAAACTATTACATACTCGGTATCATCCAATTGACAAACTGGTGATAATACAACATCTCGACACAAAACTGCTGATCATACAACACCTCGACACACTGTACCACTTTTTACACACCTCGACACACTACAATGGAGTCTGAATTCCCTGAAATCGGGGCTGAAATCACCCCAACCGGCGACGAAATGGAGGTGGAGATTGTCGAGGAAGTTATGGTGCCTGCAGCCCCTGTACTTCCTCCTCCGCAAGCTCCCGAACCTGGTACCGTCAGTGAAAGTATGATTGATACCATCAAATCTAGGACGTTGTCTATCTTGACAGGAAAAAGTATTCCTGAGCCGATATTCCTCGATGGAGAAAGAGCCCGAGTGTACAGTCTGATGGAGAACGCGATTCGGTTTGGAGAGGGAAACTCGTGCATTATTGTGGGTCCTCGAGGAACTGGAAAGTCGCTGATTGTGGAGTCTGCTCTAGCAGAACTGGAAGAGAAATATAACGGTGCTGGATCGCAGAACAACTTCATCACAATCCGTCTCTCGGGATACGCGCAGACAGACGATAAAATGGCTGTTCGAGAAATCGCACGTCAACTAGACACCTTTCTGCCGAATCAGGGACAGTTGATTGAGAACAAGAGTATATCCGAGACTCTGAATCAGATTCTGTCTCTTTTTGACCGTGCCGATATTGACGACAGCGAAAAAGAAACCGTGTCTTTGGTTTTCATTTTGGATGAGTTTGATCGGTTCTGTTCGACCACAAAACAAACACTACTGTACACTCTTTTCGATGTCGCTCAGTCGTCACGAGCTCCTATTGCTGTGATTGGTCTAACTCCTCGAATCAACGCACGAGAGTTGCTGGAAAAGCGAGTACGAAGTCGTTTTTCGCAACGTGTGGTTCAAGTCAAGAGACAGCACGGAATGAACGACTTTTGGGCTATTCTCAGAAACGCTGTCATTTACCCTGAGAAGCTGCTCAACATGGTCAAGAAGGAAGATGGCGAGGACACAAAATTGCATACTCAGGAGGACCTGGATACAGTCAAGTACTGGAACTGGCATTGGGAAGCCATGTTTCAGGCTGGACCTCTACGAGACCATGTTGAGCGGTTGTTTCATACAACTAAATCGTGTCGGGAGTTCTTCACTTCTGCTATTTTGGCTGTATCACAAGCAGATCCTTGGATTGACCCGAATGACTTTGCCACTGACGTGTTTGAAAGAGGTGTGGCTGACACAGAGTCGTTTATTGAAGGCCTCTCTGACCTGGAGCTGTCGCTTATCATCAGTGCGGCAAAGGTGGAAGTCATGTTCGAGGTGGACCAGGTCAACTTCAATCTGGCGTACGAAGAGTATCTAAAGACCGCCAAGGAACAAAGAGAAGCTCTTCGAGCCGTGGATCTGGAAGGAATGGCTACTGGTACAGTTGCCGGGTTCCGAATATGGAGCCGAGGAGTGGCTCGAGCTGCATGGGAGAAACTCGAGTCTCTCAACCTACTGCTACCAGTAGAAAAAAGTGCCAAGCGAGTGGCCAAACAGCTGGCCTCAGATACTTCGCTGGACGACGAGATTCGTATGGCTCGAGTGGATGTCAGTCTTCAAGAGCTAACTAACATGCTTGGAAACTCCCATCATCTCATCCAATGGACTAGAATCCGTAGATAGCCAAGGAAAACTATAGACAACATCTGCACATATAAAAAGGATAAATACAACCAAGTGACAGTATATATTCCATGTAGAGTATTTGTGGTTGTATTTATCACTTCTTAGGTTTGAAAAGAAAAAAATAAAAAATGGGGTCATCCCGGGTTTGAACCGGGGTCACCTGCAAGTTATGATTGTGCTGCAATCACAGGATGCTTCAGTCGCCCGAAGCAGGCATACTACCACTATACTAATGACCCTGGAAGACGAAAATTTTAAGTGAACTTTTAATATATCCCGAATTTTGATGTTCAAAAATTTTATTGGCGATTTCTCGTCCAATATTATCCATGAGCACATTATTTTTGCACACATAGTAGAAAAGGGATTAATTAATAGTCTGAGCAGAGTTTGAAGTGTGTTTATAATGAATATCGTCAGATATCGACGTTTTAATTTTACATCGAAACAGTGAAAAAAGGGGGTTGAGGTTAAGGGTGGATATATCTCTAAGCAGTTGTATTGAAAGCACAAAATTGAGAGACGGTAATCTTGAGGTACTATATAACAATATCGGTAAGTCTTCATACTCCTTGATCTAAATCTGATCTCACAGCGCGTGTATTTATCGTTCTACTTTGATGCTCAAGTTTTTAGCACTCAACACCAGCGAGCAAAACAACATATTCGAACGAGACAAGAAAGAGATAAGTCTTGTCCGGACCTTGGTAGGTATTGTATCCCTATCTCTATCTTTATAATTGTTTTTTGGACTCTTGACCAAGTACTTTTACTTGTACCGACATGCCCCCAACGGACTCTATATGGCTCCTTCTTGGTCTACATATGTGTAACTTATCAGAGACTTGAAACTGGTCCCGTCATTTATGTCTGTTGTATCCATCATTACTGTTCTTTCTGTATTGCCTCCTCCATCTCCTTTCGTTTTAACACCAATACTCTCAATTTGTTGACACCTCATAGCAGCCTCTAACTTTCTCAGTAATAGCCATATTGTTATATCGACTTGACCAGCCCATTCTCCAGTTTGCAGGCATTCAGATGGTTCCAATTATTCCACTATTACTATCATATTACCACCTTTAATCTGGAACCACTCATTTCGCTCATCCTATAGAACTGACCCCAACTCCACCAGAACTATTCATTGAACCATAGAGACTTAATCAAGAGGTTCCTCAGGCTCAGACAATTCCATTGATACCATTCAAACCATTCCTACTCTTTCTCTCAGAGTTTTAACGGCGACTTCAGTAATTCCTCTATCTCACACGATTGGATCTATCTCCCTCAGAAATACTCGCATCGCTATAAGGACTTGACCGTCGTGTTCCTCTATCCCAGAGTATTCTGAAAAGACCGCCAGTATCTTCCCCTATCCTTTGTACCTTGTTTTATTCCCAACATCGCATATAGCCATAGAGTATTGTACACGAAGATTTCCCCCATAAATATGCTTATCATCATGACAAGCGAATTATTACATTGCCATCAGTGTAGAGATTATATATATATCACCCATTTCTCTCCAACAACTTCCTGTCTAGTTTTTACTCTGACACCCTCTCATCGTTATCATTACAGAAATGTCCGCAACATCGCCAAAAATGCCTTCATCGCAACAGGAAGTTGAATATCTAGTTCCTCAGAGCTGGAGTATTGCAATGGTGAAGTTCAAGTCTCCTTATCACCGCTCGTCCGATATTTATTTCAACTGCCCCCTAATCATCCTAGGTAACAACATTGTCTCGAATTTCATCAGAAATGTTTTTATCGTTGCAATAACTTGAAAGGAGTAATCTCTGTGTCTATCCGGTTCTTTTGGTACCATTTAGTTTACGTCTATCACCTCTTTTCCCCATTAATCATTGACTCTACCAATTCTACCTGTGAAGATACATAGAGCTATATACCTAATAAGCCGTAGAGTGATGCATAAGTTGGAGATATGGGAGAGGTACAAGAACGTCAGATATCGTCCCATTAGATTTCTACTTACTTATTCGTCTACAATATAGGGCATTTGAAAGATATCTACAGACTTTCGTGTACTCAGACTATCTGTTGACTTTCGATTCTTCTCCTGAGAATGCAGAATCTCTCAAATCAATACCAAGCATGAAACTATTGTACAACTATGCTTGTATATTCTGAATTTGTCCTTCTACGATCTATTCTCCCTTTCAGTACCGTACACCACATCTCATACCATCATCCTTATAATATATACTCTCTACGCGACAATCTTGTCGGCGTACTTGAGAACCACCTTGTCGAAAAGAGCGTTTTTCTCGGCCAGATCCTCGAAAATGGGGTGCTTGGCGTCCACCTTTTTCAGCTCGTCCTTGAGCTCCGTCACGTCGTCGCCGTCAGAAAGACCCACGACAATCTTGGCCACGAGGGCGTTAGGGTCTTGGGGAACCACCTCGTCGACCTTAGTCAGCGTCTCCTTGGCCTCGTCAATTCGACCCAGCTGAATCTCAGTCAGCGCCTGGCCCAACAACATGTTGCCGGTCTTGTGCTGTGAGAGATCCTCAAAGATGTAGTAAGCAGATCGGACGTTGTCGTCTCCGTTGGCCCGCATGGCAACGATAGCAGAGGCAAGCAAGTAGGCCACGTCATCGTCCGAGGTTCGAGCGTAGTCGTGGATGAGTTTCTGAGCAGCATCGATCTTGTTCTGGTCCACGAGAATTCGAGCAATCAGCAAAACAGCCTCAAAAGAGCCCTCGTGCTTCTCCAGCAGAGAAAGAGCCTCGTCCAGCTTACCCTCAAGATAAAGACCGGTGGCTCCAAACAGCTGAACAGCCTCGTTGTCTGTGTTTGAAGAAGCCAGACCTGCCAAAATAGCAGCGTCTTTGTGTCCAGAAGTCACAAACTTGCGGTAGGCAGTTAGTGCCTCCTTGGTGGCAGGAGAAGACACGTCATCAAAGTTGGCAGGCGTCAGACCTCCAGCAATCTCAGCTCGGTACTTGAGAAAAGCCACGGCGTCTTTGTGTTCGTCTTTGATCTCGGCGGTGTTAGCAGCCAAAAGAGACTTGGTATCGCCGGTGAAAAACGCCAATCGCGCGTCAAGAATGTCTGTGTTAGAAGAAGAAGGAAAAACGGCTGTTTTTGAAGGTCTTACTCACTCTCAATTGTAGACATGTTGTGTGGTGAGAATGTCGTAATGCTGTCACATAGCACATGCAGGTGTCGACGTGTTCCATAGAGTTTCTTAGTCAGCAAAAAAACGAGGTGGAGATGGAGAGTTGGAATAAATGATGGATTGTTAGTATTGTTTTTTGTTGTGTTTTTATGGCTACATTATTAGGATCTAGATCTGGTATTTACAGTATTTATATAAAATTACCTTACTGATAGCTACAGTATAATAAGGTGAATGATAACTGAAGTTAAGGGCATGCAGAATTGAGAGGATGATCATAGAAGGAGTAAAAGTGGTACCAGAGGTATCTCTGAACGTTCCTGATTTGTTGATTCATTAGCCCCCTTAGTCGTAGGAATACTTTTAAAGGAGTTAATGGCAGTTAAGCATTATGGATGGACAGTATTGGGTGGTCTTAGAAAAAAATGGCTGTCAGGAGGTTGTAGGAGACGTGGATAGTACCGTTGGATTCACCTGAATTCAGATAATACGTTGATTAAGTCGGTACAGTGATACTGGTATTTCTGGTGGAGATAGGGCCGATTCTGTTTTAGTGGAAATAGAAATTTTCGGACTAAAAAGCGGAATAGAGATAGTAGGATGGAGTTAAGGGTACCAGAAGGACCTACAAGAGCGTATCTAAAACCCTGTGAACTCGCTATGGTATTGTGTGCACTTCTATGTGAGTTGGGGACCGTTGTGTGACTAAGTAGAATTGAGGTTGCAAGCAGTAAAACGAGATTGAGAGTGATAGAAGGAGTATTAATGGTACCAAAAAAATCATCTGAGCCTAAGGAACACATTGGTCAAGTCGCCACGGCTATGACAGTTTTTTTGGAGGAGTTGGATCAAGTTGTATGCTGATGTAGGAACAAGATGATGGGTACCAAAAGAGGGTAAGAAGGACCAGAGAGGACGTTGATGGTATCATACGAATACTCCATCTCGTAAATATACAATGAACAAGTTGCTATAGCGATATATGTATTATCGATTGAGTTAGGGGAAGTTCTGGGTGCGGAGCATATTGAGAGTATCGTTGGTAAAAGGGGTAGGGACATGGTAGTAGAAGTATAAGCGGTATCATTAGAATCCTCTGTATCAGGAGAGTACGTCTGTCAAGTTCTCGTAGGTGTATGAGTTTTTTTGAAGAAGTTGGAGCTGGTTGTGTTGTCGGACATACAGTGGATGTTTTAAAAGTACTTGGAACAGTAATTGGGTTGAATAAAAAGATTGTACAATTGCAGTTGTACCTGGAATCACCTCCTTAGCTTGTTGGGAATGTCTTTTCTGGGACTAGTAGCTCTTTAACAATGACTATGTCGAGGTACCCTGTACAATTGTAAGTACAATACGTAATGTACAGTACAGTTACTAGTACTTTTCCTACTTTTATGATGGTCTTGGTTGAACATTATCGGTTATCAAGTATCTGTCTATCGTACTTCTTCTCTTCACATCCCTACAGCTATGTAGACCTTTAAGAAGACATCTCATAAGTGTTCTCCAGTATAAGAATGGCCAAACCATCATGGCTCAACTACAGATGTCAAGTACAATACGAGTAGTGTGATTATTAGAACAAGTACGGATTGTTACTATCGTAGTAATTTCCCTTCATTTATGACTTCCTCAGTTGAGTATTGTCTCCAAACTAACCTCTATATTCTTCTTCTCTTGACATCCTACAGTTGTGAAGACTGAGCTTTAGGGTGCATCTCATAACGTGTTCTTCAGTATAAAGAAACCAAATATTTTGGTGAAGGACAATGAGTAGTAATACATGTTCCTTCTCTATACATACGTACAATTCAATTTATTCAGTTCACCATGCCATAATGCGAATATAAATGTTTCAAGTGGATCTCAACCACCTAAGAGAATCATAGGATAATACTGTAAATTCAAAGCTTTTAACACCTTTAAATAATGAAACACCTTTAAATAATGAAAAGTAATCATACTACACCAGGTGCAAAACAAGTACCAGGGTACGTACTGTTACCAGCTCTCGTACAATACAGGTATGCTGTGACATCTACAAATGTCCTTCATGAACTTCTACTCTGTGACTCCTCTAGGAATCTACTTCTTGTTCTTGTTGTACTTGGTGACTCTGCTACATATCATCTCACTGGTTTTTCTTCAGCATTATATATCGTACTTCTATCGGCCTCAAAAATACCCAGATGATTATATCAAGTCTATCGGCGGATTCTCTGAAACGAGGCGATTCTAACGGTACCAATAACTTCCCTTTCTATCTCTACACTCCTACTGGTACGATACTACGATAGATGTGCTTGTTTGTTCTCTGTGACTCTGTGACTCTGTGACTCTGTGACTCTCCTACTATCTGTTCATGGATCGTACTCGTACTCGTACTAGTACTTCTACTCCGACTCCTACTACCACTACTCGCTCCATTCAGTTCAATATAATAACATCTATTCTTGGCGACATGCGCTCACTTTAATACTGTCCGTGACCCGTGCCACGGCTCCATTTGCCGTACTTCTCTTACAGCTTGATCTTGCCAGATCCCAGAGAAGCCCAGTCCTCGGCGTCCAGCTCCACGTACTTGTTGCCCTTGAGCCAGTAGATGGGGCTCTCGCCGGCCTCGTGGGGCATCTTCTGGTTCTTGTACTTGACCTTCTGCACCTTGTTGTTGCCGGTTCGCTCAATCTCGTCCACAAACTTGATGAACAGGGGCACGGCGTACTTGGGCAGCTGCTTGAGCGAGTACTCGGCAATCTGGTCCAGGTTGGGCTTGACGGACGCGTCCTTGAGCTTCACCACAGCGAATCCGGCTCGGCCCTCGTGCTCAGGCACCTTGACACCGACACAGACAACCTGCTCAATGTTAGGGTCCGAAGCTCCAACGTGCTCCTCAACCTCGGAGGTAGACACGTTTTCGGACTTCCATCGGAAAGTGTCTCCGAGTCGATCAACGAAATAGTAGCACTGTTCGTCGTTGAGTCGGACAAGATCTCCGGTTCGGTAGTAGGCATCGCCCTTCTTGAACACGTCTCGCATGATCTTGGAGTTGGTGGCCTTGTCGTTGCCGAGGTAACCCTGGAAGGTTTCGTGCACCTTTTCGGGGTTGGGAATCTTCTGGATGAACTCTCCAGGCTCGTCAGACTGCGCCACTCGGCAGAATCCGGTCTCGGGATCTCGCCACAGCTCGGTTTCGTCTTCGGGATCCACAGGAACAATGGTCTGTCGGGTGGCCAGGATGGCTGCCAGCAGCTTGCCGTATCGGCCCATGGCTCCAATACCGATTTCGCCCTGCTGGAAGTTGTTGGTTCCCAGAGGACCCTCGGTGGCAGCGTAAAACTCGCCGATGGCAGGAATGTTGAACCGTTCCTTGAACTTGACCCAGATGTCTCTTCGCATTCCGTTGCCGAACGCCACCTGGATGTGGTGGCTCTTCTCGTCAGGAGAGGGAGGAGCGTTGATCAGGTATCTGCAGGTCTCTCCAACGTACTGAATGTGAGTGGCGTTGGTGAGTTTGGCCTGGGTCCAGAAAGTGGTGGTGGAAAACTTTCGGCCGGGAGCATAGGCGGCTCCTCGGTTCAGACAGGGCAGACAGCCGAGAATGGCGGCAGTCGAGTGGTACAGAGGCATGGCAGAGTACACGACGCCGTTGTTCTTGAGCCGAATGGAGTGGCCGTAAAGAGACGACATGAGCTTGGCCTTCTTCCACGACATGATGGCGGGCTTGGGCAGACCGGTGGTTCCAGAAGTGTAGATGAGCACGGCGGTATCGTAGTCCTTCTGCTCGGGATGACGTTCGTAGTCAGGAGCTCTGTAGGCCGGAGAAGCGGCGTAAGCAGCCAGAAACTCGTCGTCCATGAACACGGTGTCACATTTGGCCTCGGACTTGATTTCGCCAATGGAAGGACGCACGTTGCCCTCAACCTCGGTGTCCACAAACATGATGGAAGCATGTCCGACCTTGAGACAGTGCAGAAGTGACTTGTCGGCCAGGTTGTAGTTGATAAAGGCAGGAGTAGCACCCAAGTTCCAAATGGCAAACCACACAATGATGAACAGAGGCGAGTTCATGGCATTCAGCGCAATCGTGTCGTTGGCAGTCACTCCGTACTTGTTTCGAAGCATGTGCGACATTTTGAGAACCTCGTCGTAAAGCTGCTGATAAGTGTAAGTCTCCACATCAAACAGATCGTCGTACGAATCGCCACTGGGCTTCTTGCCCTCAATGGGCTTGGGGTACACGATGGCAGGGTTGTTGGGGTACTTTTTGACAGCGTCCTCAAAAGCGTACCAGTACTGAACTCGGCCCTTCCAGGCGTTGTAGAAAAAGTCCAGACCATTAGTCATGGCTCCTCGAATCATGTAAGCATCTTCGGAAATGAGAGTCTTGGCCTCCAGATAGGCGGCTCCAATGGCGGCAGCAGCAACAAGTCCAGCTGTCATTGTAGTTTGGATGTAGTGGTCAAGAAGTCCAAAGGGCAGCCACGGTTAATATAAGGGCCAGCATGAAAAAATGGGGTATCTGGGGTCAAACTTTAAGTGTGGGGGGACGATTTGAAAAAAACTAAGGTAGGGGGTCGATTTCTGGATTTTGAAAAAACGAAAATGTGCGGAATTGTCTGGGCTATTTATTGGTGGTCTCTGATTGGCGATATCTCGCAAAATGGCGCTTTTCTCACCGCCCCATTTCTCAATGTGGGGTCGGCAGGACGTCATCACCTCGGCTCGGTACTAACTTTAAAACGTCTCCAGATTACATGCTTTAACACATGGCAACGGTAACTCAGAATGCGACAAGTGGAACTGGAGCTGGAAAACAATGACTCAGCGGGAAGTGGATAGTATAGTATTACCCGGTTACATAATCTCCCCGGGCCAACAACCTGACTAAGCATTTGCCACAAAATCTCGCCACAGACCACTGCTACTTCCGCTTATGTACCCCCCTTTGAAAATAAACTCGTCGGGAATTCCAGGACAGCAAATCATGGTTCGGCACATTTTGGCGGGGATAAGTCACGTGTAGAATGCGGTTTGGAAGCAACCGAGCCAATCAGAGGACAGGTTGAGAGTGAGTAAGATGTCTTTGGGGTTATGAGGCTTAGGAAGTGGTGGTATGGGGTTATATTTTGAGAGGATTGTTGGTGCTTCGACGACGAGGTTTTCCTCATTGCACACCATGTGATTCTAGGTTCTGTGGGGTGACGTGGCAGAGTTGAGATGAGGCTGAATAAGCACGCTGGAGACGTGTGGCTGAGTAAGCGACTTTTGTATACCTTCCGTTACTACTTTCGTCTTTTTCCGACTCTTTTTTCACCTCCAAACATCTTTTCTTGCTGCGTCTTTTCAACGTTATGTATCAACGATATGTAGCAGCCTAACCTTTTCGCGCAACCAACAATGTGAGAATTGCCTAATTGAGGATTTAACCTGATACCATTTTAAGCTGATTATTAGACACCGAAAAAGAATCACACTTGTATAAATATCCTGTATTTCCAGAATATTTATGTAAAACCAAAACAAATCGTAGAAATTCGGAAACTAATATTCCGCTGCTTGGCGCATATTATTCCGCCCTGCGGGGTGACTAGCGCCGATAAATCCGCTAATGCGGGGTCATGTCGTGGATTACTAATATGATTACTAACGCCAATTCCAAACACGGACGATTCGGGGAACGTGGTTTTTCGTATACGAATCTGATAGGACCCTTCGCTTATTAAGGTGGGTATCATGAAGATGAGTAAGCGGAACGGTGATGAGTCAGCCGGAGAAGAATGCTTACTAGTGGAAAACACGCGTCCAGTTGCGTTGAAAGCACGTGTCCAAGCAACGACTTATGGCGGTAAAAGACGTGAATGTTCCTGATGGCCATTAGTAAGAAAAACAAAAAGTCACGTGTTTGGTATACTTTAAGACTTAGTAACGTTACTCTATTCACCAAACACGTGATCAGTCACGTGAATGCCCTGCATTAGTGTTGTTTGTACGAAGCCTTCTCTTTACAAGTACAACGACGATACATCGTCTACAACTACATACACACTTTCTGTAGTTACGTAATACCCACATTAGTCACGTGACCGTACAGTTACGTAATATTATTCCACACTGGTCACGTGCATCTGACTAATCACATGACTGTCCCCAAACCTCCCCATCTCATATGCGTCCTGCATGCACTGTACATGTGCGTAAAACCTTAATATTTCACCACACTGAAATTTCTGGGAAAAATGTGACAATTTGAAAATGGGCCGAAAATGACCAGACAAGCGCTAAGTGTATCAGTTTACGTAATCCTATCAAACTCATGTGCTTCATTTTTTAATGGCATCTTTTTTACGTAATCTACAAAGCCCCCGTGCCAATGTTTGCACTGTTTGGACCATGTATAATTATAAATAGGGGTCAAAACAAACAATGCGAGTTGAGGTTTGTTCAGGAAACGAAATGGTAGCTGAGTAAGCGGGGTAAGTGGAAGAAAATAATTGGCATTATGTAATGTGGTTAGTCATGTGGATAACGCACAAAAAATGACTAAGCTGACTCTCTCCTTTCCGGCCTCCTAGCAACGGGCCCATGTCTTGAAATAGTAGAGTTCAACGGGAACCATAATGGTCATAACCATAACAAAAATGAAAATATTAAAAACGGCGTTACTAACCGGATCTTTTAGCAGAAAATTACTAATCGGGAATATAATCTATGGTTACGTAATTGCAGCTGCTGCAACTGATTCAGCCACAAAATTCGCAATTCTGGAGCAGCTATAAAGTCCTGATTCGCATGACATCCACACTGTTTGTATTTATACGGATTATACTTTGGACCTAAATATGTCTTGTGTAGTTTCATATTTTCACTTTAGAAAAGGAGATATACTGGGTCTTACAGAGTAGCTGGAAAAAAGAAAAAATCACCCCTATTTTCGCCTCCTCCTCGTCTACAAAATGCACTCCTCAGATGTCAAAAAACTCGCTCCTGAACCCCCGAGATTCAGGGTCTTGGGTTCAGGGTTAGGGCTTCCCAATACGGCTCGTCCCAAACATAAACAAGCCGAACCTTATCAGTCTACCACTAACACAAGTATATCTGTAGATGTTTTGAGATCTTCCATAGCAGAGTCTGTGGAGATATCTGAGTGACACAAAAAGTTCCAGCATTTCAACAAAACAAGCACCTACCTGATTGTAAGTATCGTGCCCGTCACATTGTCAGTGTCTCTTTTCTTTCCGCTCATTTCTTTCCCCTTCCGCATTTCTTTGCCTGTGCTATCCTCTTCCGCTCATTTCTTTGACATTACTTCGACAGTGTTGCAAAATGAAAAAAGTCGAGCCCATCGAGTTTCTCAAAGACAGAGTCTACCTGGGAGCATACACCCATACCCCCAAGGACACAGAGACCACCGTCTATTTCACTGTAGACGACGCTCTTCCCTACAACCCTTTTCATCTGGATTTTGGACCACTGAACGCAGGTCATTTGTACCGTTTTGCAGTTGCTCTTCACGAGATTCTGGCTGAGAACGAAGACAAGGCCGTCATGTTCTACTCGTATCCGGATCCCCGTTACCGGGCCAACGCTGCCTGTCTTCTGTGTTGTTACATGGTGTTGATTCAGTCGTGGCCTCCTCATCTTGCCCTGGCTCCCATTGCCCAGGCCGAGCCTCCCTTCATGCCGTTTCGAGACGCCGGATACTCGACGGCCGACTTCATTCTGACCATCCAGGACGTGGTGTACGGCTGCTGGCGGGCCAAGGAAAAGGGGTTTCTGGACCTGCGCCACTTCAACCTCGACGAGTACGAGCAGTACGAAAAGGTGGACCAGGGCGACTTCAACGAGCTGCCGCCCCACTACATTGCGTTTGCGTCGCCGCAGCAGGAGGACTTTCTGACGCCTCTGGACCAGGCGTTCAACAACGTGCTGGACTACTTTGAGACCCACAACGTGCAGCTGGTTGTGCGTCTCAACTCCATTCTGTACGATGCTCGACAATTCGAACAGCGAGGCATCAAGCACATTGACATGATCTTCGACGACGGCACCGTGCCCACCATGGACATGGTCAAGAAGTTTGTTGGTGCTGCAGAGTGCATTATTGAGCAGGGCGGCAAGATTGCAGTGCACTGCAAGGCCGGTCTGGGACGAACGGGCTGTCTGATTGGCGCCCATCTCATCTACTCGTACGGCTTTACCGCTGCCGAGTGCATTGCATACATGCGGTTTCTGCGGCCAGGCATGGTGGTTGGCCCCCAGCAGCACTGGCTGTATCTCCACCAGAACGAGTTCCGAGACTGGAAACGAACCATGGTAGTCGGGGATACGCCCAGCTACAAGCTGGCCAACCTGCGGCCTCTGGTTCCCATTGCGGACCAGCAGTGCAAGCTGCGGGCCCAGCTGAGCGCTCTGCAGGACCAGATCAGACGCAAGGAGGAGCAGCTGGGGTCTCTGGGCGCGTCTGGTGTTACTCATGACTCCATCTTGCCGTCCACGCCACCCCCCAAAACGCCCGAGCGGTCGATTCTCGGCGACATGGACCATTGCAACTCCATTCTGCCTGCTCCCACGCCCGGACAGCCCCGAAAGAACTCTCCCAGTCCTGCTCATAGAACCGGAAGTGTGGGCATCTCGGCCATCCGGCCCAAGCGGTACATTTCGACCTCCCATGACGCCGTCTACAACTCGGACGAGGAGCGAGAAGGGTCCATTGCCTCGGCCCGACGGGTCGTCAGCAGGCAGGTTTCGCGGCAACCGTCCCGATCCGTGTCTGTGTCTGTTTGCGAGGACGTGGAGGGTTCGTTGATTGTGACTGCCTCGCACTCGCCCTCGCGACGGCCCTCGCACCAGCAGCAGATGCGGTCGCCCTCCAAGCAGCTGGACTTTGACCAGGAGAATGACATGGGCAAAAAGTCTCCGCTGAGGGTGCGAAGCCCGTCCAGACGACAGGCGTCGTTGCGGCAGGTCAGTGGAGAGACGGGGGTTCGAAAGGTCTCTCGAAGCAAGAGATAGGGAAGTCAAGCCAGACAACGCTTGTTTCCGTTTTGAACCACTCACCACTTCACTTCAACTAAAATACAGGCCACAGCAGAGACCACAGCTATCGGGACCCCACTAGAAATTTCATCCCGCGCTAACAGATACCACAGTTTTATGCATGGAACAGTATGTATGGATTATTAATGAATTATGTAATGGACAGAGAGGAGGTGGAGAAGGGGGGGTTTATGTGTACCAGTTTTAACAATGAAATCATGTGTCAGTACACAGCATACTTGTACAATCGTACTTGTATCTTACCACCTGGTTGTACTTACTGGTGGTCTGAAAAACACAATACTAACTACACACATCTAACCTATTGAGGGAGTCTTAGTATGTTATGGCTCTGGTTGATGAAACAATGTCCAGATATCTCTCGAATAAGACAATTGACCTGATACTCACTCCTCGTGGTGATATCTCTCAAATAGTGAAAGTCACTCTCTACCAGGATAGGTGAAGCGTTGATAGGAGACTATCGTTCTATAGATGAGGAAGTTTCATGCCTCTCGTATGACCTCAGTGATAGTAACACATTCGCAGTACTGCCTCGTGGTGTACGTTCCCTTTAGTTTAACTTGTATAGAATAGTTTGTTGTATAGAATAGTTGATTTAATTCCAAAGAAAAACCAAGCCAAATATATTGATTGAAGATGCTATCCTTATCGTTGTAATGTGGAATCTATGGCTCTAATGACACCACTGAATCCTGTGGTCCAGGAGTCTTTCTTATTTATCAACAGTAGGTATAGGAGTCTTTACTGGATGTGTATAATGATCTAACCGTTATAGCAATGGAAGTATACAGCTCCACAGGTGCCCTCATAGCGAATGCTAGATACTCTCATGACATTCGCCTTCACTAGACCTGAAAGGCACAAGTCAAGTGTAGGTGATATACTGTTGGCACTATAATGAAGGTGTTTGCTGTGATATGGTTGTTCTGGAAGTAAAATGTATATCACATCCTCTTGGGTGACTTCGAATACAGCTCGGTCTTGTTGATCTATGGATATGTTCAGACCACAGGTTACTGCTCTCTCTTGGAGATACTACTGGCCTCAAAATCTGATGGTACAAGCAACAGAGACATTTACAAATCGCCTAAGTGTATCTAAGAGATATATAATTGCTTTCATCTTCTATGTTAGGTATTGCTGAAGTGTGTAGCCCACTTGTAGCAGTCTTCTGAGATCACAGGTAGACTGTCTTGAAAATGTAGTAACGTCGGATATTGTTGGGTTGGTATGTTACTGTAAATTAACGGTGCCTTACTAGTGTGGGTATATCAAACTGTCTGATTGATGATAGATGATTGAATACAAGTCAATCTGAAAGGACTAGATAAGAACCTTATCGCAGTGAAGGTGGAGTGTCTGATATGTAAGAATAAGCATATTTATGTAGTATAACACACAGGAATATCATGGCACTGTTAGAAGAGCAAAACAGAGTATATATAATGATGATTCCACCTCAATTCCTCCTCATACCAGATAGATCATACTGTTTCGTACCCAATTAGGTTCGTAGGTGCCTTATCCGAACTCAAATTTATAGTGGACTATTAGGGAGTCTTTTCAATGACGTTTCTTCATGGCAAAAACTTCATGAGTATTAGGAATTAGCTAAGACGTTCTGATCTCACATGTTTTGGATATGGTGGTCATAATCTGAGTGTCAGAACATTTCTATTGGCCTATAAATGCATACAAACTCGAAGTTTAGAAGATACCTCGGTACAAGTGCTCTACCATCTTGGCATTTTGACGATATATGGAGAGTTAGTGTCCTATTATATATCTATATATACATGAAGAGTATAGTAAGAGACTACAGTTGTTCATTTGAATCCTGTGGCTCATTGTGCTGAGAGTGATTTATTTGTATACATGTGTTCTACTTGAACTTAGAGAGCATCCATAACTAAAGTACTTGGACAAACCAGTGACGTCACGAAGCAGGTCAAGACTTCAATATACAAGTAAATATTTTTTGCAGCCCCAAAAAAAACAGTACAAGTACAAGTACAAGTACAAGTACATTGGGCCCTGCCCATAACAGCAGGCATACTGACATGGAAATGGAGTCAATCTGATGACATTGAAAAAAAAAATGCTTTTCTTAACACCACAATTTGTCTCATCACTTCTGCATAATGGCATGACATGTGAGTGTAATACAGCATGCACAAGAGCGGGATATTGACAATGCCGCATTGGGACAATGTACAATTGTATACGTACCCCACGTTACCCTACCGACCCTGAATTGTCCTTGTACGTGTATGTATGTGCGCAACCGAATATTATCGCACGAGACCCGATACGACGTTCCTTGTTCATTGCAAATACCTCATTTACAAATACGAGTACACATGAGCAAATATCGAAAAATAAATAATAAAAAAACAATTTTTATATTGGAAAAAGAAGAGGAAATTCCCTCTAAAACCAGATCAGTATGGTTGGCCACGAAGCAGCATTCTATACAGAGCTTCCAAGCCTTGCCGAGTTTGTATGTATAGTTCAAAAACCACAAAGTGGAGCAGGGTGGGCAGAAGTTCGAGTTAAGCAGACCTAGACTTCAACTAAGGTCCGTACCTTGGTACTCGTACTTGTAAAAGAGAAATGGCTCTGACTGTAAATCCAGGCACTGGAGCTATACGTAATTCGTTTCCAGTCTAATTTTTGAGGCTGAAGCAAGGGAGACGAGCAATGGATCTTCAGGTTACTGTTACAACGCGAAAAGAGCCAATGTTGATGTTGATGAGGTGACGATAAAGCAACAATAACAAGTTGCTGTGTATTTTCAGAAAAGTTGCTATTTATTGTGTTCTTGTACTTGTACCTGGTGCCTCACTTGTAGTTGCCCTCAGTAAAAAACGCGTCATTATTCACTTAAAAAAGCCCTTCAAATGTCGTAACTGCTACACTGTAGATCCGATGTGGAAGATGCATCGACGATCAGTAACAGAGAGTGGCCACTAGAGGGTGGAGTCTTTTCCTTTTTTCTCCCTTTTTTCAGGAAATACATTTAGCTGCGTTACGTTAATTACGTCAATTACGTTAATTACGTTAAATCCAGACTCGATCTACTTGTACCCATATCCTGGCTCAGCCTATACTCAGCCTCTTCATATATATCCGAATCGCCACTTCAGGGGCTGTGTAAACTAGTTGGAGCTATTTTTGTCTGGTGACAGTAATTAGTCCAAAACGATTCTAACTACAAATACTGTAGAATTGTAAGACACGCTGTACTCCACAATAACAACTTTTGTTTGTCTCGTTTCTGACTCGTTCTGTCTCGTGTCTCGGTATTCGTTACACTTGATATGCGTCGAAGGATTGTGTACAAAAGCCCTCTGGAATGCTGGGGTCGGTTTGGGTTTATGCACCGCGATGGTTAGACTTTGTCTGCAAGAGGACAGTAACGGTTCGGGACAAGCGGAAAAATATGTCCCCGCTTGAGTGTGAAAATGCGGGATAATAAGATAAATTGGAAATGCGAGTAAAACCGGGGAAAGCTGGTAATTCGTGTTATGTATTTTTTTTTTTAAATACTATTAAAAGCACCATAATCCAGACAAAAAAATCGCCTCACCAGTTCACCTCCCATTTGGTCTATTTACCTCCGGTAATGAGACAGGAAGCAATGAAAGGAGCTTGGCAGATGTAATATGCACTTTACGATGGGTGGTCCAAAACGAAGCGTAAGGGTACGTCCTGACCGCTGGAAGGGAGCGAAAAATGCCACATATACGGCCCAACCCCTGCCAAAAGGCTGGGACAACCTGAACGCGCCTTTCCACGCGTCCAATCAAGGTACATTCCGGCTTGTTGTGAGTTTCCCAATTGGAGTATGCTGAGGAACACAGTTAAACTGGGTTTGGAGTTTTTTTTGAGCCGCAGGGGAGAAACACCTCTGTGGGGATTTTGGGGCTGAAAATATGTATAAAAAAGTGAGTTTTCGGGGTTAAAAGGGGAGGAGAATCTAGGACGACTATTATAAAACTTGTATATCTTTTATTGAGCCCACAAACAAGGGTTCTCTGACCCCTCCAAATGTATCATTAAAAGCTTATTTCTCCAAACCTTATATCCGAACCCTCACACCTGCCTTAAATATCTCACGGTTGCTAAGGCAGAGACAGCCCTTCTCTTCTGTATCTCACCATGAAATTCACTCCTCTTCTGCTGGCCTCCGTCGGTCTGGCCCAGAGCTTCTACTCTCCCACAGACTCGTATGCTCCTGGCAGTGTCGACTGTCCCTCAGAAGATACTCGAATCGTCCGAAAAGGCGAGGGTCTGTCTCCCCAGGAAAAAGACTGGGTTGAAAACAGACACGAACAGACCCGTCCCGAGCTGCTCAACTACCTCAAGCGGGTCGGCTTCAAGTCTGTGGACCCAGACCAGTTTTTGGGAGATGACACAAACATCACCATTGGTCTGTCTTTTTCGGGAGGAGGATATCGAGCAATGTTGGCTGGAGCAGGTCAGTTTGCTGCTTTGGACGCTCGAACTCCCAATGCTACCGAACAAGGACACGTTGGAGGTCTAGTCCAGGCCGCGACATACCTCGTGGGACTTTCTGGAGGTAACTGGATGGTTGGATCTGTGGTTATTAACAACTTCACCACCATTCCAGACCTGCAACATTCCTCTGATGTGTGGGACCTTGAACACTCAATGATCAACCCTGGAGGCATCAATATTTTCAAGACGGGTTCGTACTGGGACGACATCAACGACGACGTGAACGACAAGCAGCACGCTGGTTATAACACGTCGTTTACAGACATTTGGGGCCGAGGTCTGTCGTACCAGTTTTTCAACGCTTCCAACACTGCCAGACTCACCTGGTCCGAAATCCAGAACTACGACCACTTCAAAAACCACTCCATGCCCTACCCCATTGTTGTGGCTGACGGACGAGCTCCCGGTACTCGAATTCTGGCTTCCAACTCGACCATTTTCGAAATGTCGCCTTTTGAAGTTGGATCTTGGGACCCTAACGTGTACTCTTTTGCCCGAACCGAGTGGCTGGGAACCAACATGACCAACGGAAAGCCCAACGGAACCTGTGTCCATGGCTTTGATAACGCTGGTTTCATTGTTGGAACTTCTTCTTCGCTTTTCAACCAGTTTATCCTCCAGCTCAACTCGACTGGAGTCACTGGAGTTGTTTACGACCTGGCCCACTCGATTCTCAAGCGTCTGGACAAGGACTCGGACGATATCGCCATCTACTCCCCTAACCCGTTCAAGGGTCTCGATTACCTGGGCAACAACTCCATTTCTCGAACCGACTATCTGGATCTCGTTGATGGAGGAGAAGACGGACAGAACATTCCCTACTACCCTCTTCTGCAACCTGAGCGAGCTGTCGACGTGGTCATCTCGTACGATAACTCTGCTGATACGGATTACTACTGGCCCAACGGAACTTCTGCCGTCCAGACTTACCAGCGTCAGTTCGAGAAGCAGGCCAACGGAACCATTTTCCCCTACGTTCCCGACGTCAACACTTTCATCAACAACAACCTGACTTCTCGACCTGTTTTCTTTGGCTGTGACGTCCAGAACCTGACTTCTCTCGACAAGAACGGCTACACCAGCGTCAACTCTTCTGCTCCCCTGCCTCCTCTCATTGTCTACATTGCCAACTACCCCTGGACCTTCTTTTCCAACACCTCAACTATGGGCAAGCTGTCGTACAACAAGAACGAAGTTGCCGGCATGATTGAAAACGGATACACCACCTCCACCCAGTTCAACGGAACCGTGGATCCTGATTGGCCCGTTTGTCTGGGATGTGCTCTTCTCAAGCGAGAAGCCACCCGACGAAACCAGTCGCTGGGAGATGACTGTGACCAGTGCTTTTCCAAGTACTGCTGGAACGGAGAGACTGACGATGACGCCGAAAAGGCTCTTCAGTTTGCTCCCGACATCTACGCCAACGGCCCCAACGTGTCTTCCAACGCCTCCATTGGCCAGGCTTCTTCTACTTCCAAGCCCAAGAAGAACGGAGCCGATCTGTTGATGCCCGGTATGGCTGCCATGGTCATTGGTTTCGCCGCCCTTCTTATGTAAGCATATTAATTTGAATCCTTTTGAACAGTGTACCAGTAACAGGTATACGAGTACCAGGTACTGGTACGAGTACTTGTAGCCATGTATAAATGTCTAGCTCTTGATTAAGTCGATATAACAGTGTTAAAAAGTAGATTCAACATAGGTCAAACAGTATGACCTGTGTGTATCGTACTTTTTAAAAGACCACATCTGAAATACAGACGATAATTCATTCACTACCTCTCCCTGAAGATACATTACAGCTATATACCTGGTAATCCAGGTTATTGTCTACCACCATAAAGTGTACTGGTTCATACAGTATGACTTTGTCTTCTGTTAATTTAGCGTACTCACACAAAATATGTCTAACTCGCCCAATAATACTCATACAGCCACATGGACTTGATAATTATATTCCCCGGGGTAGTAGCATTCTAATGGTACCATTTGGTCTTGTTTTAATATAGCTGTTCAACTTTTAACACTCCAATATCCGTTTGATGTATTCAGAATAAAAAAATAAAAAAAAATAAAAAAAACTGTGCCCCACTCGTGTGTACTTTCTCTGTAATTTCTCACAAAAGTCTGTAAATCATGACCCATGACATCATTGCCCCTCCTCTTTCTTTACCCCTATTTCACCGTTTACAGCCATATTATTTACACCATATGTACACAGTTCTGAAACAAAGACACCAATTAGCTCGCCGTGAAACATACGACCCCCGCTCCTGGACACGAGGACACACGGCATCAACTTGCAACTGTTCTACAGCGCTTTTGGCGTCTTTTTGAAACAGGTCTGCTTGTCGCGTAATCCCCTTATGAAACTCAATCGAGTCGCGAACAGGTACAAGCGAAAAAGTCGAAGCAGGAACCGAAAAGTGCATGCCGAGGTACGTATCGTACTTGTTTCCGTTTGATTGCATTCGGGTAGGTTGTGTCATTGCTGCCAATATTTACAGGATTATTATCTCTCCGGTATCTCCTTGTATTCTCTTTAATCACATTCCAATTTTGACGTAAAACGTCTTTGGCTTCCACACCGTACAATAGACCCTTAAACCTACAAACCGGAACTAGTGAAACCTAGAGCGTCTGAAGAAGACGTCAAACGTTAAAGGACGCGTTTTTTTGGTATGTGTTTGCGTGATTTCATGATTCAGGTGTAAAAGAAATTATACGACTGAAACCGGTTAACCATGTAGCAGTTTAGTCATACTTAGTAAAGAACTCTGTCATCTAAAAAGAGCTCACTGCTTCGCAGCTCGCTGAGCAAAAATGATATCCGTGAGATTCGAACTCACGCCTCCGAAGAGACCAGGAAATTCGTCAAGGTGTTAGCCTTAACCTGGCGCCTTAGACCGCTCGGCCAGGATACCGGAATTGAAATTTTTGAAAATCGGGTGCGTCAGGACCAGAGGTTTGACTTTTTGAATTTCAAGTAATTACTTGGGGGTTAGTTGGGTATTTTGTTGTAATATGAAATGGGGAGAGAAAATGTCCCTGTAACAGTGAAAAGAAAGAAACCGAGAGGTGAAAGGGCTACAAGATAGAGCGAGAAGACAATAGTTTCACTTATCACGCCCATTTTTCTAATACTGCCACTTCTGAATTCACTCCCCTTTTTTTCTAATACTATCACTTCTCTATACGAACCGAAAACGAGAATGGAGCACCACGAGATCGAGTACCAAGAAGTGGGAGTCCTTGATATCACGAACCGAGCATCGAGACAGATTACAATTTGCAGGATTAATTGGATGCCAATAACCTGGTTTACCAGGTATATATAGTTGTAATGTATCTTCAGAATAAAATGTTTGAATAAGAAAGTGATATATAAAATATCTCTTGTAACAGTACAAAGAAAGAAACTGAGAGGCGAAACGGATCTAAACAGAACCAGAATACGATAGTTTCACCTATCCCACCTTTTTCTAATACTGCCACTTCTCAATACATTATCAATCCTACAACTGTGATGAATGTATGTACAAGATCTATTCGTTCACTATAAGACTTAGCTACTTCTGATAAGCGTCAACTCCCTTTCGCCATCTAGCAGCAATCTCGTCTTTGGGAACTCGGTCTCCCCACGAAATCATGGACCAGAAATGCGACTCGTTGAACTTTGGGGCATTAGGGGCAACCTGTTTCACGGGTCGGAATCCCATGCTGGCAAGAGAAGCAGCCTCGTCGGTCAGAGCTCGTTTTTTCTCCTGCTCCTTGTAGCTTTCCGACTTGGTGAACACTTCCCAGGGTCTGTCTGAGTCGGGAAGAGGCATCCACTTCTCCACCTTCCAATGGGGACTCTGGGTCATTTCCTTGAGTCGAGAAACAGCTCGTTTGTAGGCAAATTTCTCGTCTTCACCTGTAAAAGCAGTAGTATCGGCAAAATTTGTAGGTTTGACGACCCGTTTGGTTTCGTCTGCGTCTCGCTGACCTGTAGGAGTATCGTAGGAAGCCACGTTGGGTCTGTGAGGATTCTCAATGTCCTGAAGAGTATCCGAGTACATTTCCTGGGCCTGGATATCAGCCTCTTCCTTCATTTTTTCGGGATCGTCAATTTCAGGGAAAAAAAGAGAGTCTGAGTTGGCTTCGGCTCGAATGATAAGTTGACATCGACACTCGTAGGCAGCATCCAGAAGTGTGATGAGACGTCGGGCTTCGTTCTTTTTGGCCAGAGTCATAACTGGAACCTCGTCGACGATAATGGTATGGTATCTAGAAGCCAGAGAAATGAAATCAGCAGCAGCCAGAGGTCGTTCAATGAGCTGGCTGAATTTGAACATGGCCACTCCGTCTTTGGTCCAGGGAACAACCAGAGGTCGTCCATAAACGAGAATCTCCTCTTCCTTGCCCTCTGAAGAAGGACACAGAGTCTTGATAGTCTCTTCCCACGCCTTGTCTCCTACAGGATCGTTGACGTGGTACTTTACAAGCGGTTTATCTGTACCTTCAGCAGCTTCTCCAGAAAGAACTTCTCGATAATCAGTGTCACTCTGCATATTGTGGGTCACACATCGGGCCTGGAGAATGGTCAGAAAACTCTCAAACTGCGTCTTGGAGAAGTTGGTGGCATACAGATCCTTGGGCAGACGGTTACTGGTGGCAACTAGCACGCCTCCAAACTTGAAGTAGTAGATGAAGAGGGTTTTGACAATCTTAGCTGCAGCCATATCAGGCAACATGAACTCGTCCAGAAGCAGAACGGTGTGGTTTTCAATCATATCCTGTGCCAGTTCCAGTAGAATATAATCCGTAAGAAGAGCCTCCGAATCCTTACCGAGAAGAGCTTCAGCAGATCTTAATCTGTTCTGCCGTTCTTGAGTCAGCCGATGAATGCTTCCATACAGAGACAACATGAAGTTGTTGTAATGAATTCGTTTCTTGGACTGATGAGGTAAAGAGTCTGCAAACATGTCCATCAACATACTCTTTCCACAGCCCACTTCTCCGTGAATCAACAGACCCTGGGGAGAATTGAAGTTGATGAGCTCCTCCTCGTCAGTCAGAGTCTTGACCATCTCCATAGACTTGAGATCCGGCTTGTACCACGGTTTAGACACCTTTTTCTGGACCTGAGAAGCCGTCATATCTTCTCCAGCAGCCTCCTTTTCAATCTCCAAAAGTTGCGCCTGAAGAGCAGACACCTTTCGCTGGAAATCCTGCGGAGGAGTATAGTCCTTGAGACGATGATACAGCTTCTGGAGCTCAGCAGCTACTCGCAACTGGGCTTCATCTGCCTTGAGTTCTCCACTAGCTACCTTGTTCTGGTAAATGTGGAGCGGATCTGTTAGTGCCAATTGCGAGCTGTATCTGAGGGAGTGTCTTGAGCGGACCAGGGCTCCTCTTCCGAGAGTTCTTAGTCGGTTCATTGTTGTAAAACTGGCTCCAAAATCTTTCTTGGTATGTTAAGGTATGTCAAGATGATAATTGACTGGTCACTTTAACTTACTGACTCAATTCATGCATGCCTTGCAGATAAAGTTACTCTTCCAATATCTGATTTCGGAAAACGGGACACTCCACAGCTTTCAAAAACACACAAAAATAATGCTCAAGGTGCCAGCTCCCATCAAGGCCTTCTTCGACGCGTTTCCGCTCGAAAAGCTGCCGCCGCTGGAAGTGTCGGAAACCGATTCTGCTGCTTGTCAGGTAGTCGGAGGAGGATCCCAAGACACCTCCGACTTTTATCTCTACACTTACGGACACAAAGAGGATCTAGGAACTGCCCTATGCACAGATCCCACCTCTCTAGCAGTGCAGTTGTTGCTGTCGTATTTCCATCCTAAGAAATCGACCGAACTTGCCACTGTTTCTCACTTGGCCAATATGGACGGAAAGCTGCCTCTGCTGGTCCAACAGCCTTCCAACAACACCTTTCTGACCTTCAACTCCATCTACAAGAACCTGGTCCCTTCCACTCCACAAATCAACGTGCTCAGCTCACTGGTTTTCCTGAACCTGTACCATGCATGGATAGTGACGATTCTGGACCCAGAGTACTCACAGCAGTTCGAAGACATGTTTCTGAGCGTCAAGTCGCTCGAATCCAACACCGAGGCACGTTTCGTGGAGCCTCTGAAAATCAGATTCATGCAAGATCTCATCACGGACCATAAATCTCTTGCTACAGCTATGGAACAGAGCACCAGACTGCCTACTCGTCTAGTCACAACTATGGAGTCGATGTACAGCTCTCATCCGGAGATTGAAGAGATTTACTGCTGTGCACACGATGCCCTGAGCGCATTTTCAAAACTGCTGGCTGAAAGTCCTACCCAGTTTTTCAATGTCAAGGACAAGGGTTTTGAACAGAGCGAAATCAGCTCGCTGGACTGTCTGGTAGCAGCCTTTGTCTACTCACTAAGACCAGAGTCTCCCTTTGGCCAGACTCGTCTGGGCCACATGACTGCCGACTTTCCCGATCTCAGCAGCCACGCCGTGAGCGTCATTGAGGAGGTCTACCAAAAGTAACGCCCCACATGTACATGTACATAAAGGAGAAGGGGCATACAAGGATTGAATAAATACATTATTACGTCAGTGTCAGGCCTAGAGGCGGATTTGCGACTGTCGGTTATTGAGAACAATCTGCAGACCGCAGAATACAAAGAGGATGATATACACCAGCACGGCGCTGAAGATGGTCGAGGCGACGCTGTGTTAGAGAGTGGTGAGATGAGCGATGACAGACACAATGAAACGAGAAGGCGGCTCAAAAAGAAAATATTGCTTCTTGATGGCAGACGCAATGAAACGACGAGAGGTTCAGAATGAGAATAGACGTTGCCAGACATCTGGAGGCAGCCAGACCATGAACGCATGTAGCAAGAAGAGTATAGAAGTCGATGGTATGAAGAGTCTCCGCTTCTAAACCATCGTCCAATAACTAGCATCCCGTCTGTGTCCCTTAAGCTGTACTGTCGTCGTCTCAGTCGTCGTTACAGTGTCGCTTCACTTGTCGCTTCATGTCGTCGCTTCATGTCGTCATTTCAAAGTCGTTGTGACTCGTTGTAAGTTGCTCGAGCAATAATTCCCAATCGATTTCCCCCCTTCAACCTCAATACTCACGCTGCACCATCCTTGGGGTCGTTGATGGAGCCGACCATGGACTCACTGCCGCTCTTGAACAGCAGACCCAGCACGCCGAGAATGACGATGCCAAATGCAGAAATAACGGTACAAAACCAAGCTTTTCCGGGCTGTGTTAGTGTTTGTGTCTCTCGACATCATTTTTTGCTGTACTCACTGCCACGACTGCCTTCATTGTGATTGTCGGGGTTGTTGCTCTAGAGCCTGTGCGTCACTCTATCTGGTAGCGATATCGTCGACTGGGAGTGAACTTAATTAGGCTGTAGGGAGTAACTATGTACACGAGTGTACTGTAAAAAGAGACTTGAAGGTAGGAGGTCAGGGGATATATATAATGTAAAAAACATTTGACCACGACATTACCAGTGTTGCAACTTCTAAAAAATCCTTAATATATAAACACACCCTCCCACCCACAATTAGCACAGCCTCCAGACACATTCTGCACGTGATTCAAACCTTGCATGGACCGACACGCATATCACATCTCACCGTACACCTAAACCCAAGAAATCCTCATAAATCCACAATGGTTGAAGTTTCGCTGACTGTTGGAAAGCTGGACGCCTCTCTGGCGTTGCTGCTTACTAAGGACCACCATCTGATTGAATTTCCCACGATTCTGCTTCCCGATGACGCTGAGGCTGGCTCGGTTGTGAAAATCACCTGTGAGAAGGACTCTGGAGCCGAAAAGGAGGAAGAAGACAGCTTCCAGCAGCTGCAGAAAGAACTGCTGGCCACGTACGGAACTGAGCAGCCCAAGGCTCCCGTTTTGAGCGCGAAAAACATCACCCAGACCTCTGTTGTGCTGGAATGGGAGCCTATTGAGATTGCCAAGGCCAGTATCAAGAAACTGGTGCTGTTGCGAGACGGAGTTTGGTGCGGACATATTCCCAATCCGCTTGTTCGAACTGCCACAAAGCTCTCTGGCTTTGGAGTTGAGAAACAGTACACTTTCCAGCTGGTTCTGTATACTACAGCAGGTACTTATGAGTCCAACGTGCTGGAGATTGAGACTCATAGTATGACGGATCTGCGAGGTATCACCGTCTGTATGGGCGAAATTGACCCCAACATGACCTCTGTCACCGAGTCTGAGATTACCGAGTGTCTGGAAGACATTCATGCCAAGCCTCTGCAGGCTGAGGTCAAGCTTGATACCACCCATTTCGTGTGTACCAAGGCCCAGGGTGCCCAATGGGAAAAGGCCGTGGATATGAACATTCCCGTTGTTCTGCCCGAGTGGATTCGAGCCTGCAAAATGGACAAGAAGATGGTCAACGTCCGAAACTTCTATCTGGACTCTGACCCCAAGCACAGATCCCAGTACAAGCGGGCTCCTGGTGCTCCTGAGTCTCCTGTAGTTAACCAGGGTGAGTTTAAGTCTGAACCTGCCCCTGATACTGCCCCTGCTCCTGCTGAGACTGCTCCTGCTGAATCTCCTGTTGAATCTCCTGTTGAATCTCCTGCTGAATCTACTCCTGCTCCTGCTCCTGCTCCTTCCAAACCCTCTCTTGACCGATCCAATACCCGACACTCCATCTTCACTGAGGGAGCTACTGAGGCCGAGGAGGTGGCTGAGGACCCTCTCAACGTCCAAGTCGAAAAGGAGGTTGCTGCCAAGGACGCTGAGGCGATGGCCGAGGTCGATCTCGCTAGTCCCAGCGGAGAGCCTGAGGCCGATACTGTCGAGGAGGTCGAAGAAGTTGTTGTTCCCGTGTCTGATCCTGTTCCTGAACCTGAAGTTGAGGCTGAGAAGAAGGCTGAAGAGGAAGTCAAGGAGCCCGAGGAGGCTGTCACTACCGATGCTGTTGAGCCTGTTGACGTTGAGACCGAGGAGAAGGCTAAACCCAAGACTGAGCCTGAACCTGCTGTTATTGACCTTACTGGAGACGATAAACCTGCTGAGAAGACTGAACCTGAGACCGAGAAGACTGAACCCGAATCCGAGACCAAGTCTGAGACCAAACCCGAACCGGACACCGTCAAGTCTCCCTCTCAGCTGGCAGAGGAGTTTGCAGAGGTGTCTCTGGATGACTCCACCAAGGCTGAAGATGGAACTCCTGACGAAAACAAGGATGATGAGGATGGAGACGACGACGAGGGAGAGGATAGTAAGCAGGAGGACTCGAGACCCACTTCTGCGTCCAGCACCGGCAAGAAGAACAAGAAGAAGAACAAGAAGAAGGGGAAGAAGTAGGCAAAATCTATGGGTGGATGCCAATGGTATGAACATAAGCCAATGGGATATGTACAGCAAAATCCACAGGCCAATGCCAGTCATTTGTAATGAATGAACATAAACCAATGGAATATGTACAGCTTTGTAAAACCTCATTCCAATAGGAATGCTTATCTATTAACACTGTAGATGACCCCTTCTTAATTTCAATAGTAAGATAGCCTGTACGCTCTGACTGACTACTGTATTGGAACATGGTGATGTATGATTAGGTACGATACTACCAAAAGTTCCATACCACACAACCAGACAACGTAGTTGAATACACGTATCGTACAATACATATAAATCGTGTTACTTATAAATTGTGTCACACACCCATGCTAGCAAGCAAGTCTGCGACTTACTTGCTCACCTCAGCTAATAAGTTAGTCTAGTTGTCACCAAACAGACGTCGGACTCGTCGCAGAACCGAGTCCTTCTCGGGCACGTAAGGATGGTCCTTGGAGGGAATCTCCAGCAGCGCAGGAAAGGCCTGTGTGTATGTGTCGACTCGGAACCGAATCTTGTCGGCAATGTGCTGGTTGATGAGCAGAATGGCAATGTCCTTGCGGGTGTTGGTGAACTCGTCAAACGCCTTTTCGATGGCGTCGTTTTCGGTCTTGGCGTCCACCACGAAGAAGTTCTTTTTCTTTTCCGCGTCGTCAGAGACGTTTCCGATTCCAGCGAGAAGAAGACCAGTGACGGAATCTTCGTCGCCGATCACGGCCAGAAACTCTCGGTCTTTTTGTGTGGTAGCCCTGGGTTAGTTTTTGGCGGGAATTGGGCTGTTTTACGCTTGTCTGATACTCACATTGTGTCGAGTGTTGTGGTGTCGATGGGTGTCGATGCAATGTATGGTGTCGTCGAGATGCATCATGTATCGTACATACTGTGGGATGGCTGTAAGTTGGCTTAGTCAGGGGTAGGGGATGTGAATTATTAGTGGGTAATCAATGTCTGAATAAATGGGGATAAGGCAACTGTGATGAGACGAAAATTGTTTGTTTTTACAATCTTCACTTTTATTCACATGTTGCTTCTGCTCTGATATCTATCTGTCTAGGGTTACAGCTGCGCATGAGCTAAGATATAAGGCAAGTCAGGTTCAAGGGGAAGTTTTAGATACTGCTCTGGAACTACCGGAGACGGTAAAAGTGGTATTTTAAACCAGCTAGAAGACTGTAGAACACCATAGAAGTTGATATATTGTCTATTCGTACCCTCTACAGACCATACCAGACCATACTCAACTCGTGTAAACTACTTAGCAGCCCCAACAGGAATACTCACACCTCACGTCTCTCAATTCCTCCCAAGAATCCAAACCTTCGACTATGCACGCTTTTAATATGAAACGGTTGATTTGACGAGTCCCAAGACGTATCAAGGCTTTGAAAGAAGAATATACCTAGACCTTATACCATACTCTACCACTCCAAACCCATAACTCCAAACTCATAACTCGAAACTCATAACTTCCCTGTATCTCACTCTACTTGTACCCCCTCCAATTGCGCCAAACTTGGCTAACATATGTGCTGCCGAACATGCAGTATTCCAAACCTTCGGAAGATCCATTTTTTCTACTCCACACTACGCTCTCTTCTCACAATGTCTCTTCTCCGTCTGCAAACAGTGACTTCTCGCGCCTTCTCCACATCCTCCCGGTGTCTCAAGGGCCACTCCAAGTGGCAGAACATCCGGCACACCAAGGCCAAGCAGGACGCCATCAAGGGCAACCTGGCCACCAAGTTTGGAAACCAGATTGCAACCGCAGCCAAAATGGGTGGAGCGGATCCTGCTGGAAACATCCGTCTGGCCACCATTATCGAGGCGGCCAAGTCGTACAATGTGCCCAAGAAGACCATTGAAGCTGCTATTCGTCGAGGAGCAGGTCTGGACGCCAAGGACAAGCAGATCGAACAGGTTTTCTACGAGGGTATCGGACCGTCTGGCGTCTCGGTGATTATCGAGTGTCTTACATCCAACCGAAACGGACTGCTCGCCAAGCTCAATACTCCTTTTAACCGAGCGGCTGGCAAAAACTCGGGAATCGCTTTTCCCTCTACAGTCCAGTTTCTCTTCACACGGAAGGGCTGCATCACCATTGAGAAGGAACAAAAGTCCATGGTGGCTCCCGACCCGTCCAACCCCATGAAAAAGGTCGAACAGGTCACCGTGCTCGAATTCGACCACATTATGGACCAGGCCATTGAATGGGGAGCCGAAGACGTGGAAGAAGACACCGACCACGAGGGAAAGGTGGTCTCCTACACTCTCTACACTGACGTCCAGGACACCGGAGCTGTGGCCAAAATGGTCCAGGAAAGCGGTATTGCAGTGGCAGACTTCTCCATCTCCTACATTGCCAACGAAGATACCAAGGTGGACATTGAGGACGAACACAAGGCCGACATTTTCCACAACTTCATCGAGTCCATCGAGGAGATTGACGACGTGACCGAGGTCTACACCAACGCCGCATAATGTACATAGCTAACGCGACTTTAGATTGGAACTGAGCAGGTAGGGATTGATACCGAGTCAGAGAACATATGGATAGATTACTGGAAGTACTCACCATATGATGACATGTCAATGTATGAAGCATTCACCCGATGCTGACATCTCAAATATGAATCATTCACCATATGTTAACATCTCAAAGTATGAAGGATTCACCATATGTTAACATATCAAAGTATGAGGCCCTCACCCCCTGCTAGCATCTCAAGTTATACTCTTGTCGTTTTTGTTATTCTGAAGATACATTACAGCCTGTTTTATTCCGAAGATGCATGTCTATAGGAACTGAAGTCAACCAAATGTAAGCATTCTTACTCCATGATTACAACAATTGGTCAAGAAACATTGCCTTTTTTTTTCTTTTCTTAACTCACACTCTGGCCCTCATATATTCTTTTCCACAGAAGTCTTCTTTTCATCATCAAGTCTTCTTTTCCATTGAAGACTTCTTTTCAACCCATCTTCTTTTCAACCCATCTTCTTTTCAACTCATCTTCTTTCCACACATACTGTATCTTCTTTCCCACTAAGTCTTAAGTGGAAGATCACACACCTCTATCTTCAGAATAAAGAAAATATAACTAGGGAGCACCGATAATACGGATTTAATACAATTCAGGGTCTCGTGTTGCCATAATACCTGTACACTGCTTGCCTTGCAGAACTAGCACATGATTGTACGAGTATGATAGTCTCTTGGCCTCCTGTTTTTAGTCTCGGCTATCCCCGGTAATATCCAGCTAAGGGTCACTAAGATAAATCATCTTTAATTTCCACGGAGACTACTCGTACCAGTTAATCGCGAGAACACCCACACCTACTGGCCCCTATTACCATCCAAAAATTATGATTAAGCATACACATATAAATACAATCTGAATGTGGCCACGGCAAAACCGTCTACCCCAGTGTCTATCTACTCCCTCTGGACGTAGTGAGGAAGCCCATCTTCTCCAATGATGGTGGAGTACTCCGACGTCCCGGCAGACTCGTGGGTGCCCGGATGCTGGCCCCCAGGTCCACCAGGTCCACCATGACCATGATGTCCTACTGGTCCTCCATGATACACTGGCTGTGGCGCCATTCCAGGCTTGACCAGACTCAGGGGCGGAGGGACCTTGCCCTTTTTAGTGATGCCGTTGCGTGCCAGAGAGGCCGCTAACGACGTGTTTCTGTACGACTTGGGCACCTCCGAAACAGGAGGGCCCGATTGCAACATGTATGAATCGTTGCTTTCGTCGTGCACAGAAACAGGGGCGGAGCCGGGTGTGGACTCCGCCTGAGTGTTACTTTGTGAATGGGTGTCGGAGTCCTGCTTCTCGAAAACGCCACTCTTGGCCCGCTTGATGCCCCGCTCGTCTCTCTCAAACTCAGAACTAGTTCGCTTTTTGGACTCGGATTCCTCCACAGAGTCTTGGGTGGGCTGCTGGGGCTGTGAGGGATGGGCTGCGGCCGGATGCTGAGGTCCCTGGCCGTCTTTGCCTTCCACAAAGTCCCAGAACAGCGGTGTTTTGATCACCATGTTCTGTCGGTAGTCGGTTCCATGAATAACCTTGCCGTTAATGATGTACGTCTGGTGCTCCAGCTCGTAGTCTGGGTAGTCCGGGATGATGGAGGAGGGGTACTGTTTGTTGGGCGCCGAAGTGGCGTTGGGAGCAGCAAGAGGAGCCTGCCCCGGGGCCACAGGGTGGCCTTGCTGCTGTGTCATGAGGGCCGTGGCGGCATTCATGGCCTGATCAAACGGGAAAGCCGCGTAGGTGGCAGACAACGGTGCCTGCTCATATAGGGAGTCCAGATACGGCATTTCCATGGGGTTTGTGGGAGGAAAGTAGTCGAGCGGGAAGTCAGAGGATTGAGAGTCGTCTCCTTCCTCCTTTACCTTGTCGGGTAAGGGTGGTTGCTGCTGCTGCTGCTGTTGCTGTTGCTGTTGCTGAGGAGGCGGCGGATTCTGCGGGTGTGACTGCTGCTGCTGCTGCTGCTGTTGCTGCTGCTGATGTTGCTGCTGATGTGGCTGCTGCTGAGGATGTGACTGCTGTCCGTGCAAAATTGACCCGCCAAGCTGCACCATCTGATTATACTCCGGGTTGCTGGCCATCTGCTGCTGGTTGAGCTGGATCTGGTTCTGCAACTGCTGCTGCATGGAAGTCAGGTACTCCGTGGGCGTGCTGAGATAGTCACTCAGCGCATAGGCACTGTGGTTGGCCACTGTCTGAGATGCAATCTGTCCAGTGGGACCTTGGCCCTGTCCGTCGGGAGGCGCAGAACCGTTAACTGCAGTTCCTGGGGGTCCTCCTGCGCCAGGTGCGCCATTGGAAGGTCCTCCACTGCCCGGTCCTTGCTGTCCGCTGTGTCCTCCTCCAGGGAGATTGCCAACTGCGGGCACACCGTCTCCATTGGTCACCTTCATAAGCTGCTCGTACAGACTTTCGTTGAGATCAAAGTTGAAGCTCTTGGCGGGCTCGGCGTGAGCCTCTGTGGTGGGCTCCAGGTTGTTGAGCTCTCGTCGCATGTCTCGTTCCAGGGCATCGACAAACAGCCGGTCGTGGGGCACGCTGAACCAGTAGTAGACCTTCTGTTTCTTCTGTGTTCGGATGCAGCTGTTTTTGTACAGAAACTCGAGGAACGGAGACTTGGGCGACTCGAGCACGGCGTCGCTGTTGCACTTGAGGCCTCGCAGGTCTGAGAAAATGCCCTCTTCGAACTTTTTGCGGTTTTTTATCGACCGGCCAAACGCCTCGAACCGGAAGCTGATGCAGCGAACAATGTCTGTTCCTGTGATGTGATAGAGGCCCTTCCAAAGCACGCAGCTGATGAACTCCTCGGTGGGCAGGTAGTAGCGTCGGATGATTTGGCCTGGCTGCCAATTTGCCGGTGCGGTTGCCAGAAAGAATTTCACTGGGTTAGTATCATGACATGGGCGCTGTGATGTCTCCTGGAGCCTGGTGGTATCTTGTATCTCCATCTGGAGGTCCGTTTCAACCGCGTTCCAACCTGTCACAAGGTCTGTTTCATACATGTAACAGCTAGTTTCGGAGACGCCAAATGTCTCTGGGGTATGATAATATCCAAGCTAGGTGTATCTAGTGGTGTGCAGTCTCGTTTGGTATTTAGCACCCTGTTCCGGGCGTCTCAGCCGGGTTGTAATGGGTTCTTTCCCCCGCTGCCGTGTCTGACAGACCCCATGTAACGGCCAAACGCGTCTTGATATCCCTGTTTCTCTCTACTCACTGTCGTCGACTTGCGCTAGGGCGTCGCGTGCCAGCTGGGGCAGCATCTCTCTGATGGAAGACATGTCGCAATGTCTGTAGTTACCAACCGTGTGTTTGTGGCATATATGTGTGAAGTGGCCGCGCAGAAGAGTCGTGTGGCGGCAGAGGGTCTAGTGTGTCAGGCGTGCGAGGTGGGTCGGCCTGCTGAGGTTGGTAGGAGCGTCGCAGTGGCTAAGAAGTGGAAGAAAAAAAAAAGTGGTGAAAAAAGTGGATCGGAGAGGCAAGGCCGTTTTGATTAGCAGATAATGAAATCGACGATCTTTGGAGAGTAGATTTGTCTTTTGGCCAAGATTGGCCATTTGAGTTTCACCACTAGAGTTTTGTGGGTTTGGCATTTTGGCATTTTGAAAAGGTTTGGTTTGAGAAGGCCACACCACGAGAGAGGCATACCAAGCTCAGTCTTTGTGTTCTTGGCCAGGCCCAAAGCGAACTAAAAACGAAGCTGGAACACACCTGCGTTCTGCCCCCGTCTCCAGGCACTTACTTCTGGCCTCGTTTGTCCCTGGAAATATGTCTTCGCTACTTCTCCGTATTTTGGGGAATTCACCTGGTTACAGTTGCATGGCAAAGTCCAGGACCAAAGATGTGGTCTGAAAACGGTTCTTTGTGTGACTACAGTTGCAGGACTCAGGGCACGAATCACGCTAGTCATTACGGACGCGTCGCGTACTAGAGTGCGATATACTACTGCTTCCCGAGCTGTATGTGTAACAGTGATCCCCGTCTCTGTTACATTTTGCGCCCCAAGACTCTTCGGACCACAAACATACCCCCTAGCATTGAGTTTTTTTGGGCGCTTATATGCTTAGCGTTCGAGCTAACTTTGAGGCTGCATCTGTTTTGAAACCAGCGTTTCTTGTTTGAGGATTGCAGAGCTTGTAACAGAGTCTTTGGGAGTGTGGGAGGACGTGAAAGCGTACATTTTTGGAGGCAAAAAATACCAGCATCATCTGAGCGTCACGATAATGCTGCGGACACAGACTCTGAGCCGTTTGCAGCCACCAGACGGCTCTCCAAAACCCATCTCATTCCTCGTACCTCTTTCGGGGCCCCTTAGGCTTCATGTGCTGTGTTAGCCTGCAGTACCTAAACCATGCAGCGAAGGTGGACTACTGAAGAAGCAAGAGTGGAAAAAGAGAAGACGTGTGTTGCTGGGTGAGACTAATGCCGAGCGTGAATACGAGGCAGCAGTTCTAGCGATCGAGATAGTGGCTTCTGATTGGTCCAAACACTTGAGTCCAGTTATTTCTGCAGTCTCTATTCTCTAGCACACTCTCTACAGCCTGTGCACAGTCTTAACCTGTAAAGGCTTTACCAGGGGTATATGCGGAACTACAGTCTGTGGTCGCTGCAAACGTGACAAAGCCAAAGGGAAAGGGTCAGCCGACGTCCATCCGAGTTCCAGATCGTAAAAGGGTCATTTGGGCTTTTTCACACCCCCCTCTCTTGCTGTAAATGCTTGCTGTAAATGCCCTCAAGTCATCTGACCTGAGTCCGGAGAGACAGCCCAAAAGGGGAACTGCAACTCTCGTATTCTCTTATTCCAGGGGGTGCCCTGTAACGTCAGCCAAATACCTCATGGGGATAGGGTGTCGGATCCGACAACAGGCTTTGGCTCTTTGCGAAAGCTACTTTTTTGGAGAGAGAGCAGCAGACCGCCTGCAGAATAGAGAGAGTGCTTGTGGGAAAAGAAAGGTGATTGAGTAAATCTCCGCCAATCTGCCAGCACTTGAAACGGGTTCACGGAAGCTGTGACCAACCTGCATGGTAATTGGTTCCGGCTGAGCCTACAGGACAATAAACACGTTGGTGGCATTGTTGGAGCCGTTCATGCAGTATTTGGACTGTGCTGGTAAGACACTGTGGGAGATGACAATGGTTGGAATCTAGATATGCTATTTCCATTTTAATGTGCACTAAGTCAGTGTTTAATCTCAGTCTGGACCAGGTACACTATTTACTGTCCGTCAGGGGATACTCTTCGTCAGGTCAGCACAACAACCCCTATAGCTGCCCCTGACAGACATTTCCAGTCTAAAGAGGTTTGCACTAATGGAGGCCAATGCACATGCTAAGACCAAACGGCAACACTATAGTTTTGCTTGACAGACAGTTAGACCCTGCCAATACAGTTAGCCACACAGTAGCTCACCTTGCCACACACTATCTTGGGATATATGCACACTATCGCTGATGATCAGGCCACATTTTTTTTTCTCTCCAAAACACCGCTATTTGGAGCCCTCACGTGGGACCCCTAGTGCCGTTGCGGGATCTATAACAGAGTACTTGTCCTATGTCTCAGATGAACGAAGAGATATGCTAAGACGTTGCACAAGGCTCTCTTGGTTTCAGAAAAGGGAGTACTGTACCACTCAGACCCTGTGGCTGTACCAGTAGAAGGCACTGCAGACCTGCTGACTTGCTGCTACAAGGACCTTGTCTGGATATAAATGTCCGATACTTGTAAGCTGGTTAGGCTCTTTGGAAAACGCAGATCGTTTTTTCAGCTTGTTTGTCTACAGTGCAAAGGAGCAATCTGTTACAAACTGAATCTTGGATAAATGTTCGTCCTTTTTCTTTTTCTAGAACACCCCTCACGCGTTCCTGGACCGGACGGCTTCAACAGAAAAAAGCAGGTACCAAGCCCTCCCGTCGGATTTGGAAATTGGCGAGTAGCTATTGGCTGATCTATTTGAGATGTCTTAAGTATTGATAAGAGTAAGGTGACCTACCGTCTTACAGTAATGGTACGAGTACAGCCCTGTCTCGATACAACAATAACAGAGATATGGTTCTCCTGAATATTAGCTAGACCTCATGACCTGCTATACGAAGCCGTCTGGTGTAAGGAGTTTGTTAATATCCATCCCTTAATGATCTATTAGTTCTATACATAGCACCAGCAGTTTGTTAATATCCAACCCTGTATCTATTGATTCTAATTATACACATCACCCCCCAGGTACCCGGGTATCCGTAATTAATTACTAAATTACTTTCGCTTAAGTCCTCGTCTGGCAACCCAGACTTCAGAACCAACTCCCTCACTGACGTCAAAAGAAACGTACGATTGTTCGCCGCCCTTACGAGAGTCCCACAGCTCATAGACAGGCAGAGGAATTCTGCCTCGAACCAAAACAATGGCTTTGTCATCAGCAATCTCCGCATTGAGAAGAGAGGCCGAGACTGGAGTATGCAAACGGACCCTGGCTCCTGAGACCTGCACCAGGGACTGTCCAAGACACTTGCCCTGCGGAATGTCAAAGTTGGGCAGGTACTGGACCCCTCCTGGGGTAGTTTTCGCGTGTTGTACTGTTTTCTTATCCACTGCCAAGATTGCCAAAAGCGTAGAACTTGTAGCCAGGGCAACGTCAGCGATTTCCAGACCCTCAGAGTCCAGAATACCCACGTAAACGGACTCCAAACCAACCTCAACGGGCGACAAGTCGCTCAAATGCGACGCAAGGTTGCCTCCATGCAGATATGTCACTGTCTGAAGCGAATGCTGCTCTGCTCCTGTGAAGCGAGGGGGTTCTGCGTCAAAGGGCTCTAGAATGTGCGATCGAGCCCTGACAGTTTCAGCCAGACGCGCCTGGTCTGCATCCACGCCCGGATCACGTGTGAAAACCACGTCTGACGGTTTCACGTGCTCCAGAAGTTGTCGCAGGAGATCGTGTCCTGCAGCACGGACCCATCCGCACGTGTTAACGACCAGAGGCAGTCTGAGGGACTTTGCAAAGTCGATAACCGACTTGCATGCCTCTATGTAGCCTCGGGTATCGTCTTTGGGGTTGTTGTAGCCCACAAACCGGCTGCATGTAGGGGTAGTAATGTGTGTGAAGGAAGGACCCAGAAGAGAATAGGGACTCAGATGACCTCCTCCAATGATAGTAGCAGAAACCTGACCGGGAGCGGTAAACTCGCAGTTGCTGGGATCCAGATCCACAAAAACCACAGACGTTCCTGTTTTTTTCGTCGTCAAAAACGCACTCAAGTATTTACAAAAAGTGGACTTGCCGGTGCTTTGAGAACCCACAACCATGGTAGAAGAGTGTTTGACGCGTCGAATATCGTCACACACCTCGGCCCAGTCGTCATAGATGCCTGGAATGGCTGCTGCTTGTGATTTAGTCACTACCCGGGCTGTATTGTAGATTCTGCTGTACTGGTTTCCGTCATCTTCAGAGTGCCACAATTGACGCACAAACGGCACAATATTGGCAGAAGAAAGCTTGCCAAAGTTGTTGTACGTCATCAGAGGATTGTCTGAGCGTCTGGGCATAGCTGAAATCTCCACAATCGCCGAATATCCCTTTAATTGATGCAATGCTTCCAAAATGTCTTCATCTTCAGTTTCCCGAACCTCAGGAGCTCCAGCAGCAGCCTCAATTTGAGGCAGAGCGTGAGAAGCAGGCGCGTACACGGGAATATCAGCCGGAGAATTGACGTTAATCAAAGCTCCGTTAATATGAATAGCTCCACTCCACACTGTCACAATATAGGCACCCCGTAGAACGATGGTTTCTTTGAATTTCATGCCGTGAAAAACACGAGACCGACCGCGTTCCTCATCTCGAACCACCTTTGTGTTTTTCGCGCCGAAATCAAACGTCGTCAGCTCTCTGACGGTCTGATCTTCTGCGGAAATGCTGATGAACGACTCCTCCTCCTCCTCAGGAGAGTCTCCTGGTGGGTTGGTAACCACGACAACCTCGGGATCCGAGTCCTCCGAGCTGATAACCTGCTTTTTGGCTGGTTTGAGCGCACTCAACGCACTTTTCCGCTTGGTCATTTTGCGTGATAGCGACTATTAAGTGTTTTTTTTCCCATGCATATGCCTAATTTTTTGGAATAGAGTTTGGAGAGTGAAGGGGAGAGAGACAAGTAGTCATTTATGGGGTAATTTAGTATGACCAAGGTGAGATATTTTCATATGGATCGATTAATAAAGTGACTTGGAGCAGTTTAATTCAATTACCATCTTCATCGAACCGATATTGGTTGAGTTACACCTTTCTACATTTATTTACAACTATCTTAACCATATCTAACTATGATCTGACGAATCTAGACACTTTCAAGTTTACGAATCTTGACACAAGTCTACGAATTAATGAATGTATGTGAAAAAAGAAAAAAGAAAAGGAATGTTGACACTTTAAGTCGACGTTTTTGTCACTTTCAACCCCAGAAATCTAGACTCTTTCAACCCTGCAAATGTTGAAATTCAAGTCTACAAATCTAGACACTTTCAGATAATACGCTTCTGGCACTTTCAATACTACAAATCTTGACACAAGTCTATGGATCTTGAGAGACAAAGTCTACGGATCTTGACACTTTCAAATCTACTATATATGCCACTTTCAACCTACGTTTTTGACACTTCCCAGTCCACGATCTTGGCGATTTCAAGTCCAAAAGTCTTGACGATTTGAAGTATTCTATGATTGACATTTTCAATTCTACTGTACCAGATACTATCTTAACACATCAAATCTACTATTTTTGACAAAGTCTACGAATGTTGACTCTTTTAGTCTACGTTCTGACACTTTCAAGTCTACCAATCTTGCATTTTCAAGTCTACAAATCCTGACACTTCAAATATACAAATCTTGATACTTCAGGTCTACAAATCTTGACGGTTATAAGTTTACTACTACTACAGTACTTTGACATTTCATTTCTATGTTTTTGACACTTCTACGAAGAAAACGATTTCAAATCTACGTTTATGACACTCAACCTCACAAATCATAACACTTCACTCTACAAATGACACTTCCAGTATACGTTTTTAACACTTCAACTATACGAATATTGGCACTCAAGTCTACGTTTTTGCCACTTTAACTAAACAAATCTTGACACTTCAGATCTACTACGAGTACGGTACAAATCTACTGTAGCACTTTCAAATCTACAAGTTTTGACACTTCAAACATACAAATCTTGACACTTCAACCCTACAAATATTGACCCTTTCTAGTATAGAATCTCGACATCCACCCTACAAGTTTTGGCACTTTCTTCTCTGGACAAGCTTCAGTACTACTGTTTCTTACTACTGTACTGTTTCTTACTACTGTTTCTTACTACTGTACTGTTTCTTACTACAGTACTGTTTCTCGTGTACGGCTTCGGCTTGGCCTCAGTCCGTTACCTATCTTCTCTGGACAAACTTCGGTACTACTGTTTCTTGTGTACGGCCTCGGCTTCGCCTCAGTCCGTACACTACTGTTTCTATGTACCGGCTTCGGCTTCGCCTCAGTCCGTTACTTCGCGTCAGTCAATGATACAATTCTATAATGCTATTTTATTTACTGTTTGCCTCGCTTCTTGTTGAGCACCTGCTTCATTTCCTCCTCGTCCGAATCGGGCAGAGCGATTTCGTCCTCGTCCTCATCTTCACTCTCCTCTTCCTCCTCCTCATCCTCCTCCATCTCAACATCTTCATCTTCTCCCTCGCCCATGGCCATGATTTCGGACATGTCATCCTCGTCATCTTCATCTTCAATGTCCTCTTCGCCCTCAACAAACTCGACCTCAGAGTCAGACTCTTCGTCATCATCATTGGCTCCATGGCTAGCATTTCGCAGCTCCATCTGGGCCTCCAGCATCTCCAGACGTCCCTCCAGAGCCAGCAGCCGGTCCAGAGTGTTGACCCGGGTGTTGAGAGCCTTGTGCAGCCGCGAAACCGTCACCAGCAGCTTGGGCACCGTCACCAGGTACCCTCCATGTGCCACCATGACCCACTTGATCCAGGCGTTGAACTGGCGTCCTCGCGAGGGCTGGGCCGTCATTTTGGCTGCCAGTCGCTCCAGCAACAAGACAGCCAGACTGCTGTTGAGTCGCTGAACAGTCGACTTGATGCCCTCCTCGTCTCGGAAGAGAAGACACGACTCGAGAAGATCGTCATCGTCAGACTTGATGGCCTGAGTCAGAACAGTAGACAAAGAACCCATGGTGGGGGGAGCAGTGCCTGAGAGACCGCCCTTGGAAGTCTTGTTTTCCCGCTTGAGAGCGTCCATCTTCTCGGCCAGAGTGGCAGACTCGTCGTCGTCAGACTCGTCGTCTTTCTCCAGCTGCGAGTAGTCGTCTCCAGCAGCAATAATGGCGTCCTCCTCGTTGTACGACACAGGCACGGTTCGCTCCTCGGTGTAGTGGTTAGCGGCGTTTTTGGGGTCGTGGACCACCGTCATGGAGGGCTCAGTCTCGAGAGAAGACAGGGTAACGTGTGCAAACTGGGCCTGGGCTCGCTCTGTGTACGAGTAGTAGGCCTCCTTGGCAGTCAGAGCCACGGCGTCAATAGCGAGATTGGGACCTCCAGCAGTCTTGTTTCCTCGCTCCAGATCCAGCGAGGCAAACGACGACTTGGTGACAATGCTCTTTCTCTTGTTCTTCTTGCTGGGAGTAGCTCCGTTGGTCTGGGCCAGCTGGAAAAACTCAGCAGATCCTCCCTCAGTAATGGCAGAGAGAATATCGCCGTTCATAGACACTCGATGAGCACCTGACTCGGCCATGAGCACCAGCACAATCTTCTTCTGGGCCACGTTGACCACGTTGATAAGACGGTCTCCTGCAACTGCTGCAACAAGGTCGCCTCGAACACACAGCTCGGTGACAGTGGAGGTATGGGAAGGGATATCAAAAAGAGGAGCGTCAAAAGAAACGGCAGACGAGTCGTCGCCATGGGGACCGTAAACGGCAATATTGTGGGTGGCCAAAAGCACGTTTCCAGAAGGAAGAACAGCCACAAGTTTGGCTCCGGTCTTGTCCACAGATCGCTCCACAGAAGAACCCTTCCACACGTTCAAAAGACCGCGGTTATCGAGCGAGTAGGTGGTTCCGGAGCTGGCATCGACGTCAAAGTCGGCCACGGGAAGAGAATGACCGCCCCGAAGAGCAGAAACGAGTTTGGCCTGGGCAGGAGAAAACGTCAAAATATCGCCTCGGTTGGTTCCCACAGAAACCAGATACTCCTCGGAAGAAGCAGCGGCATCCTGCGTCTTGGTCTTCTTACGTCGAGAAGAAGCCTCGGAAACGTTTTTGGTCCACTTGAGAGCAGTCACAGTGGTGCCTTTTTCCAACACAAACTCCACCGGCTGAAGACTGGCATTGGCACCGGAAACCGCCTGGACACGGATCTTGTGCTGGTTCAGCGCCGTGGTGACGCTGGTGTACTGCGTGAGCGCGGGATCGAATCGAGACAGCTGTTCCGACATGATGTGTGTAGTTGTGGTGTAGTTCTCGAGCTTGGCTGATGGATGTCCAAGTGCAGGAAAAAATAATTTAAACTCTGAATTTTTTTCTGCATGGAAATTCAGTTGTAGGGACTGATGAGGCGGTGTGGGGAAGTGGGATATGGGTTTAAAAGGGGTTTTTATTGACTTGAATTCGTTTGTGAGATCTTGTATCGACAATGTGTGCGATTCCCAGTCACTTTTAGAACAATCCTTCTCGAGAGTGTAATTTAGCGACCCAGTGGGGAATCGAACTGGGGAGGATTGAACAGGGAGTCGTTGGTTCGGTTCGGGGTTGGGTGTGGCAAACACCAGATTGTCTTTTTTCGTTTAAAGTCGTTCTGAAGATGGAAAAAACGCGGTATATTCCATACACGTCCTTAAATGGTCAAATATCCACACCCTATGTCTGTATGTGGAATGTTATACCTTCTCCAATTCCTCCACTCCAAAGCCTCGCACTAATTACAATAGAATAGCTTAATTCACCACACAACATCTTTCTGACAAAATATTCAACAAATAACATCAAATACCACTCCGAATCAAAATCCAAGTTGATAGTGATAACCGCCGACCCCGTTATACCCTATAAACGACTTTTGAAACCCCTCCGAACTGTTTTCGGCAAGTCAACCACATGTAACCCAACGGTCTAAACTGAGCTTGTTTTCTTAGATCGTGGCAGCCAGGAGGTTGCATTTCAGCGTTGAAAACCGTCAAAAATCGTCAAAAAAAGACAGTCAATAAATTTTCCACATCCCATCCTTCCTATCTCTGACATTCATTGCTATTCTGCTCTCCACGTCACGTGAACGGGAGCCTAAAGTTTCTCATTAAGTTCCGCATTTAAGCTCATGTGGAACCCTAAACGGGATGTGGATTGGATGAGACAAAAAAGCCGTATCTGAAGTAAAAGAGGTTGGAATGATAAACTCATAAGTAGAGAGTTTGTCCACGACCATAGCTATTACTGTGGTATAAATATATGGCATTTCAACCACCAGATTCTATATATCCTAGGTCTCCACACATCTCCCCTTCTCTAGACAGCTATCACTGTTTACGTACTCCCAAACTCTATCTTTGGAGCGTCGAAAAATATATAAACATGCATAAAGCATACAAGGCGCGTAGAGCGACAAGTCCACCAGACCCAACCACACACTTTACCGACGATATCAGACTGAAATGAGCGACAGAGAAACTTCGGGGAATGACGACCTTTCGTTGCCCAAGGGTGAGTAATCAAGCTGAGTAAGCAGAACCGTCTTTCACCGTATTCCACCTTACTAACCCAGCAACGGTCCAGAAAATTGTGAGCGAAATCATTCCGTCAGACCTGGCGTTTGCCAAAGATACCCGTGACGTGTTGATCGAGTGCTGCATCGAGTTCATCATGATGCTGAGCACGGAAAGCAACGAGATTGCTGAAAAAGAGAGCAAAAAGACGATTGCCCCGGAACATGTCATCAAGGCACTGCAGGAGCTGGGATTCATGGACTA